>JACRUU010000022.1:3979838-4114838 GCA_030449085.1 Kryptopterus vitreolus
AACCCTGCTTTAAACTGTTCCACTACTTTATCCCTGACCTATCTGATGTGTTCTTTAGTCTCATGATGCAGTGTTCTCACTAACGTTCTCTAATAAACCGCTGAGGCCTTCACAGAACAGCTGTAATTATACTGGGATTCAAATACACAAGTAGACTAATTACTAATTAGGTGATTTCTGAAGGCAGTTGATTACTCTGATCTCCCTAAATAAAACCCAGTGCAAAGGGGGCTGAACACATATGTATGCCACACGCATCAGATTTTTAGATGTAAATAATCTTTAACACCATGTATCATATTGTGGAATTATAAGGCGTATGAATACTTTTGCAACACAATGCAATTCCCAAATTTCCACAATACTAACCTGACCCAAAGAAGTGACCTCAGATTCAAGTAGCTTGTTCTCCTTTTCGAGTCCTTGCATCTTGTCCTCAACATGTGTCAACTGAAACACAATCCTTACTTGTTACATAAAAGGGGGGGGGGAAAACACTTATTTTAACCACTTAACTCCTTTTTTTTTACCTCCTCGATCTTTTCCTCCAGCTCTTTCCTGAGTTGGTCTCTCTCTTCTTGGACCCCATGTAAAACTTCCTGGAGCTGATCTGCGTGCGTCTTCTCGTTATGCAGCTGCTCTTTGATGCCCCCAAGAATTTCAAGCTCTTCTGTCAGCTTGTGGTTCTACAAACAGATGCAAAACCCAGTTGAGTAATGGAAACGTTTTTTTGGAGGAGGGAGGGGAAAAAAGTGCAGCGCTTACAGTTTCTTCGCTTGTCTGAAGATCACGTCCCAGGCTAGCCATTCCTGCCCTGGACGACTCGAGCATCTCTTGGAGTTTTGCTTTTTCCTCCTCAAGAGATGCAATGCGAGTCAGGAGACTCTGCACCTCCGCTTTGAGATCCTGAGTCTCGGATGTATTCTTCACCAATAGCTGCTCTCTCAAACACAAAAGGTCTGTATTCAGCTGGCTCATCTAAAAGTGGAAGAAAAGTGAAAATAAGCAGATTAACCAGCAAACAATTATACTGTATATAGATTACAATCAACAAATGTACATGGAACCAAGAATGCATGTGATTGTATCAGAAACCACATAACTTACCCAAAGGATCTAATGTGCATTGTACAGATCAAGCCAGATAATGTACAACAAATAGCCTTATTAAACAGAAAGTGACTAATAGAAATGACCTTCAGCCTCTTGTAATTTCAAATGAATAAAGTGGAATAATACTAACTCACTCCCTCTTTGGCATCTTGTGTAATGACCAGGTATAAACCTATAATAAACATTCGGTCACAGGCAAAAGGCAGATTTCGTAACTAGGAGTTGGACACCCAGACAGAGAAACCTAGTAATGGAACACAAAGCTGAATGAATATACCTGCTGAAGTAGAGCGCCTTTTTCTACACTTTGGGCCACAGACTCAGCATTCTGCTGTTTCTTCAGCTCCTCCCTCGTCGAATGGAGTAAGTTCTGATAGGCTTTTGACTGGAGGACAGTAGAAAGATAAAAGAAAAAGTAAGAAAAAGAGATCTTATTTACATTTTCTTCTCTATACACAAGGGGTTGCAAATATGACTCTTGTTTGTTAAGTGCTCCAACCGTTTCTGCAGCTTCCTGAAGATCCTTTCGGAGTAACGTCCTCTCGCTCCTCAAATACTCAACTTCATCCTTAAGCGCCTGCATCTGTGGATTAAAACAATTACGTTGTAGGTATCGGTTCTTTTTAAATGTCTTGGAAGGACAGAACGATATTTACACCAGGATTAAGTCACCTGCATAAATATAGGAATAAACTGAGCTGTCCTTGATTAAGAGGTCATGGGTATTATTTTGATGCAAAATAAATATTTAATTACAATTTGATTGGCCTGTTGAATCTCTGCTTTACGGGTGGCTTTAGGACTTAGTGGCTTCTGGTGCTTCCGCTCGCCTTGTACCTGGATGAGCTACACAGGGCAGGTTAATTCATGAGCAGTCTGCTTTCTCAACAGCCTCATGTATTATTTCACATAGATTAGATTATTAGAGTGGTGTACCTCTCTCACTCCCTGCAAGAGCTCCTGGAGACTCTCTCCATCCTCGTTCACGTCAGTGCTGCAAGGAGCATCCTTTATTGATAATCTTTCTTTTTCAGCCTGAAGTTCTTTTAGCTGTTGTATCTTAATTTAAAACACAGAAGAACATACAAAAATCAACAACAAAAAATAATCATGCTCAGGTTACACAAAGGAAAAAAAATAGAACCTACAATTTAATAGCCTACTTGATTAGACAAAATAAACTTTATCGAGCATTTTATAGTAATCTGGGTTTCATAGATTTTTTTATTTAAACCCCCCAAACCATAGGTAGCAGCTGACCCTGCTACCCCTCTGTCCCTCTTTTTTCTTTGTGGAAGCTTTGCGTGTGATAATGAATTATTTAACCTGTAGTCATTATTTTTTCGTGATAATGATAATTTAAAGCGATAATACTAACAGTCAGAGCATTTTATCATGGTTTATCAATAACCAGTAATCGTTTCATCACATACACACGTCAATAATATGTATGCATGTATGTATGTATGTATGTATGTATGTATATATATATATATATATATATAGATTGTGGCCCCCAGTGGCCTCTAGAGGCAAAATCGTTACATTACATGTGAGACTTCACACTTCATGAAGAGCGAAATACATTTATTATAATTATTAATAAGTATTAATTTATTTATTTATAATCCCAAATTAATGTATTCATTTAATTGAGAACATTATTATCATTCAATACTGTTCAGCACCATTTTCTATCTAGTGTCCATTTTAAAAGCGGATTTATACACAATATGATTTACCTTAGCTATCGCAAAAAACGAAAACGGGTAGACATAGAAAAAATATGTGAGAATAATAAAAAAACAGAAAAATAAAAATAAGTGTGTATAAAAGAAATAAGTAAATAAAGTAAAAAAAAAAAAATAATATAATTTTATATAATATATATTATATAATGTAATATAAAAATATAACGGGTGTGTGTGGCAGATATGACAACATGAACGCGACAAGTGTGCAAATGTGCAATAGAGGTCTATTTTAAAGTGATCAGTAAAGGAGCGATCTCCTTACCATTTCATTCTTCTCCTCTAGGTGCTGTTGTAGCTGAACCTTCTCCTCCCTCAGGCTTTGCAACAGTTCCAGAAGCTGGTCTCGCTCCTTGGTGATGAGGGCGAGACCTGCCTGGATCTGCTCGATCTCAGCCATTTGAGCAAGACTCTCTTTGGTCATCTCTGATAGAAGTTGCTCTTTCTCTGTAGTTGTAGACTGAAGAGTCTCTCTTAACTGGGAAATCACACACAGTGTAGAATTTCATGAAGCAAATTTATACATCAAATGTTTTCTTCTAGTTCTGTATGGAAATTGAACCGAACCGTGACAAAACCCGAGGTACGTACAGAACCATGAACTGTTTGTTCTGTTAGAAGTATTGCCAGAAATAAAACAAACCCTTTTAGCTTCATACCCTTTCATTCGTTTCCTCCAGTTCAGTCTTAAGCAGTGTGTTCTCCTCGTTCATCTGGTCTCGTTCTCTGGTCAGAGCTGCGATACACACCTGATGCCTTTCCAGCTCTGCTTGGTTATCCAGGTCCTCTTTAGATTTCTCAGACACAAAGTTTTCCTTTTCGATCGTAGCAGACTGAAGCTCATCAATCAGCTGTAGCACCTGCATCAGAGATTCCGTTACACTTTTCCCCATCACCAACAAAAAAACAAAAAAAGAAAAAGCATCAGGATTACCCTATAATTCTTCTCTTCTAGCTCAATGCTCATCTGGTTCTTCTGCTCTCTCAGATCCTGCACGGTCTCCTGCAGCTGGTCGCGTTCCTCACGTACAGCGATCTCGCGAAGTGCCGTGTCCTCCTCGGCGCCTTTAGCGCGCTCGTTCAGAAGCTCGTCTCTCTCTGCAGAAGCGGACTCGAGATTCTCTCTTAGCTGCACAATCTGAGAAAACATCATCATTACTCAAATTCTGGATGAGCGGAGGACAATTTTTCCACAAAGTTAGCACTCTTACCATGTCTTCCCTTTCTTCCAAGGCGTTCTTGATCTGGATCTTTTCTTCCCTCAGGCCCTGCAATACATCCAGAAGTTGGTCTCGTTCCTCTGTAAGTGCGCTGATGTTTGCATGCGCTCTCTCCAGCTCTTCAGTATTCTGAGACAGAAGCTGCTTCTCCTCATAAAGCACTCGGAGTTCTTCATTCAGATGATTAACCTAAAAAGGAAACAATATAGCGAAGGGTGGAGGAGTATTAATGCATTAAGAATAAGCAGAGTAAAAGTACTCAAACATGCATATTCCACTAATACTACTGCTGCTCTGCTAGCTCATATTGCACATCACTGCCACACTGAGTATTGTAAAATTGTGTGTGTGTTTTCTTTTTAATGTTTATCAAATGCACTGTACATAGACATACAGTAGGTTACAGGTTGATGTTTTTTTTTGTGTTGTGTACTTGTCCTGCACCGTCTCGTGTTGCCTATTCTACACCGGTTTGTTTTGCGCCATTTGCACACGATGCACTTTATGTGGCTAGGATAACTTGGTCTAGTCCTCAGCTCAGTGTTTGGTAGCTTTATGTTGTGTGATGTGAATATGTTGTTCTATGTAGCACCAATATTCTAGAGTAGGGGTCACCCAAGGAGCACATGAGTAGCTCTCAGGCTTGCTATAAAAATTGGACAACATCAGTGAGATGCATCTAAAATGTAAAAAGTAGTTAACTTTGTTGATAGTTACTGTTAGAAATCATAAGTGTATTCACATAGATAAACGAGTATCATTATATAACTAAAGGCAAATTTTTATTTCAGAGGAGTATTTCAAACTGGTAGCCCTTTCTATGACTCAAGTGTTCATGTAGTAGCTCTCAGTTACAAAAAGGTTGGTGATCCCTGCTCTAGAGAAACGTCTCATTTCATTGTGTAGTGCGTCAGCTATATACGACAATAAAATGACAAATCTCTTCACTTAAAAAGTGCAGCTACAAAAATATTATATTTGGGAGAACATCGCTATCTGGGAATAAAAAAAAAAGGCTTCAAAATATAACTAGTCACATTATTCATTCCTAGCAAATTAATATTTACAATGTCAAATATATTTTGAGACCAAATATAGAAATGCCTTCCAATCATGAAACATGTAAACACCTGAATCTTCAGATCCTCCACGAGTTTGCTCTCCTCACTGTTCTCCATCTGGGACAGTTTGGACTCCATCCGAGTCTTCTGCTCTTGCAGCTCACGCTTGTTCCTCTCCAGTTCCTTTATACTTGCGAGTGCTGACCTCAATTCAGCTTGAGTCTCGATCATCTGCATGAAATCAAGTCATTCAATCTTTTCGGATCGTTCTGTACAGGAACAATATGCTTCAGACAGTGACATTTATTTTTTTTACCATTTCCACATTTTCCTGTGCATCTGTCTTCAGCTGCTGAATTTCCTCATTCAGTGCTGCCAGTTGGTGCTGTAGCAAAAAAAAAATGCTTTATTTAATTATACAACATGCTACGAAAAGGGAAACCGCAATCACAGTACGACACCAGGGTAGTTTAAACATATATACATAACAGAAATTGTGAACAGGAATAAAGTTCACTGGAAATGGAATAGTAAGGCAAACAACTTGACAAAGAAACATGTGGTTTTACAGGTGGTGCCAAAAGAAAACTGCACTCTCCAGATTTCCCAAGTCAGCTAAGCCAGGTCTGGAGACTCCATTTGTCTCTCAGCATGCCCCGTAGTACATCCTTCTAGAGGTGGAACGATTCATAGGTTTTGCTGATTATTCGATAGATTATTTGATTATTCATTGATAGTTGATTGTTGGAACTATCCGCCAACAGCAAAAATCCATACCAATAGTTTTTCTGGGTTGCTGGAGTCACCGAGTATCATTATACGATAAAAGAGTAGCCTCTAGAGGCGAATCGGTGATGCCACATGCTGCTGTGCCTTTCGGGGTTATTTTACTTCTTACTTTTTTTTCACTTAGTAAGATAATTAACATTCATAATAAATCACAGGTTCATGAAAAAAGAAACCTCGAGAGGAACCAGACTCGAGGAGGAAGCCATCCTCATCCATTGGGCACAACAAATGCAATTAGAAGTAATGAAATGATTACAAACACCAGTGAGTGAGGTATATGATAATCACTGCAGTTTGTGATGAGTATTATCCCTTTTACAGTCATTTGGATTAGTGGAACCAGGTGTTCCAGGTGAATGTATGCTGGATCAAACAACAATTACAAATGTTTACTTTAGTATAATATTCGGTGTGGTTCAGCAATCAGCTGGTTGAGAACTTGGTTTCAATTGAGCATCGTCACATCATTTTGTGCTCAACGAATAACATCATGGATTTTAAAAAAATAATAAAATAAATTAAGAAAAAAAGGAATTTGTATATAGTGGAACATCGGCTTTTTCAATTCCAATTTAAAGTCCAATTTAAAACGCTTGTATACCAGAACGAATGTCCCCATAAGAGAAAATGTGGATTCTTACAATCTGTTCCAGATGAGCAAAAATACTACTGTTAAAATGATAAAACAACTAGTATGTGCTAATATTTCTATGCCTTAATATGTAAAAGAGGAAAAGATTTTTTATTGGGTACTTTAACTTTGAGAAGAATGGATAATGGTGTACTTAAAAGGTCAGTGGTTCCACACTATGTAATAATACTGCACTGTAGGAATGTAATACACAAGATGTACTTTGATAAAGTTTGTACAGTGCATGAGATACTGTTCAGTAATGAAAGAAGTGGAACCTCGGCATACGAGAAAATTCACAGCAACATTTCAAGCTCCACTGTGTGATTAAAATGTTCGCTTGACTGTTTGGAGCAGTGTGTATACTAAAATCTTTCACTCACTTGCTGTAGTTCATCTTGCACACAGGTCTGTTGTGAACTGGTTTCACTTGGTGTTACATTCTCCTGCACCTGTATGAGCTGAAGCAAATCTCCATCAGGTCCACCATCCAAACATATAATACAGTCATGTTTAGTATGAAATCTCAGTATCACCATGTCGTTACTCTCTTCCAGATCTTTCTTCAGCTGGCTGTGTTCTTCCCTCAGACCCTGAAGAATCTCCTGAAGCTGATCTCTCTCCTCGGTCACAGAGGTCACTGAGGCACGAAGGATATCAACCTCTCGAGGTTCACAAGCTTCCTCAGTCTCCTTGCTCAAAAGCTGCTGTCTTTCGCAATGAAGAGACTCGAGTTCTTCCTCCAACTGTGCTGTCTGTATAGAACATAAAACACACTTAACTTTCCTAGAAAAAGAAAATCAAAAAAATAAATCATTTCCTTCAATTTCACACACTTTTTGGTTGGATTCTTCCAAAGATGTGAGCAAATTGCTATTTGTCACCGTCAAGTGCTCCAGGTCGGCCTGAGCCTTTGCAAGCTGCTCAGTGGTTTCCATGTGCTGCTGACTGACTTCAGCTTCCTTCAGCTGTGAATCAATCATTTGACTCTCCATCGTGACCAGTTCCTCTTGGGCCTTTTCCAGTTCGGCTTTAAGTCTAACGTTTTCTTCCTTTGAGGTGGACTGGGAGACAAGCAAGGTGCTGTTTTCATCTTGTAAGGCACGGAGACTTTCTGAGAGCTCTCCAAGCTGAGAATATAACATGTCATGTCCATTACATGTTAAGCGTTGGCAAAATACAAGTATCAATAAAAAACTGGAACTTTATAATACATTTTGCCGAAACCGTACATTTAAAAAAAACAAAAACAAACTACATTACTTATAGCCATGAAATCAGCATGTGATTGACACAATTGTATTTGCTCATCGGAAAGAATTTCATTAAAAGGTTTCGATTAACAGATACTCATCAAGAAATGAACAATCTGTGAATATGAATTTATAAAGGTGTTGGAGTCTGAATTTAGTGTCACATGATCACAATGTCATCTCTAGATAAAACTATATAATAATTTCATAGACTATAGATGATAATCTACATACAATATCAATATACACCATGTATAAAGATCATACAAGGGCCTTATGCTAATTGCTCTTATACAGCTGCTGCACATTTCACAGTTATTGCACAATTGCCATGAGCTAACTTACTTAATCACTTTTTTCCCCCAGTTTTAAAATGTACCATAACTGTATACTTTCATGATTCTAAAAGTCTAATTATAACATTCATTCATTCATCTATTCATCTTCCACTACTCTCTCGGGTCGCAGGGAACCTGTGCCTATATCAGGCTTCTTCGGGCATCAAGGCAGGACACACCCTTTACGTATCGCAGGGCACATGCCCACACGCACAGAGAAAAAACCCTTTGAGAATCGAACCCCCCAACCCTGGAGTTGTGAGGTGAACATTTTATTAACTTTGACATTCCTTATATGACGTGGACAAAATTGTTGGTACCCTTTGGTCAATGAAAGAAAAAGTCACAATGGTCACAGAAATAACTTTAATCTGACAAAAGTAATAATAAATAAAAATTCTATAAATGTTAACCAATGAAAGTCAGACATTGTTTTTCAACCATGCTTCAACAGAATTATGTAAAAAAATAAACTCATGAAACAGGCATGGACAAAAATGATGGTACCCCTAACTTAATATTTTGTTGCGCAACCTTTTGAGGCAATCACTGCAATCAAACGCTGTAACTGTCAATGAGACATCTGCACCTCTCAGCAGGTATTTTGGCCCACTCCTCATGAGCAAACTGCTCCAGTTGTGTCCGGTTTGAAGGGTGCCTTTTCCAGACTGCATGTTTCAGCTCCTTCCAAAGATGCTCAATAGGATTGAGGTCAGGGCTCATAGACGGCCACTTTAGAATAGTCCAATTTTTTCCTCTTAGCCATTCTTGGGTGTTTTTAGCTGTGTGTTTTGGGTCATTGTCCTGTTGCAAGACCCATGACCTGCGATTGAGACCAAGCTTTCTGACACTGGCTAGTACATTTCTCTCTAGAATTCCTTGATAGTCTTGAGATTTCATTGTACCCTGCACAGATTCAAGACACCCTGTGCCAGACGCAGCAAAGCAGCCCCAGAACATAACAGAGCCTCCTCCATGTTTCACAGTAGGGACAGTGTTCTTTTCTTGATATGCTTCATTTTTTCGTCTGTGAACATACAGCTGATGTGCCTTGGCAAAAACTTCGATTTTTGTCTCATCTGTCCACAGGACATTCTCCCAGAAGCTTTGTGGCTTGTCAACATGTAGTTTGGCATATTCCAGTCTTGCTTTTTTATGATTCGTTTTCAACAATGGTGTCCTCCTTGGTCGTCTCCCATGTAGTCCACTTTGGCTCAAACAACGACGGATGGTGCGATCTGACACTGATGTTCCTTGAGCATGAAGTTCACCTTGAATCTCTTTAGAAGTCTTTCTAGGCTCTTTTGTTACCATTCGGATTATCCGTCTCTTAGATTTGTCATCAATTTTCCTCCTGCGGCCACGTCCAGGGAGGTTGGCTACAGTCCCATGGATCTTAAACTTCTGAATAATATGTGCAACTGTACTCACAGGAACATCTAGTTGCTTGGAGATGGTCTTATAGCCTTTACCTTTAACATGCTTGTCTATAATTTTCTTTCTGATCTCTTGAGACAGCTCTTTCCTTTGCTTCCTCTGGTCCATGTCGAGTGTGGTACACACCATATCACCAAACAACACAGTGATTACCTGGAGCCATATATATAGGCCCAATGGCTGATTACAAGGTTGTAGACACCTGTGATGCTAATTAGTGGACACACCTTCAATTAACATGTCCCTTTGGTCACATTATTTTCTGTGTTTTCTAGGGGTACCATCATTTTTGTCCATGCCTGTTTCATGAGTTTATTTTTTTACATAATTCTGTTGAAGCATGGTTGAAAAACAATGTCTGACTTTCATTGGTTAACATTTATAGAATTTTTATTTATTATTACTTTTGTCAGATTAAAGTTATTTCTGTGACCATTGTGACTTTTTCTTTCATTGACCAAAGGGTACCAACAATTTTGTCCACGTCTGTATATATACACATACATACACACGCTATGAAATGTACACCAGCTGCAATTAAAGTATGTACACACACACTTATCTAATTTTTGCAATGACAAGTTATATTTATACTCTCCTTCTCCATTTCACACCCCATCTCCTCCACCTCTCTCATTCACTCCCAGGTCTTTTTCAGGTCTGACCCCTACATTTTCCTTCCATCCTGCACCTTTTAGAGACTTAATTTTGTCATTTTCAAATTCACCAATAAAAACTAAACCATCCCCTACCTTGTCAGTCCTGTCCTGAAGTTCTGCTTTAAGCTGAGAATTCTCCTGAGTCAACTCTTCAGCCTCCTTCTTAAGATCGCCAACCTAAAGATAAAGAAAGTATGATGCAACAGTAACAGAAAACTGATTACCAAAAAGAAAAAAATAATAAGGTGATCACGTGACTACAATACCTGCTGTAACGGAACTTCATTCTCCACATTGATTAAGCAATTCGAGTCAGAAAACTGATTCTCGTTGAGCTCCGACTGGAAGCGGATGATCTAAATAGCAGTATTATATAAAAATTTAATTAGTTAAAAAATTACCAGAAACAGTTTTCACATTCTAATGCTTTAGATGTGCCTTTAACAGAAAATACAACTTCATTTACCATCTCATCTTTTTCCTCAATTTCATGCTTCAGCTGGCTTTTTTCTTCTCTTAGTCCTTGTAAGATCCCTTGAAGCTGGTCTCGCTCTTCAGTAAGAGAGACCATCATGCTCTGCATCCTCTCCAACTGGGAGTCAAGAGCGTTCTCAGGAACAAGAGTGTGTCTTTCTGCATGCGCAGCCTCCAGCTCCTCTTTTAGCTGCTTCATCTGGAAAAACAAACAGGTCTGTTAAGGACATAGTGATGCATATATAAGGTTGTTTTAGAGGATGTAGTTAATTATGTTAATCAGAAAATATTTGCATGGATCAATGCGTGCGTGTGTGCGCATACTGCCCATTAAAATTTTTTTTTAATTATATTATATATATATATATATATATATATATATATATATATATATATATATATATATATATATATATATATATATATATATATATATATATATATAATATTATTAATATAATATATAATATATATATATATATATATATATTTAATATATATATAGATATATATATATATATATATATATATATATATATATATATATATATATATATATATATATATATATGACATGACCTTTCCTCCTCCGCTAATGAAACATTTGGGTAACAGCTCAAACTGGCAAAATAAAGAACACAGTCTAATATAGTCACAGTCTCACTATACTCTATACTATACGCTACTCTACTCATATACTCAGTCTCCGCCTCACACTGGACATTTTACACAAGGCACCTAAACACCCACCACTTTACACTTGGTCACTAAAGAAAATATAAAATTTTACTATATTTTTTATTTTTACTCTACTCATCTTCTTTTTAATGTACAGTTATGTATAATGTCATGCATTATTTTCCTTCTTATCTTTCCATTATGTTTACATGCTGGACAGTCATAAAAAAAGGCATTTCACTGCATGTCGTATGTGACAAAATCTGAATCTAAATGGACCCTGGAAATTTCACCCAGATGACCATTATTTAAGACTCCTTGGAACAGGCTATGATAAAGTCAAGTTATATTGAGGTAATTGGAATGCATCTCCATCGTAATTCGGACACTACAAGCATATATATATATATATATACACACACACACATACATACACACATATACACACACAAACAATTTAACTACCTGAATTTGCAGATCCTCAGCAGCATTGTTCTTATCTGTGTCTGAAATTTGGGACTTAAGCTGAGCTTTTTCAGCCTCCAGTTGAAGAATTTTCTCCTGTTGCACTTTTGCTTTCTCCAGAGCCGCCCTCAATTCTTCTTGATTTTCTATCATCTAAAATGGCAGACCAATAATTAGAAAATAAGTATGCAATATAAATACAAGTATAGAGGTCAACAGACTTTGAATTCCGATAGCAAGATAGATATACACACACACACACACACACGTATGTATGTATAAGACATGGATCAAACAAAATGTAACATTCAAATGAACAAAAACAATTAGGAAAAAGAAAAAAAAATCCTTAAACGTGCCGTTAGTGAGTTGCCTCTAGATGGCGCTATTTTATCCTATAATACAACCCCTAAAAACTGTAGGTAGAGATTTCTGTATATAGCTAGTAGGCCAGCAATCAACTATCCATACAAAAATCAATCGCTCAACCGCCACACAAATCAACAAGGATAAAAGCAAAGTATAGACATGATACATTTTAGGCCATTTGGCAAATCTCTAACAGAACAACGAGAACACAGGATTTTTTTATTCATGTAAAATCACATGTATACCAGTTCCACATTTTCTTCCATGTCAGTCTTCAGTTGGTTTCTCTCCTCCTTAAGACTTTGCAGCTCTAGTTGGAGGTTCTGCATATCCTCTGCTTGCTCCGTGTCTTTGCTGTGAATTGCTTCCTGAAGCTGCTTTCTGTCTTCACTCACGGCAGTCAACTCTGACAAATCTCTCTCTCTCGCTCCACGGAGTGATTCGAGTTCCTCAACCAACTGCACTGACTGTAAATGAAAACAGACCAGACAATTTAAAGTCTCGAATGTTTGACTTCTTAGATGTTCGTTAGTTTATGATTAAGTGTACTGACCTTAAGTTTAGCTTCCTCCAAGGCACAGAGAATAGTTCGGTTTTCCTCTCGGAGAAACTCCAGGTCTGTCTGGACCTTTGCGAGTTGCTCTGTGGTCTCAGTGTGCTGGTGGCTGAGCTGCGTTTCCTTGAGTTCTGCATCAGACAGATTCTTCTGCATTTTCTCAAGTTCTTCCTGGGCCTTTACAGCCTCCCCTTTCAGTCTTTCATGATCCTCACCGGCAATAGTCTGAGCAGAGACAAGATTGTCCCGCTCTTCTTGTACAGAGTAAAGCTCACCGGTGAGCTCACACACCTGAGAACAGGTGAACAGAACACAAGGAAAGATAAGGTTCTGAAGAAGTAATGTTTGTGAGAAATATACAAATTCATAAAATGTATCAACACACTGCTTTCCCCCCCTTCTACTTCCTCATTCACCTGTTCCCATTAGAGGGCGTCACAGTGGATCATCCTTCCCCACACTGCCCCGTCCTCCACATCTACCCCTTTCATCCCAACTACCTGCATGTCTTCCCTCACCACATCCGGAAACCTCTTTTCCTCCTCCATCCTCAACATTCTCCCCCTGTACATGTCCCTCTAAGAAACTCATTTCTAATTCTGTCCATCCTCATCACTCCTAATGAAAATCTCAACACTTTCAACTCCTCCACCTCCAACTCCACCTGCTGTCTTTTAGACAACACTCCACTCCATGATGCCTGTACCATTCACTTCTCCACCCGCTCCTCTCTTTTCTTCACTTCTCTAACACTCTCTCCATTACTTTGCACTGGTAACCTCAGAAACCTAGTCTCATCCACCTTCACAACAAGTATAACGGTACAGTGAAAATGTTTCTTCACATATCCCAGCTTGTTTTGGAAGCCGGGGTCAGAGCACAGAGGAGACCTTAACCCCCCGGAGCATAGAGGGCTAAAGGCCTTGCTCAAGGATCCAAGGGTGGCAGCTTGGCGATATCGGGACTCAGAAACCCAGCGCCTTAAACTAATGAGCTACACCCCCAATTAATTATAGTAACCCTCCCAAATAATTAGTAAAATTATTACCTGTCTCAACAGATCATCCACTTTAGCTGGAAGTTCCTCTAGGGATTTTAATTCGTCCATTTTGCTTTTCAGAGATCCTTCACTCTCTTGGCTCATCGCAAGTTCTTTCTTCAATTCAGCAACAGTTTTTTCCAACATCAGATTATCAAGTACATCTTAAAAAAGAAAAAAAAATTAAGTTTTAAAAGTTTTAAATCACTTTTCAAAATGCACATACGAACATTCATATGCACTCACTTTTAGGAACTTTTCCATCCAGAAGAGCAGTTAGTTTGGTGTTCTCATCAAAAGCCCCGAGCAGCTCTTTTTGGAGGTCAACCTGCATTTTCTTGAATCGGGATTTCTCGTGCTCGAGTTGGCTCTGCAGAGATTTCACCTGATTCTCCATTTGGCTGTACTGAGCAGTCAAAGTCTCCTAAGGTAGGAAAAGCCAATGTGTTAGTAGCCATTGGTTATAGCACTATTACTGGTTAGAGGTTATAGCACTATTATATAGCATGATGAAGTTTTTTGGTGGTTGGAACAAATTAGCTTCCTACTTACATCTCTCTCTTTAAGGGAGAGGTTTTCACTTCGCAGGAAAGCCCACTCTTTTTTGGTTTCCAAACTGAGCCCCTCTGCATCGTCTAACGAGCGTCGTAGCTGGGTTACCTCCTGAACTAGGTCCTTACCGTTCTGTATAAAAACCAGACACACATTAAATCAACATGAGATCACTTGATATACTTGACTTGAACTCAAACCTGAGGAAAAAAAGCAAGGAATAAATGATTTGGGAACCCTTATACACGTTTGTTTTATCTGTATAAAATGTGTGTGTGTATTTTGATTATTCTTGCAGTTTATGAAGCACACCGGTCAACAAAGATGCATTTAAATGTGCTATAAATAAATAGTAGTTAAATAAACAGAATTCCTACACAGAACACCAGAAAGTTCTTGCCAAACCCATTTATTCCCCCACTAAAGGGGGTGGGGCACCAGAGAAAAAGTTGAAATCGTCCACATGAATTCATTTCTCTCTACATACCAAACTCTGCAGGTCAGCCACCAAGTCGTTCTTCTTTTTTAGCTCCCCTGACATCACCTCCAGATCAGACTATATATAAAAAAATAATAAAATAAAGGTTATACTATACTAAGTAGAAGTAATGTGTTGGACATGCGCATGTGTAAAATTATATATTCATACCTTCATCTTTTGAAGCAGATCTTCAGCGTCTGTTGAAGACATTTTCAAAGCTGAAATCTTGGCCTCTAACTCTCGCTAAAAAACAGTTATGAAAGGAATTGGGTTTAGCAGCTCCCTTAAAGAGACGTTTGCACAGTTGCAATAATTAGCGTAAATGAAAATGTATGTATGTATGTATACATATATACACACATTTACATATATACATTATTATTATATAAATATAGAAATCAAATGTTTATGTATGAAATCTTTATGTATAGACCTCATAATCTTTCTTGCTCTCCTTCTCCAGATTCTCAAACTCCTCTGCATCTTGCCGTTCTTCGATGTCTCTCAGGAGAGTCTCTTTGTCGTTCAGCAGCACCTCGTTGTCGTGCTTTAGTTTCGCAATGTCCTGAGTCAGGAGCTCGAGACTTTCCTTCAGCATGTCCCGTTCGGCCACAATAACTTCCTGTTCATAATGAAATGCGATTTAGGCATGAAGCTACCTTTCATAATGTACTGTATATACACACACACTGATCAGGCATAACATTATGACCCCCGGCCTAATATTGTGTTTGTTCCCTTTTTTGTCCTGACTGGTTGAGCATTAAACAGCATGAACTTCTTCAGCAGATCATTTGATGGATTGGACCACCAGTACCAGCCTTCCCTCCCCATGTGCATCACTGCGTCTTGGCAGCCCATGACCCTGCCACTGGTTCACCACTGTTCCTTTCTTGGACCACTTTTATTAGATTCCACAAGAGCTGCAGTTTTCCTGCTTCTTTGAGGACCAAATGTTTACTTGCTAACTCGGGGTTATTCACTTTACCAGTCATAATGGTGTGTCATCATAATGCTAAGGCTGGTCAGTGAATGATTTAATTAAATAATGTCTATTCTATTTCATGTAAAAACTGAACCCGCTGTGACTAAAGCCAACTATAAGAAATGAAGACAAACTCCAATGTACATGTACTTCAATGTCCCAGAAACTCTGAATGCACTCACCCTCTCCGAGCTTAGCGTGTGACAGAGCTGGACGGCTTCTGCAAGATACTATTAAGAAAATAAGAAAGATTGTTAAAAAAAAAAAAAACAGTACAACAAAGGAAGTAACTTGTCTGCATATGTGAAGTAGGTGAACTCTACTGATCTAAATGGCGACAAAATTACGATAAATAAGCAGTGCAAACTTCCTCACACCTGTTCGCATGCTTTGGTGTCCTTCTCTTGCTCGGAAGGCTTTTCCAGTTCTGAGATCTTTAGCTCCAGTGAGGAACACCTCTCTTCAGCACCGTTTTTTTCCTGGACAGCTGTCTCTACCTGCTGCTGCAGGGCCTGCATTTGTTTCTCGAGCTCTTGGTTCTGCTGCTCCAGCGTCACAGTCTTCTCTTCAGCCATGTGCTTTTCCTGGGTTTCTGTCTCCAACTGACGCTCCAAGCATTCAACTCGAAACATGAGCTGCGGCGATTCAACGCATGAGCTGCAGGGATGTGCGTTAAAGAGGAGGGGGGGGGGGTATCATCTACTATTACTTCCTTTCTCAATTAAAAAAAATATTTCATGACAAAATTCCCTGACTTTCAATGTCTGGAATAGTCCTTTTGAAATTCCATGAGCATTTAGAACCGTGTATGTAATGCTCTCCATCTCCATGAGCATATTGTAAATTCCCTTCTCCAGTTCACCTCATGCGTGTTTAAAATATGGATGCTTGTTGTGTGCTTTCTTTTCACAGAAATCTTATCCTGAGATCAAAGGTGTGCAAGAAATTCTCAGTTTCTGGGTCAAAACCAACCTTTGAAAGCGTCAATGAAATACAAATGCCCTCGTGTCATGTAAGAGCCATCTTACCCATCAGCTGAGCTGCGCATAGTAACATTACTCTGGTTCATTTCCAGGTCTATGGAGGTGTCCTCACTGTCAAAACCGGGAAAATCCTCCATGTCTGCAGACACACCACACCCACACACCACTCATTAAATGATCTAGATATCTACAGTTTAAAATAAATTAATTAATAAAATCACAAGGCGCGGTTTCTTCTTCTACACCCACAATAGGGGTTCCGTTTGGTTTGTTGGGTTTTTACACTATGTTAGCTACGAGGCCACATACGCGGCATACGAAAGGCCGGTGTCTAGTTCGTAGTGTTTATGTTGTTAGATATATCCGATCTTCCCTCGGGTCATGGGGAGCCTGTGCCTATCTCAGGCGTCTATGGGCATTAAGGCAGGATACACCCTGGATGGAATGTCAACCCATCGCAGGGCACACACACACACACACACACATTCACACACTAGGGACAATTTTCCAAGGTGCCAATCAACCTACCGTGCATGTTTTTGGACCGGGGGGGGGGGGAACCGGAGAAAACCCCCCTGAGGCACGGGGACAACAAGCAAACTCCACACACACATGGCCGAGACGGGAATCGAACCCGGACCCTGGAGGTGTGAGGCAAACGTACTAACCAATAAGCCACTGTGCCCCTTCCCTTCAAGACATGTTTGAGTAAAATCGTACGTATAAATATTGTAAGAATGACAGTCCAGCAAGACGTGTTTAATAGCAAGGCGGATTTGACATGAAAGACTTGGGGGTTGTAGCGGCCATAAATTAAATTAAGGACTAACTGTGGGTTAAATAAAAGGCTGGGCGATGTTATATTGAAATATTACCTTTTTTTATATACACACACACACACGACACATTTCGTTGCATTTGCTTTATAACAAATGCAGGAATATGTAAGGAAATATAATAAAGATTTAGGGGAAAGTATGCATGAATTTGAAATATTCACAGGATTTTCTAATTCTATGTCTGCATCAAAATTATTGCGATATTATGCCTAATATTTGATATATCTGCCAGCTCTAGTCAAATATACAAAGCAATTACATGCATACTTTGTGGCGGTAAAGAATAACCTTTTAAAAAAATTCGCTTTACACTTCTCCCCATATTGAAAATTAGATTGCTTTTCCAGCAGCCTCTATTGTATGATAATAACCAATAATTTATTCAAGTGATTTTTTTTTACCTTTTAACAATGGACATTATCTCAAAACAGCCTGTATCTCAATACATAACCTTTATTAAGGGGTGGGATTATAAAGCATACATCTGAGCTCCCCTTAGAAAGAAAATGAAAAAAAAAAAAAAAAAAAAAAAAAAAAAAAAAATATATATATAAAAAAAAAAAGCCACACACTTATCGAATTAAAAAAATATAATAAGTAAGTAGGGGGCACGGTGGCTTAGTGGTTAGCACGTTCGCCTCACACCGCCAGGATCCAGGTTCAATTCCCGTCTCGGGAGAGACGTGGAGTTCTCCCCGTGCCTCAGGGGGTTTTTCTCCGGTTTCCCCCGGTCCAGAAACATGCACGGTAGGTTGATTGGCACCTTGGAAAATTGTCCCTAGTGTATGAATGTGTGTGTGTGTGCCCTGCGATGGGTTGGCATTCCATCCAGGGTGTATCCTGCCTTAATGCCCATAGACTACTGAGACAGACTCCCCGTGACCCGAGGAAGATTGGATAAAGCGGTAGAAGATGAATGAATGAATGAATGAATAAGTAAATAATAAGCACATTAAAGAGAAGGAAAATACCCACCTTCGCTCTCTTCGGTCACAGTAAGATTCGCTTTCCTCTTTTTGAAAAAAGGTTCGGCAAAGCTCAACTCAGGGGATCCGTAATCGTCCGACATCAACGGAGCTGATCTGAGAAGTTTTCCACCCCAGGTCACTCTTCTTTTGGGAATCTTGAGCAACAGCAACAAATATGACGCATAACTAGAAGGACCTGAAGACAATAAATAAATGAATAATTATTAAACAGCAATTACCTTGTGCACAGGGACCACATTTGAGGCTGTCACTAATAGCTTTGTTAAGTTCTTTATTCTGTCCTCTTGATCTCTCTGGAGTTGGTCTTTCTCTTGTAGGAGCTGGAACAGTGTCTCCTTCTCATTCACCGTTGTTTTGGTAACTGAAGAAACCTGAAGGAAAAAATAAACAAGGAAGAAAAATGACCCAAGTTCAACAATATCATCAGACACGTGTTTTTTTTTCCTAATTTACCTCTTGGAGACGACGTTTCAGGTCTACGATTTCATTGCGGTATCTTCTCAGAAGTGCACCGTCGTCCGAGACCTCCGTGACGTGGGGGTCGTTCTTCATGCGCTTTGCGGCGCTGGCAAACTATTAAACAAACAAAAGATGAACCAGAAACTTACCTGCAAGAAATACGACACGAATGATCTGTGCAAAACGCTTCGCTCCTCCTCACCTGCAAAGTGCTCACGGTTTCATCCACAGTAGCAGGAGTGATGGTGCAGATGATGACCGTTTTTGCATTGCCACCTAGAGAATTCTGGAGGATACGGGTCAGCTTGCTGTCTCTGTAGTTCGTGAAACCCCTGCAAGGAAAACGATGGGTTGTTTTAGTGTTTGCATTTAAAACATATGATTAGCAATCATTATAATAAATAGATATAAAAAAAAAAGGAAAGCTGTGCGCTCTGGGGGGTCAGTGTTTCAGTGTTTGTATTCATCATGTACAGAAGGTCAGACCTGAACAGGAGACAGTCGCTTCCCAATGATTACCATTTATAAGAGCTTAGTAAAGATATGCGTCTCCATAACCGAGGCCAAAGCAATTAGAATCTCGATGCATAGCCAGTGATAAAACATGGACAGAAGCACATGAAACATTGCCCGATGCGATCTGAATCACATGAAAAAAAATATGCTGCTATAAAATTCAATAGGAAACAGAAAGTTCTTTCTTTTCTTTGGTTTGGACAGACAGCAAATCAAAGTGCCTTCGAACACATGGATGAAATAAAACCAGGTTCTGTATCCAGGAAGATGCAGCTCTACCTCCAATATAGATTGTGTGTGACTCTCAGGACACACCTCGGTCTCCCTGGTGTGGTGATATGCCATTTTCATGTAGCAGCAGTGGTGCTGAGAGAATGCATTTGATAAACTGTTTAGTGAGGAGAAATCAATCTACTCTGTGGATATTAAACAATATATATATTTTTGGTAAGATTATAGTCAAATTCTGGTGATTTATAAATTATTTACATATTGTGTCATTTGAGAAAGTATATTTCTAGATTTACACGTTATCTTTTAAATAATTTGTAATAATTTTGTTAAATAGGCTCAAATGTAACAAATTTAATTATAGCTTAAACAACAATTTAAACACTTATTCATTAATTTCCAATAAGCTGACGAAGTGAAACAGGCTACTGTGGTTTCCATGGTAGGATATAGGTTTTTTTTAGACACCGTGTACATATCAAAGAGGTACGGTGGCTTAGTGGTTAGCACGTTCGCCTCACACCGCCAGGGTCCGGGTTCGTTTCCCGCCTCGGCCATGTGTGTGTGGAGTTTGCATGTTCTCCCCGTGCCTCAGGGAGTTTTTCTCCGGTTTCCCCCAGTCCAAAATGTAGTCCATGCACGGTAGGTTGATTGGCACCTTGGGAAATTGTCCCTAGTGTGTATATGTGTGAGTGTGTGTGTCCTGCGATGGGTTGGCATTCCATCCAGGGTGTATCCTGCCTTAATGCCCATAGACGCCTGAGATAGGCATAAACTCCCCGTGACCCGAGGGAAGATCGGATAAAGCGGTAGACGATGAATGAATGTACATATCAAATGTTGCTCACTTTCTAAATAATAAATCCATTAATAAAAATAAAATATATAAATTAAAAAGCGTGATCCTAAATCACCTTTCATAATCACTGATAGTCACATCACTTGAAAGTTGTAATAAGTATCAGGGTGTTTACTGTCTGATCATGTTTACAGAACAAGATGCAAGTGTTTTCAGATATGTGGAAAAACTCCATTATAATTTGACTGTTTGTCCCCACAAATAGTTTCTAAGACACATTATTGCAAGCTTCCATTCTGCCAGCAAATATAGTTCCTGAGTTTTTTTCTCTGCATAACATTACAGAGCCAAACATCTGTCCATCAAATAACCTGGATAAACAGCATAAAAACAAGCACATCTAAATAAACCTCTAATCCAGAGGCAAGTCCAGTTTCGGATTTAATTAGTATTAAAGGGTTTCCTACTTCTGGCTCTCATCAGACAGTTTCTTGATGACTTGTCCCAGGGTGAAGAGACTGCGATTGATATTGCATCCCTCTTTCAAACGGGCCCCTGAAATTAAACAACAGAGAACAGTATATAACTAACTAAACTTCTACTATATAATAAAATACAATATGTATCTGCACAGAGGAGATCTCCGCTTACCCTCGGCTCCAGTTTGACTCGCACGTTCAGCGCCAGCAAGATCCACCAAGTTCTATTGAAAGTAAAGGGAAGAGAGAGAGAGAAAAATAGAGTAGGCTCACTGGAGGAACATTATTATATACAGTTGGGGGCAAACATTTCGAGAATCACACAGGTCAATTTTCACAACGTCTTATGACGTTGTGCAATTTGCATCTATTCCAGGATATAACTGAAGGGTGATCAGGTGAAATTAAGTCTCTCTTTGCCATGGAAATTAACTTAGAAGGCCTTTTCCAGCATAAAGAAAGACTGTGCAAAAGTGATACAGTGACTTTTTGTAACTTAATGTAACCATCTGGAAACGCCTTTTCTATCTTTGCATATCCAACTAATGTAAGGAAGGTCTTGCTCAAGGGCTGAAGAGCCACCACCTCCCTATGACCACAAGATATTTGAAAAAGTCAGCTCACCAAATGAGACACGATGATGGCACCATCTGAATTTTCTCCAGATACGGGGTCGCTTCTCTCTCTGCTCTCCAAGATCTGAAAACACACTGATGCTCACTTCATGATGCAAGAGTCAAAATAAATAGAGTTCAGCAGACCACTCACCATGCGAAAGATGGTGTGAGAGCGACTGCTCCTCTGGTTCATTTTGGTCTTCCCATAATGTCGGTTTTCTAAGAGTAGACAATAAATGAATTGTTTACAATTACGGAATTTGGCAGAATCCTTATCGAGAGCCAAGTCAAGTAAAGTAGGCTTTATTGGCATTTCAACAATATACAGTGTATACAGTATACAGTGAAACGAAACATTTATCCAGGACCAAGGGGCTACAGTGAACAACAAATAAACAAGACACAGGACTGTACATAACTCTAAACTAAAAACAGAAAGGAAAAAAATTTTGGAAAGAAAAAACAGGAAAGTGCCCATGTGCATAAGGGGGGGGGGGGTTACAAGACAATACACAATTAACAGTAGCGCCGACCATGTTGTACATGTGCAAAAAAAGGATTTGTTCCTATGCAAAAATTGTAAACACTCAGTGGTAGAAAGTGTGTGCAAATTAGCGGACGGTGGAAACAGAGCGTTGCTGGGGTGGGGGGGGGCTATGGTGTTTGTCCATAAATTGTGTTTGTGAGCGACCTGGAAGCCCACTAGAGCCATTTTGGTGGTGGGATTTGAACCTGTGATCTTCCGGTCCCAAGACCTATGCCTTAACCACTTAGCTACCACCACCCTCGTTCAATAATTAATTCAGGAGTCCAGAATTTTCAATTCTGATTGGTCAGAAACTCAAAACAATTTTCTAATCTTTATACAGTATGTTTTAATAAATTATACCTTCTGCAATGACAACACTATCGCACACATCCAACAAATGTATTTCACAACATTAAGCGTAATAAAGTTTACAGGATAAGACACTTTTGGTGAACGCAAACTCCTCTAACCATACTATTAATTAGAGAGCATCATTCTGATTTCATGCTTATTAAGAAAACAAAAATTACTTTCTCCTTTCCTGATCCAGGCCAGCGCTTGTTCTGGAGTCGTCACCAGCTCTTCTGTCAAATCAGCCACGTAGACATTTTTCTGCCAGAGACAAAACGTTCGTTCATCATTGGGTCCATTAGACCCAGTATTCAAAATGCAGGCCAACGAAACGCTCGCACTTACGTAGTTGCCTTCACGGATTTCCAGCGGTTTTCTCTTCCAGCTGTCGCACAGGAGATCAGTGACCGTTTCATTGTAAATTTCCATGTAGCTCACACGCAGAAGAAACTCTTTCTTCGGACACTGAGAGCGGAGGAAACAAAGACATGGTAGTGATTTGTGTTCACTACAGAAAAAAATAATAATAACTTAAGTCCTATATCATACGTTTTTGATTGTATGAAAAACGTCGGCCATGGCCAGCGGGATCACGCCAGGGCTGTGCTCACTGCCCATCATTGTAAAAGTCTTTCCAGAGGAAGTCTGTCCATATGCAAATATAGTTCCTGAAGAAGGAATCAAAATGAGATGAAATGCTCAATATATCCTGTGTATTACACTCACCATGTCTTGGCGTTGAAACTTACCATTGTACCCTTCTACAGTGGACACCACAAGGGGTTTGGCGATGTCGTGATAGAGTTGATTGGTGGATTCTTCCGCACTAAAAACCCTATCTGCAGTTTAAACATAAATAACAGTTACTTAAAAATAAATCAATCCACTGTTAATATAGTAAATATAACCTAGTTACTTACCAAAGCTAAAACTTTTGGTCATGGTGCCATCATCAATCTGATGGATGGCCTGCTTATCAGCCTTCCAGTAAAGCTGTACAGGCTCTGCATTCTCTGCCTCCTCGCTAGGATTGAAAAAAAAAAGAAGTTATAATGTTATAGCATTAATATAAAACTCTAAAATATGGCACACAGGGTATATATTATTAAAATAATAATGGCAACCATCCATCTATAGATAGATATGTCGTTATTATGTTAATGAGAGGAAATGGTAGCTCAGTAGTTAACATCAGAAAGTGAAAAGTTGAAATCTAAGTGTCACCAAAAGCTTCTGGAATCTTGAGCAAAATCCTTAATACTCAGCTGCTAATTAAATGAGATAGTAAAGTGCAGATGGAGGCAAATGCCAAAGGACATAAATGTACACTATATTTATGTGGGAGGTGGCAGCTCCGTGCTTAAGGCATTGAGCTCTGGACCAGAAGGTCGTCGATTCAAATCCCAGCAACACCAAGCTGTCATTAGTGGTCCTGTGGACAAGGCTGTTAACCCTCGCTCTGGTTAAGTGTGTCTGCCAAATGCTGCAAACGTGTTGACACACACAAGGAATTGCAATTCAGAAGCACGAGTGCAGAACTGCATGACACTAATAGAGAATAGCATGTCACACTACAGTATGTAATACAAGTCCTATGTGATAAGAGCCTGTTGTCAGGACCATCAGCATTCAGGAAGACAGTTTTCTGTCACAAACACAGGCAAAGGAGGATACTGACTTTTTATTTACCCCATATACATTTCAGCACAAATTATTTCTTTGGAAATCCCATAAACGTTTGGAAGGTGGGGTCAGGACACATTGTCAGACATTATAATGAAGCATAGGCAGTTAAGGGCCTCATTCAATGGCCCATTAGTGGCAAACTGGCAATATTGGGGCAACTATAACTCACTGAATCATTAGAAGCTATGCTATGGAGTAACAAAAGGCCGACATCAGTAAGAAGAGGATGTTGTAAAATGTATAGTGTTTAATACATTGTATTTAACTTTTTTTGCTAAAATGCTAAATCTATGACGTGAAACATGAGCTGCTGTCAACAATATTCACAATCCTGAGACTTTGTGCTTTCTGTACATAATTTATAAATAGAAATATAATTAATAAGACGACCAACCAACACTAAGATCATTACTTCACAACAGTACAGTCACTCATTTATTTCCCACCGCTTCGGATCTGCTTCCTTACACAAACACAAACGACTAAATATCACAAATTCAGTGTTTCTCCTACCGTTTAATAAGGGGTCGCACCCTAACACAGACTTTAACCGCAGATTCTTCGGTCATTTTCGGCTCATATCCCTGTGCAGCTCCCGGACGATAATAAACCCAACGGCCCACACATACACACTGCACTCCTAGATTCAAACTGGTCAGTTGAAAGACATTTTTTAAATTTAGAACGCGATTTGATTGGACAACGTCAAGCGTCCCGTCCAATCACAAGACGGTGGCAATCACGTGACCACTAGCGCCGAGTGGTTTCAAGTATGCATCGGTTCAGCCGGAGACCTCCAATGGGGGTGGGGTTTCACAAAGGGGCGGGGTTTGTACGAAAATCCAGAAAGCACACAAGCGATATTTTGAATTTTGCTCAATATTAAAATGAAATAAATACCAACATACTGCACATACAGTGCATTCAATTCAGTTCATTTTTATTTATGCAGCCTTTTTTATCGATGGACATTGTATCACAGCAGCTTTACACAGATAATGTAGTAAGAATGAAAAAGAATGCTCTTTATAAGTGTAAGTTTATTCCTTATGCGCCGAGGAAAAACTCCCTGTGATGGAATAATGAGGAAACCAATCTCAAGAGGGAAACCGACATTCATCTTGGTGAAACCTAATGTCTGTTTATTACAGCTAAACGATGCCGATATGATCAAGGTTAATGTAAACTGTAGCCGAGTCAAGTCAAGAAGCTTTTATTTATTTACACAGTGAAATGAGACAACGTTTCTACAGAATCTTGGTGCTACATAAAAGAAAATATGTTTATGTAGCACCAAAATTTTACATCACATCAACATCAAGTTACATCACAAAACATAGAAGTCAGAGGTGAGGACTACACTATGTTGTCCTAGCCACATAAAGTGCACCATGTGCAAGCTAGTGCAGACAGTGCAAAAACAAAGCAGTGTAAATCAGACAACACAAGACAAAAGTGCAGG
The DNA here is from genome assembly GCA_030449085.1 of Kryptopterus vitreolus. Lineage (NCBI taxonomy): Eukaryota > Metazoa > Chordata > Actinopteri > Siluriformes > Siluridae > Kryptopterus > Kryptopterus vitreolus. Next base: position 4,005,630 of record JACRUU010000022.1, read on the forward strand.
ACAAATACACAAACACAAAACTCCCTGTAAACCTACTGTATATGTAAATTAACTATGTAAAAATTATTTTCATTTAAAATCAATATAATATAATGTGAAATCTTTTTTTATATCTTAATTTTCTAGTGATCGTAACCAAATTTCTTTTTAATTTTTCTGTGTATTCTGCATAAGAGAATGTTCTAGTGACAGCATCATGGATCATAACCATATCCATAAATAGCTTGTTACGCAAGTCCTAAAAATGCATGCCATGTATGCATCATAATACTTTGATCTTTTCCTGTTTTCTTGCCATAACGAATAGTTTTTTCGTGATCATTTCCTCGAGATCTTGAATAACAAAAGTTGTTTCCTCGTTATCCTGTCTTTACAAACATTCATTCATTCATTCATCTTCTACCGCTTTATCCGATCTTCCCTCGGGTCACGGGGATCCTGTGCCTATCTCAGGCGTCTATGGGCATTAAGGCAGGATACACCCTGGATGGAATGCCAACCCATCGCAAGGCACACACACTCACATTCACACACACATTCACACACTAGGGACAATTTTCCAATGTGCCAATCAACCTACCGTGCATGTTTTTGGACCGGGAGGAAACCGGAGAACCCGGAGGAAAACCTCCTTGAGGCACGGGGAGAACATGCAAACTCCACACACACATGGCCGAGACGGGAATCGAACCCGGGCCCTGGAGGTGTGAGGCGAATGTGCTAACCACTAAGCCACCGTGCCCCGTTCTTTACAAACATGATCAATCAAAGAAAATTTTAAATAAACATAAATTGTACACAAATTAATACAAAGCCATCTTGTATTATTACCAACAAACAGGGATTCCTGGAGACTTTAGCTATTTACAGCTTTTAACAAGCTAATCTTTCAAACCCCCTCCTTGAACCGCCACCTTATCGTGGTGGAGGGGTTTGAGTAACCGGATGATCCTAGGAGCTATGTTGTCGGGGGCTAGATGCCCCTGGTAGGGTCTCCCAAGGCAAACAGGTCCTAGGGGACGGCTCAGACCAAGAGCGGTTCCAGCTCCCTTATGAAAAAACGAATATCAAGGACCGTAATGTCTCCCGGTATGGCGCAGCTGGGGCCCCTCCCTGGAGCCCCTCCCTGGAGCCAGGCCCGGGGCTGGAGTTCGAAAGCGAGCGCCTGGTGGTCGGGCCTAGACCCATGGGGCCCGGCCGGGCTCAGCCCGAATGAGCGACGTGGGGACACCTTCCCCCCGTGGGCCCACCACGGCAGAGGCCTTGTGACGACCCCGAACCTCTGGACACAAAGACTAGCTCTAGGGACATGGAATGTCACCTTCGCTGGTGGGGAAGGAGCCCGAAGCTTGTGCGGGAGGTTGAGAGATACCGGCTAGAGATAGTCGGGCTCACCTCCACTCACAAAGTCTGGGCTCTGGAACCATAATCCTCGAGAGAGGCTGGACTCTCCATTATTCTGGAGTTGCCTGCGGTGAGAGACGACGGGCTGGAGTGGGCCTGCTCATAGCCCCCCATCTTAGCCGTCATGTGTGGAGTTTACCCCGTTGAACGAGAGGGTCGTTTCCCTGTGCCTTCGGGTTGGGGAAAATCTCTCACTGTTTTTTGTGCCTATGTGCCGAATGGTAGTGTTGAGTACTCGGCCTTCTTGGCGTCTCTGGGAGGGGCGCTGATAAACGCCCCGACTGGAGACTCCGTTGTTCTACTAGGGGGACTTCAATGCCCACGTGGGCAATGACAGTGATACCTGGAGGGGCGTGATTGGGAGGAACGGCCCCCCTGATCTGAACCTGAGTGGTGCTCAGTTATTGGACTTCTGTGCTAGTCATAGTTTGTCCATAACGAACACCAAGTTCAAACACAAAGGTGTTCATCAGTAGACATGGTACCAGGACACCCTAGGGCAGAGATCGATGATAGACCTTGTGGTTGTTTCATCTGACCTCCGTCCGTGTGTTTTGGACACTCGGGTGAAGAGAGGGGCGGAGCTGTCAACTGAATCACCACCTGGTGGTGAGTTGGATTCGATGGCGGGGAAGGAAGCTGGACAGACTCGGCAGACCCAAACGTATTGTGAGGGTGTGCTGGGAACGCCTAGCAGAACCCCCTGTCAGAGACATCTTTAACTCCCACCTCCGGCAGAGCTTCAACCAGATCCCGAGGGAGGTTGGAGACATTGAGTCTGAGTGGACCATGTTCTCCACCTCCATTGTAGATGCAGCCATTCTGGATCATGGGAGTTTGCCCAACCGGTCCACATGTGCTTTGTGGATTTGGAGAAGGCATTCGACCGTGTCCCTCGCTGCACTCTGTGGGGGGTGCTCCGGGAGAGTATGGAGGTCCGAGGCCCTCTGTTGAGGGCTGCTCGGTCTCTGTATGCACGGAGCAGGAGTTTGGTTCGCATTGCCGGCAGTAAGTCAGACCTGTTTCCGGTGCATGTTGGACTCCGGCAAGGCTGCCCTTTGTCACCGGTTCTGTTCATTATTTTTATGGACAGAATTTCTAGGAGCAGCCAGGAGTGGAGGGAGTCTGGATTATGGACCACAGGATCTTGTCTCTGCTTTTTGCAGATGATGTTGTCCTGTTGGCAGATGATGTTGTCCATCAGGCCAAGACCTTCAGCATGCACTGGGAAGGTTTGCAGCTGGGATGAAGATCAGCACCTCCAAGTCTGAGGCCATGGTCCTTAGCCGCAAAAAGGTGGTTAGCCCACTTCAGGCTGGTGCAGAGCTACTTCCCCAAGTGGAGGAGTTCAAGTATCTCGGGGTCTCGTTCACGAGCGAGGGGAGGATGGAACGGGAGATCGACAGGCGGATCGGTGCAGCCTCTGCAGTAATGCGGTCGATGTACCTGTCCGTCGTAGTGAAGAGGGAGCTGAGCCAAAAGGCAAAGCTCTCAATTTACTGGTCGATCTACGTTCCTACTCTCACCTATGGCCATGAGCTTTGGGTCATGACCGAAAGGGCAAGATCCAGGATACAGGCGGCCGAAATGAGCTTCCTTCGGAGGGTGGCTGGGCGCTCCCTTAGAGATAGGGTGTTCAGTCACTCGGGAGGAGCTCAGAGTAGATCCGCTGGTCCTCCACATCGAGAGGGGCCAACTGGCATGGCTTGGGCATCTATTTCGGATGCCTCCTGGGCGCCTCCCACGGGAGGTGTTTCGGGCATGTCCCACCTCGAGGAAGACCCAGAACACGTTGGAGGGACTATGTCTCTCGACTGTCCTGGGAAAGCCTGGGTGTCCCCCCGGGGGAGCTAGAGGAAGTGGCTGGAGTAAGGGAAGTCTGGGCATCTCTGCTCAGACTGCTGCCCCCGCGACCCGGTCCCAGATAAGCGGAAGAAGATGGATGGATGGATGGATCTTTCAAACATTGGCAAGCACTCTTTCCAGTTTGTTACCAAATAAACAAGTAAACGATTGTTGCATTGCTATTAAATATTTATGTATCAGTACAAATAATTTTTAAACATAATAAATCCACAGACTCAACAGATTTCTGTCAAAATATTTATTTGAATAAATGTGATACCTATTCTATAATTCAAAAAAACACATTTAATATAATATTAGTTACACATTAAATGACCATTTGCAAAAAAAAAAGAATGGCCTAAGTGGACTGAAATAAGCTTAACTGGGCATGGCCACTCAGCAAGCCAGAATAAACTATGAAAAAGCATAAGAACACCCTGCACAGTAGCCACCAACAGCTCTTTTCCTCATGCATGACATTTTCTGCTAGATAAATATGGCGAATGAAAATAATTTACTACGCTTAATATATTACCCTTTGCACCCTTTTTTGATGCACCATGCAAATCAAGATAGACATAGCATATAGAGCAATTTAATGACAATTCATTCATTTGATAACTTTTCGACCTGTCTTGAGCTAGAACATGACATTGTGTGGTTAAATGTAAATGGCAGAGATGTATTATTTCTTCTTCATATTGAGCCTTATCATACTGTAAAACACCACATCATCTTGCGTTTGATTCCTTTTATACCACACCAAAGATTGTAACTGTAACTTTATTGTACAAACATATCATTACTTTAAACAGAATGTAGCTTCTTGAGAGAATTCTTATCACTGCATAAGAGCAGCTGTAAACATTTAAACCATTTTTCAATTAATAAAAAAAAATAAAAAATAAACACTAGATCTTGTCCCGAAGAAACAAACCTGACAGATCAATGATTATACATCGATAAATAACACCACAGGAAACCCTAGATTTATTATGATGATGATTAGATTGTGAATGAAGTGTTAATATGGCTATATGGTGTAATATAAGTCAATTCAGTTAATTTCAAAGATGAATAATAGTAATGTTTGCTACCATTGAATCATATTTACCCCTTAATGCAAGGCGTACTGTATAACATCTCAAAACCTTCTGCCACAACTATGGGCCAGATTGTGTGAAGCTGCTTGTTCATTTGAGAAAAAAATGGCTGAAAAGAAATTTCACTGGCCATTCGGATTCCCTCGGATAGTTTGCTCCGTATCGGCCGCTGTGTGCAGCTGGGGATCGGTTTATGCATCAATGGCCTAAACTGTCTGAGTGTGGGTTTGGACACAGGATCACAGGTTGCATTTGACCACCTGCAAACCTCAACAACGATGAACTGTTAGAAAAGGACATTCGGTGCCACCCAGATGAGGAAGTGTAGCCTATGGAGTCTGGTTTCTTTATTATGTCGTCTAAGGGAGTTTTTATTCCCGTCGCCACAGGCTAATCAGGGATAAACTTACACTTATAAGGAACAGACATATTCAATGTCCATTATCTGTGTAAAGCTGCTTTTGATATACAAATTAAATGGAATGGACTGAGCAGAACTGTGAACTGTTGATAGTAATCAAGAAGCCCATCGGTGCTTTGAATCCATGGTCATTTATGTATCTCTCTTTACTGTCGTGATCGCCCATGTCAGTGGTGTCACAGAAACAGTTGCAGGTCTGTGCCTTCACTTTGACGGATCCTCGGTGACCGTGGCTTTCTGATGGGGAAGTGCTATCAGGCTTTCTGCGAACACTATTAGGACTACATTAGACTGTGCAAAAATGGAGGAAATTCAAAGATGAAAACTTTCAGCAGCCAAGTCAGAATTAATAAGACGACGATGAACGCTGGCTTTGATTTCTGAACAATAAAATACACGTAAATAACTACATGACTTCTTGAAGGTCTTATAATGTGTGCATATGTATAGATAAGAGCATAGCCAGGCGTTATTTAAACCTGGTGAACTCTGTGATTTTACTATTTACTGCCAAAACAATAATCCACCCTTCCTGACCAAACAGAATTAAAAATTTAACAAGTGGTATTCATCAGCGCAAACCACCCATTCCTTACTTTCAGTTTTCGAATGTACAGCGTGATAAAAGCTGCTCCAAAGTCGATTTTTGGTGGTTCGTTCTTCTGGTTCGTTCCTGAATCTTTTTATGTCCAGGCTTCAACCCAATCAGAAAAGCAAGTAAGACAGTGTAAAGTGTTGTCTGTATAGTTTATGATATGGTACAAGTGGAGGACTTCGGTGGCTGCTCCAGGATTGACTCGCGCCGTAGATCGTTGGGCAGCGCGCCGCCACGACCCCAGACGTTCAGCTCGCCAAAGATCCCAGTCTCGATCATCTCCTCCTGCCAAGGAATGGAGATATTTCCAGAGGCAAACTCGTTGAAGAATTCTTTATCAACGTCTTCCAGGCCGACCCCTTTCACCGTGGAGAACGCACCGACATCATCGAGGTCTTTGGCGTACACGGTCTTCGAATCTGGGACAAACGGCGGCGGCAGAATCCCTACCAATTAAAGGAGGGGATTTAGTGTAGAAACACAAAAAATGTTACTCGATTCGACCAAGCAATGGTCTGTAGCACGAGTCAAAGGACTAAGAACACGCCGATTTCTAACCTACCTGCATCCAGCTTCCTCCAGTTGATTGAGCTGAAGAAAGGGTGCGCACGCAACTCGTCACAATTCCCATTCTTGAAGCCCATCCTCTTGTCCACTTCCTTGGCTAGCAGAGCTTCACATATAGACTTTGCATTATCATTGAACTTCTCAGTGTAACTTACCGGGTCATTCAGGATACGCTTCTTCACCTCTTTGTTCTCTACCTGTACAAAAAGTTAATTGTGTTTGATGATTCGGCAAAGAGAGACTATTAGCTTATATTTTGCAGTTATTTTTTTTCTAAACATTTAATGACATTTCCTAAAATGTCATTAAATCACACTCTCAACAAATAACTTCTGCATTCCGGTATGGACTGGAGGGCTTTTGAATCCCTACCCATAACTCTATACTAGAACCTCCAGGAGGAGCTCTTGGATCATTTTTAGGTCCCCCCTGCAGTGGACGAATCACACAAACCTTGGTTGAGTTACAGTCAGTAAAATATTACAACAGTAAAAGTGCCCCATTTAAACATTCACTTGCGTAAAAGTACAAATGTATTTGCCATGAAATGAACTTAATATCAAAATAACTTTATGATGGCTATAATCTTTCTATTAGCATTTTCGTCTCAAGATATTTGATGAAATTTTAATGAGCCAATGATTGAGCCCAAAACATTTTTTTCAACGACTTAACTAAAATAAATTACGCAATTAAGAAGAACTATTGTGGCAAGTTAGAATCAACACTTTCTTCCATCCTAAATTCCTCTCAAAATGCAGTGGTCGGGAAAGGGGTAGCTTAGCAGTTTAAGGTGCTGCGCTACTGATTAGAAGGTCTGGGTTCGAGCCCCGGTATTGCCAAGCTGCCACCCTTAGGTCCTTGAGCAAGACCCTTAACCCTTTGTGCTTCAGGTGCTTCCTCTGTGCTTCAACATATTCTGCTTGCCTGATGCTGAACTGTACATTTGTGTTAAGAGGATGCCAAAAGCAGCAATTGAAACAAGTACAGAAATGGTGAAACAGCACACGCTTGACCCTGATTGGTGGAATAATGTGCGTTTGACCAGTTAAGTTTTTATCCACTTGTAAATAAAAAGGAATGGCTAATTTCACAAAATGTAGGCGAGTAAAAAGTTTCAAATTATAATTCAGGAACCAAATTGTCCTCATATATGACCATGCATGCATTATTTTATGATCCGGATTTTGAAAAGATCCACTCGCTCACATTTTGACGTCAGACTGATGACGACACCAAGATTACACGAGAGAAAGAAAAAAAAAAGGACAAAATGTCATGGAATCCTTGGCAGTACGGTGAAACTGTAGATATTTTTGTGAATGGATTGAGACACTTCATAACTCTCCTGTCTGACTGTACTTTTGTATATTATTGTTTATTTATTGACACCAAACGATAACATTATTTATGTCGAAGGAGAGAGAAGCGAGAGGAAATTCAATTATTACACAAATACAAAACAATTAAATAAAAATCTACGCTTTCTGTCGAATTTTGTAAAACACAAGAATGTCTTCCATTCCTGAAATGTTCTGAATCAAAAAGACAAATTCTGTTCTTTCCTTCACTGCAGGGCTTAGAATGGGTTTAAATGAGAAATGAGGTCATCATGACACAGCTAAATAATGTAATCATCACCTTCTCCCCTCGAGTCCTGAAGGGTCCTTTAGCAGCAATGAACTCATAGAGGGTGACCCCAAGAGTGAAGTAATCTACAGAGTAATCATATTCATCTCCTTTCAGCAACTCGGGGGCCATGAAACCTGCATTCGAGACAGAAGAAGGTCAAAAGTCAGTAGTTGTCTCTTACACTCTTAGAATGTTCTTAATATCACAGGTTTTAAGTCTAGAAGTACTTTTTGTTCTTGCGATATAACTGAAACATTGATTTTCAGTACACATGCTCACCACTGAGGGGCTACAGTCAAATCATACAACCATTTATAGCAAAACAGAACACACCAGGAGTCCCAGCATAGCCTTTCGTCTTTTCCTGGCCGTCTTGTAACTCCACAGCCAAACCAAGGTCAGAGATACGCACGTTACCTTTGAACAAACATCAGCACAAATGCAAACAAACGTCAAAGATTGGACTAAAACAACAAATCTGTCAGTTTTACGAAAGCATTAGAAGGACGTCTTCTTAAATGTCACCAGTTTCCTGCTGCTATTTGTGTGTGTGTGTGTGTGTGTGTGTGTTGAATTTTACCCTCATTGTCAAGTAGAACATTCTCTGGTTTCAGGTCTCTGTAGATGATTCTCTTTTGATGAAGGTGCTCCAACCCTTGAATGATCTGAGCTGCATAATAACATGCCCTGGGCTCATCAAAGCCTGGATTATCCTCGTCGACATTATAAATGTGATACCTAAGAACAAAGTGAGCACAAAATCTCGTTTCAGATCAGGTTATTATTTCAACATCTTAAAGGTAAAACCAGGCGAAAGGCTTGACACTGGAGCTTAACCTCAGGTCTCCTCCGTTCATGATGGTCATGACCAGACACAGTTCTGTTTTGGTCTGAAAGGCATAGGCCAAGGAGACGATGAATCTACTATGGACACGAGCCAGGATCCGTTTCTCCACCATGGCACCCTGGACAAGAACAAGAGATCCAAATCAGAGATTCTTGGATGAATGAATAAATGTAAGGTGTAAAATCTGTTTGATTACAATGTTGTTCATAGATTTACGGTCCATGCCCAATATACAATTATAGATCAAGAGACCAAGGGTACTTCTAAGAACATTTGCTTTATGTGAAGCAATATGTTAGGTCAAATGTTCTCTTTCTCATACTATGTTTATCAGGTTCCAATGATGTTACATCAAACAATTAAATATTGCTAAGGAACAAATGCATGACATCTTTTTTTTTTTTTTATCAAAATTGTTTTGATAGAAAAAGACTTTAGCAATTTGGAGAAACAAAAAATAAATGTCAATATACATCCAGAGCCTATCTAGATCATCTTGAAGTACATATATCCCATATATTGCTGCATATACATCCGGAAATCATTTTCAACTCTGATTGTTACTCAAGGTTATGGATGCATCTGACAAAAGAACATCACCACAGAAATAAACACCATCATCACCACAGAAAAAAAATTCTAAATAAAGCATTTAAATGAGCATTAGAGACAGTGTTACATAGACATGACAATTAAAATTATTAATTAATTTGTATATATATATTTTTTATTTCTCGATGTTTGTTTATTTATTTACTTATTTCTAATTATTAGGACGGCAAATACAAGGCGGAAAAAGGCAGAAATTTATATTTCAGACTTTTTTTGTGTGTAATTTTTAAGAAACTTATGGAAAACCTGTAAATGTGCAGTATGACATAAGTGTCTAGACTTCAAAAGCTGTTTTGACTGCATGTTTAGTGTCGATTTGGTGAAACACTCATTTTTAGATTCACTTGAGATAAAATTCCCCTCGAGCATGTGCCGGTACTTCATGCGATTGATGTTTCTCTCAGTGATGTGCAATACTCTGAATTGAATTGAGTTACATTTGTGTCTCATCTGACCCAAGTATGCAGCTTCTTTACTTCTGATTTGTCTAAATGATTTGTAAATAAGTGTCCAAACGATGCTACATTTTTTTAGAGCAGAATTTTTTGGAGGTTGCAGAATCAAGACACGATTCTAGTGAAGTCCATTGCTTGTTGATGTAACTGCTGTTTTGCCTGTTTTCAGGACATCCTGCAACTATACGATTTGACCACTGGCTACTCTTTCACCAGTGTTTTCTAATCATTAGTCTAAGAGTGTGTTCTGAAATCTGTCCATGCAAGACAAACTTTCTACCTGCATTATGAAACCATTTGCACTAACAGGGACGTTTAAGATCTTAATTGTGGTTCAGAGATATTTTTGCACTTAAGTCTTATTGTCCGAACATTAACAAGCGCCTTCACCAGTGGTTGGTACTTATGTCAAATCTTTCAATATAATGGGCAAACTTCCTTTTCCTTTTATTATCCGAGTCCATCCTGGTGAAGTTCCCGCAACATTTCTGTGAGCATTATTGATTTTTATGTAGCCTTAATACATTGTGATGTAGTGTCACAACATTTTTGTATAAATACTGCTAAACACATAGGTGGAAAATAATCAATTATGTTTACTCGTGTTAGTATAAATAATTGGTTTTGTGTGTGTGTGTGTGTGTGTGCGTATTTCTACTTTTTGTTTTGTTTTGTTTTTTGTTTTTTTGTTCTTTCCTCCATGCAAGCTTATATGTTCAAAGCAGGAGCTAGGTTTTATTATTCAAAAATAAAAATAATAAAATTTAAATGAGTACCTTTTCAATGGAGTCAATGGAATAAAATAAGTTTCTTCGGGTGGTGTAAGTGTTACAATCAATCAGAATATGCGTTATGGTTATCAGGATTTGGCAGGTTGGGCACTTTGGGGGATTTTCTCCTGATAGTAGAAATTTGTGCCTTAGTCTTGAATGTCCTACCCCGGCACTTCTACTTTTTAAAATCCGTAATTATACTTTTATTTCAGTATGGTGATTATGAAGTATTGGAAATCATGTCCGTTACTAAGTAAACACAGTAAAGTCACAAGAAAGCAAGCAGGAGACGGACAAGCAGAGCTGGCACCAGAGCATAACTAACAATGGGGCACACAGCAACAATAAAATGTAAAAAACAAGGCACAAAAAAAACAATAGTGCAACCGCACACTGATACAGACTGTCAGCTCATTTCCCATATTCTAATATCTATACTTTACATGATCCATATATGATTCTGTGTAAAACATCAATATATTGAGTACGTAATTATGAGACCGCAAAAAATCCATAAGATTTTGTATTAAATCCATAAAATTGTGAATCCTTTAATGGTTAATTTAATTATTGACATAGATTCATTCAAAACCGTGAAGGGTGCCGGCCTCTTTGGGGTGGCATGGTCCACGTCTGGTTAAAATATCTTTTTATAAACTGTATGTTTAAAAAAAAAAAAAAAAACGCAGGTGTTCTGATCATTCTGATTATTTTAAACGCGTATAAAGATGTAACACTTAGATAAGGGGCTTAGTTACTGACACTTATTGAACAGGATATTGGGCCACAGTAGTGAGTCTTATGCAACTAAGTAGCTCTAGTAATCTGAGTAACAATGACATTGAAAATGTAGGTGAAAGACGTTATAAAGATTTGCTTTTTTAAATGTTAAATAACAGAGATTGTAGACAATAAAAACATTTCCCAAAATAATAGAACAGACTGTTAAAACTTCGGGTTCATTATTTTGTAAACTACTACAATTCTTGTACCATATTTTGGGTAAAATGTGGCGTGTTTCCTGACCAGGTTTGATTACGTTGACAAGCAATTTGCTCTAACCTCACCTTTAAAAAATCAACAATGATTCCATAACGTTCTGTAAAACCTGAGACTGATGATATGGTTCTTACCTCGTAGCCATTCCTCTTTTTAAGCCTTTTTTTATTCAGCTTCTTGCAGGCATACATCTTTCCTGTGGCCCGCATCTGGCAGGCAGACACCTCGCCAAAACCACCCTTGCCGAGCACACGGAAGTCCAGGAACCAGTCCTCACCAATGGGCTGCATCTCCAGCCACTTCCACTGCAGGAACCTCTTAAAGTACATGGTTTCTAGGTAGAAGGTATATGGGACCTCCTTAAGGAAATCAAGAATACAAGCAAGAATGCCAACAAACAAGTCATCGGAAGCATTCCCGTGCCGCTCCTTCACATTGGTGATGTCATTTTCGGGCAGAAAGGGGCAATAAAGCTTGGCCGCGGGGTCCATGTAGCGCTGGAGAATTTTGGCAGCCTTAGCGACCCGATCCTTGTCCTCAGCAGTGTCATATTCCTCAACATCCTTCCATAGGCGACATGGTCCCTTGTACTCATTAGTCGTTTCTAGGTATTCCTGGAACAGGCGCTTGCCGATGGGTTGTTCCACGCAGATACTGTTAAACTGGAGTTCCAGGGTCTCCTGCAGGCCATCGCATACTGTGATGTGAGGCAATTTGAGCTTGGAATGGTACTTCTTGTCCCGATTCGCTGCAGGGTTTGCTGAGCCATCGAAGCTTCCACGAGCCGAGATGTACGCCGAATTGGCTACCACCGTTGTAAGACCACCGATATCCATGATGTCAAATCAATGGGTGGACTTGATTGGATGCGAATGCAATTAATTGAGCAGAAACAATGATTTTATGCAATCCTTTCCAAATATAGCAAGTGTCAATAAAGGAGACAAAGGGAAGTCGATTGGATAATCAGACATCAATAGCCAGGGGCCTCAGGATCGAGGGGGAAATTGTGGCTTGACGAATTCAAGAAGAGAAAAGTGTCCAGAGATACCAGGTCGGGTCAGACGATAACATGAAAGGCTAAGCCTTAGGGCACAGACACTCGCGCAGGCAGATCTGCCTGTCTCATCATCTTTCATAAAGCCCTTATCTCCTAACTCCATAATACCTTCCTCATGTTAACCCTTGCAGACTCAACTTTCATACATTTAATTTAACGTGCATTGAATCGCTTCATTCTAAAATGGACAGGGTTTGATGGTCAATGGGATCACTTTGGAACATTACTTCATAACACTATCTGGCCTTTATTGGGAATGCTTGAACCCGAGAGTAGATTATCTACGGGGTTATGAAGTCTCTGTAACTAAGCTTCTTCCTCAATCTCAGGCTCCACTAAAGTGTTTAAGTGATTTACACTCAGTGAAAAAAAAAACCCTTGGCTTTTACTTCCAGTGGTCAACTTTAACAATGTAAGCATACAGTTTATCTCTGAGGTGTTCTACCTTAGATAAGCTACCTGGAACTTACTCAAATTCAAGTCCAGATCTTATGGCCTTATCCAAGGTGGCCAACTTCAAGGTGACCACATAGAATTTCTACACATTTCCATACCAAAGCCAATGAGAACACATGCGAGTGCTTTGTCCTGCCCAGAGTGGTGCATGTTAAATGTGCGCTTATCACCACATATAAAATGATGTGTGATAGGAGAACCCTTGTGCCCACACAACACTACGAAACCAGAAGAAATCCCAGACAGTCCTGGTGCAAAAGGACAGCTTTCAAATTCATTTGGAAAAGTATTCGTTCGATTTGATTTTCTGCAATCTACAGTAGTATTCCATAGTCAATTCCTGTACAATGGCTACTCTGAAGGAAAAGAGAACCTGTGGCCAAAGATGTCAAGACTTTGGCCATTTTGTTTGGAATTCCGATGAAGGGAAATTCATGGGAAGAACGCCAGAAAGATGGGGTAAGAACTGCACATTCTTTCAAGTAATGCTGCAATTAAGCCTTGAAATAATTGTTCAAGTTAAAGAAAAAACTTAATTATAAGTTAAATTAAAAAGTTTAATTATTTGATTGATAAGAATACATAGCAGAAAACAGATTCCAGTAATGGCTTTTAAGGTTAGATTTGTTATAATTTTAGCTGAAAGACAGGGTAGGAGAGAGAGAATGGGAAGGGGTGAGGAGATAAAAAAAAATCTTACTTTATGACAATTTAAAAGAAAATTTTAAAACAATGATGTAGAAAGTGGAGGATTTCCACTTTCCAAAAAAAAAAACTCAAACGAGTTGGAAACTGAAGATAATTTCAGTCTTTTCTTGAATTCTAAACAAATCCAACCTTAAAAGCCATTACTGGAATCTGTTTTCTGCTATGTATCTTATCAATCAAATAATTACACTTTTTAATTTCCTTAAATTCAATAATCAAAATACACACAGTCTACGACCTTCATTTGACTTTCCTTGTGTGAAATGTGCTATATTTGTTTTTGGTGAAAGGAGTCGTGCCTTCATAACGATTGTTTTTCACATAAGAGATCACCAACAATTCTTTGCAAGAAACTGTAAAATTGTATATAACCTCTGTATTCCAGTGTACATCAGCCTGTATTACGTAGCATTCTACATAGTGATGACAGCCTTGTTTTCCCTGGCCATCTACGTGCTCATGTACACACTGAACCCATACACCCCGGATTACCAGGATCGATTAAAATCGCCAGGTTAACAAAACTGCTTTTCACTTTGATTTACATTATACATCAATAAAACCACAGCTTTGATACGGTACTGTATACTATACGATAGGTGTAATGGCTTGGCCAGACACATACAACGACGAAGTTCTAGAGATCAACTACAACATGTCCGACAGGCAAAACTGGATGAAGATGTCCAAAATTCTTCAGGACTTCCTTAAACGTATGCATCTCCTCTTCACATTTCAATTCCAAAAATAAATAAGGATTGTATGATTGATTTTTTTTTCCCTCTCCCACCCCTTTATTCAGCGTACAACGATACCAAACAGTCACAGTGCAATCACTATAACTGTACTACTGGCAAGTACTTCTTACAACACACATTTAACGCTCCAAAACACACCAAGTGGTCCTGTCCTTTCTACCAAAGTACTTTGGGGAACTGTTCTGGCCTTGATGATCCCACTTTTGGCTACAACACCAGCCAGCCATGTGTAATCATCAAGATGAACAGGGTAAGAGCGGGTTGTGGAGGAATGATCCAAAAGCTGATCAGTAGAGTTTTAAGTAACAGCTCATTATTCTTCTCAGGTCATCAACTTCTTGCCAAACAATGGGACAGGAAGTCCTCCATATGTGAACTGCACAGTCTTGGTGAGTGAGGAGCAGTTCGATGGACGTCAGACACAGATATCACAGATAAGCTGAGAGGGAAATGTGTGTGTGTGTGTGTGTGTTAACAGGAAGGTGAAGATAATGTACAAGGCTACACATACTACCCTGTTAATGGATCCCTCGACCTTTCATACTTTCCATATTATGGCAAGCTGGCCCAGGTACAACACCTTTATCAACTATTCTGCTCTTTTATACTGTAGATTAAATACACTATAAGGACAAAAAGTTTATGGACTCTTGAACAAAAGATTTTTGTTTTTAAATATTGCATTCCATTTTTGGTATATGTTTATCATTATTAATATCCACTCTTCTGGTAAGAACTTCCACTAGTGTGTGTGTTGGTGTGTTTGAGGATATTTGGCCAGGGGTTTGGTCAGTGTTTCAATTCATCCCAAGTGTACTCAACAGGTTTGAAGATATAAACCCAACCACTTAAGATCTTCCACATCCAACCCAGTGTGTGTGTGTGTGTGTGTGTGTGTGTGTGTGTGTGTGTAATATAGGATTCCCAATCTAAGTCTAATGTTGAATTTACTGACTGAGTAAAAAGCTGAATTCCCACAGTGGGGGTCACGAACCAGTTTTAAAATGAGGATAGCTACTTCATGTATACAGAGTCATACAAATGGCTACCAGTTTGACATACTCCTAAGAAATTTGACTTGTATATTATTATTAATGATACTTATTTCTGTATATGAAGACATGGCTCACGTTAATGAATTTTCACAATAATTATCAACAATATATATATATATAATCATATATATATATATATATATATATATATAATATATATATAGATATATATATATATATATATATATATATATATATATATATATATATATATATATATATATATATAGATATATCTATATATATATATATAATGTGTTATAGATGGAAACTAAATCTACAAAAAAAAGTTCCCTGGCCTTTCATAATTTCATAACCCTGTCTATTTTATAGACCTTTTAAAATTAGACCTTTTAAAAATCAGTTGAACTTGGAGCTCCTGAGCAACTTACCAAATAACTGTCATGCTGGGACAGGTTTGGAACTCCTAGGCCAAGCAAAGGGTTAGAAAACTACGCCATTCCACCCCAATATCCTATACAATTGTTTGTACCAAAACGTTTGTCCATATGGTGTACCTGTAATCCTGCCTGTATGAAAATGCATTGTGTTTTCGTCCAGCCAAACTACGTGAATCCACTGGTTGCTGTGAAATTCGACCTGGTTAACCAGAGACATGCGGTGATCCAGTGCAGGATGATGGCCAACAACATCGCCTATCAGAACTTCTACGATCCCTATGAAGGAAAAGTTATCTTTCATTTAAAGGCTTTCAGTTAGTCGTTCAAATATATGTGTGCCTTTTTTATTTAATTTTTTCATGTCCTCCAAAAATCAAGAACACAACAAATTTGCTTCAAAAATCAGACTTTGTATTAGTTACAATCTTACAGAATAATAACAAAAAAAATAGTACTAGCTGTATTTACTAATCCAAAACATGTATTATCTTAATTTAAATGGGTTGTAAGTTAATCACACAGTCAAGTCTTAAAATAAACATACCTTACACTCTTCTTAGCCCTTCCTCAAATAAGTTTAGCTTTCACGCGCACGCACACACAGAAAAACAAAAGAACGACCCCATGTCCATATAAAACCATATAAAATGTATATTATCTGACAGTTATTCATTCTTCTTTCAAAAATAATTGTTAAAAAAAAATGTACAAAAGAGAAATTGAACTAGACACACCGCCATTGGAATTACAAACACAAAAAAATTTGTGAGATGCTTAGTGGAAAGAATTATTCCAAAAATCACCTAAAGTATGAAAAATAGTTGCCCGTATGAAACGTAGTAAGAGAACAACTATTAAGAAAAAAAATCTGGAACAATATTTAAATTGAGCAATCTTTGGGTAGGTGATGAACAGATATGAATTAGGTCACAGTGAAGACAATAAAAGTAGAGGATCACATGGGACTAACTTCCGATAGTGTGTTGTGAGGGGCGGGGGCGGTGTTGGGGCTGGTAGCAAAACAATGTACATATGTGTGTATGTAATATACATACATACATACATACATACATACATGTGTACGGTGTGTTCATATACTATATCTATATGTGTATATATATCTATATATATATATATATATATATATATATATATATATATATATATATATATATATATATATATATATATATATATAATCTATATATATATATATATATATAGATATATATATATATATATATATTATATAGATATATATATATATATATATATATATATATATATATATATATATATATAGATATATGTCATGAATGAAATTCTACAAAGCACCAATGAGATTATTACAAGGCAGCTGTGCGTTTGAACACACGAAGGATTTCAGAGGTTCCCGAAGAACAGAGACCTTTCTTTAAACCTGACATGTCATCCCGCCCACACCTATCCTCTCGCTGAATGAGGAAATGCTGTTAATCTTCGTCATCGTCTTCATCGAATTCCTCATCCTCCTCATCATCCTCTTCCTCCTCGTCCTCCAGGAAGGATGCCGGAGTGTCGCGAGAGCTGCCGTGGTACGAGCTGTTGGAGCTGGAGGCCACCGTCATTACGGCACCGTTATCACTGCAAATAAATGCAGACGTGATATTAATGGGACTGCTGAACAAATGTCAGTTTATTTCTTTACAGGGTTCCAACTCTAAGCCTAATGTCGAATTCTCTCACTAAAAAGTAGAATTTTATTACTGAACTAAGATTACAGTACTATAATACTTTAAAGATTTTAGGAAGTCCTCATCACTATGGAAACAGTAAACTATTAAAATAGGCATTTAAGGGGAAAAAAAACCCCAGCATTTCCAAATACAGCTGGCACCACTGTCAGAACTCCTGATTAATCTAACTCAAGATTTATAATACAACAATGTGGCATTATAAAGTGCTAATAAATAAATAGATAATATATATATATACACATACACACACATATATACACAGATATATAAATAGACACACACAGATATATACATGCTTAACATGCTTTGTGTTTCTTTTAAAACCTAATTAAGTATGCAAATTGTATTCACAATTGCCTGCATGAAAATGTAATTCTTATGGTATGATACATGTTCCTGCCTGGTCAGTGTGTTTAGTAACTCCCATTAAAGATTGTCTCCAAAATATGAAGAATGGCAGAGGAACTCACCTGTTTGCACGCAAATAGCCGCCATTGGGTTGTCTGTGGACTCCTTGTGCCATATCTACACAAACAGATCAAATAAGATTTGTAATCACTTGTAAAAGAACTTAAAAAACTAGCAAGAATTACCACCATGTCATCTAGCCATCTATCTAGCAAATTCTCATCTATTCATCCATTCAACTCCCACCCACATTCATCCCTCAATCCAATTTCCACCCATCCATTGAAATCCTTAATGGAAATCAATTCAATTCACATCTATTCATCCAATCCCATCTTTCTTCAGTATTCTAAAAAATAAACTAACATGATGACCAGATAGCCATCTATTAGACAAAAGCAAGGTGAGAAGAAGAGAAGAGAATAATCACAAAAAGCCCCTACATAAGAATTGAGCATGACAAATGCTGCTGATGTAACTTATCATGGTAATAACAGCATTAAGTCTACAGGAATAAAAGTCCTACAAATTTACAAAGGAATGCAACCGATCTAATTAAGTAACCACAACAAGACAATGTCTCAAAAAATAGTTTTTAATCAGTAGAAAAATTGGCTTCACCTACTGAAAGAAATATATAGTACATTGATCATGAATAGGGTTACAGAATACCATGAATTTTCAATAATAATAATAATAATAATCAATAAATAAATAATAATAACAATAATAATCATAGCAAGTATTAAATTACATATTTTTTTATTACATACAATTACATAATTAAATTACAATTAATTATTAAATTACAATTAATTATTAAATTACAATTACATAAATATTAACACACATTTATGTTCAAAAATCCCTTGTGCTGTGTGTAAGTGATTGTGAAATACAATTCTAATAATTAAATAAAAGTCGAAATGTGATTTTTAAAACCTGTATTCTAATTAATTAACATAAATTATGATAAATTCCTGGTTGGTTTCCAACATGGAATATTTCAAATATTCCCCAAATAAAGTTTATATGGAGAAATGGCAAAAATTTGTTAGACAATTTCCAGGAATTTATTAGACATTTTCTGACATATTACAATCCTAGGCATGAAAGAGACAATGTTGATTCCTGGCACATAAAATGAAAACCTTATTCATTAATCTCTTATGTTCGGGTTCTGACCTGTTACAAAGGGTTCCAGCGCTTTAGGTATAAGGGTCCGGGCTAACTTCAGATTTTCTGGTGTGCATTTGCCTGACTCGAGTCCAAATGCCATGCCCATGCGCTTCAGCACCTCGATGTCATCATGAATCTCGAACATGTTGTCAAATTTAAAAAGGTACTCAAACCTGTGAAGGAGGACAATTTTAGCTTTAGCATAGTGAAGGAACATCACGACTGCAATGACAGTACGACAGGGCTGAATAACACTTACTTATCATTAGAAATGCTGCAGTCGATGACCGTCTTCTTGCTGGTATTCACTATGATGAAGGGAAGGTGGATGACTGTGTTGGGAGGAGGCCTCTGGTTCTTCTTCTCTGCCTCACGATTCCTTTGAACCAGGCGCTTGAAGGCTATTTGCTGAATGCATTTATTTATTACAAAAATACAAATGTTTGTGATTAGAAGAAGAGCCCGTATTTGTCACATATACATTACATCACAGACAATATCTTTCTTCATACATCCCAGATTGTTTGGAAGCTGGGGTCAGAGCGCATTGTCAGGGCCATGATACGACACCGCCTGGAGCACAAAGGGTTAAAGGTCTTGAAGACCCAAGGGTGGCACCTTTGTGATATCAGAGCTCGAACCCTGACCTTCCAATCAGTAGCCCAGGTCTTTAAACCACTGAGCTACACCCTCCCCAATTATAGGAGACATAATAGACCCATTAATGAACATACACCCTCCCCAATTATAGGAGACATAATAGACCCATTAATGAACATGTTAACACCCATCTGTGTGTGTGTGTGTGTGTGTGTACCTGTAGTATGAGCTCTTGAAGCTGAGACTGTTTCTGTTTAATTCTTTCAAGTCGTCTCTGCCTCTCAGCCTTTCAGGAAAGAAAAACACTTTACATCAACAATTCAGTAAACATAATTGATTAATCAATTAATTAAATAATTAACCTCGCTAACTGTATTCAAATTATAACTGCCAACCTAACGCAGAGTGTACTGACGAGTGGAAATGTTTGTGCAGAGATGTCAAGTAACAAGTACAAATACTTCTTATTTAAGTAGAAATATTGGGTATCTATACTTTACTGGAGTAATTACTTTCAGCCAATTTTTTTAATTACACTCCTCATATTATTATCTGTACTTTCTACTCCTACATTTTAAAAATCATTCCGGCTAATCATCTGTTAAAAAGAACAAATCCTATCTGGATAAACATTTCCATCCGGACAGAGTGAATGTGGTTGTGGTTGGATGAGAAGTATAAACGTATACCATTCCAACACTATTGGTTTGCACACGATCCATTGAGATACAAAGGACGTAGCCAGTGTTTGGGTCGTTACTCAAAAAATATTATTTCTTAAAAATGTATATTTCTCCACTACTGGCTCATTTATCAAATGGGTGCTTTCTCTTCGTTTCTCTCAGTAGAGAGATTAGCGATATAAATTAGTGATTGCGATTGGTGCAGCCTAAGCTTTTGTCCTTAAAGGCATTTTTTCCTTACTTTACTTTTATTTTTATACTTTAAGTAGTTTTGAAACCAGCACTTTCACACTTTTACTTGAGTAAAAAGCTTGAGTTGACACTTCAACTTCTACACAAGTCTTTTTAAACCCTAGTATCCATACTTCTACCCAAGGAATGAATGTGAATACTTTTGTCACCAGTATGTTTGTGCACAGATATGATACATAATTGAGTGCTGCTCTCGTGCACATTTGCCTGAACAGGATGCTTGGCATAATTTCTTTGCTGCCAGTTCATTCCTTTTTGGGGTTTGGTTCTGTACTAGAGCAACTTTCAGGGTAGAGTGAATCTGTGCAACTCTCCAGTGTGTGCTTTTGTTCATCTCCACACAGAAAAAGTTGCTCAGACAGATATGTACTTCAAAACATGTAGAGCACTTGAACAGCCTGTAGGCAGAGGTGGGGCGTTATTTAAGAGATAAGGCGCTGGAAAATGTGCCCAGTGTCAGACTTAACCAGCTATAATAGAAATATATTAACTCACAGACTGGGTAGAATGAGTTTGATGTGTTTGCTCTGAATGTTCAGACCGCCTGTGCTTATTACCTACTCCACTGAAAACCCTAGAGTGAGGATGTGAGTGCAGAGCAATGGAAAAACAAAGTGTGGCCTGGTCAGATGAATCTTTTCCATCATGTGGATGCGTGTACCACATAACTGGGGTAGAAATGGCACTAGGATCCATTTCGCTGAGAAAGAAAGCCAGTAGAGGCACTGTGAGGTTTTGAGCAATGTTCTGCCAGGAAAATGGCTCCTGGCATTCATGTGGACCACCAAACTAAAAACTGATTACCAAGTACACCTCTTAATGAAACAGTTATTACCTAATGCCGGTAAACTCTCTCAGCAAAACAAAACACCATATGCTACACGGCAGAAAATGTTCATGTGTTCCAAAATCTAAAAATGAGCTACAATTATTTTCCGAAATAGACAGAATTGTTGACATGGCCTATATATTTCCCAGATCTCAGTCCGATGTGCCAGGACAAACAAGTCATATCCCTGGAAGCTCCACCTCGCTCCTTAAAGGTCTTAAATGATCTGCTGCTTATGATTTGGTGCCACATACCACAGCACACCTTTATAGATCTTGTTGAGTCCATGCCATGACAAGTCAGAGATGGATTGGAAGAAGAACTGCACAATATTAAGGAGGTGATTTTTAGATAATGGCTGATGGGTGTATATTTGGGCCCCATCTATAAGGCCTTCGCATGTGCTGAATAAAACTTTCTAACCTCCAG
The DNA here is from genome assembly GCA_030449085.1 of Kryptopterus vitreolus. Classification (NCBI taxonomy): domain Eukaryota; kingdom Metazoa; phylum Chordata; class Actinopteri; order Siluriformes; family Siluridae; genus Kryptopterus; species Kryptopterus vitreolus. The sequence continues at coordinate 4,027,440 of JACRUU010000022.1, forward strand.
GTCCTTGCACTCCTGCGCAGAATTGGTCGGGAAGCCGATCCATTTGATTTCCTTTTTGTCTTTAGAAATGATGTTCATAGCCATTAAGACATTTAGTGCATCATATACCCGTCTCCGAATGTTCTTCTGGTCATACACGTGCTATAGGTGTTCAAGGACATATAGAAACGCAAGTCAGATCAATAAAAAAAAGAATAGCTACTGAAAAATTCTCTTAAAAAATTAAACTGTAATAAATAATAATAATAAAAAAAAAAATTAAGATAAAATTTTGCCAATTTAGAAGTTGCTACTTCACCTCAGATTTTTGTTGTTAAAGTGCAAATCCTAGTAGCAAATCAACTTTAGAAATGGCTTTATAATCTTTTCCAGACTGATAAATCTCAATTACTTTTCTCGTATGTTTCTGAATTCTTTTGGTCTCAGCATGATGTCTAGCTTTTGAGGATCTTTTGGTCTACTTCACTTTGTCAGGCAGGTCCTATTTAAGTGATTCCTTGATTGTGAACAGGCGTGGCAATATTCAGGCCTGGGTGTGGCTAGAGAAATTTAACTTAGGTGTGATAAACCTTAGCTAAGTTATGATTTAGCATGAGGGTAAACAATTTCACACAGGGCATTCAGTTTTGGATTTAGTTTTCCCTTAATATCATTTCATTTAAAAACTGAGTTTTGTGTTTACTCATTATCTTTGATTAATATTAAAATTAGTTTGATGATCTGAAACATTAAACATTAACACATGTGTGTGTGTGTACATTATATATATATATATATATATATATATATATATATATATATATATATATATATATATAACACACAATCGATTAAAATGTTTAATCATGATTAATCTCATGTTTTCAAATGTACTATGAATTAATACTTTATGTTTATAATACTTTAACTGTTATATGGAATAACATTGCATTCACAAAAGGAAAAATGCAGTTCTGTAATAAGGATTTGTGCTTCATACAATGTGCTTCCATGAGGTTACATACATTAATGGAATGCTTTGCTATATGCTCATAAACTAAATGAAATGAAGGAATCACTCTTTGAAACAACTCATTACACTGAGTCACATTAAAGACTTCTTCAAAATTAACAAATCACTCATCAATGACTCTGCATGTTTATGGAGAGAACTTACTGCTTCATTAGGAGAGATGTTGTCTCCTGAACTCAGCTCGGTCACCAGCTCATCTGCGACCTCATTATAGGAGGTTACGCCTTTTTTCTGAACCTTCTCACACACCTTCATGGAGAAATGTCTCAAGCCTTTCCCATTTTTGTCCCCTCTTCGACTGCTGCGTCTGTTGAGGGGAAAAAAGATGACAAAAGAAATAAATCAAAAATAAATTAAATAAATAATATTACTACGGCTTACATAAAAATATTCATCTTCTACCGCTTTATCCGATCTTCCCTCGGGTCACGGAGAGCCTGTGCCTATCTCAGGCATCTATGGGCATTAAGGCAGGATACACCCTGGATGGAATGCGAACCCATCGCAGGGCACACACACACTCACATTCATACACTAGGGACTGATTTAGGGATAATTTTCCAAGGTGCCAATCAACCTACTGTGCATGTTTTTGGACCGGGAGGAAACCGGAGAACACGGAGAAAAACCCCTGAGGCACGGGGAGAACATGCAAACTACACACACACACATGACCGAGACGGGAATCGAACCCGGACCCTGGTGATGTGAGGCGAACGTGTTAACCACTAAACCAACGTGCTTCGAGTACATAAAAATAATTTAAAGCACAAAAGGTGCCTTTGATTATGCAGAACAGTTTTTGGTCGACTGAGAAAAGCTAACTAACATCCTGCTGAACTGCAGAGACATGACATGACTTACCCACTGGACCATGGTGAAGCCTCTGGTGTGTGTGTCTGTGGTGTGAGAAACTGAGCACTAGGTGTCCTGGGGCTGGTAAGCAGAGTAGCAGTAGCTGGAGCAGTAGGCCTCTGAGGAGTGCCGATCACCTATACATACAGATTAAACAAACTGTACCTTTACTTTATAAAATGTTGAAACACCAGAATATTACACTGCTGCAACTTTTAGACGACACCGAAATAAGAGCACCTACTAAATGCTAGTCATATGATAATAAACTGTATTGTATTTGCATGTCAGCTTGGGAAAACCTACTATAGAACCGACTATAAAATCACTATTGCTTGATTAGGTTGAGGTCAGGTGACTGATTTAAGCCATTTGAGAAAATTTCATTCATTTGCATCAAGAAGCTCAAAAGAAGTTGTTTTTGGGGTATGCGTTTCAAGTTCAGCTTTACCGTTTTATCAGTTTTACTGTTCCTAACAAATATTATAACTCATCCACACTTTCATAACTCCCCCTGCTATTAGTAGCCACAAAACTAGAAGACAAAGAAAGACAAGAAAGGGAAAAACAAAGGGCCATACATGCCCATGCTGTAATATGTATGTGGTATTTTTTGGATCATAAGCCCTTCTTTAACTTCTTTAAATACGTCTCTTCCAATAAGTATTGTATGAGATAATCTTGATTTCATCTAAACAAATAATCTTGTTTGAGAACTGGACAGACATTGAGCAAAAATGTTTTCAAGCGGAATAACTGGCCCTTTGCAATTGCGCAAAGCTGAAATGTTTAAACCAATGAAAACAAAGGGTGGAAAAATGGGTGCAATTCCTAGTCATGTAATGAAATATTAACTACACTTCTACACATCAAGTATATTTTGTTTGATTAATTTAAAATCAGTTGTGGTAGTTTGTGTACTGACTACAGAAAAACAGCGTCAGAAAATGTAATAATCTGACCTGATTCCAAACAATAAATTTATGTCCAATAACTAAAAAAATGCAACATCCTTTTTTGTGTTTTTTTTTAACCACCTTGGTTATGAAACGGTTATTCCCAGAAAATGGCACGGCGATAATTAACAGTATAAAAACACAATTCTGCTTTGCACAAGACGTAAGTAAGTAAACAAGTAAAAAAGTAAGTAAATTATATAAAAATACTTTTATTTTATTGAGCAATAATAATTTATCTGAATAAATTGCAGTAAAAATGAGAATGTTTGAATCTATGGTATAAAGTTCAATGTGCAGCTCTCATGTCCACCATTCTCTCTTTTATCTACACTACACTGTAAAAAATAGACCATTTGAATTATGAGATTCACGTGAATTGTGTTTGACCAAACAACCTTAGTAATCTAAATTATATTCCAGACTCTCATTGCCAAACATCATCTAAGCTACTGAAAAAAAACAGAAACAACTAATTTCAGTTTATGTCTTGCAAGCTTCAGGCAACCCCAAAACATCATTGTATAATTTATGCTAGTGAGACAAAGTCAAAGTGAACTAACAATATCCCAGTGTCCACCTCCCATCCAGCACTGGCTGAGAGCTTGGGTGTATAATCGGATGATTGTGACGATTTGCACTCTAATCCTGCTGACTCCGACCTTCTGTGATCAGCTTAGGTGAAAACTCTCACAGGTCACCTCGCTTAATGTTAATGGAGGATTTGATCGCTCTTGTGCTCCAGACAATGTTCACAGGAAGGATGGGGGGGGGAACCTCATTGGAGGAGAGAAAGAAGTATTAGAAAGAGCCCTGGTTATAATTAGGGAATGGGTAGAACCTGAGAAAGCTCAGGTGGAGGTGAGCACAGTTTTATTTTGTAATGGGAGGTCCGATCGCATGGTCAGAGACACAAACGTCTCACAAACGAGTTTACCCTGAATGGTGCTGACAGCCAGATGTCTTACCACATGTGAAAGCACATTAACACCAGAGGCACCGACTGCTTTAGACATTATCTGCTTCATTCCAGTCGGATGGAGAGTCACCAGAGACACCACCGCACCTGACACAGAAAGCAGATACGTTAGTACATTCATCTGAGACAAACCTGAAGTGTATCGGTACAAGTTAACATCTAGATGGAAGTGCAAAATAAATTATCTTACACCAGTGGGTTAAACATCAAAGCCCCAGGTATCTGCCCTCTACTGGAGACACTTACACACACTTGGGGCACAGCGGTACATGTAGACGTATAAACATTTTTCAGTACAGGGATTTCAAAGCAATCCATATAACGTGTCCACAGAACCACAAGATTGTTTAGTTTCTGCTCCAAAGATTAGTGTGTGTGTTTATTTATTTATATATTTATATATATATATATATATATATATATATATATTATATATATAGATATATATATATATTATATATATATAAATAATATAAATAAAACTAGTGTTCTACAGCAGAGTTTCAGGGTCTTGGAAATATTGATATAGCCTATGCCATATTTATGCAGCAATTCTTTTTTTCCAGATCCAAAGTTTTCTGCTATGAGGTTCCATGTTGAAATTGAACTTGCAGTGACCTTCCAACACTAACAAGTCACATGACACCGGGGAGAGAATGACTAATTGGGTCTAATTTGGACATTAATCAATGAACAATTGGACAACAATTAGGGGTGTATTCACTTTGTGACCAGCAGTTTAGATAGGAATGACTGTGTGTTGAGTTATTTGGAGGTATACAAACTGTACACTCAGCTAGTTTACATTGTAGCAAAGTCAGTGTTGTCTCTCACACACACACGCACGCACGCACACGCGCTGTAACGATTCCAAGATCTCAGCAATAAAATGTAGATTTTTCTAAATAGAAAAACAAATTACTTATTCATTTTACGAGACCTTCCTTATTTTCTCTCTTAATTAGCGTTGCTCGTCATTTACTGATTTATCGATGGAATAATTGTTAGACTACTTGCTTACTAAAATAATTGATAGCAACAGGCCATACACACACACACACACACACACACACACACTATATACATATATACTAACCCTAACCCATATATATATTTAGTAATATTAATATTGTTCACCGTACAGCATGTGGTTTCTTACTGTGACTGGGAGGACCACCATGAGCAAACTAATTACAAACTGTAATTACTTTATAATGTTTAATCTAATAATCATTAATTATAAACTGTTAAATCTGACACTAGGAGTGTTCATTTTTCTTGTCAAAATGTTTCTTGTTCAACTGATAATCACAGCAGCATGCAAATAAAAACCATTATCTATTCTAATACTAATAATTGTTCAATAGTACATTTCTATAAGACACGTATCACCATATAGAAAAGTGTTACATCCCAACGTATTCAGTTATATAGTAAAGTTTGTACAGTATATATGGTTTGAAGTACTCAAACCCACATGTAAATTAAGTCTGTATAATTCTACAGAATATAGCAACAAAAAAGTAAATATAATTTAATAAATTTAATAAACCAAGCCTCCAGTATCCTGCTAGAATGGCATTTGCACCCTCAAGTGTATTTCCAGAATCTTAAATCTCATCACACGAACCCTTTACATTAACATGTACAGACGTGCAAAGTGCTAAATAATGATATGCAGGGTTTTCTACCTGCTCTTTGCACACCTGGATTCGGAGGCGTACTCACCTGTTCCAGGATTCACATTCTGAGTGGTAAAAACCTTCAGCTCTCCACTGGTTTCTTTCAGGCCACCCTTTGGAGAAAGAAGGGAAAATGGTTAGGGGATGTGAATTACAAATAAGCATCATGATCGCCGTTCTTCTGATTCCCGTCTTTTGGTTGTACCTCCTACTCGGCTTTATCTTCACATACACCAAAGCTGTAGAACTCTCTTCCCACTGAGATAAGACAGGCTGAGTCTTTTCGTGTTTTTAACAGCGCTCTTAAAACTCACTTTTTTCAGGATAGATTTTCTGTTGTTTATTTTTTTATGTTTATTTACTGTTTTTTTATTACAACAATTATTTTTTATTATCTTTTTATTATATTTTATTATCCTTTTCAAATACAGCACTTTGAAATGTTATTTTAAAGGAGCAATACAAAATAAAGATTATTATTATTATTATTATTATTAGGGGCATGGTGGCTTAGTGGTGAGCACATTCGCCTCACACCTCCAAGGTCGGGGTTCGATTCCCGTCTCGGCTGTGTGTCTGGAGTTTTAATATTCTCCCCGTGCCTCTGGGATTTTTCTCCTGGTTCTACGGTTTCCCCCCGGTCCAAAAACATGCATAGTAGGTTGATTGGCACCTTGGAAAATTGTGTTTATTAATGTGTTTGTGCCCATGCGATGGGTTGGCATTCCATCCAGGGTGTATCCTGCCTTAATGCCCATAGATGCCTGAGAGAGGTACAGGCTCCCCGTGACCCGAGGGAAGATCGGATATAGCGGTAGAAGATGAATAAATGAATGATGATTATTATTATTATTATTATCATCATCATCATCAGGTGGGGTCTGGGGTCAAAGAAAAGGAAGTGAAAAAGAGAACAATGCTTTCACACTCTATAGTCCATACTTTACTTGGCCAGAACGATTTTACGATTCCACTTTGGTTTGGCACAGCGAGCTTCCATAGTCCCCCCTCCCTTGATTACAATGCAGAACGTGGTAGAATCAGAATAGATTGTTTCCAATAGTGGCATAGTTTAGATTGTTTACAATAGTCATCAGTTGTAAGGAAATAGTTCAGGTTTGCAACTTAAAACATTCAATAATTCAAAGTCCGCTGTAAAATTTGTCTGAAGTTTGTGGCAACTAAAGGAATTTGGTAAGGAGCTGTCCGGTGGTACATGCTATACAAACTAGGATCAGGAAATGGCAAAAACTGCCTCAGTTTTTTTTTTTTTTTTTTTTTTTTACTCAGGCATGGTATATGTCATTATCCTAATTGCCCCATGACACTTACATCTTTTGCCATCATGTTTGGGTCTTGCAGATGCTGTCTTCTTGGCTACACGTCTCCACCTTCTGGTCTCCTTTCCCTGCAGAAAGATAGATCAGATCTTTTGAGATCACTTTATTACAGAACTGAAACTGTACACATTAGTTCCACAATGCAGGGATTTCAACTGAGACAAACACACACGTGCACAACAATTCACATTTGCTTCCACAATGCTTCAAGAGGAGCCCGTGTAAGAGTGCCTACAATTTTTTTCCAAACAGTGAAATGCATAAATTGAGGTGTGCTTCGGATTATCCAAAGACTTTTACTTTCCTGAATGTAGAAGGAAGCTGTCTGTTATGAAGCTCATGAAACAAAAAAAAGCCACACTTGTTGAAATGAGAGCGTACAAAACAGTGCGTTCACTGTGTTTGGTGTAATCTGGGATTTACATAACCGTTCAGTCATCTTTTGTAACTTCTCTTTCATGGTTTTCATGCTATTTCCTGAAGAAGCAGCAAGAATATACTGGGAAGATGATATATATATAATATATATAATATATATATATATATATATATATAGATATATATATATATATATATATATGCATGTATGTATGTACACATTGTGGAAGAATATAAAGAAAAAAAGTAAAAACCATGTAAAAATATCACAATGGGACTACATTAAAACCAAGCTCCAAATTTGCTTTTCCATAACCTTTTCTGGTGACATAAAGCATTACCAAACTAATGAAATACACAGTTTTCTGCAACATTTCCTTACAGATTGTATCACATTCCTGAATAGCCCTCCTATCTCCACAGCAACCATATGGCCAAAAGTAAATGGATGCCAGGTCAACAAATCCCCCAGGTACAATTTTTCGACATCTTCCAAACCATCGAGTTGTTCTGCTTCTTATTGGTATAACAACCTATTCTATTCGATATTCTGCAAACGTTTTCAATTACATTTTGGAGCGTGGCTTGTGATCATTCCACTCTAAGAGGTAGTTCTGGGGTTCAGTTGGTTTTTAGAATGGTTGAGTTCACGGATCTGTACAAGAAACTCAATTTCAACATCATCAATGGTAAAGCATGGTTGCTTCAACATACAAAGGACTTTCTATACAATAGAGAGCTTGCAAATTTGGATCAACATTTTGGAGAAGAAGCTTATTCTCAAATAGTGATGGTCAGGTATAGTATATCTTGTTTATGACATTATGCTGTCTCCAGTTTGAATAAGCTCATCAATTTATTGAAATTAAAAAGTGAGAAATTTTAAAGTACCATTGAATCAAATAGAAATTGCCTTTATGTTACATATACATTAAGTACAGTGAAATAATTTTCTTTGCATATCCCAGCTTGTTAGGAAGTTAGTAATTGGGCATTCGTGAAGCAGAGAAGGCCCTGCTGAAGGTGTCCAAAGGTGCTGAAGATATCAATGGAGCTTGAACTACTGACCTGATTAGAATCCTACAGCGACCACAACCAACATTACAGTGTTGACAATATACATATCAGCACAGAGGACGCTCTTGAATGAGTTTTCCCACTTCTGATCCTTCATCATTCGCCAACTTCAGTATATTTAACATGCATAACATTACAACAAAGCATAACATTAGCCAAATCAATACTAAATCAATCTTGAACAACCCCCACCATTGTAATCATTTAACCACTCGATGCACATTGTGGCAGTACACTGGGTTTTGCCTATCATGGTAAATATTTATCCAGATCACTAAATGACAGTTTGCTACTCACTGACACAGAGCCAGGGTAAAGTCTTAGGGACACACACACACACACATATACATATACACACACACACATTGTATATATGTGTATATATATATATATTATATATATATATATATATATATAATATATATATATATATATATATATATATCTTATGCATATATGTATATATACATATACATACAATTTCTTTTTATAAACACCAAAAGAATCCGCTTCTGATTGTAATAATATGACCCACAAAATACTGAGTGAAGTTGTTGTGAAGGAACGCGTCATTAATCCAGTTTGATTGCATCCGGTTTCACTTTAAAACAATCCAAAACAAATCAGTTCCCATAGAGTGAAACTTTAAACCATTAAATCTAAGTGTTAATCTTGCTGACGATAAGGGTTTGGCTAGTTCTAAGGCCAGACTTATGCTAAGTGAAGCTAGCACAGATACAAAGCTGGCTAACTATAGTTAATGTTAGCTGGGTTAGTGCTGAGATCCGCGGCTGGAGTGTCGCTGCTGTGCCGCTTACCTCAGCTAGGTCTCCACACTTCGGGTCGCCATTATAAGTTTTTGTGGGGTACTACTACTGTAGAGTTGTTGAACGCTTGGTTGGAGTGAGGGACGCTGGTGGAGGTGATGGTGGTGATGGTGGACGTTTTAGGAAACAGGCTATAGCTAGCTCGCTGTGGAGGTTAGCTAGCGGAGCCACTACAAGCCCACAGCTATATTGTTGAGTTAGCCATCAAACTAATCTTGGCGGTGTCCTACAGCGCCGCGATGTGATTGGATGCTCACGCGGTGACGTAATTATGGCGCACCAATCGTGGCCCCGCCCATGAGCTGCTTTCAGTTTTTGGCGCGCTAAAGACGCTCGCGTGAGCTAGCGCGCGCACGCACACACGCGCGCTCTTTATTGTACACCGGTGATGAGTTGTACACTGCACGCCTGCTCCTTCAGTGGTGTCCTCAACATTGTGCCTTACTGTTTTCCAGGAGATGTGAAATGAAGGCAAAGTGTGTTTTTGTGCAAATTCTACAGAGAAGAAAACTCAGAACTATAAATAATCCATGAAACTGTTTTGGCTCACAAAATGTCCTTGAGGAAAATGTTTAAAATGGTACTAAATCATTACAAATATACTTAAGCTTGTGCAGTTTGATACATGGTTTGTGAGCTTGTACTAGTACATCACTTGTACAATACTTTATACATCAGTTGTGCTATAGTACATTTGATCTTGTTGTTACTATGAACAGCAGCTATGCTATTTGCTTATGAAGCTTCATCGGGAGTTCTATCCAGCTCCAGTTGTATTCCACTCCATAAGAGTGAGTAGACGCTGGAATAAACAAGACTCCGCTCCATCTCAAACCATCTAGTGATGTACTGAACGTCTGCAAACATCCCACCTCATCTAGTGACGTACCACCTCTGGATCCCATTCCTTAATTTCCATATTATTCTAACATTGTAACACTGTAACAGAACCGCAGTAGGAGTAGTAGGACATTATTTATAATCACACCCCCCCCCCCCCCCCACACACACACACACACACAATCACACTCTTAATAACACCCAGACGAGGATGGGTTTCCCTTTGGAGTCCAGTTCCTCTCAAGGTTTCTTCCTCATTCCACTAAGGGAGTTTTTTCTTGCCACATTTGCTCCAGGCTTGCTCATTAGGGACAAATACACATATATCATCCAAATAAATATTTAATGTTCTGTAATTATCCCATTCTGTAAAGCTGCTTTACGACAATTGTGAAAAGCGCTATATAAGTAAAATTGAATTGAATTGAATTACTAGTGCACTCTCTGACCATTCAATCAAAGGATGTGAAAATGCTGGGGTTAATGAATGCCTGCTAGATGGCCCCAGTGTATCCAACTTGAAATCTGATTGGTTAAAGCAACAGCTCCAAGCTACAGGTACTTCACACAACAGTTGTCCTCACTGTTGATCCCAAGGCCTCATAGAATGGCAACATGTGATGTGACAGCTGAAATTTGATTGGATAGAAACTCAGATACTACAGGAATCATGACAAGTGAGAAAAATGATATGAAATGAAGAGAGAAGACTAGAATAGTTGTTCAGTGATATATATATATATATATATATATATATATATATATATAGATATATATAGATTATATTATATATATAGTAGATGTAAGAATGAGATGCAAATGCCATGGGACAAAACGTACTAATTAGGAACAGTTTCTGACTAGGGATCAGGATGGAGATGTATAGATCAGTGTCTGAGTTCAGAATGGGATCCTGATGATCATGTACATTTCAGCATCCGAGCTCAGTGGTTAGAATGCTGATATATGGAGAAATAAATGGTCTTGAGTCTGCTATTGTGACATAAGAGAGTTCTGTAGAATTTGACAAACAAATGATGAGGAGTGAAATCTGCCTTTGTTAATGTATTGTTCACTACCCGATGATCTGAGACAATGCAGTAGCTGTACCACACGATGCAGTTTGTTAGGATCCCTTATAAGAAAAAATATTATTGTTTTGTAATAGTGAAATATATTCACAAGTAACCTTATCGTGGAAATTTTACATTAGTATATTAAAATTTATGAATCATTATAAGAAGTTTAGGTTAGTGAGCAAGGTTCTTAACCCTAAATTGCTGAGTTATAAGTCTGACAGTGTCTGCCAAATGCTGTAAATGTAAGGGCCTTGCTCAAGGACTCGAGTGTCAGCTTGGCGATACCCAGTGCCTTAACCGCTGAGCTTCCCGCTCTATATACAGTGGTGTGAAAAACTATTTGCCCCCTTCCTGACTTTTTATTCTTTTGCATGTTTGTCACACAAAATGTTTCTGATCATCGAACACATTTTAATATTAGTCAAAGATAACACAAGTAAACATAAAATGCAGTTTTTAAATGAATGTTTTTATTATTTAGTGAGAAAAAAATCCAAACCCACATAGCCCTGTGTGAAAAAGTAATTGCCCCCCTTGTTAAAAAATAACTTAACTGTGGTTTATCACACCTGAGTTTTTCTGTAGCCACCCCCAGGCCTGATTACTGCCACACCAAGATCAAGAAATCACTTAAACAGAAGCTACCTGACACAGAGAAGTAGACCAAAAGCACCTCAAAAGCTAGACATCATGCCAAGATCCAAAGAAATTCAGGAAGAAATGAGAACAAAAGTAATTGAGATCCATCAGTCTGATAAAGGTTATAAAGCCATTTCTAAAGCTTTGGGACTCCAGCGAACCACAGTGAGAGCCATTATCCACAAATGGCAAAAACATGGAACAGTGGTGAACCTTCCCAGGAGTGGCCGGCCGCCCAAAATTACCCCAAGAGCGCAGAGACAACACAAAAGATCCCAGGGCAACATCCAAAGAACTGCAGGCCTCACTTACCTCAATTAAGGTCAGTGTTCACGACTCCACCATAAGAAAGAGACGGCCTGCATGGCAGAGTTCCAAGACGCAAACCACTATTAAGCAAAAAGAACATTAAGGCTCGTCTTAATTTTGCTAAAAAATATCTCAATGACTGGCAAGACTTTTGGGAAAATATCTTGTGGACTGACGAGACAAAAGTTGAACTTTTTGGAAGGTGCGTGTCCCGTTGCATCTGGCGTAAAAGTAACACAGCATTTCATAAAAAGAACATCATACCAACAGTAAAATATGGTGGTGGTAGTGTGATGGTCTGGGGTTGTTTTGCTGCTTCAGGACCTGGAAGGCTTGCTGTGATAGATGGAAGCATGAATTCTAATGTCTACCAAAAAATCCTGAAGGAGAATGTCCGGCCATCTGTTCGTCAACTCAAGCTAAAGCGATCTTGGGTGCTGCAGCAGGACAATGACCCAAAACACACCAGCAAATCCACCTCTGAATGGTTGAAAAAAAACAAAATGAAGACTTTGGAGTGGCCTAGTCAAAGTCCGGACCTGAATCCCATTGAGATGCTGTGGCATGACCTTAAGAAGGCGGTTCATGCAAGAAAACCCTCAAATAAAGCTGAATTACAACAATTCTGCAAAGATGAGTGGGCCAAAATTCCTCCAGAGCGCTGTAAAAGACTTGTTGCAAGATATCGCAAACGTTTGATTGCAGTTATTGCTGCTAAGGGTGGCCCAACCAGTTATTAGGTGCAGGGGCAATTACTTTTTCACACAGGGCTATGTGGGTTTGGATTTTTTTTCTCACTAAATAATAAAAACATTCATTTAAAAACTGCATTTTATGTTTACTTGTGTTATCTTTGCCAAATATTAAAATGTGTTCGATGATCAGAAACATTTTGTGTGACAAACATGCAAAAGAATAAAAAGTCAGGAAGGGGGCAAATAGTTTTTCACACCACTGTATAAGCATTTGAACATAGCATGTAATATATTGGGAAGCCTGTAATTTTAGGAAATCACTCTTATCATTACCATGTTGCTGAGGGAGTGAGAATTCACACATAAGAAAATATATATAAACAGGTGACGCTTTTAAATGTAAAGTTTAAAAGTGTATTGCATTTCAGTTTAATGAGACCTTTATGTATCCCAGTTTTGTGCTCATTCAACAACAAAGGCATTAGTAAAGGCAGGTACTGATGTAAGGTGAAGAGGCCTGAGGTGCAGTCAGTGTTCTAATTCATCCCGATAGAGTTAAAGTTACCGCTTTATAGCAGTCCACTTAAAGCAGGTCGACTTAAACCCATGTTAAGCATATCTTCATGGACTTCGTACAACATATTGCCATATATCATATTCACTTTAATTAGAATATTTTTTTCTTCATTGCATGGCTTCTCTACAGTGTGAAGTGCAATTTTATGTGAGTTTCTATCCTTTCAGATTTCAGCCATTACATCATGTATTGCTGTAAGGAAAAAGTTATGAACACCACAGGCTTTGGGTAGATTTCTATTCTTTCTGTTCTTTTTTTAAGCAAAAAAGTTTTCAACTCATATATTTCCTTTTCCTCCCCTTCCTTGCATACAACAATACACACAACAATATACACACACACACACACACAGCACGCACACGCACACACACACACACACACACACACACACACACACACACGCACACACACACACACACACACACACGCGCACACCCACACACACACACAGCTGTATGTGTGTGGGGCACGGTGGCTTAGTGGTTAGCACGTTCGCCTCACACCGCCAGGGTCCGGGTTCGATTCCCGTCTCGGGCCATGTGTGTGTGGAGTTTGCATGTTCTCCCCGTGTCTCAGGGGGTTTTTCTCCGGGTTCTCCGGTTTCCTCCCGGTCCAAAAACATGCACGGTAGGTTGATTGGCAATTCAATTCAATTCAATTTTATTTATAAAGCGCTTTTTACAATGTGTCATCGTCCCAAAGCAGCTTTACATAATACTAATGTTTGAAAAGTGGTGAAAATCAGTTTGGCCTAATTGTTTCTTGTTGAGCAAGCCGAAGCGACGGTGGCAAGGAAAAACTCCCTGGGAACAGGAAGAAACCTGTGAGAGGAACCAGACTCAACAGTGAACCCATCCTCATTTGTGTTGTTAGTGTTGTGTGTGGTTGAGGATGTTTATTGTGTGTGTGGAGTGTATTCATGAATTTGAAGCATCATCAACCGGGGGCGGAGTCACCATGAGGTTCGGACAGGAACAGAGTGCAGAGGGGGTCTGGATCACTGACAGCTCAGCAGTGGGAACATGTAGCTCAGGAAACGAGAGAGAGAGAGAGAGAGGAGAGAGAGAGAGAGAGAGAGAGAGAGAGAGAGATGAGAGAGAGAGAGAGAGAGAGGGAGACGACAGAAAGAAGGAGAGAAATGAAATGAGTGGTTAGTAAAGGTCATGGTTGCAGTATGGGAGTGTGTATATGTAGTGTCGAGTGCAGACGTGGACTCCGGCAGGATTAACTATAACAGCATAACTAAAAGGAGAATCAGAGGGAAAACACAGACATGAGAGCTTCCTGATGTGTAAACAAACAGTCACTCTCACCACCACAAACCTGAGTGATTAATGAGAGTGAGGCAGACAGCAACTAAACACACCAGATCACTATAATACTCAACATCCATGTGTCCCCCAGATCTACTCCTTTATCTAAGGTAGGACTATTCACTGAAAAGCTTGGTTAAATAAATAAGTTTTCACCCTGGACTTAAACACTGAGACTGTGTCTGATTCTTGAACATTAATAGGGAGGGAGTTCCATAACTTTGGGGCTTTGTAGGAGAAAGCTCTGCCCCCCGCTGTAATTTTCCTAATACGTGGTACTGACAGACAGCCTGAATCCTTTGATCGAAGCAGGCGTGGTGGAACATAAGGCTCTAATAGTTCTGTCAGGTACTGTGGGGCGAGACCATTCAGTGCTTTATAAGTTAAAAGTAATATTTTAAATTCTATACGGTTGATTGGCACCTTGAAAAAATTGTCCCTAGTGTATGAATGTGTGTGTGTGTGAGTGCGTGCCCTGCGATGGGTTGGCATTCCATCCAGGGTGTATCCTGCCTTAATGCCCATAGACGTTGAGATACACACAGACTCCCCGTGACCCGAGGGAAGATCGGATAAAGCGGTAGAAGATGATGAATGAATGAATGAATGAATGAATAGTTGTATGTATATAAGTTGGAAGGGGTAGAGAAGGAAATTTATGAGTTTAAAACTTTTTTATATATAATACATACATTATATATATATATATATATATATATATCTACTATATATATATAAACACACACACACACACATAAATCAGTGAATCCAGTTATAAGTCATCATTTGTTTTAATGTTTCATGAGTTCATATATTTATTCACATATTTCCATATATTTATATCTGTAAACTGTCATTTCTACTACTAACCACGCATTGTGGAACAAGACAACACGACAAGCTCCTTCATCCCAAAAGTATGAACTCCAGGTATACGCAATGGCTCCGGTCTGTCAAAAAATATAACTTATTTAAAAATTTAAAAACAAGTACACGTCACCACTTCTAACAGTGGCCACTTTAAGGAATAATAAACAGGAATGTGTTTGCTGTTTTCTTGACACTTCTGCTCTAATTCTGACTTCTGCCAAGAAAGCTGTTGACCTTTATAACAGTCAATAAGAATGTGCAAACGTGTACACATGCAAAAAAAAAAAAAAGGAGGGGGGAAAAAAAATCTATTGAGATTTCAAAGGCTGGTGCAACTAGTTAAACTGGTATGTGCGTCGCCACTGGAGTTTATTTGGTAATCTTTTTTTTTTTGACATCAGCTGTCGCCAAGGCACAATTAGGCACTTCTTTACACAAGCAGAACAGCTTTCAGCTTGCAAATCAACAGGAATAAATACAGTTTAAATACGGCTTATGCAATAGAGCGCGGAAGCTCCGATTCACAACAATAAAAAAAATAAATTCAAGTCTCGTTTCATCATTGTGCGATATTTTAGCATTCATGTCTACGTACGCTCCATGAATGAGGCTTTAAAATATTTATATGATTAGAAAGTCGGACGTTTTCGTCCCTCCCTTAGTCCCAGAAGAGCTTGGAATGCACAAAAATGATTCGGTTTTGTGTCAAAGCCAAAACAGGTGCCTAAACAACCCTTATAGTACCACAACCTTCCATGTGAGGTGTAAAAATGCGAGAGTCTTGCCATGCCGAGTGGCTCAGGTAGATGTTTTCTTCTCGAACCGAGGGATGCATTTGAGCGTCGCAGCTCTCCACAGAACGGGTGCTAACAGCAGACTTAATGTGGTGACACTCAGCACGAGAAGATACACCTGAAAAAGAACAAGAAAAAGTTATGTTTTACATTTACAGCATTTAGCAGTCTCCCTTATCCAGAGTGACATACAGACATGTGTCTATAAATGAATACATCAACACGGCTTCATTAGGTTGCATACTATATACCTTCAGCCTAAAGCATACCCTCAGCCTAAGGTATACCCTCAGCCTAAAGTATACCCTCAGTCTAAAGTCAAAAATTCAATTAAAACCCTTTAAAGGTAATTGAGAATGAAATCTAAGATGACATCAAAAAGACACCTTAAATGACATTAACCGAGCCCGACATACATATTTTAATCGTTACCATGCACTTCTCTCTATCTGAAAGCCTCTATAGCCTTTTTTTTTTACTCCTGTGGAACAATCCAAGAGAGATTTGTGACCAATACCAGACAGCTGATTGGCTGTTGCATGCTGGTGTCGTCTGTAGTAGTAGGACAAGTGAAAAAAGAACTACAACACCATGGAAACTAATAAAAAAAATTTGAAGGTGCTGTGAAAGCATCTATAATGAGAGTCCGAGGACATTGAAAAACCGGTTTAAAACTATTCAAGACTTGGAAGAGTGATTAAATGACTAAAATGTCGATTTTAGTCTTTTTACATTTTTTAAGACCCCACACAAACCCTGTGTTAGCAGGAATTATAGCACAAAGAAGGGATAATAAGTGCAGTCTTAAGTGTTTCAGGACACAACAGGTCAGAACCTTAATTGGTGGTGCAGTGGCAAAAAAAAAAAAAGTGATGGACAACAATGAAGTAAATGTAATTTGTTATTATACTTAAGTAGCCTTTGCTCATATCTGTACTTCACAGATGTTTTTGCATTTGACTTTAACTTCACTACACTTCAACGTCAAATCGCTTAATTTTTACTCAGCTATATTTTGCGAAATTACTCGTTCCTATTTTATTTATCAGTGGACTAAAAACTGGTCAAAACACACAGCAATCTACCAATCAGTGTAGAGCACATTCTGTTGTGAACGTATCAACATTAACATATACAATAGAGCAAGAGTCTTATCTCAGTTGATTAAGTAGAGATTCTTGTGAGCAAAATATGGCTGTAATAAATCATAGTATTTTGGAGACTTAAATACATTTTAAGGCAAACACTTTAGCATTTTTACTCATGCAATATTTTAAAAGGAAGCACGTTAACCAGAGTGATATTTTACAATTTGTATCTCTACTTTTACTTAACTACATGGTTAGTGTGTTAAGTTATTTTCGAGTCAGGGGGTGGATTTCATAGTTTTACTTAAAAGTACAGAAATGTAGAGCTGGGCGATAAATTGCCATTATAGATTAATTTGAGTTTATGGTTTATGCCGATAAAAAAATAGATCAATACGAGATCGATATGATTTTACGATTTCACCTTGGTTTGACACATCGAGCTTCCGTAGTTCTCACCCTCACGCCCCGCATTATTCTTGAGAAATACGAAATACATCATGGCAGCGCACTCTGACGAATCCAAAGAGCTTGTTTCCATGAGTGGTGCTTTCATCAGTCATATGGAAATGGTTCGGGTTTGCAATTTCAGATGTTCAACAAGCCAAAGTCTGCTGTAAAATGTGTCTAAAGTTTATTCCAGCACCTCAAACAGAACCATGTTGTTGAATGGGACGGTGTTTGTAGCACTGAGGGATAAACATAACAGCGGCAGCCCCAAAACACTAGCTAAAAACAGGTACAAATACGGGACACATTTTCTCCTATTTCGACTAAAAAAAAACTAAAATTGAATTTTGTATAAAAGACACTTTATATGACTCTACAGGAATGTTATACTTCATCCAACATTGAAAACTGTAAATCAGTTAACTAAATTGGGGAGAATTCACTGGACAATGCAGGGGGTTGTATATATTGGAACAAGGTAACTGCTACCAAATTGTTGACGTTGCAATAATATAAAATGTACAATATTAAAAGAAATTTTTTTTTTGGCTGTTTACCTCTCGAGATATGATGCCAGCCCGGCGAGCCCGGCTGCCCAGGACAAAGGAAAACTCGCTGACTTGAGCCAGGCCAGCTGATACAATCCAGCGGATGTGTCGGAATCCCAAGGGAAGGATTGCAGTCAGGACCAGCACTGCCAAGGCAAACTTAGCAGGAAAATGTGGAATGGGAGAAGGAAAAGTCATTCAAACACATATGAGAAGGTGAGCATAAATGGCAAAAGACATTTATAAAGGGCGCAGAGATGTGTTACCTTTATGATAACTACCGACAGAGTCAAAACCAGCAGGATGGTTAACTCATATAGAACAAATGTTGGGAACACATGCAGCCCTGCAAAATATAATACAGAAAAAAACTTTTATATTATAATCGCTTTTGGAAAGTCTGAAAGATTGGATATTGCATTATACAAATTCCCAGTAACAATCTTTGGACTTTCAAATGGTACATACACCAATTGGGCATAACATTATTACATTATGAGCAGTGATTATCTCTTCATCATGGCACCTGTTAGTGGGTGGGATTTTGAGGGGTCTGCAGCTTTTGAGGGGTGTGTCCCGGTCTGCAGTGGTCAGTGTCTATCAAAAATGGTCTGAAGAAAGAACAGTGGTGAACCGGCGACAGGGACATGGCGGCTGTGAATCTAGCAAACGAGCTCCTGTAGCTCAAACGTCTGAAGAAGTTAATGCTGTTAATACTGTTTTGGCAGCCAAAGGGAGACCAGGCACAATATTTGTCGGGTGGTCATAATGTTATGCCTGAAGGGTGTATAAAGCACTGTAAGAAATGACCATCATATATTAAATTAAATATGAATCCACTCACCAATAGATGCAAAAAAGATAATTGCAAGGAAGTCTCTGATTGGCTCGATACAGCTCATGATTTCACTGGTGACCATGTGACCCTGTGAGGAGAGCAGTGCCCCTGCGAGGAAACAGCCGAGCTCCATGGAAACCTCCAGGAAATCTGTTACCTAAAAAGTGTTGGCTTGTTACATCTTCATAAGTTCACGCTACCCGAGGTGAGCCTTATTGGATGTAGGATTAGAAAAATGCAAGTCTAGGATTTGCAAGCAGCCACATGGATCCCACATGTTAAATGAATTATCAGGATGTCAGCACAATAACATGACCATGACCCTGTCATGAACTGCGCATGTCAATGTTTATTGCTATGGATCATAAAGTTTGCAGCCACTTCTAAGACTTAATGACAAACACTCACTGTAAGCATTAGGAATACAAAGGCTGCAGTCCCCAGCACAAGGATCTCTTTGTTCCCTTTACTCTCAGCGTGGAGCTTTCTGTAGAACGGACCAATCAGATGAGACCTGAGGAGCCAGCAGATCAGGAGCACCACGGCGAAGGAGACCAGCACCTGAGCCAAGAGCACCAGTACACGCAATCCTCCAATCAGAGCACTGTAAATGAGCAGGGACAACCAATCAAAAACTACTGTAGGGTCATAAGCAACATAAGCAAGAAGACAAGAAAGAAAGCAAGCAAACAAGCAAGAAAGCAAGCAAGAAAGAAAGAAAGAAAGAAATAACCTCAGGATCTCAGATCAGATGAAATTATGTGCATAATTGTCCAATAATTGTGCTCAGAGGAACATTTGGGATATGCTCAATTCGTCATATACCGATACCATTTAATTTACTGCAAATCATCTCGTAATGAAGGTCTTGAGAGATCTCTTTACATATATATCCATAATTAAATGTTTGGATGCTTGGTAGCCTTTTTCTAACCTATCAACATGCTCTAACCCAGCCGATTCTAATTGTGTTGAATACTTATTTAAAAGAGACTTTAATAAGACTCTAACTATTCTAAATGATACAGATGGACAAGGATTACAAAAAAGAACAGACACAAGAATAAGTACAGACTTCACACAGATAGTGTGACTGGATAAATTGCATAATTTAAAAAGATCAGTGCCCCGCTTTGTCCAAGCCACCCGAATAGTTGTTTGAGTCAAGTAAGACTTGTTTTACAACTTCCAAACACATGATTTTTTATCCACAACAAGCTAAGACATTAACCAACACATTAAAAGGCCAGTTTCTGTTGAGAGTGGTCACTGCATTCAGGGAATGTAATGTCAACGGGGTGTACTTGGTGTGCAACAATGCTCAGGTATGCAGTAGTGAATGTGTCAAAGACTACCCACACTGCAGTCCTCCCACAGTGCATCCTGGTGCAATCTCATCCCTAGGTAAAGCAACACTTATGAATCAGAGGGATGAATCCATCCACACGATGTCAATAAAAACAGCTAAATATATGCAGTGAGTTCTATCAGTATAAACTTTTACGTCAGTTTATTTCATTTATTTGGACCTTGTCAAAGTCACGTTCGTTTTTGCTTGCTGTCAACACATGAATGGTACAAAAAAATTTCAATTTAATTACATTAATTACATGAGATATATAGCTCTTTTAACAGTATGCATCGTCGTAAAGCAGCTTTCTAGAGATGAAGGCATCATAAAGAATGTATAAGTTTGTTCCTTATAATTGTGAGCTAGCCCTAATTAGTGAGCCAGTGGTGACTATATATATTGAAAAAACTCAAATGATACGGCATGAGGGAAAAAACTGGAAAGGAATCAGCTTTAAATAGGAACCCATCCTCATCTGGGAGGCATGAAAGTCCATTTATTATAGTTCCGTCATTGTTGGTGTACTGTTCAGCGATAGGCTGTGCAGCCCGAAGTCCTGAAGCATTGTCGTAACCTGATGAGATTTATTACAGGCCAAATTCCTCCTCATAGTTCTTGGCATGTTTATATTTCATTTCATTATTTCATTGATGAATAGAATCCTTCTAATGTACCCCAGTAATTTCACATTAATTCTGTTAACTAAAGAAATATTGAATATGCATAAATCTATAAATTGCCATGTTTCTTGTGCGTTAACTTATTGCATATTTTTCTGTTCTCAATGTATCATAAATTAACATTTTATATTTTTAATACATATAACTATAATAAAATTTTGACAGCTGTTATATAAAATTCATTCAAAATCTCACTTCAAAACAAATTGATTAATTATTTTCCATCTATTTCACTTGGGAAATTATTCTTTTAATATTAATTTCTTGTTAATTAATAAATATCTTATTACTTTCCATGTCATTTTTTAGTTGTTGTTTTAGTCGTTAAATATGGTATGTGGCTCCTTTAAGAATTATGTTCCAGATTGTGTTGTTTTCCATATATAAACTGGTGATACATTTAACTTACATAAGATAAAATACAGTAAGAGAGTCCAAGTCAGTCCAAAATTTGATAAATGTCAAAATTTTGAGAACCAGATTACTTTATCTAAAAACATTTACTTTTAAAAACATTATTAGTCCATTGAGTACTAATGCTTTTTATACTTTCATACAATATGATATAATACGGTCATTTTACTTTATAATTGAAAAATAAAATATCCTTGTTCCATCCTGGTGTTGAAGAAGCTGTTATGTTGATTTTAATGGTGTTAATGCAGTGTTCCCGGTGTACAATACTCCACGAATAAACTTGAGTTAGGCTTTTCACTAACTCACTGAGGACTTTTACACAAGTATGATTTTCAGGTATGGAAAATGACCATGGAAAATAATATGAAAGTCAATGAGACGCACCCGAGAATTTAAAGTAGTTTGATTTCTCAAGCATTGAATGTTCTGATCTGATTACTGTACAAGATCACAACTGCATGCACGATGGATGTTCATTTTTACCTGTCCATCCCACCACTTCCTGCTTGTATAAGCGTTGGCATGATGGCGATAAAAAGGCTCAGCTGAACATCCTGCATCACCAGCATACCCAGCAAAACACTGCTATAGTCCAGTTCACCTGCGCACACACACACACACACACACACTGTATATATATATCCACATCGGCCATTTAAACATATACTCTTAGGTATGTTATCTCCCGTCTGTTCCTCACACACAATCTATTACCTTCCTTATCCCCTCTGGACCCGCCAGACAGGAAACGCGATACGAGAGGCGTGCTGGACAGCGACAGACAGCTGGAAATAAACACCGTCTGAATCGGGTGGAGCCTGAACACCTTTCCCCAAAGAAGCCCCGCTCCAACCATCAGGAAGCTCAGGTAGCTGGAGCCCTGAACGGAGATCTTCCAGACCTGCAAATACAAACAAACAAACAAATACTACATAATCAGCATTCATAAGTGATAAAACAACACTAAATATGTAATTATAGTTATAATGTATTTTTTTAATTTGATTCAATCCCAGACAATAAATCCATGTCCATGCTTACATCCTATCATGCCCTTGTGCCGAAAGACAAAAGAAAACAAAAGAAAAACAAGTTAGGGGAGGAATGCAGGCTAGTGAGATCTTCATGACTGAATCCTTTGCACAATATGAGGGTATATAGTATATATACTATATACTATATACAGTGGTTTTCTTGTATATACATGCTGCACAAACTGGTACCATATAATGCATTAAAAGCAGGCCACAGGCAATATAGTATATATTGTTGTGGTTGCTCAGAAGAGAAGAAATTCAAATTTAAATTTTATTCGTCACATAAACATACAAACAGCATGTAAACATAAAGGAAAGAAAAGGAAAAGAAAATAGTGCAGACATTATAAATAAATAAAGTAGAAAAGTAGATTAAATAAAAATATAGAAACACACTATTTTACTCTGCATATCTTTTATAAAGATTTTTTTAATTTTATAAAAAATATAAAAATTCATATCAGAATTCTACATTCTGCATTCTCAAATATGGATCAAATCTAGCTGAGGACTAGCAAATACTAAAACTGCTCCAAAACAAAAGTATTGGCTTTCAAATGTACTTAAGTATCAAAAGTACTAGGATTATTATGGCTATAATGTTCCCATTATCATTTCTGCTACAAGACTTGTCTTTAATCAATTTACTTTATGAGAAGAGACTAATGTTATTCTTAGCACACCAATCTATTAACAGAATTATATTAATGAATCAAACCTTGATTGATATCCATTTCAAATATCATGAGCCCAAAACCTTCTTTTCATTGCCTTTTCAAATAAGGCCACGGGTGTCAAGTACGAGTCAGTAATTTCTTCCATCATTTATTCCTCTCAAAATGTTCTGCTTGCTGTTGAGCTGATGCTGAACTGTATGTTGGTGCTAAGTGGATATCATCAAACACCTATAAATAAAAGTTAAAAACAGAATGCCCACTACCCTGATTGGTGGATTGTTGCATGCTGGACCACTTAGGTTTTTTATTCTCTTATAAATTAAACAGAATGACTGATTTCACAAAATACAGTTGCGTACAAAGTTAGTCGCCCCAAAATAGAAATAACTCAGTAAAGATATGCAAAAGAGCTACTTAAGTACTGTAATGAATTTCATTTACTCTGTTACAGTTACTGGAAAAATAATTCAAGCCAATCAGCACCGAGTGTCTCCCTTCAAGTTTGTTAGCTTTTCCCCACAATTTTGCAAAATGTATTGATATACAAAATTGTGTAGAATTTTGAATATTCAAACATTGAAATAACTCCAATCAAATCAATGCAGATGTGTATATTTTACTGGAATTCCTTTAATGATGTTCTACATTTTGTTATTCATAATTAATCATTTTTATACTCAAATAATTCTGCCTCCACACACTTCCCTCTTTAAACTTCATCCAGCAGAAACCTTAATAGCCGAGTGCTACTACTTTTGCCTGCCAAACATATTTTTTTGGTTTGCTTAGCTTCTGCATTGGCTTTAACGCCATGAAACGTGGATTTTTAGCTTATACCTTGTGCAGTCGCTCCGGAGAGAACTCGAGGCCGACCACAAAGAGAGTGAAGAACACACCCAACTCCCCCAGTGTCTCTACTTGAACCATGGACTAGAGACGGAGATAAAAGAGATACACTTTGTAAATTTAGTGTTTAAAAACTTTTTCCAAACGGAATAGAATAATTTATAGCGAATATAGATTTGCTAGATAGATTGCTAGAACAGAATGCAACTTGCTTTGATGCTGTTAAGGCCTGAGGGACCAAGCAGAATCCCACAAACTATGTAGCCAAACATAGGGGGCAGTCCGAGCAGTGTGCACAGCCAACCACAGGGCAGAGAGAGCATCACCACCGACACCAGGTCCTGCAGAAGGGATCAAAGTCCATCAATTACTCAAAAATATCCAAATGATATTAATAATAGTGTAATCAAACATTTGCATGTTCATTTATGCATTTGGTAAATCCTCTTATCCAGTACTCAGATACAACATGATATGGTGTTTACATCAGTTTACAAGTAAGTTCGGACTTTTCAGTCGGTAGACGACAATCTGTTCCATAAGAATAGTATATACAAAACACTGGAGGGGTTTGGGGGTAAGAGAAAGATATTCATATTTATTTCCTTTAACATTATCCTAAGGTTTAGCTTTCAATGCTTAGCTTGCATAAATCTCACTTTTCATAAAATTTTAAATATACATTCATCAGACACATGCCTTCCACAAAAGTACTTTTCAGGGCAAAAGTCATATATTTATATAAGAAATAATAAAATATAAAATGCAGGTAATTTGTAATGATGGTACTTCAGTGTCTATAACTTACTTTTTTCTTTGCATGATGGATGGTAAAGCCCAAATTGTCTTAATAAAACTTTTAACGTTAATGTAGCTAGGCAATTTTCAGCCGTGAGTCCCAAAATTTAGATTTGGATTAATTGCAGACATAGTCTCAGATAAATGTTGCAAGCATTACATTTTTCATTATATCACCAGATTAATATAAACTAATGACATCTTTGCCTTTCCTCCCATTACATCCCATTACATGTATTTATATATGTAATAAATAAATGTTCAACAAAGAGAGAGAGAAAGAGAGAGAATAACATTTATTTGTAACATATACATTACAGCACAGTGAAATTCTTTCTTCGCATATCCCAGCTTGTTGCGGTATCTGGGGTCAGAGTGCAGGGTCAGCCTTGATACGGCGACCCTGGAGCACAGAGGGTTAAGGATCTTACTCAAGGACACAAGGGCAGCAGCTTGGCCATACCAGGGCTCGAACCTGTATCTTCTGTTCAGAAGCCCAGCGTCTTAGACCACTGAGCTAATATTCACAACAATGTCCATAAATGTTTTGTCCTGAATGGTTTATAGTAAAGCCCAACATGTCTTCTTTCCCAAGATACTTAATTTGTATATGTAACACACTATTTTCAGGAAATGTTAGCATTGAGATTTCAGCCGTGAGACCCAAACGCGGGAGTGAACGAAGACATGCCGAAGCAATTATGAGGGCCACATGGGTTTATAAGGTAGTGTATGTCCACACAGAAGCCATTTGGAGCATGTGAACTACTTGTAGGATATTTTTTCTCACTGGTAAATGTCTATATGTTATCGCTTTGTCTTCTTACCTCATCAAAAACATCATCAAAATTAAAAATAATTATCTGATTGTAACAATATTATCTGAAATTCCACCATATTTACATTTTGCAAAGGTCGTGACCTCGTGGTTGGAGGACTAACTGCTCTACCCGGGTAACTTATAAAGAACAGGGTTTTGTGGCGCTTACCAAAGCAAATCAATGTTTCCACCCCAAATGCTGGTCATTTTCCTACAACAGCACATTCTGAGGTGTTTTATTTCTCTTTTACCACACAAAATGTAATGACATTTATTTTTAAGTCATTAAAGAACATGTTAAGTTTATATTACGGGAATGTATGCTGTTATCACTTAAAGGTCAATGTGAGAATTAGAACATAAATGTATTAACGTAATTAGCTCTGTTAATAATTTCACCAGAGCTGCTGGCAAGTAAGTAATTCAACAGTACTGTGGTATAATTCAAATATTCTCAGGTAAATTCACCATTCATCATTCTGGATGAATGGACAATCTGGACAATCAATATCTTACTATAATAATCTGGTATGTACATTTAAAGTTACCATAATATATATATAAAATGTGACATAACTGTAAATAAAGTAGATTCATTAGAAGGAAATCATATCAGTTCTTAGCTAAGGTCACAAAGAGTTACCGGTAGAGCATCTATCTAGAGAGTTATTTATAGGTTAGTAACTAGAAAAAAAAGAATACTGCACAAAGTCTGGCGTATAAACAAAACATTGCAGGGCATAAAAATGGCTTTACATGATTTTTTTTAGTGCTATATGGAAATTGAGACGTTGAAGCCTAAAGCTATAAAGCTGAAAGTATTCTCAAACGATATAGAAAAGCACACCAAATATGTGTATAAGCAAAAATATGTATGGTAAGTTCAAATTCCAATAAGGAGACACCCATCTATAATAGGAGTCACATTTTTATTCCACTGACTTGCATCAGTCATGTAAGCACAATAAGCACACGAATGCAACACACTAGAAATTCAATGCTATGAATTTTTGCATCTTGTTGTGTTCCAAAGTTCAAGGTTGATGCACTATATGAGACTTGTGAGATTTAAAAGAATGTAAAATTAAATATGATAATGAGGCACTCTAAACAATGCCAGAGACATATTTATGTTTAAGCATATTTTTGACTCATATTATAACTGTATTTGATAATAAAGGTTGACCTTCAAACTAAAAAGCAGTTTACTCATTACAGAGTTTGCAGCAGCAATAGTTGGAAATTGCTAGAACTATCGACTATCAGCAACAATCGATACAAAGAGTTTTTCCGGTTTGCTGTTATTGTGAGAGCGGCCATCAGAGGCGAATCACATCTCAACACTCAATACACCCGGATCGAACCCGGACCCTGGAGGTGTGAGGCTAACGTGTTAACCACTTAGCCAACGTGCCCCGTGGATAACATTTGCCTTTGAATTTTTGTTTTAGTTGCCCAGGGACCTGGTGTGAACCAGCTTTTTGAAAAAGCATACACTCTGCGTTTATAGTCAGTGGAACGAGTTAATAATGGCTCTTAGAATTAACATCCATGTGGTGAATTCAAGCGCTAACCTTGATGAAGTGGTGGTCAGCGCGTGGAATTGTCGAGTCTCGAGGTTTGGTCAGTACATACTGATTGTTCTGTGAATCAATGAGCATACTCAGGCCCAGATCACCTTCTGCCACCTGCCATGACACATTCTTCCTCTTGTTGTCCTCTTCATCTTCCTCCACTCTCAGAACCGCCTCCACGTTGACTCCCTTCATCTGATAGCAAAGAAAATAACGGGGGTCAAATTGTAAATAGAAAAATGTCTTTCATAAGAGAAGAAGAGAGTCTGAGAAGTGACCTGCTTGTTGTTATCGAAGACATGATCCTCGATCTCCTCTTCCAGGCGGTCAGCAGCCCTCCGGACGTCCTCAAGAATCTCGTCGAGCATGGAGAGGGTCTTGTTACGCTCCTGCGCCACCTTCAGGGCCTCCTGCTGGTGTTTCTCAGCTGCGACCAGCTCCACATACTCCTGCTCTTCCTATCAGGAACATGACACTCTCTGAGACCTATATCTAAAATGCTGCATGGTGGTCTATTACTAAAAATTCCTAAACCTAAATAAAAAACATTATTTATCTAATTTTTCCCTCTAACACCTTCAAAATACCCCCCCCCCATGCTGAGCTCTCTCAGCATTCCTTCCACTTATGGAATATGTCTAAATCTCAAAGTGTGAGTCACACTGGATCTCCACATTGGTGTCAAAACAGCAAACTTTGTACTGTATCTCTGAAATGAAGGCCATTGTGGAAGGTCTTCCTGATCTCTGTTTGTCTTTGCGATGTTCTTTCCGCTATTGAAAACACCTCGAACGACTCGTCGACGTATGTCAAATGTATGTTATGGCAAACTTCTCTGTGGCATCACGCAGAATTTCACGTTTTCTCTTTGTTCCAACTTACCAACCATGATTATATCGCAGACGTGGTAAGAATAGAACTAAAGGCTCTAATGTTTTAGATGCCACCTTGTATTTATAGCTGGTGCTTCAGGTAAAGTGTAGGCATTAGTGTTTTTTTCCCCCTCCACCATTCTCACAAATACACAGACACCAGTGTGTTATTGGGAAGTGATGCTGTCTCTAGACACATTGTGTGCTGTCCTTCACTGATTAGAATAGACTTTCTGCATGGAAAAAATAGCTCCAGCACCTCAGGAAAACACCCCAGCATTTTTGGTGCTGCCATGGTAACTGCCATGCACTCAGTCCTGCCAATTACAATCACATTATTTTATTTGCAAGGGGTCCAATGGGGCTCCACATCACATCCATACTGGCAAAATATAAAGTGCCCTTTACTGCATCTAATGCAAGGGTTTGGCTCCTGTTTCACCTCAGCTTTTGTGAGCTGCCTTTAAAGGAAAAAAGAAAGTGAAGAGTACTTGTTCTGCTTGAAGGCGGAACTAATTTCAGGGCATACTGTACTCTAATAAGACCGTAGTGTAAATTGATCTGTTTTGCTAAATGATGTACTATAATGTATTAAATTATTACCAAAGTACAGTATACTACCCACTACCCCATACTGGTCATTGGTAGTTTATGTCTCGACTGAAAATATTTTCAAGTTATCACCAGAATGTAAGCTTTAATACTCTAAAAAGCATTGCTAAGGAATTCCAGATGCATCTACAAACAAGTCCTCACATCTTTAACATGGAGTTTGCCTCACCTTAATGGCAGCCTCCCTGAGTGCCTCAAGCCTTTGGCGGCTGCTTTCCTTCATGTTCGCGACGTCACCAAAGTCACCTTTCAGCACACGCTGCAGGCCCAGCACGGCCTCGAACAGGGAGCGTTCGCTCTCGTTCAGCTCCTTTTGGAACACCTCGAGCGTGTGCACCTGGAAGAGACGCTCCGCATCCGAGAGTGTCTGGTCGCGTTCCGTCGCTGCCGCTGCTGCCTCCAGCTTCCGTACCGCCGCGTTCTTCTGTCGCAGGAGGCTTGAGAGACGGCGGCAGTTCTCGGCCACCCATCTATGCTCGTTGGCAGTGGGCCCCCCCCTGCCCCGATGGAACTGAACGGCATTCTTGGCCACGAGCTCAGCCGGTTGCAGCACCCCCACCAGACATAGACACAGCAGTGCGTACAGGGTCTGCATTCAGCTGGCTGGTCACTTCAGCTAAATATAAAAAGAAAAATATGAAGAACTATAGGAACTGTATCACGCCTTCCGATGTGACTACTTAACAGCACCTCAAGTCAAAAAAATTTAAGATTTCTTCAGGTCATTCAGTTATTTATTGTTAAAAAGAACATCAAATATACATATACATACAGCCTTCCTCCTGCCTCAAGTAACTCAAGTAATTTTAGTGTAAAAAAATTATTTCATCCATTTAACTGCATTATTTGTCCATTTAACTTGTGTTTCTCCACGAACCATTATTGGCCGCTAAATTCCAGTGCACTCTGAATAGGTGAACACAGAAGATGTTTGGAGGAACGGAGAGAGAACATTGAAGAGGGAGGAGGAAATTCAGAACAATAAAAATGACAAAGTTTGGTATCAAAAATGAATCCCAGTCTTATTTCTTGTATATTTAGTATTGCTATTTAATAAAGAAAAAGTATTTATACCTGATCACTGAAATAACTGGTGTCAGCCCTACATGCTCTGCTGTGCTCTCCAACTATGTGTAGAGCTACCCCCATTAACGATCATAATTAAATAGTGACTGGTAAAGGAATAAAGTATGTACCCAAACAGAAGTAGTGGACCCTGGATTTTAAAAATAGTAAACTAAAGACCTTGTGTCCTTCTTGGGGCTATTTAGTATTGGACTCCCTTCTTGGTGTCAGTCGCTCTTGGTGCTGGTGTTCGCCCTACTTGGCTTTGGTTACCCTTCTTGGTGCTGTTTGGTGTTGGTTACCCTTCATGGTGTTGGTTGTCCTTCTTGATGTCAGTCCACACAGCCACCGTTTCTGGTTGCCTGTGCTTGTTGAGTTGCCCACTCGGTTGATATCCTTAGCCATGTTTTACATACTAGCACACTGGGTATGAGAAAAGGTAAGACTGTGTGCGACTATATTTCACCACAAAAGTCTTGTGATACCCACCGTAAGTTTGAGGGTAGCCATTTCTACAGTTGGGTATAAGTTTAATTTGATTGATTCCGATTCTCAAAAGGAAAACCAACCGCAGACGCTTAGTCATGTTGGTCACGTGACACCTTGCTTGCAACACATTAGTTTATTACAATAATTACACTTAGTTCTTCGTTTTTTACAAAGTGTAGCCACACCTTTGAGTGTGTCCTGCGATCGATCTTGTAAACTGATGTTTACATTACCACATAAGGTCCTGGCAGATTGGACTCGTAGAAGGTCCTGGCAGTTTGCAGTATGCGGTTCTTAGATTCCGGAATCGATTTTTGATTCCCAACCCTAACCACTTCTTATATTTTTTTCCTTGCTTAGCTTAGTGTAGTCAGATAGTATTTTTTTCCTCTTGTGAATTCGATTAACTTATTTTGGGAAAACAACAATAGTTTTATAACCCTGAGACTTTATCTTCAGGTAATTCTTGGGGACTATTCATGTTCTCTTGCCTATCTGGTTTATTTGTCACCCTTGAACTGAAGCCTTGTGTACCTTGTGCATCTTTTTGTTTTATATTTGATTATTAAAAGCAACAACCGCTCATTTTGGTCCAATCCATCTACACCAATTAAACCATGCTGTGGGAAGAAAACTATTGCGGTAAATTTACATCAAACGTTTTGAGTGAGTTAAATTTCTGTTGTGATTTCTTCCCTGAGTTCAGGTTGCTTCATCTCCATCAGGAGAAAGAAATGGAAGCTATTCGAACAATCTCTGATTACACAGGTAGTTAAACTGAGCTCACGTAGGTGGAGCACGATGAAGCACTGTTCAAAACAAACAAAACATAAAAAAATTAATTTAGAAGCCTGTTGAGTGACTCCTATGTATTTAAACATCACACCTGCCATATGCCAGATGTTAATTCAACTACAGTAGGACAGTCACCTGATAAGAAATATATATACACTCAGTGGACCAAGGGCGTAAAGTTAGTTTGAACATTGTGGAAGTGTAGTTGTTGCCTCAGGCCTCCCAAGAAGGGACACGCCCCGAGCTAGGTTGTAATATTTTCATACCTCTATCAGTCTCAGTATTTATTTTACACGTTTTCATTTTAGGCCAGCAAAAGAAGGGTCTACTAGGTAGCGCTTCTCTTCATTTTCAGAGCTACCGCAAATGGTCTTCCACTTAGCACCACAAAGTACAAAGCAGTAGTTGGGAGTTACCAATTTGCACAATAGAGATGAACTTTAGTTCTCTGTTGATAATTTCGTACTTGATTCACAAAGTTACAAGACATATAGATTCCACAAGCTTCACATGTTTACCCAGCAAATACTGAGGTTGTAATTTACAGTGAATTTTGCTGCTGCAAATTATTTGCACTCCATCATATCTGTCACCCACGGAACCATGAATCAGGAGTGTTCTGGCAACCAAGCTCCACCAGTTTGTTCACTTAAAGTCCATAAAACCTTTCCTGACCAAAGTGAAGCTCTAACAGATGATCATCATGTCCTGAATGAACACTAGTCACCAAAATGTCCAAGCACAGATCCAGTCAGAAATGTGATCCAAAGACTTTCACTTCCTGCTCAAACCATATTTATTTAAATAGATAATATCACACACAGATAAATAAACAAACAAACTCTTCTGTAACCATCATACTATGAGGGAGGAGAGGGGAGGTGGTGTAGCTCAGTGGTTAAGGCGCTGGGCGACAGATTGGAAGGTCATAGGTTTGAGCCCAGGTATCACCAAGCTGCCACTCTTGGGTCCTTGAGCAAAGCCCTTAACTGTCTGTGCTCCAGGGGTGCCATATCCCTACCGTACCCTGACCACTTCCAAAAAACAAGCTGGGACGTGCAAAGAAACAATTTCACTGTGCTCTAATGTATATGTAACAAATAAAGACTATTCTATTATGCTTGTTAACACACGCTTCTGTTTATAGCGCTGCAATGTTTTATACGCAGTCGATTCCTGTCCAGGTTCCTCAAATAAAATCAACATTTTAGATTTTACACAAACTACAATTATGATTGTAAAAAAAGGTTGAACAGACATGAACCTATATGGTAGATGTGGGGTAAAATAACACTACGGTAGAAACACAGAGTGCAAATAATTTACTCTATAATCATTACATGGGATTCAGAAATACATGAGTGTCTGACATTTCACTGACATGTTACTAGTGTGTTCATGAGAATCATACACGTCTGTCATGGGAAGCCCGTATACTGTCCACGGTCACCTGAGATGCCGTCCTGCTCACCTGGAAGGTGATCTATCTCAAGATTGTCCACACACACACACACACACACACACACACACACACACACACACACACACACACACACACACACACACACACACACACACACACACACACACACACACACACACACACACACACACACACACACACACACACACACACACACACACACACACACACACACACACACTATAGGCATGTGTTTTTCCTGAACAGTCTATTGCTATTTCAAACAACATTTGGTCTCCTGATTTTGATGTCCTGACTTTTGGGCTTCTGGTCTCCTGATTTCATGATCTTCCGATTTCCTGTTCTCCTGATCTGATTTCTTAGTCTCCTGATATCTGGATCTCAAACACAGCTGGATCAGGTGAACGGGACATCCTATAAGTCATATGACTGACATCTCTTCTCGAGATGAAAACATTCAATAATAAAGACCTTGGACCTTACCTTGGAGAGTTTTCAGGTCGCCTCCAGTAGCCCCGTGCTCCTCTGTAAATGAAGGGAACAATCGGGCTCTTGTGATGCCGCTCCTCTCCAGCCGCCACATACTACTCAACTCCTCTCTGAACCTGAGCGCCGCGTTCACGCCACACACCGGTTTGCGGCAGTCGTGGAGCGTTCACAAGCTCCTCGCGTTTTATTGTTTCCTATTAGGGGAAAATGTACTTATAAATCGTTTGTGGAATTGAAAAAAAAACCCCATATTGCACCATTTATGTCACCTAATCAGCAATTTCGGGCACCGTTTCGACGTTTTGGGTATTAAAAAAAAACAATGCCAGATTGAGACGTTATAATGTGAAGACGTGCAAAAATAAGTGTGTGAATATTTCTATTTTATATTATTTAAGAACTTATACACCTGGAAAAAAGTAAAAAATAAGATATACAGCTACAGTAGGGCAAAAATAACTGCGCTAAGTAAGAGTGTTAAATATATCAGAAAACCGTGGGAGCACGTGAATGCAGCACGGGGACTCGGTTCACTTGGTGTCGCTACACGTCATGACAGGGTTTTTCCTCATTCCCACAGGTAGGTTCCCATTTCTGCCAAAGACAACAAACAATCTGAAAATTGTATTTAATTAATACAGTTAGATAACGTATCTAGCTGTCATTTCGTCGAGATCATTCCTTAACCGTATATTTCCAGATCAAGTGCCTCTGCCACTTAAGGAATCCGGGTCAGGCTAGCGTTATAGCTTGTTAGCTTCCCGCTGGACCCAGATCAGATATCAACTTCAGTCAACTTTTTATTTTTAGACGCTTCGAGCTAAATTTGTCGTCGCTATCACTTCGTGCTACCGCGCATGCGTTCACTTACTGGACAATTCTTGCACTTCCGAAACATATCAACGAATATGATGGACACGAGTGCATTATGGGTAGTGCAGTACTCGTACGTCACACTTTGTCATTTGGTTTAAAATTAATCATTATCACGATTTTTGTGCAGTTTTTGATGGGTTTGAACGAAGGTTATTTAGTTGAAGGTTGATTCTTAAACATTTGCTTTTTTTTGTTTTGTTCTTTTACAAATGTATTGGTATATATGTTTATGAAGTTGGACATTTGGCAAAACAACAAGATACTTGTAACTAACAATAATAATAATAATAATAATAATAATAATAATAATAAATACAAATCCAAGTACAAAAAAATATTCCCACCCCTGACGTCACCGCGACGGTGTCATTGGCGCAGGCCCGGCGGAGTCCCGCGCATGCGCAGTGCGGGCCGTTGCCTATCAAGTTGGTCAAACCGGGGAGATAAAAAAAATGGTAGGTAAGATGGAGGAGGAGGAGGAGGAGGGGGTGATAATAACAACAATAATAATAATATATCGGGTGAACAGAAACTTTAAGTCCAGACAAGGATACCGAAACACAGAATGAAATAGAGCGCGCGCGAGAGAGAGACCTAGATAGAGAGGTGTAAGGATATTAATCCACACGCCCCAGTGAGAGGAGGGATCTGTGTTTAAGGGAGTTGTCCTCCGACCGTGTCATATTGGCCAAGTGTATGTGTGTGTATATGTGTGTATATATGAGTGTGTGAGAGAGAGAGAGAGAGAGAGAGAGAGAGAGCAAGCGAAGATGAAGACAGATGAAGATAGTGGTAATGATGATGATGATGATGATAAGGTCAGGTTGTTGAAACTGACAGTGTGCAAGGACTTGATCCTTTAGCTATGCAGAGGGACTGTGTGTGTGTGTGTGTGTGTGTGTGTGTGATATGATGATGAGAAGTAAAAGGTCGGGTTATGTTAGCTGACAAAGTGCATTTAGAGCTGACAAAGTGCATGGACTTGTTCCTCCACTGATGCAGGGTGCAGAGTTCCTGGTAGAGAGGGTATGTGAGTGTGTACCCGGTGTATGTGAGCTAACAGTATGCATTCACTTATTGCTTCACCTATGCAGTGTGTGTGTGTGTGTGTGTGTGTGTGTGTGTGTGTGTGTGTGTGTGTGCTGCAGATGATGGTGACGATGATGAGAAGTAGATGGTTGTTTTGTTGGCTCTGACAGTGTGCACTTTTTCATCCACATATCCAGAGTGACACTGTCATTTTTGGTTGTGTGTGTGGTGACAATGATTACAGGCAGGAGAAAAAGACTAGGCCAAGGAATAGGTTCATGGATGAGGGATGTAGGAAGACATGCAGGTGGTTGGTTTGAAAGAGGCAGGTGATCCTAAAGGGAGCTGAATGAAGAAATGTCTAATGTGACATAAAAACAACAGACATTGAAGATCTAGAATCTAAGGAAGTGTAAAATTTCTGATCAGGTAAAATTTCTGATCAGGTAGTCATGAGTAGGTGAAATCCCTCTATTCTGCCACAGTCAGGCCCCTGAACAAGGCCCCTAATCCTCAATTGTATGAGTATGTCTCTCTGGAGAAGGGTATCTACAGAATGCTTTAAATGTAAATGTCAAATCAGTAGGAATCTCTCACCAACACCTACTGTGTGATTAATTGGTTGTGTGTGTGTGTGTGTGTGTGTGTGTTTACTACACAGCATAAGCTGAAGTCATCACAGAAAGAGAAGGTTCGCCAGTTCATGTCCTTCACCCAGGCCGGTGAGAGGACAGCCATCTACTGCCTTACGCAGAATGACTGGAAACTAGAAGTGGCAACAGACAACTACTTCCAGAACCCAGATCTTTACTATAAGGAATCCATGAAAACCACAGTGGACCGCAAGAAGCTGGAGCAGCTTTATAACAGATACAAAGGTATAACAGGAAATTACATTAGTCCACTGTTTTTCTTCCCCTTTGTCCATAAAGTATTCACTGATATATAGATATAGAGTCAACCTATGAATTATCTGTTTTGCTTATTAATTGGAATCGATAATTCGGTAGTATCGATAGTATAGTAGCAAAAATCTTTTTTATACCGTACAAGAGCGACCTCTAGAGGCGGATCATTGCTGCCATGTGTGGCATATGCAAGTTCATAGTTAATAGAATAATGTGACTTAGTATTACAAATCTAATATTAGTTTCCATTTCACATAAATCCAAACAGTCATTATGTCTCCACAAAGCATTTAAGCATAAATATTACATTAATTTAATTATTTTTTCTCTAATAAAGTTCAGTACTGTTTTACACCGAGTGGTATCTTTATTTGTTTTGTTTTTTTATTAGCTGGCTAATTGGTTATCGGCTAGTATCAGCCAACCTAGCTATCAGAGCTATACGGTCTGTACTAGAGACGTACTTCATATTTCAGGTGAAACCTCAAAGTCAGAGTTTTAAAATTCTCATCCTCACATTCTAAACACATTCTAACCTCGAATTAAACAGCATAGTAAAAAAAATCTAAAGCTTTGGGATGTTATTATAAACGGAGAAAACTGCAGTGAACCTTCCCACTATTGGTGAGCCTATGGAAATGTCTTTATGAGTGCAATGACAACTCATTTAGGAGGCCATGGAAGAACCCAGTACACCATCTAAATGTTCCTGATTCATCAATAAGAAAGAGACTGGGCACAAATGGCATTCATGAGAGAGTTCCAAGGTGAAAGCAAGAAACTCCAGCTGGTGAACGGAGCAGAGATTCTGCTCAGACTGAAAACTTGGAATTGTGTAGTGACTTTGTAATCTTTTGAGTCCTGCACTGTTTATTGAGGTTATGATGTGAAATACATATGTGTATGCATTAATACTCGGATCAGCATTTCAAAATCTTTTATCATAACTTATTGAGTTTGAGGCTTCAGCTGAAAAATATATATTTCAATGTTATGTCTAATTGTACACTATATGGACCACGATAGTGAGACTTTTCCTGCTACATGTGGTTCTTCCCCAAATGTTACCACAAAGTTAGAGAGGCGGAATTACATTTCTCCCTCACTCAAACCTGCTTTAAAATGACAATGCCCCTGTGCACAAAGCCAACTACATGAAGATATGCTTTACATGTAGTGTTTGAACGGAGAGCTCTAAACCTATTAAACACCCATGAAATATTTCAGATCACTGGCGTTACCCCAGACCTCCTCACCTGACTTTAATAACACCCTGGTATACGAATAAACACGTAGTATATTATAACAACAAATGTGGACTATCATCTAGCATAGAAAGTTTATAATCTGTTGTCCACATACTTTTGTATGAATAGTGTATGATTTGAATGAATAATGGGTGTCTCGTAACCTCCTCTCACAGACCCTCAGGATGAGAATAAAATTGGCATCGATGGGATCCAACAGTTCTGTGATGACCTCACGCTGGACCCAGCCAGTGTGAGCATCCTCGTGGTGGCTTGGAAGTTCCGGGCAGCGACGCAATGCGAGTTTAGCCGGAAAGAATTCCTGGATGGCATGGCCGAGCTGAGGTCAGACTTTTTTTTTTATATCTACCATGACGTACTGTGCCAAAATTTTAGGCAGGTGTGAAAAAATGCTGTAAACAAAGAACGCTTTCAAAATGGAAGTGTTAATCATTTTCTTTCATCAATGAACAAAATGCAGTGAATGAACAAAATACAAATCCAAATCAAATCAGTATTTGGGGTGAACACCCTTTGCCTTCAAAACAGCAGCAGCTAGGTACACTTATACACAGTTTTGAAGGAACTCGGCTGGTATGTTATTTTGGAGAAGTAACCACACACATCTTCTGTGGATGTAGACGATCTTCGGTCTCTTCATGGAATCCCACACACACTCCTTGTTGAGATCAGGGATCTGTAGGGGCCGCGCCATCACTTCTTGTTCTTCTTTATGCTGAACATAATCCTTAATGACTTGGGACTTTGTTACGTTGTCCTGCTGCAGAATAAATTTGGGGTCAATCATACACCCGATGGTATTGCATGATGGATACATATCCGCCTGTATTTCTCAGCATTGAGAACACCATTAATCCTGACCAAATCACCAACTCCATTTGCGGAAATGCAGGCCCAAACGTTCAAGCAACCTCCACCATGCTTCAATGTTCCCTGCAGACACTAATTATTGTACTGCTGTCCATCCCTTCGACAAACAAACTGTCTTCTGCTATTTCCAATATTTCAAATTTTGGCCCATAAGTGCAGAGTACCTGCTGCCATTTTTCTGCACCCCAGTTCCTATGTTTTTGTGAACACTTGAGTTGCTTGGCTTTGTTCCCATGTCAGAGGTTTTGGCTGAAACTCATCCATGAAGACCACTTCTGGCCAGACTTCTCCAGACAGTAGATGGGTGTACCTGGGTCCCACTGGTTTCTGCCAGTTCTGAGCTGATGGCACAGCTGGACATCTTCAATCTTGAAACTGTCTTTCACAACCTCACGTTGGGAGCAGAGTTTGGCTGTTCCCCACCCAATTTTAAGCCTCCTACACAGCTGTTTCTGTTTCAGTTCATGACTGCGTTTCAACCCACATGTGACATTGAGGACCATTAGCACCTCTTTGGTATAATTGATTGATCATACACCTGATAATAATCCTATAAAATCCCTGACTTTGTGAAAGTGTACCTATAAGAATTAATGCTGGTTTGAAGGCACACGGTAGTAACACCAAATATTGATTTGTTTTTGTAAATTGACAAA
Source organism: Kryptopterus vitreolus (assembly GCA_030449085.1). Classification (NCBI taxonomy): domain Eukaryota; kingdom Metazoa; phylum Chordata; class Actinopteri; order Siluriformes; family Siluridae; genus Kryptopterus; species Kryptopterus vitreolus. The sequence continues at coordinate 4,066,159 of JACRUU010000022.1, forward strand.
AATAAACAATCATATTTAATCGCACAATTGGCAACTTGTGATTAATTGTACATCAATCGTTTTTAGTTTTTAATTTACCATAAATGAATACTTTTCATGTTTAATACTCTAACTGTAACAGATATTATAATTATATACATTTTGCTCAAAAAAACTCCCAATTTATTGATTATTATTGATTATATCATATTTATTTTACCCTGGTAATTATTGTTTTAATGTTCATTTCTTGTTAATTTCAACATTTCTTTTTTTAGTGGTTGTTTTGATTAGAAAATATGGGACGTGGCTTCTTTAAGAATTCTGTTCCGGTTGCTTTCCATATAAACTGGTGATACTTTTAGGTTATACGGAAGCACATTGCATTCACAAAAAAAAATGTGCCTCAGTAATAGGGATTTGTGAACGTTCCATACCGAACTTAATGGAAAATAAAGTAATATATTAAGTAGCTCATATTTGTAGGCTTAATTTATTTTGCTATTTGAACGCCGTGAGACTCTTATCAAGTTCTCCTCTGCAAGCAACCTGTGACGGATTTATACACCTGCTTAATGTGAAAACATGACTGTTCTGTATAGTTATGAAATATCACCAGGAAAATAAATTGTATTCTGCAATATTTAAACAATTAAGATTAATCTGCAAGTTACAGAAATGAGCAATTATTCCGCGGGTCACCTGTGTGCCAATCGGTGTTTTGTGATCCATACAGATCAACTGTGATCCATTGCACCCCCCAACAAGTAGTAGTTGAAGTAAATCTGCCTCTGTGTCTCCATAGCTGTGACAGTCCTGAGAAACTCAAGGCCATCTTACCTCGGTTAGAGCAGGAGCTGAAAGAATGTGGGAAGTTTAAAGATTTCTACCAGTTTACTTTTAATTTTGCCAAGAATCCAGGCCAGAAGAGTTTAGGTAAGTGTGCATACTCATCACAAAATATTATATACACAAAATATATTATATTACTATAGAACTTACAAAATGAAAAACTGTACTTAATTATGAAAATTTGCTAAATTAAATAGATATGAATATATTCATTATATTAATAAGCATTGAGTAAAATAAAAGACGTACCTTCAAACTTAAAAAAGTGGCATTACAAATAAATAAAAACAAGTTTTATGTGAAGGAAAAAAAAAGACACATCCTGGTGTTAGAGATTTGCCTCTAGAGGGCGCTCTCGTCCTGCGTTCCGCAACCCGTTAAAACTATCATTATGGATATCAGTATGGATTTTCGCTGATATTTCCAGCAATCGGCTATCTGTGCAGATAAATCAGCAAAACCTATAAACTCTAATACATCTGAATTATACAGTAAATTATTGATTTACATAATATAAACCACATAATCATTGTTATAATCATTTTAATAATTCAATTAATTTCAATTTAGTTGCATGGCAAATTTTAGCAATTAATTTCTTCTAAAGCGAAATTACCCTTCCCCTTTTTTTTCTTAAATAAGACATTCTTAAAAGCTATCACTCTGGATAAGTGCATCTGACAATGCCTTAAATGTATGGAACCAAATATGAATAATTCTATTCGTAAAGAAACCCTTATCTATGTAAGGAACACTGTCATACCCTTTCAACTCGTCTCATTATGCCTGAGCACTTACAGGTACAAAGCCTTGCTCAGTAATCCAATATGGGCATATTGGATCATGATGGTGCTGGGAGTTAAACTTCTAAGCCTCTGATTTGATGCACAACATCTTAAACACTGAGACACCACTTCCTCATATGTGCTATATTTAGGGATCTTTTTTTTTGCTAATGTTATGCATATAAAGTGTTCCTATTGCTTTCTTCTCTTTGGATGGATCTGCCTGATAAAGTACACCTCTGGATACACCTCTGCATGAAATTTGCTTCAATTAGATATCACTCTGTACATCTAGGGATGGTTCCAGAGTAAAGGTCCTGAGTACCTATATATATATATATATAAAATCTAGTGATTATTATTGATTAAATTATTAATAATTAATATGTATTACAGGTCGACCAATTCATCTATTGTTGCCCAAAAACCTGCTCTGATAGTTGATTGCCGGACCAATAAGCAAAAATTTTATAGATATAAAAAGAACCCCCAGGGAGAGATTTATTAACTTATTATTAGGTGCATTATAGGTTTCATACAACTTTATAAGTGCTTTATCTCTGTTTGGGAATTGGAGCCGGTGAACATTGTTAAAAGCACTATACAAATGAATTGAATTGTATTTGTAATGTATATATTTCTGCAAGGCTGTTATGTGAGTATTGTTAAACACTCTGTAGTATTAAAATGTAATAAACTGAATTTCAGGTCACCGATGAAATGGAAAAATTTAATGTCCCTTTCAGGTTTCCTGATTCTTTACACGTGGGATTTCTTTTCTAGGTGTAGACACAAAGGGGTAGCTTCGCAGTATGCAGTGATCCCCCTACCAACACCCCCCCCCACCTTCGACACTACCTTTACTGTAGGCTATTGTCTAAGGCATCAGTCTTCACTCTATTCACCCGACTTCTCTTATCTTTCTCTTCCACTTCTTTCTATTCTGTCTCAGACTTAGAGATGGCTGTGGCCTACTGGAACCTGGTTCTGACGGGACGTTTCAAATTTCTGGACCTCTGGAACACATTCCTGCTGGTATGCAATCATTAATTCACACGAAAGAGACAGAGAGAGGTTTATGCATTATTGTAATAGCAGTATGACAGACATGATAGTATGATGTATGATATATATCATACAGTATGATATATATATATATATATATATATATATATATATATATATATATATATATATATATATATATACACACACACACACACACACACACACACACAGACACACAGACACACACATATATACATATATATCAATAAAGTATTCTAATGATAGCATTAAACTTATAAATAAGTGTAAAAACATTATGCCTTCCTGGCAGTACTGCTATTCATTGTATTATATTTTTCTCATTTTCTTCAAAGGAGCACCACAAGCGTTCGATCCCTAAAGACACGTGGAATCTTCTTCTAGACTTTGGGAACATGATTGCAGATGATATGTCGAACTATGATGAGGAAGGTGAGCTGAAACATTGATGACTATAGAAAAACTCGTTTGATAAAATGAATTCCAGTGAATGAAAAAATTGTTCTTTCATAATAATTGCCTTGATATCAACTTTTTAGGACAAGATTCCAGAAGCAAATCCACTGTTATAATAATAATAATAATAGTAACAATAATAGTAATAAAAACAGAGGTCACTCTTTAGCACACAATCACTTCTTCACAATGACGGAGCTTTTAAGGCATTTTTGCAGACGCCCTTATCCAGAGCAAATTACATTTATCTCATGTATACAATTGAACTGTACAACTGAAAAGCTATGGGATTAAAGGCCTTTTCCCAGGGGCCCAGGAGTGCCAGCTTGGTATGGCTGGAATCTTAACTCATGAGATTCAGATCCAAAGATAATGCCTTATCTACACCTGGATGTCCAAAATGTAATTTATGTGTATGTGTAGATGCATTCATTATGAATTCATTAATGTGAAATGATGTCTTGTTTTTAGGGGCATGGCCTGTCCTCATCGATGACTTTGTGGAGTTCGCTCGGCCAATCATCACAGCAGGCAAGCGCAAAAATGTATAATCAGCCACTTTCTTTCGGAGAGCGAAGTGACTTCTCTCTCCGGTTAGACATTTTTTTATATAAAAAAATATATATAAATAGAAAATCGCAAGAGAATTTAAAGATGTGAGTCCGTGCTACCAAGCATGCGACGCAGTGCATCAGAGCTGAACACCAAGATCGAGCCGGACTGCATAATAGGCATCACCAACAGGGGGCGACAGTGACGTGGTTGGAGAGATGAGAAATGGCGCCTTTTTTCCGGCCGCCCCGCCTTTGAGGAGTTTCCATTCACCAGTTTGTATGCAGCTTTTGAGCCCCAACCGGAAATCTCACAGTCAATGTGGAAAAAATGAACAAGGATGTTTTATTTTATTTTTGATTTTGGATGGTGTGTCTGATTGCTGCTCTTCATCATGTTACTTCTTTTTTCGTGCGCAGCAAGTTGATGGATACACGTTCTGATTTTGCCCCATGGTTGTCAAATGTGCATGGACATCATGACCCTTTAACCAGCCAAGTGTTAACTTGTAGGAGCGTCTCAAGTGCCAAGATGGGCAGGAATGCAGGAGGCCACCGAGCGAGGGGGAAAAAAACACACAGGATCATGTACAGGTCCTTGCGTTTTATTCAACTCTTACAGGAAAAAAAGTCATGAAAACACGCAGCTGACTAGTGATGTTCATGTAGCGTACATAAAGTGTCATTATGTACGACTTATTAACATGAAAAGAAAGTATTTAAATTACACAGTATACACTAGACAGGAATAACTTTGTGACCACTGAGCGATGAAAAAGTGAATAACACAGATTATGTATAATTATCTATATACAATGACTATTATGTAGTTCATACTGTTGTTAATCAATAGGTCAAGCAGCAAAATGGGAACCGACACAATATTAAGCAGGTGGTCATAATGTTATGCCTGTTCAGTGTACACAGATGTGTTCATTGTGCTGTTTCGAGACCTAAGATGCAATATAGGGGTGTTTAAGATTTTTAATTCACAATATGCACATATCAAGCTAAGAACAAAATGCAGATAAATTTAAGATCATCTTTAGAAACCGATTTCTTTCATTTTGAATGAGTGGATGTTATAGTTTATAATGTTACGTTTTTGTTTGTGCGCACACCGAACTAGACGTCTACTTGATTGTTCTTTTAGTTATTATTATTATTATGAATATAATTTCTAGATTTCTTTGCGAGTTCTGGACAAGGTGCTATGGTGCTCTGGTGTTTTGGTTTGCCTCACGCTGTTGCCATTTTTCCGTCCAGTCTGATGTCCCGCTTCTTTCTGTCACTAGGAAAGGCAACATTGTCCTCTCATGGTACGCCTCTCCGAGTGTTCCGAGCGCACAGTCCCGGGTCGGTGATTTTTGGCTCGTCAAATCAGTATTACTGCATATGTAAATAAAATTTATTTAAAGAGAACACAAATGGCAAATCTCCATCGTCGAATCCAAACTCGTTGATTTGTTTGACCGTGGAGTGAAGAGAGAGTTAAATAAAGCATGTTTTTAACAAAAAAATATCCACAGGGACTCTTTATTTTTTATTGATTTTTTTTAAAAATCATCCACAGCTTGGTTGTGTTTTACGCGATACAGCAGGAAAATATCCGCCCGAGCGATGAGTTCCATAGCATGTTAAATCACTGATATAAAATCCTGCCCAATAAAATATAAACAGGTAAAATCATGTTATGTTATTCATTCATTCATTCATCTTCTACCGCTTTATCCGATTTTCCTCGGGTCACGGGGAGCCTGTGCCTATCTCAGGCGTCTATGGGCATTAAGGCAGAATACACCCTGGATGGAATGCCAACCCGTCGCAGGGCACACACACACACACACATACACACACACATTCATACACTAGGGACAATTTTCCAAGGTGCCAATCAACCTACCGTGCATGTTTTTGGACCGGGGGGAAACCGGAGAACCCGGAGAAAAACCCCCTGAGGCACGGGGAGAACATGCAAACTCCACACACACATGGCCGAGACGGGAATCGAACCCGGATCCTGGCGGTGTGAGGCGAACGTGCTAACCACTACGCCACCGTGCCCCCATGTTATGTTACATTTATTTAAAACATTGAGGCAGAGATATAAGATGTATTAAAACTCCCGAGCTTTCCACTTGTATATATACATATAGTTATAGTTTGGGGGCACAAAAATTCTACCCGCTGATTTTCCCCTCGTATGATTTAAGAGGCGGGGCCACGGTGGTTTAGTGGTTAGAACGTTCGCCTCACACCTGCATGTTCTCCCGGGGCCTATGCGTTTTTTTTTCCTCCGGGTTCTACACTGATAGGTTGATTGGCACCTTGGAAAATTGTCCTTATTGGAAAATTTTGTCCTTATTGTGTGAATGAGTGTGTGCACACTGTGATGGGTTGGCGTTGCATACACGGTGTATCCTGCCTTGATGCCCGAAGATGCCTGAGATAAGTACAGGTAAAGCGGTAGAAGACTGAATGAATGGATGAATGAATGGATAGGAGACGCCAACATGTTCCATCATAAAAATATGAACAAAATCCAGTTGTGTGAATGTTTAGAATGGAACATCTACTATACAGCTCTGATCAGGATGACCTTTGCGATGACTTCACTCCTGGCCTTGTCACTTCGGCCTAGATCAGTACCTGACTTTATTAACACAGTAACAAACATCCGTAAATCTCCACACGCACACTTCAAAATACAGAGCAGAATCTTTGACTAAGGTTATGCAATGTTATGCAGAACACAATATACACAAAGTACTGTTACACCTGATTTTTGGTTCTACCCCAAACAGTTACTACAAAGTTTCAGACACTTAGTTGTATATAATGTCTTTGGATGCAGTCGAGATGCTTTACTTGGAGTGGAAGATCTTGCGTGGCCTGCTATAGAGCTCTGACCTCAAACCGATTTATAATTTTAGGATCAATTTTAACACGGACTAAAACCTTGGCCTCCCCCACCTCACCTACACTACCAGTCAGAAGTCTGGACACACTTTCACATTTAATAGTGTTTTCATGACTATTTACATTGTAAAAACGCTGAATGAACACAAATGGAATTATGTAGTAAAAGGTAAACAGGAGTGCTGCACCAGATGACAGATGACCTGGCCTCCACAGTCACCTGACTTAAACCCAATCATGATGGTTTGGAATGAGATGGAGCACAGAGTGAAGGTAAAAAAGCTTCATTTTCATGAAGCTCATCGAGAGAAAGCCAAATGAAGACTAAATGTGAAATCAGATGTTCCTGAAAGCACCTATAAATGTTATGGTCAGGTGTCCGCAAACAAATTAGTGTAGGATGAGAGAATGTGTGTGAATTAAAATCGTGTTATACCGTTTCGGTTATCAGTTTTAACATATTTGACATGTTACCTCAACTTTCTTGGCGTCTCCTATTTTGTGATATAAATATAATGTGGTTTGGATGGTCAGACTAATAGCTTAAACTTATACTTTATTACCAAAAATACCCAACTTGTGATGGTTGTATACCAAAAATGAATGTAGTTTTATATCAAGCCTGAGTTATGTTCTTTGGCAGTAGATTTAGAGCCGTTGCCCTGCTGGAAGGTGACACTGTTTTTTAAATTCATTGTTTGGCTCAATGGGAAGGAATTTTTAAACCCCACCTGCCAACAGTGTGGACTTAATTTCCATATAATTTCCTTAATATATAATTCCATTTCCTGTTCATTTTCATCGAAGACTGGAAAAGTTGATTAGAGGTGCGGATTTACTGTACAGTTTTCAAGGGCCTGCATTCTGTGTGATGACTTTCGACTTTACTAAGACTCCATTCTTTTCTTGTCTGTGGCTTTGGGAGGGGATTTAGCGCTGATCCTGGATCAGCTGTTGGATTCTGGTGCCATGGGGATTGCCTTTTTAGGAGACACCTGATCACTGAGACACAAAGAAGGCTTGGTGATAAGAGCCTGCTGTGCATGTGTGTGTGTGTGTGTGTGTGTGTGAGAGAGAGAGAGAGAGAGAGAGAGAGAGATGAATAGGGCTCTCTGGTGATTAGGAAGAGTGACTGGGAGGGGACACAGGAGGGGGCATTTGCTGTTTTTATTTTTTTGCACAATCTGAAACATCAGCAAGCCGAGTAGATAAGCCCTAAAAGCCTGGTAGTTAAGTCTCCTGTCAAACATGTAACCAAGAACCTCAGTTCTTGCCTCAGCTCTGCCTCAATTTTCTGTCGATGGTTCAGGTTTGAAAAGGCACCCAATGGAGAAATTCCAGGCTGCGATGGTCCTCGGTGCGGTAGGAGATTCCCTGGGATACCGTAAAGGCCGCTGGGAAAGCTGCATGTCAGGCTCTCAGATACAGAAAGAGCTCTCAGCTCTTGGGGGACTGGAAGCTCTTAGACTGGATCCAGAAAACTGGCCTTTGAGTGATGGAGCTCTGATGCACATGACCACAGCAGAAGCTCTCATTACAGGTAAAGATGTGTCATCAAATAGGGAGGTCAAATTAACCGCTTCAAGCATGATAGAGACAAACATTAACCCATGTGTTTAGCCTGGTCTGAAAGACTTGCTTTTATAATTCCCTTTGGAAGAATATACTGTAGCTTATTTCTCTTAGTACAGCTCATTATTTTATATTTAATGCATGTGAGAACATTTTTTTAGAATAGGGAAATTGTTTGAAATTAATTTCAGAAAAATTATTAATGAATATGGTCCAGTTGCTATACATTGACAGAGACTGGGATTAATTCTCTACATTTGCCATATATAGCAAGAAAATAAGCCTCAGTATGGACTTTCCAGGTCGCATACTCCTCATATCCCTAATGACCAGGACATATGCGGACATAATGGCATTCCCACACATTGCATTCCCATACCGCTGATTCACACCTTTATCCCTGTTATCTCTCTTTTATCTCTGCATGCCCATGAATGTGAGAATATCTAGCTGTGCATAAATCAGGATATAGTTAACCCTGGCATCATGAAAATCTCGTGGTTAAAGGCAGAATCATCGTCCTTTATCATGCAACACCTATACTCCAGCTGTCTCCAGCTCCAACAAGCTGAGAATAGACCTTAAGCGTGATCCTCTACCAAAATTGGACAATGGTGGCCATTGAACCAACATAATCATTGGGTCATTCAAAGCATGCTGCAGCTTATCGAACTTGAAAACAAGGACAGACTTTAGGGCTTTGTTTATATACTAAAAAAAGCAAATGGTCATCAAACCAAGTCCTTTATATGTTAAGGTTAAAGGCACAAGGTTAACTACATAATCAGCCTCTTAATAATGTTTTGTAATTAGAACCCTGCTAATCACCTCCACAGCTCCTCACCATCTCAGTTCACATCAAGGGAATACAGTAAGCCTCTTGGAGCTATATACGAGCTCGGTTTTAGGGATGTGGACAGACTGACTAGAGGGTGTGTGGCTACTGATGAGCCTCACTAATGCCCCAAATGTATCCCTCTCAGACTGCTCCATACACACTCTAGCTATATTTAGCCAGACACACTAGTTGCCTTGAATGCCAAGCATGCCAACATCACAACCATAACAGGAAGAGAGTTTGAATAAAGGGGTTCACTGTTCTGATGTGTGACCTCATTTAGCAAAAAAGTTGCAGAAAATGTCACTGTATGAGTAACTGATTGTGATGGATTGTGTCGTCAAGATTACTGGTGTCTGGAAGACTTGTACAGAGAAGTTGTGCGGCGCTATGTAGCAGCCATGGTATCCCTTCAAGGTCGAACTCCTGACGTTAGCACAGCTGAAGCTTGTGCTTTCCTCAAACCTGACAACTACCTGCTGGCCTGGCACACTCCGTTTAACGAGAAAGGTACATCTTCATCCACAGCAGTAGTCATGTATTCCTGTACCTGCTGAGTTTCTTCTATACACATATTTGCATTTCCTGCTCCTTCAGGATCTGGTTTTGGAGCTGCCACAAAAGCTATGTGTGTAGGCATGCGCTACTGGCAGCCCGAAAGACTGGAAAACCTGGTGGAAGTGAGCATCGAAATCGGCCGGATGACCCACAACCACCCCATAGGTACCACACGCCACAAGTCATATAGAATTATGACTAGCCAAGACTTCCAGTGGTATGGTCCTGTCGTTATTCTCAAAAATATGCTCAGACTGTAGTGAGAATGATCAAGATATTCGTAAATATGGTTCCTTTTAAAACCACACCCCGTCTCCAAAACAAACAAACAAACTTCCTGGAAAGACTCCCCATGCCATGCCTCTCATGTTCTGTTTATCTGTTTATTACCAAATAATCTCAATATCAATATCAAATATCTCATCTTAATGGGCGCTACATCTCAATCATTTCAAATATAAACACTATTGACATAAATCAAGATTTAAAAGCCATGTGTGTGTGGTTGAATGTTCTCCCCGTGCTCCAGGGGTTTTTCTCCGGGTTCTCCGGTTTCCTCCCGGTCCAAAAACATGCACGGTAGGTTGATTGACACCTTGGAAAAATTGTCCATAGTGTGTGAATGTGTGTGAATGTGAGTGTGTGTCCTGCGATGGGTCGGCATTCCATCCAGGGTGTATCCTGCTTTAATGCACATAGACGCCTGAGATAGGCACAGGTTCCCCGTGACCCGAGGGATGATCAGATAAAGCGGTAGAAGATGAATGAATGAATGAAGATTTAAAAGCCTGTTCTTTATCTGTGTGGACATTTAGATTACATTTCCCTATGATGGAAATGCATTTAAATATACCATTAATTCAACAAACCATTTGCTCTTATAATAACCTTCACATGTCTGCAAAGATGTTCCACTAGATTTTGGAAATGTGTGCTCATTCAGCCAGCAGGCCTGGTGTGGTGTCAGCGTTCCAGTTCATTTCAGTGGTGTTAATTAGTGTTGAGGTCAGAGGTCTATAGCAGGCCAATCAAGATCTTCCACTCCATCTCATGGTTGTGGAATAAACCACATGGGCATTGTCATGTTGGAACAGGTTTGGGTCAAAGGAAAATGTTATGCTGTCCCATCCAAAGGTCAATTGTGTTTAGCTGCACGCATCATAATCAAAACACTGACGCTCGCCTACAAAGCCAAAAATGGATCGGCACCTTCGTACCTCAGAAAGCTCATCACCTCCTGTACTCTCTCTGGTTAAGAGGTAAGATCAGCTCAAGGCTCTTCTTCGATCTGCCACCGAGGTGGTGGAATGAACTTCCTCTGGATGTCCGAACAACAGAGACACTGTCTACCTTCAAAAGTCGATTGAAGACCGCTATCTATTCCAACAACACCTATCCTAACACTTCTTTCCTCTCACTGTCCAGAAATCCATTAAAAAAAAAAATCAACTGTGTCTATGCTTATTGTGTACCTTAAGTTTGTATCAATCCTACCTGAATGAATTTATTCTTAGATGGAGACCTTAAGCACTATTTGTACGTCGCCCTGAATAAGGGCATCTGCTAAATACTGTAAATGTAAATGTGTTTCCTCCATCTTTACGACAGCATTTTGTGGAAGAACCACATACGGCTGAAAAGTCAGTTGTCCCAATTAAAAAATGTTAAAAAATCACAGCTATTACATGACCCTTACATGATGGGGCAAGCAGAATCTTTTTAATGTATCTTGATTTTATTGGAATTAAATAAGGTTACATTATTAAATTCAGTGTACTCTAATAACAATGTGACATTTCATCATAAATAAACAGCTGTTAATGACTGGATGTTTAAATATAATGTGCTGGAAAAACTAGTTTAGTTTTTATAGCTTATTTAAAGTGAACTGAAATGGATTCTAATCTTCTGTTTGCAGGCTTTTTGGGATCTCTTTGTTCAGCCCTATTTGCTCATATGCAGTCCAGGGAAAGCCATTGGTGAATTGGGGTCGTGATCTCATGAAGGTGATCCCTAAGGCTGAAGATTACTGCAGGAAAACAATACGCCACATGGCAGGTTTGGAAATTCCACAAAAGTTGGGAGTTGCTGAGTTAAATGTAAATAAAAACAGAATGGAAAGATTAAACTCATATTTAATTCAACAATAGAACATACTGGATGTTTGAACTGAGGAAATGCATAGTGTATATTTTGAAATTTCAAAACTGCAACATATTTTTAAAAAGGATGATACAACAAAGGTTTTTATTAACATGTCTGACATGACAGTGACATGTCTGAGTGTAAAAAGATCTCAGAGAGGCAGAGTCTAATGCCCATAATGATGGGCAAAGGATGACCAATCTGCAAAACACATGTGGAACAATTTCACGATAATGTTTCTTCATATCGATTTGCAAAGATTTTGAATACCATAAAAAAAGGATTTTTTTACTTTGTTGCTTTCCTCGGGCATTATGACGTTCCTTTCTTGCTCAGTTCCATAGAGTCAACATGTGAGTTAAGATCACCTGATTTAAACCATTGTGGCCTCAATTAACTGTGGCTCATGAAACCCTCAAACCATTCCTTCTGACACCATCAACCCTGCTATAGTAAAATATACATGTACTGAGATTACATTCTTCTTTTCTGATGTTTGATGTGCAAATGGTGTATCTGCACCATTTTGTTCAAATGATACAGGTCATCAAGAATTGAAGCCAAGTGACTTTTATTGTAGAGGGGCACGGTGGCTTAGTAGTTAGCACGTTCGCCTCGCACTGCCAGGGTCCGGGTTCGATTCCCGCCTCGGCCAAGTGTGTGTGGAGTTTGCATGTTCTCCCCGTGCCTCAGGTTTTTTTTCTCCGGGTTCTCCGGTTTCCCCCCGGTCTAAAAACATGCACGGTAGGTTGATTGGCACCTTGGAAAATTATCCCTAGTGTATGAATGTGTGTGTGAATGTGTGTGTGTGCGCCCTGCGATGGTTTGGCATTCCATTCAGGGTGTATCCTGCCTTAATGCCCATAGACACCTGAGATAGGCACAGACTCCCCGTGACCAGAGGGAAGATCGGATAAAGCGGTAGAAAATGAATGACTTTTATGGTTGTTTCAGTCATATATACTATTGTACAATTGTACCCCCGTACTAAATACAAGATGCAAAACACAATATGAATCTGGACATGCAAATGTGTGCAAACAACATTTAGTGCAAAGACAACGCAATAAACATAGTGACAGTGCAGAACTGAAAAACTGTCCATATAATAATAATTACACTGTATACTGTACATGTGAGCAAACAGCAGTTAAATGCATAAATGTCTATGGAAAGAAGTGTAAACAGTCCTTGAAATACTTTACCTGGTGTTTTATTGACATTCATTGACATTGACAATCTTTTTGGATTCCTTAATGCTTCTAGGTTTAATGGTGTAATAGAGTTAGAACATGTTTTCCTAACGATTATTCTCCTTACTTACAATGTAAATAATCCCTCTTTTCAGAGTACCAGGAGAAATGGTTTTACTTTGAAGCCAAGTGGCAGTGCTATTTGCAGGAGAGAGAGATTGAGGAGGAGGGACAGAACAAGCCTCTTTTTCCTAATACATATGATGCAAATGAGACGGATAAGGTTAAGATTTCTTCTTTGACTTCCATATGCTATTATAGACTGCCAGCTGTGAAAAATACGAACGAGCAAAGGTATGAACGTATGTTTGTGGACAGACTAGTGGAGTGGGATGTGCTAGATTTGTGCTTGAGATTTTCTCCATTCACTATGTAAAAAAAAGAAAAGAAAGAAACTATATAGTTCATATTAAACAGTAAATCATCCAATTAAACTGCTTCACAGTTGTATCACACTGTTCATATTAAGTAATATTAATTCCAAATCTATCCTCATAGTTCTTGAGTCGCTCAATAAGTTTGGACAAATCTTCTTCTTCTGTGGTTTTTCTGTATTTTGACTCATTTCAATATTGTATGTTATTAAGACATCCAAAATGAAAAATCCAAAAAATGAAAAAACACTTATAAAATGTACGTAGTCAACAAAAATGTGTAAAATGACGTAGAATATGTTTTATATTTTATATAACAATTTCAAAATCCAACATAATTTAACAAATTTTAGACTTATTTTCAAAAACCAAAGCAAAACAACTAAGTGTCAAATTAATATAGGTATCTATATATATAATCTATATATATAACCTATATATATATTTATAATATATAACAATTTCAAAATCCAACATAATTTAACAAATTTTAGACTTATTTTCAATAAGTGTCACCTGGCTTATGACATTATTTTTTGTTATTAGATCTTTTGTTTTTAATAAAATATAAAACATAAAATTCAGGGTATTTATATATAAAATTCAGGGTATTTATGTATAAAAATGTATTTAAAGGCAAAAGCCACTTCTTGACTTAACCAGTCTTTAATTTTGACATTTTAAAGCTTATAGTGGCTGCTTGTTGAGAAAAGCATGAGGATATTTTTCCTTTTCCACTGTATTTCCACTGCAGTGTCATAGTTCTTTGGATAGACGCTGAAACTGCTGAACAATATGCTTAATTTAAATAAATTAATGACAAGACAAACTAACTTGTATTACCATTTTTTGTAAATCAGTTGTGATGCTCATAGACATGATCAAAATTAAAACAGAGCTAATCAACTATTGGTCAAATCAGTTTTGTTAAGATCAGATGTAGTTTTTATCTTTAAAAGTAATTATACTGTATCTCTCTCAGTTGTATAAGAGTTGGAGCTCAGAAGGTCGAGGAGGTCATAGAGGCCACGATGCACCAATGATCGCCTACGATGCTCTGCTGGCTGCAGGATCAGACTGGGGTGAGCTGTGCAAAAGGGCCATATTTCATGGAGGTAAATTGTCAAAATGAACCAAAATATAATGTCAGTTCAAATATTATGTATTTATGTGTAATGAAATAATGTAACAATAATATTTGAGGTAAAACAGTATAAATAATGACATCTTGATATTAAAACGGATGAGTGCACTGTTCCAGGAGAGAGCAGTGCTACAGGTCTGATTGCTAGCTGTCTCTACGGCCTGATTTACGGCTTGAAACAAGTGCCTTCAGGACTGTACCAGGACCTCGAAAAAAGGGAAAAACTAGAAGAGCTCGGAGCCAAACTGTACCACATGGCATCTGCTGAAAAGTACATAGAAAAGTAACACCTCTGCTCCTCACATCCTTGTACTTGTAGTTCAAATGGTTCACAAACTGCACAGATACACACTCCTCCTGTATTTTTCCTCAGTATTCTGATTTTAAATATATATATATATATATATATATATATATATATATATATATATATATATAAAATGAATCCTTGCTGTGTCAATGATAATATATGCCAAAAAGAGGATTATTTGCTCCAAAAGACTTTTATCTAGTTTGTTGAGATTTGTGTCTGCTAATTATAGTAAATAAAAAGCATGTGTGCATGTTTGGATGTGTGTATATAATGTAAATTAAAAGACCTTCAACAAATTTGAATTCCTGAATTTCTTAACAAAACAGTGCATTGCAAAGGTATTCATAACCCTTACATATTTCCAAATTTTTTCATGTTATAGCTACTTACGTTATAACTTATTTGAAAGACCAACACAATGTATTGCGTAATAGTGAAATGATACAAGGTGTTAAAGATTTTTTACAAATTCTTTCTGTTAAGTGGGTCGTGTGTATTTATTCAGCCCCCTTTAGTCTAAGGCAATAAACTGCATTCAGAAGTGACCTAATTAGTAATTAGAGTCTACCTTTGTGTATTTAAATCCCAGTAAATTGGGATTCACAGCTGTTCTGTGAAGGCCTCAGAGGTTTGTTAATGAGCATGCAGTTTTGTAGTCATGACCGGTCAGGAATAAAGATATGGAGAAGTTTAATACAGGGTTAGGTTATAAAACCAAACCCCAAGCTTTAAACATCTCATGGAGCACTGTTCAATCCATCATCCGAAACAATGGAAAAAGAGTATGGCACAACTGATAACCTACCAAGACATGGACGTCCACCTAAACTGACAAGTAGCAGCGAGAAGTAACTCTGGAGGAGCTGCAGAGATCCACAGCTCAGGTGGTAGAGTCTGTCCACAGGATAACTAGTGGCAAGAAGCCATTTTTCACAAATAAGAATAAGAAGTTTGATTTGCAGTTTGGAACAAGTCATGTCAGTGGCCAGCAAACATGTGGAATAATGAGCTGTTTAAGTTTTTGGCCTACAAGCAAAATGCTATGTGTGATGGAAACCACACATACTTTGTGCTGGTCTATCACATAAAATCCCAATAAAATACATGTAAGATTGTAGTTATAGCGTGGAAAAATGTGGAATTAGTCAAGGGTTATGAATACTTTTGCAATGCACTATATATTATTAGTAGTGCTCGGAATAAGCATCACTATTGTTATCTTGGGGGAAATTATTATTTTTATTCTTCTTTTCCGGACAAAATTTCGGTGCATAACTAGTTCCTAATTACAATACAGCAAATTGTCAGCCTGTGTGAGCACTTCCGGCGCCAAGGAGGAACCCCTCACCGGCAACCCGGTACCCGGAAATGGCGTCCGCCTGTCTGGCGTATCTAAGGTATATAAGGACCCCGATATAAGGACCCTCTGTCAAGACCCTCTGTCATCACTCTCCAGTGCCAGATTGTTTTCAAGGTTCGTCCTGATCACTCTCCAGGTATTGTTTTCCCGACCAGCTATCGCTTTTGTTACCGACCTGTTTCCGTCCTTCGTTCTTCCGACTTCCGGCTTCCCGACCTCGCCTGTCTCCTGATTCTCTCTGCGTTCAACGCGCTCATCGTGCTTCAAGCTCCGGCTCTGTGTTCAACGCGCTCATCGTGCTTCAAGCTCCGGCTCTGCAGTCAACGCGCTCATCGTGCTTCCGGCTCTGCAAGCTCCGGCTCTGCTCTGCGCTCACGCGCTCACGCGCTACGGGCTACGCGCTCTACGCGCTCTACGCGCTCTACGCGCGCGCTCAACGCGCTTCAAACACCGGCGCCATACGGCTGCACTTCCGGGTGTGTCGTCCGACTCGAATCACTGAACCGGCTCACTCGACTCCAAGGAATCGGCTCTCTCGGCTCTGGGAATCGGCTCACCGGATCTATCTCTGGTTCTCCATTCCTCTGGCTTGTAGTTGGCCCTGAGCTCTCACCTGGCTCCGCCCTCTTCTCTCCCTGCTGTGCTTCCGCCTTGGTGCTTCCGCCTTGGATCCTCCTTACTAGGTATTGACAGAACAATCTGGCCAATTGAGATGGATCCCGCGGAGACCCCAGCCTCCCTCGCTGCCTTAACCGCAGTTTCCCGCCGGCAAGCGGACCAGGAACAACTCCACCTGTGATTAATGACTTGGGGGAGAAGATCCAACCCAGAGAAAATCCTGGCACACCTACAGTCACCTTGTTGGTGATTTCCTCCCCCCAGCGGGTTTTCCAGGTGCTACCGCCGTCCCCCTAAAAACGCCCCCACCGGCTCCTCCGGGCCCTGACCGGCTGATCCCGTCCCGCATTATCCATGCAGCCATGCTCCTCGACCCCAAACCCCAACTTGCGAACCCCGCTCTGGAAAGCACCTGTCGTTCCTTCCTAATTCACTGTGATCTGGTCTCTGAGCCACTATCTTTCAGCAGGAAAAAGTGGCTCCGCCCCTATACATCTCACTCACCCCTAGCCGGGCGAGCTCTGATGGGCTTCCGCTGATGGGAGGCCCAATCCTCCCATGGCTTGCCGCCTTTTTCTATATGGCGGCTTCTGTTTTAAGGTCAGCGCACCATCGGTGGCTGAATTTGCTGCCGACTTCCGCAATGCTACGCAGCGGCTTGTCGCACGGCCCTACACACTGTCTTCCTCCCCCGGGTTGTCTCCTGTCGTGATACGCAGCCCGAGATCTGCCTCATTGAACTCATCACTCTTGCCACCCGATCGCTGAGTGTAAACCTCAATCCTCTCCTCGAATGGGAGCCCTCCTCTCCAACCACGGTTTGTTTACCGACCCCTCCCCCCCACAGTTTTCACAATGGAGATAGGCCGTCAGGCCACCTGACTTCCAAGGAGAAGGAGAGGCGCCGCTCGCTGGGACTCTGCCTTTACTGTGGGGGAGAGGGTATATGGCAGGCTCCTGCCCAGCAGGGCAGGGCCGGGAAGGGAAGGTCACCCACGAGCCCCAACCCATCATCCTTTCCAAACCCACCATTCAAGTTCACCTGATACCGCCCCCGGGGGTCCCCGGGGGCATGGCTGCCTTCGTCGATTGGAGCAGACGCGGAATCCCTAGAGACCATCATAGCAGTAAATGGCAGGACACTTAAACAGCTAATCTTGGAAAGCTCATTCCAGGATCTGGACTGGCCCACCAGTCCAATGATCCCATAACACCCTCCCCACAGAGAGATTCTGGACACTCTACTGCAATCGCCCGGGCTGCCCTGCTCATATTACTGAGAACCAGCCCCCCTGTTAAACTTTCAGAGGCGCCATGAACAAGTCTCCACCCGATTCAGCCGCCTTGGAAGTTGGCTTCATTGCGTTTCCCATTTCCAAGGTTATAAACACAGGCCCTCCTCGTCCCCTGCCTGGTGCATCCACCAGCCCCGATAGACGAGGGGGGTCCCGCCTACACTGTCCGCCGCCTTTGTCACGGCCGCGGCAGAAGAAGGATAAGTCCCAGTACTTGGTGGATTGGGAGGGCTATGGCCCTCGCACCTGGATCCCACAAGAGAGGCTTTTGAATCTGTCAGCCTGTGTGAGCAGCGCCAACCCCTCACCGGCAACCCGGTCCCGGAAATGGCTGTGATAA
The DNA here is from genome assembly GCA_030449085.1 of Kryptopterus vitreolus. NCBI lineage: Eukaryota > Metazoa > Chordata > Actinopteri > Siluriformes > Siluridae > Kryptopterus > Kryptopterus vitreolus. Next base: position 4,084,558 of record JACRUU010000022.1, read on the forward strand.
AGGACCCCGAAGACCCTGCTGGCATGAATATCACTCTCCAGTGTTTTCCCGCCAGAATCTCAAAAAAGCAGGGCTGTGTTCCAGTTCGTGCTTCACAAATGTGTTTGTGTTCCTGGATCGATGACATCCTTATATTTTCACCCTCGGTGGAGGAGCATCATCGTGCTTCGGGCAGTCCTGAATCGGCTCCTATACTACCAGCTTTCAGCTTCTTATCTGTTATCCAAATCAGATCCAGCTTTGACACACAGTAGGGAAGTTGGCACTTTGAATGTAAATACAGTCTACAGTTTTGCCCGAGTCATGTAAATCCGTCTTGTCCCATATACGGCAAACCCATCATTAGTGATACAGGACAAGAAATTAAGGGAGCAATGCCAGGCCAGATCCTTTTCCGTTTGGCCGTTTTTCTGAAGGTGCGAGGCATGGGCAAATAAGAATCTCAAAAAAGCAGGAGTTCGACAACCTACCAGCTTTCAGCTTCTTATCTGCCAAATCAGATCCAAATGGGAAGTTGGCCTTTGAATGTAAATACAGTCTACAGTGTAAATCATATACGCAAACCCATCATTAGTGATACAGGACAAGAAATTAAGGGAGCTGCTCAAGGCGAGGCTTGGCCACCTAAGGAAAGGGTCAGGAAGGCCCATTGAGCTGTAATTCGGCTGGGAAGGGCCTGCTTTTCGTCCCTGCTCTGCGCTCTGAAACTTAGCCAGACAGGTTATCCCCGGCCCTGCTTTATGCCTGCTTCCCCAACCAAGACTCTCTAGTGTGATGACTTGAGGATCTGGCTTGCCTCCCTCTAGTAGTGGTTTAGTTACACATAAGATCCCAGAATGTGCAATTAGGTCTAACAAATTCTCAGCTCGGTCCACCTACTGGACATTTCGGTCGTTTTCAAACGGCCAAACCGAGACCCTGATAACTGGGCTCCGCCTCCTCTGCAGTCGAGGAAGCAGCTAAACAAAACCCTCCCCACAGCCTCCACCGGGCTCTCACCTTTCCAAAGCTCGGTTCATGGTTACCTGCTAAGATTTTCTCTAGATTTAGCACCCACTTCTTGCCCTGCCAACGACTGGATTCGCCCGGGCTTGAAGCAGGCTTTGGGGAGCAGGGGCACGGAACAGCATTAGCCCCTGAGGAACAGCAAAGCTCTTTTTCAGTAGTAAAATGCCCACCATGCAGCCCTGCCGCCGGCAAGGCGGCCTGCAGCTTACGTGGGACGGGACTAGACCTCGTGTGCAAAAACTGCTACGCAGTCTCATTTTGCGTCTGACTCAGCAGACATTGGCGTATGGAAAATTATTTCCTTCAGTTCTTTGTTGATAGATTCCCAACCTGAGCCTGAGTATGGACTTCTTGTGATTGAGAACTCACAGAAATGGAATCTAGTAACAGAATTGTGCATTCTGTTTACTGAAGGATAAAAGATTATGTGGGATTGAGTGTAAATTTACAAACCTTTTTGATCTTTCAGAGCAGCACTTGTTCTTCAGAGCAGGACACACAGCTAATCTTGGAAAGAACCAGGGCTTTCAATCCGAGAGATTCTGGAAATGAATATATTACTGAAAAAAGCACAGTGGTTACCAAGCCAAAAAAAAGAAACAACAGCACAATGTAAATGGACTTTGGCACACAGTTTTTTGAATGTAAATACAGTTAAGAGTTCGGGCGAGGCATTTTGTGTGATGGTTGAAAAGCCAGACAGGTTATAGGTATCTTTTCACATGTACATTACAGCACATAAGATCGGGATTTTTCATTCTTGTTAAAATGATGAGCACGCGCTCGTGGAAAACAAGCTCGCTACATTACAGCACAGTGAAAATTGTGTGCAGACGAGCTTCTATTGGTAGGAAAATTATTTCTTTGTGCTTCTGATAAAAAAAAGCAGTGGACTTCTTGTTGCATATACTATTGATATTATGAAGCTGGGGTCAGAGATACAGCCATGTTATAGCGCCCCTGGAGCACAGAGGCTCAAGAGTCCCAAAAGGTGGTCAATCTTGTCAATACCAGGTCTGGAAATCCTGACCTTCTGGTCAGTAACCTGGAGCCTTAGATACTAAGCCTGGAGCCTTAGATACTAAGCCCATTTAGATCAAAGAAGGTCCATGTCTCAATTAGATCAAAGAAGGTCCATGTGTATCATATATACATAATATATATTCATTATAGTTTTAGTATATTTAGTATTCAGTATAGATAGATAGAGAAAAATCAAAATCAAAATGAGATATGGTTTTAACCATATATACAGAACACAAGGGATAGGAATGAATTTAGGAGAAGCAATGCCTTTTACATGGTGATCATGTGCATTCTGAGTACCAATATTTGTGAAGGGCATTGTAAACACACTGCTCCATCTATCCTATGTGATTCTAACAGAAATGCTGAACAATAAAAAGCAGTTAAAGCTTTGACCTTAGCTATTATATTCAATGATGCACAGTAAATAGTGAGGTAATGGAAATTCCATTGGGTGGTTCTGTAACATGAGCAACACACCTGGATCACAAGGGAGTGGTACTGTAGAGATTGGCGAAGGAAAAAAAGAGGATATTTTTTATGGACATCATTTTCCAAAGCAGATATAAGGACATTAGCGTAAAAGAATTCGGTGATTAATATGTTTTTACTCTTCTATCTTTATATTACAGATATTTAATGCTGCATACGTGTTTTCCGTTTTAAAGGTTAATCTTCTTTTATCTCTGGCTGTTTGCTCTTTACGTGATTAACAACAAAGATATTTGTCGAGACACACCTGGCCCCAAGCAACCTAATAAAAGCAAAATTTTTTGGCATGCCAGTAAATGTTTATATTTTTTAACACATGCATATGGCTGCTGATATTGTATGAATTTTTGTCTGTCTAAATGTCTAAATCAAACTATTTTACTATTAATTAACTATTATTATTATTAAATTCCACCACAACTGTGAAATTTCCGATCAAGGACAATTTGACCTTGAGTCAGGACAACACGCAGTACGAGCAGAAGAAACCTTATTAATTTTATAAAACTTAAAACACTCATAAAAAGCCTTGAATGAATGCAAATGGTAGTAATCTTCACTCAAGGGTGACATAGTATATGAGTGAAATATCATGAAACAATACTTTAATGTAATATTTCTAAGAAAAATAACACCATGTGTAACAGTGTACTTGCAAAACATGAGCAAAATATTAGTTTTGTATTTAAAAGAAGAGGGTTTTGGACTTCAGTTTGATTTAGTTTGTCTTTACTGTGTATAGGATACTACTTTTCTGATGTCTTAGCAACATCGCTGCTACATTAATATGACATCTATATACAAAGCAGTTTTTTCAGAATATGGAGTATAAACAACTAAAATTATAGGCCTACATGTACTGTAGGTCAGTAGGCTTAGACAGAGAGAATTCAATACATTATACCCCGGTTATTATTGTTAACAAAATGCAGTTTTTGCATCTACCACAGGTAGATAAATTTGCGTGTATATGTACAGCTTGTAGTATAAATATGTAAATGTATGTACAGAAATTAAATAATAAGTGAGATATGTGTAAACTGTACAGCCAAATGGCAGTGAGAAATGTGCAGACAGTGTTGTAAAAGTTAAGGATTATAAAAAGAGGAGCAGTGAAAAATGTGTAGTATGAAACGTATATACAGATACACATATACAATATTAGTGCAGATGTATGTAAGATATACTATCGATATCTTTGTATTAAATTTCATTCTTTCATTTTTTTAAAGAATGAAAACATATTTGTTGCAGGGTTCCTTTAAGAACACCCATGCTACACACACACACACACACACACACACACACACACACACACACACACACACACACACACACACACACACACACACACACACACACACACACACACACACACACAGTAAACAAAGGTGTGTCAACCACATAACTCAGTGGACCTCACTATGTTACTTGAAAATATTCTGTTACTTGAAATATATATATATATATATATATATATATATATATATATATATATATATATATATATATATATATATATATACAAACTCTATTTATTTCTAGGTATGGGTGTAATCCTGAAAACTGATCTCGGTTAATTTGACAAGGTTTATATCCAAGAATACTTCTATGTAAACCATGAATTATTACAAATGTCTTTTCCTCTGAGGTGTTGAATTCCAAAAAGCCATGAGGAATGTCCTGGATATCTAACAGTCCACTGTTAAGTGCTACCTAAAATCTTACGTATTTTAGAGGAATTCTAGTCAGTGGTCAGATTACACTGCCTTTATAATCAGTGGACCACTAAAATACTTTCAGCCTGTTTTCAAAACAGCAGACTTTAGCAGTGGAAGATGCTTGTTTGGCATCATACTACTACCCCCCCCTCCCCCCCCCCCCCCTCTCTCTCTCTCTCTCTCTCTCTCTCTCTCTCTCTCTCTCTCTCTCTGTCGAGTGAAATACACATGAGCTATCAGTGCCAATGATCCTGCCCTATATTCTATTCATTCCCGAGATCCTCTGGATTTGTCCCGGTGCTTTTCAGTACATCCAGTTGAAGTTCTCTTCAATTAGAGGCCACTCTGTGAAGTTGTGGATGGTCCCACATGAACAGTGTTAAGATCCATGAAGTTGCTGAGCAACGCGGATGGATCTGGACTATAAAATGTCTGCTACAATGGATCTACAGCTGGAACGAACAGTTCCCATCATTCAGTAAATCACTAAACAGTACACCCCAACAACGATGGAACTGTAATGAACTGTAAAGGACATCTGGTGCCACCCAGATGAATCCCAGATGGACTTCCATTCGAGTCAAGGTTTCTTCCTCATACCATCTCAGGGAGTTTTTCATTGGCACAGTCACCACCGCCTCTATTAGGGAAAAACTTATAGGAACCTAAACATTTATATTCTTAATCTATTTATTTCTGTAAAGCTGTTTTAAGACAATGTCCATTGTTAAAAGCACTATTCAAATAAAACTGAATGGACGTCGTGGAAACATCTACAATAGTGTTCCTCCGCCCTCACAGCATCGAACCCTTTGATGGCGCTGTGTGCCTGTACAACATTTAAGCTTCCGGGAGGGCGTGGCTTGAGGCCCCGCCTTCGCTTTTTGATTGACGTCTGCCCTTGAGCCCGGGGAAACCCGCCGGTGGATAGCGCGTGGCTCAGGGGGAAGCGGGGAAGCACTCACGCCAAGCTCGGCGCGTGTGAACACGGGGAGGAAAAGCGGCGCTGCCGGGTGCCTTGGGAGGACAAATATGTTTAGCGTGAGTTAGGTTTGTGCACGCAGCCCGGACACAGAGACGCGGTGCTTGAAGTGGGAGCTTGTGCTCACTATATCTCGGTTCAGGACAGGTTCATGCGTCTATTTAGGTGTGTGTGTGTGTGTGTGTGTGTGTGTTTGCAATTGGACCTTTAATCTAATCACCCTTTTAAACCTGTAAAAAATACATTGACTAATTTACATTTCCTCTTTTCCCACTTGGAGGACTTTCCCGGGAGTGTTTCACGGCATGGGCGCGAGCAGACGGCTCATATGATTCTGCAAACCGTAATAAAGGAAAGAAAGAAGATTTCCCTGCTTGGTATTTGTGTGCTGACGTGTGATGTGGCTTTAATATGATGGCTAGAGAGCTGTGCGTGAAAAGCTGCGGGTGAAAGACGCACAATGGAGAGGGCGAGAAGCGCGCAGCAGCCGCAACACCGCATCAACGTCCCGAGCACAGCCAGAGAGAGAGTGTCCAGGTACTCCACACCTTTCCGCTTTATATCTCTTACTCTGTGTTTATGGGGGAAATGTCCTATTAAAAAGTTCCTTCTTCCACAAACTCGACTTCTAAGATTGTTTGCCGTCTACAACAGTTTGACCTTTGCACAAGGAAACGTTAATATATACATGATCTTAGAATTTCCTTTTATCACAAATTATTATTACACCCACGGTATCCATTAACACTATGGAATCCATTCTGTGGAAAAGTATTCAGTAATAAAACAAAAAATATTTTTGTTTTGCTTTTGGGAGATGTTCGTTAAATATTAATCCATATAAAAACTTTCTTGTTTGTTAGTTAAAGTTGAAAAAATGTTAGTTAAAGGCTCTACAGACGCAGTACCAGTCTGTGGAAATATCCACAATGATGTTCATCATTGATGTGTAATCCTGAAATTAATTAATAAATGGACAGATGAAGTCCCTGTCTTGCCAGACTGGGGGCTATGGCTACATGATCCTTAAAAATAAGACTAAATTCTGTCATAAATTGAGCGTTATTTAAAGGCTCCTGTTTTTTTGGGGCACCCTGCTTTACCACATACATTTAACATCTGCTTTATTAGGAATACCTGTTTACATATACATTAGTCTTGCATGTCCTGTTTTGTAAGCTAAGCATATAGTAATGAGCTTTAGTTAATGTTCACATCAGATTTGAGCAGAATCAAGCAAAAGTGTGATCTCTGTGACTTTATTCATGGCATGGTTGTTGGCACCAGAAGGGCTGATATGAGTATTTTAAGAACTGCTGATCACCTGGGAATTTTACACACATTCACATATGCTGATGGGATAAATGCACAAATGAGCAGGTGTACAGGTGTTCCAACACTCTACGCTTTCTCATCTGCTCAGTTTCATTTTTATAGAACTGCTCCTAGCAGTTCTCCATTTTTCAGAGACTTTTTGAATATATAATACCTATACACTGAGCGTGTGTGGTGATGTGTATTTCTGCCAAACAGCTCTTTCAGATTAGTGTAATCTTACTGTGATCCTAATACTGTATATCATACCACTTTCACAATGACGGGGCAGCTGTAGGGATTAGGGATGTGCACCTCCATAACTGAGGCAAATGCGATGCATTAAGGATACATATAAAGCAGCTACAAATGCGATAGAACGCACCCCTATTACAATGCAGTGTGATCCAATAGCGATTTGATGATTTGATGCACTGGGAAAAACACAATGCTATGCAATTCAATAATGTACAGACAGTTCGCTTTTATGCCTTTTGTTCGGACAGACAGCAAATCCTCAATTTACTTAAGCGCCTTCTGATTTTTAACATTTCACAAACACACCTTTGTAGTGCATAAAAAGAAACAAAGATTAAATAAACCAGTCTTTGTTTTCTTTGTTTTGTCTCCAGGAAGATGCAGCACTACCTCTGCATTGTTAATCTGTATTCAGTGGGACTGTGTGCCTTTTTTTGTTGGTACAAAAATTGAAGAATTACATTATCATTTATGCTAATGCGCTGATGCGAATCTATAAATCTTTGCATTCATGGTATTCATTTCACCTGTCAGTGATTCTAAAGTTATAAGTGATGGATTATAAATAGACTTAAACACAAACTCTTTAGTGCGCTGAAATCCATATTATGGTTGCATCAAGTACATGGCATGTATCTAGAGAAAGTGTATTTCTGTTCTAATTTGAATAATATGCTAAACCTTGGTTTGGTACATGCAGCTCATGTTTTTTTATTTTATTACAAGCCCACACTGTACATGGCCTAATATAAATTACAGTAGTTATGCATATTAGTTTATTGACATGAATTTAAATCAAAGCTTGATGAGACTGGGATGGAAGTGCACACACTTCCTATCCAAAGTCCAAAACTACTAACTTGCGTTCTCGTGCACCAGAAGGTCATCTGCTGTATTGTGGTCATGTTTTAACATTAACGGAGCTGATATTGCACAGTTTGCTACAGAATTCGGTCAATAATTAGACACAGAGCAACGTACAATACAATTTACAATACCGCTGCTATCACATACTGTGGTATTTCAAAGGCTTTATTGTCATTAACAGTGAACTGTTTTGATACAGACGTGAATGATCAACAATGATGGTACTGTAATGAATGGATACTTAGGCTTATCCTCATGTTGTTGAGTTCCCTTTTTGAGTCTGGTTCCTCTCAAGGTTTATTCCTCATATTGTCTAAGGGAGTTTATCATTGTCACTGTTGCCAGGGATAAACTTTTAGGGACGAATTAATCATGAACAATTTTTAGTGTTTATTTAAAGTGACTTAGGGATGATGTCTATTGTTAATAGTGCTATATAAATGCATTTTGAATCAACTGTGAATGTGATTAATGAGTTAATGCTGAAATAGCTGGAGTACTTGATCAGTCCTCGATCAGCACAAATCATGCAGTGCTGGACAGTCATGAAATGTGACTGTCCTTGTGTAGCTTTTTCTCATATCTGTACTTAACTGAAGTACTTCCATTTGGGGAGCGTTTTACTTTAACTTGGAGTACATTTCAAAGTCAAATACCATATTTTTACATTTTGTGTGTTCCTTTTTGTTTACCAGAGGATTAAACCATAACTGGTCAAACAGTTTGTTTACATCCATATAAAATTTGTGTGTTTGCTTTCAAACAGATACTATAGTTATGCAGTTAGTGCCTCCAATATTATCTATGGTACGTGTCAAATATGCATCAACTGGCATTGGAGGAATACATACCGGTACATTAAATCGACTGTGTTCAGACTGGAAGAAGTTGGATGCCATTTTGCGACAATCGTCTACGAGGTATTAATCAGCCAACAACAGCGGCGAGCGGAGGAGCAGAAGAACTTTAAAAATGCCTTGTGCATTATTAACAACTTTGTGTATGATTTTACCTTACTCTAAATTTTCTTATAAATGGAAAGGAAATTATTTATCGCCTCAACATTTTTTTGCTGATCTGAAAAATTATCTATGATGGTAGGTGGGAATCGCAGTGCTCCGTGTTACATTAAAGGTAGACAGACTTTATTTATCCCATTGGGAAATTTACAGCAATAATCAGTATACACAAACATAAACAATGAGTACTTAAAGTACTGGTTACTAAAAAATGCTTACATCAATAAAGTTAACTAAGCTATAGAAAGGTAACACAGTGTGGGTCTGTGCAAAAGAAGAAATGAATGTTTTAATGAGTATGTGCAAGAGTGCTGACAAGTCCAGTGTAATTAAATTTGACGTCCCGGCATGTTGAGGTGCGTAGTGAGCAGTGTGTAGTAAAGTATGGAATGTGGGGAATGCCAGCGATGATCCCCTGCAACCCCCCCCCCCACACACACACACACACCTCGATGCAGAGTGGAATTAAAGAGCCGCATGGCATATAGGAGGAACGACTTCCTCAGTCTGTCAGTGCAAATGGGCAGTGACAGTAACCTATCACTGATGCTGCTCCTCTGCCTGGAGATGATGATGTGCTGTGGATGTAGTGGATTGTCCATGATCCGATCTCTGAGCCCACAACAGAACCCGCCTTCATCACCAGCTTGTCTAGTCATGAAGAATCCTCTTTTTTGAAGCAGCCTCCCAGAACACCACCGCATAGAAGAGGTCACTCACCACAACAGATAGATTGGTGTACTAAGAGTCTCATCTTTAATGCTCTGTTGATCAATCAAATGTAAAAATGATAATAGGAACATTATAGCCATAATGTATCAGAGTAAATTTGAAGACATCTTCGTTTGTACCCAAGTGAATGTTTAAAGGGAGCACTTTTACTAGAGTAATATCTTATCGCTTAACTTGAACTCAAATACATGGTTTGTGTTCTTTATCCACCTCTGGATTTGGAGTATTTATTTTTGTTAAGGTCGGAAGAATTCATACCAGATAAAACATTAACACTGTGTAGCAGCTGTGTTTTTATTATCTACAGGGCCTCTAAAGTCTCACATCGAGGAGACATGAACACCTTTTGGCAAACTGACAATGACAGCACTCCCATCTTTGGCTCTTCGTGTGTGTGATGTCAAGTTTTGCTTTCAATCTAAAATGTCCATTTGACACCGATAATTCCATACCGATTTCTTTAGCTTAATTATTTCTTAGGTTCTCCCATCAACCGAATGCATAATGAAGTATGAAAGAAATGTCATTATGACAGTAATAATGCTCTTTTAGGCTCATTATATCGCTTGAAAAATACTCATTTTAGTGTTGGCTAAAAAAAAAAGAATGTCAGGTGTCTCATTATTTTGTTCATTTTTTATTTGACATTTGAACCTAAATAAAGTTAAATCATGAGTTGAATCAATAGAATAGCCATTGCTAAATATTAATAGAAAATGACATTCAACAGAGAAAATCTTTGTATTTTGTATTTGTATGTTTCTTCTGTTACGATTTGTTCAGTGTTTAATGTTATCGCTTGCATCTAGCCGAATTTCCCAGTGTTCTTCCCAGAGTACAGTTTTTATCCAATTCTGAATGTTTAATTGGTGATGTATGAATTATTCCTTTGTGCACTCATTTGTTGATGTTTGTGTTTCCTCAGCGTGGATCCATATGGCTTTGAGAGGCCCAATGACTTCGATTACGAGTCCTATGAGGAGCTCATGTCTGAGTATTTTACCATTCTCACCAGAAGGTCAATCAAGTGGTCAAAATTTCTAAAGGGGAGGAGCCATATTGAGAAAACTCTTAAAGGTGAAATGTGTGCTTTTAATTTTATTTATAACTGAATAATGCCTTTACTAACAACATGCACAGCTTTGTTTCTTTAGCCCCATTGGTGTGATTTATATTTGAAAGTATGGTGTGGTGGTGGTGGTATGGTGGAGTAGGGGCATATTTTTTCTGCTTTATTTTAAGCAGATATCAGTTAAATGTCCATCAAAAATCAACCACTCAATTACGTAATTAGTTTGCGAGGGTGTTGAGGGTATGTAGAATTGTATCTTTGTACTTTGTATGAAGTGGTACAGTAGGATGACAAGTTATAATATCAGTAACATTGACCCCTTGCCTGGAAAAAACACATGTGCATCGGGTGCTTTCAGAGGGTCTCATTTTCTTTCTAAGATGCACATTGTTCTATGGTTAATAATCCACTATTCTGTTCTACTGACATCTGTCTTTATAACAAGTCAACTTATGATGTACAGGGCTGTTTTGCAGTATGTTGCAGTGAATAATAATTTATTAACTACGTAAATAACCTTGTGCATCATACATCTCTATTAAAACATTTGGCTGTTGTGGCAGTCTTGATGTATTTTGAAAGGCTAGAATGTTACACAGTCTAAATATTCACTATATGGACAAAAGTATTATATATATTTTCCAGCTTTTTGTGGTTCTCTACCCAGCTTTTACTACAGAATTTGTACAGTATCTTTGTATTGGGTTGAATTAAATTTTCACTTCAGTTGAACTAAGAGTTCACCTCAAAGTACCTCTGTATCTGATTTTATTCCTTCATACCTATTATAAGCCAATCGAGTTCTGAGGTATTTCTTTATATTCAGATCTTGTTGTAACCTGGAGATAAATTGACTGGATTTTGGAATTGGTTCAAATAGGGTCACGGTGACTGCAAGGTCAAGAAAAGTCTGAAATAGTTGCTATTCCTGTTTGTAGAAATGAAAAGGATACTATCTCTAATGAAATAACTATATTTCTAATGCGCTAATTCTGAGCCACATGCCTGAAGTATCTCTTGAATGCGAGACGAAACAGACCTATGCAGGAATTGAAAACCCACAAGGTTATGCGATTAATCATGACCGTGTGTGTGTGTGTGTGTGTGTGTGTGTGTGTGTGTGTGTGTGTGTAACCCCCCACTCAACAGTAAAGCGTTATGTCCGGAAAGGGATCCCAAACGAATACCGAGCTTTGGTCTGGATGGCAGCAAGCGGTGCACAGGAGGAGATGGAGCGGAATTCACACTATTACAGTTCACTCCTCCAGGCGCAACACGACCCTAAACTGGTGGACGCCATCCGTACAGGTCAGTTTGACACTTGTGTCATGGATACAAAGAAGGTAGATGTCTGGGGGTGCATCAGTATGAATGGGCTCATGATGGATGAAAATGGTGAAGCACACAAAAACCATGTATTTTAGTTAACGTAGAGATGCACTAGATAAAATATTACCCCAGTAAAAGCCCCCTTTCTAAACTTTCAATCGAGTAAAAGTACAAAAGTATTTGCCTTCAGATGTTTTTATGTATCCAAAATACTAGGATTTATAACGGCTATAACGTTCCTATGTTGTCATTTGGTGTCTTGCTGTGTGTTTGACCAGTTATGTTTTTGTCCACTCATCAGTAAAAAGCAATGACAGATTTTGCAAAATTTAGTTGAAATGTCCTGAAGTTAAGGTCTGGCGAAAAGGAAATACTTCAGCTATGTGAAAAAGCTACAGTAATGAATGACTAATTTATTTTATATAATTTTGTTACTGTCCAACACTGCAGATGAGAAGTTCAACGATTCTTCTGGATTACTAACATTTCCTCCTCATGCTATTAGTGTGTGTCTTTAAATGACAAACGTCATGTGATGTTTTTCGGATGAATGCTAACTGATCCTGTTGGCTCTCCTCGATCAGCACTTTCCACTGAAGCTTAGAATGTACAGTATATTCCCTGACATTGAGCCCACATCTAGAGCAGTCCACACTTTGTGTACAGATTTGCACAGGACGTTCCCAGACAACGTGCAGTTCCGGAAGACTGCCGAGCCGTGCCTTCAGAAGCCTTTATATAACGTGTTGCTGGCGTACGGACACCACAACAAGACAGTGGGATATTGTCAGGTACACTATTCTCCACAATAAACTTTGATCTCCTTATTTTGCTGTTTAAAAATTCCTGCGCATGGGAGTAACTGAGAATGTTTTTGGTCCAAGTTAATTTTTGAAGCAGTATTTGCAAAACAAGGACGTAGATGGCAGGATGACGCCAGAACATCCATATGCGTTGCTTATAGTGCAACTGGTTACAAGGGTGTGTAAAAGTCCTGACGCACAAAAAGCTTTGCATCATAGTGCTTAACATGTAATTTGCAATGCAAAATGATTCATGAATTTGGCGCCTGACGTGGGGCTTGATCATGTTTCACGTAACCACAGTTTTTACAATTTTTTATTTATTTTTTGATGAACCCTTTTTTTGCGTATTAAAATAAACCGATCAGACATAACATTGTGACCATTTGCCTAATATTGTTTTAGAGATGCTCTTATCCAGTTGTCTCACTATCACAATTTGCCATTCTCACTCAAATCCATACATGTGCCCATTTTTCCTGCTTATAACCTGTTATTATGACCAGTGAAGTGAATAACAAGAAACATGTTATTGCTGATTAGCCTTTGATCTGCCTATCACGGTAGATGTTAGGAATATTTTGTTTTCCTGCTCCTCAATCCTTCACTATTTCCGCTCTTCCAGGGAATGAACTTTATCGCTGGGTACCTCCTCATCATCACCAAAGATGAAGAAAAGTCCTTCTGGCTGATGGAGGCTCTGCTGGGCAGGATACTTCCAGGTTTGTTTCATTTGCATGTGATTCGAATGCATGCTGTATGTTTATTGATATAGTCCATTCAGAATTACATCTACAATGAACTTGCTTTTTGTTTTTTCCCTGTCAAAGGCGAATGAATTTTACCAGGTAAAAAAAAAGTTTAAAAAAAGCAGGAAAGAATTCTTTTCCAGTTTCCGGTATGTAATTTTTGTGTGAGTGTATCCAGGTGGACAATAATTGTTTCCTTTTGTGGTAAAGGAAAGCGCAGGAGACAACGAAGGATATGAACATTTTTTAGTTGATCATTTTAGTGATCATGCATGAAATTGTTTGTCTGTTTCCTTCATTGCACTTATTTCTCAGTTGACATAGTGTCACTAACATTCTTTTTGAAATCGGATCATACCAAGACCAGACACACATTAATTAATTAATTAATTTTTTTGCTATAAATAATGCATATAATGATGGAAGATCAGTCTGGATTTGAACAGTGTGACTTAAAAGATTTCTAATACAAAGGTCATTTCTTTGGTAGCTTTTCACCCTCAGTACTCAGAAACCACATTTGGCTGCAATTACAGCTACTCGTCTCCCGGGTTCTGTCTCTGTTAACTTTGCACATCAGGAGCAGAATTACTCAATACTGAATAGATGGTTCCGCGCCTCTTCTTTGACTGTTGTAATATATTCCTGGTTTTGAATTGTTCCTGAACCGCTTTGGCACTAAAGCTGGGTGATAATGATCGTCATAACATGATTTCGGATATTGAAACGCATCCAGCACAGTATATTACATTATATCTCAAATTCATGAAAAAAGTAAATGTGTGCATTGTGTCTGGCCTCAGAAAACATTTACAAATGTTTTAATTGTGCATAACAAACCATATTCAAATGGAAGAAAACCCTTTTTTTTATTAGTAACACATGCATTACTGTATGTTTTAGTTGAGCTGTTACCTGGGTTGTGTTGGAGCGCTGTGGGGGATTTCATGCTGAGCTGTGCTTGTTTTTATTACAGCACATTCTTACTAGCTCTTAACTCTGTTTACAAGTACCCTCTTTGTTTGTAGTTCTCTTTTTTGCATGCTGTACTGTATGATAAATAGATAGATCTATTCCCAAAAGAGATAGATGGATAGAACAAACGAACGAACGAACTTTGCATAGTACAGGTACACAGCACTGAAATGCAGTTCAGCATCTACCAGAAATGCAAATAGAAGTAATGTGCAAATTGGGATATGTGCAGGATGTATTCTATTGTATGTTCTAGCAGTGAGAAATGTGCAGACTGCTAAAGTACAATTAAATAGCTTAAGGCTATGAAGGTTAAAAATAAATAAATAATTCAGACACTGTTGAATTACAGCAAATAGAAGAATATGTGAAATATTAGGCAGGATGTAGAGTGTGCAAAGTATATATGTATTTATGTATGTATATATACTGTATATATGCATAGGGGTGGTGTCAAGGGGTGGGAATCACTTGTGAGTTGTGCCCCCCCAAAAAAAGAGGCTGTTGTGCGACCCTCACATTTAAAAAAAAATTAATTTACTACATATCACTAATTAAATTACATTAGATATTGAACATTTCACGTTTTTTTGGGTAATAATGAAATACTACAGTTGATACAATTTTTCATGGGAAAAAAAATGTTTCTCCGATGGTTTGTTTGGTTGTCTTATGGCATCTCATGCGTCATCACGTCTATAAACTTGATAGTGGCAATGTTTTAGGAAATATTAAAAAAAATATACATTTTTACACCATTTTATGGATTGAGTAAAATATGAATATTAAAATGGGAAATGAGCCGAGAGTCTGTAACAGTTATATGAGTGTGTGCTTGCAATGTATTGGTTGTTTTTGTGCCCAGTTTCTAGATGTTACAGTTGCTGTTTAGTTCGTTCCAACAATGCTTGGTTGGAAGCCGCGTGCCCCCATGTTAGTTAATGGGCAGGCGCCGGGCTCTATATATATATTTTAGTATCATACATCTTATGCAACATGTAGCCTTGTTGGGTTTGTTCTTCTGTTGGAGGGTGAATCTTTAATTTTATTCTCAGGTCTATTGCAGGTTTTCTAGCATGATTCTGTATTTGGCTCCATCTTGCTTTTAGCAAGCTTTTCACCCCAAGATTTCTAGTCCCTACTGAAATAAAACATTATTACAGATTAATGCTGCCACCACCATGTTCTTAGGATGTATTGTAGTGTTGGTTTTATTACCAATTATTATTTTTGCTTTTTTTTTTTTTTTTGCCAAAACCAGTGAGATCCAATTTAGTCTCATTAAATCAGAGAGAAAAAAAACTTTTTGAAGACACCAAGTAGGGAGGGGGTAGCTCTGTGGTCTAAGGCGCTGGGCGGCTGATCGGAAGATCGGGGTTCAAGCTCTGGTATGGCCAAGCTGCCGCCCTTGGGTCCTTGAGCAAGACCCTCTGTGCTCCAGGGGCGCCGTATCATGGCTGACCCTGCGCTCTGACTCCAGCTACCAACAACAACCTGGGATATGCGAAGAAATAATTTCACTGTGTTGTAATGTATATGTGACAAATAAAGGTTTCAACATGCCTTTTGGTAAACTCTGAACACAACTTTTCAAAAATAGGCCAAACCCTCCTCAAAGCCCAGCTTCCACTCTCTGACCAAAGGATCTCTCCAGGTCCTTCAGCATTTTTCTTGTTTGCTTGGCATCCAATGGCATCCAATAAATGACAGTGACAGAGTACTCAGATGTTCCATATTCTTACTGCTTTTTATTATTGGCTTCATTGTTGCTCCAGTAGTTTATATCCTGAACTCCATTTATCCAGAATTTGTTTTCACAGACACACAGTTTATCAAAATAAACTGTTTGCTTGATTTAACAAACTCTAGAACCTTCCAGGAACTGGTGCATTAATAATGAGACCCTGTTTATACGTTCAGCCAACCACAGCGTCTGATGGTCACTGGGTTGGAACGAAGCTTTTTAAAAATTTGTAAATAGTTAAACACTATTAATTATCGAACCACTGAATGTTTGAAAAATGGGCTTGAAAAATTTAAATGGTTTGAAATTGAGGTTCAGTCTACAAACACAATTATCTTTTTGTTTTCATCAGTAAATGGCACTGTACGTGGAAAAATACAAAGGAAGGTGTTTGTATATGTAGGAAGCCTTCAAAGCATTTTAGGGACAACACGTAGCACGTGCAACTGCAGACACCATGTTTATTGTCCTCAAATAGTGATTCTGTTTATTCAGGTTACTGTATCCACACTGTACCTTTGACTGCAGCTAGGAATTGTTTGTGTGGAACAGAGTGTGTTTATGTGGCTTGTCCACAGTTATTCTCAGAGCCTCATCTCATTTCCTGAGCTATTAATAAACCCAGTGTCAGGTCACATGATTCTGATCTGTTTGAATCCTGTTAGACACCCAGTCACACCCTGGGACAGAGACACTGGTAGCTCATGTGCTCACATGTGTACATGCTGCATGAGTCCGCTTTCTCGTCCGCAATAATATCCTGTCCTGTCATAACCCTATAATCCTCTAGGAAAATGTTGTTCAGGAATTATATTACATATGTGTAATTAGAGCCATGGTCGTGCACATGCATGTATCTTTGTGAAGGTGGCTGCTTTTTTTTCTCCAGTAATATCCGTGAGTTATTGTTATAGTTGTTGTTTACCTCATGAATTTAGGTGGGCACCCAATTAATCATGCCGCATGTCCAGGTCACTAAGGTACTGAATAAATCAGAGATAAACAGCATTCAGAAATGTAAAATGTTGTATGAAGAATAAAGAACTGATACCAGAATAATCTACTTCAGTACAGTTACAGTATTTGTAGTTCTACAGTTAAGGTTTATAAGTGGATCTTGTTTATTGTAAATACTATTAGGTCTTTCTTGACCTTTCCATCCGTATGCTGCATACATCATATTCACGAGCAATTCTCCACCTCTTAGATTACTACACACCAGCCATGATGGGCCTAAAGACAGACCAGGAGGTGCTGGGAGAGCTGGTGAAGGCAAAAGTGCCAGCAGTTTGGCAGGCCATGGTGGAAAACAGCGTCATGTGGACACTGGTGGTGTCGCGCTGGTTCATCTGCCTCTTTATTGACATCCTCCCTGTTGAGGTAAGAGGGTCGACATTGTGCTGAAAGCAGGGATTATGGGATTAGATTTGTTTAGGTGATGTGATGAGGTAAAGCACATGAAAGAAAACAAAAAAATGCATTTAGAAATATAGAACCTGGAGCCTTTATAATATAATATAATATATTATGATATGATATTATTATATGCTTTAAGACAAACATTAATTCCATGATATATTGGTTAAGGCTTGACTAATTTTCTTACAAGGTGGTTTCAGAAAGTTTTCGTGACTAGCGCTTATTACAAGTAAGTATAAGTATATTATAAGTATAAATTAAAATGCAAGTAATTTATTTATCCACATTTATGGATGGACATTTATCATCCATCACCTTTAGTCCCCTTTGCATAGCAGTACAGTGCTTCAAGTGTTTATGAAACTTCTGGAATTCTTGTTTTCAAGGTGTATCAAGCACATATCTAGGTTCAGTTTCCTAATACCAATACTGAATTGATGTCTAAAAAAAAAAAGAAATTGAATAATGTGTGCTGTCTTCTGAAACAGGGTATAACAGTTTAGAATAAAAATAATATTTTTATTTAAATATTATCCAAAAATTAATATCAATTATAATTTTTTATTATTTACAACGTTTCAGGACCTCAGGACCTTTCAGGTTTCATCGGCACTAAAGTGGCAGTTCACCCACTTTACCATGCATACAATGCACAATATAATAATAATAATAATAATAATAATATGAATCGTATCATTTTTAAATCAGGGAATCACAATACCTTTCTAGTACCGGTATATTGTGCAACAATATCACATAATAGGGAGCCCTTTTTTATAATAGGTGCTGATGCTGCATCATCAATTAATTACTAAACTATACAAAATACATTTACTGCAAAAACTTAGTCAGCACACGGTTTCTTGTAAAATGTTGTGTTCTGTGTTTTGATTTTTCAAGACTGTTCTGCGCATCTGGGACTGCCTTTTCTACGAGGGATCCAAGATCCTCTTCCGTGTGGCGCTCACTCTTATCCATCACAACCAGGCCCTGATCTCGCAGGCTCAAAACCTCCCGGACATCTGCGACCGCTTCAAACAGATCACCAGAGGACAGTTCGTGGAGGACTGCCACCTACTTATGCAGGTAGTCTTCAGCTATGCACTCAGTATTCATATAGGGACACACTGATCTAATATCAGAGGTGTCAAGTAACAACATACGAATACTTTATCTTACTTAAGAAGAACTATTGGGTATCTGTACTTTTCCTGGAGGAATAATTTTTTAGCTGACTTTTTACTTCTACTCCATACATTTTCATGTTATTATCTGTACTTTCTAATCCTTACATTTTAAAAAATAGCCTTGTTACTCCTATTTTATTTGAGCTTGTTTTCATTCCAGCTAGTCATCATTCAAAACAACACCACCACCCTATATAAGTGTGCAGTATGTGGGTATATAACATGCCCGTGTGCACAAAATATATAGTTTTGGAGAAGATCTCAACTTTTGCCAATATAGTGTGTCTTAGATGTGTGTATAGGAAATATAGGTCAGTTTGTATTAATCCCCTAAATGTCTTCACTTACTTACACGCTCCTATTCCTCTCATGTAGCGAGCCTTCTCACTTTCTCATCTGGCTCTTGTACTCTTTTTCCCGCAGAACATTTTTAAAGAACCTGGGAGCCTCTCCAAGGCGACCATCACCAAGCTCCGGGCGGAGTGCCGAGCTCGGATTATAGCTGAGGAAACTTGAGTCCCCCCCCTAATGCTTCAGACATTCCAGACTTCTGTTTGCACTGTCCTTATACCTTTATTTTTTATGGCTGAAACTGTTCCCAATCTTGAATACAATGCTGAACAGTGATGTGATGGAGGTACAGGGAAAAATATCTGTACAGAACCTCAAAACAAAATTACACTACAGTTATAAACCAGGGTCATATGCTTAAGTTAATTTGTTTATATATATATATATATAGCTGGGTAACAGTATGGGTATAACAGCATGATGATTTCCTCCAAAAGCTTGTACAGTTCTATTTTTGGTTACACATTTCTCCGGATAGACCATTTTGGGGTCTATCAGGTTTTTTTGCTAAACTACTATGAAGTGAAGAGCTCTGTACTGTTGCTTTATTTTTTACTTCAAGGACATCTGTCTGAGTCAATATTTTAATGAACCAATAGATTTACACGCTCTAATTTGCCAGTAGTGGAAATTCTGTCCTTTTAAATTAGTCCTCTTGCAAATCACTTTATAAACACGGCACACTGACGAGAGGTTTGTGTTACGGTGCTGCAGATTCTAATCTACTCTGATGGTCTGTACATTTTGTGAACAGACAATATTAAAGTCACATGAATTACAAAATGCACCCACACGAGGGTATTTCTTCTGCATGTGAGGCCACCTGATCCCATATCGATGTTTTATTCTGAGTGTAGAAGTACTGAAAAAATGGTTGAAAACAGGAAAATGGTTGAAAAATGATCCCGTCTTGCTTCTTTTCTACCCGATTCACCCGATGCCCTTACTCCGGATGGCGTTCCGTTCGATCGGAGATCACGCTGAGTATGGGAGGATGGTTCTAAATATCCATTAGTTAGTTAAACATGAGAATCATGAAGATGGTTATGGACCGTAATTAATATTAAACAGTGACAATGACTTAGAGCTGCTATTGCTCTCAAGTGTCCGTAAATGTTGATCGCCTCAACAATGATCAATTACAATGAATAGATATTCAGTGCTACTTCGAGGAGGATGGCTTGCTTTCAGTGAGTTTTTCCTTTTCAATGTCACTCATTAAGGGTAAACGTATAGGGACGGATTTGTGACTCTGACTTTTATCTCTGCTTTAAGACAAGGTCCGTCGGTAAAAAGTGCTATGAAAATGAAAAAAAGAGGAAGAAAAAATATTAAATAAAAAGTAAAAAACATTTTGATGTTTTAAAATTTCTTTCTGTACGTCGCCCTGGATAAGGGCGTCTGCTAAATACCGCAAATGTAAATGTAAATGTAAAATTGTTGCTTTTAATGTGGAAAAAAATTATGAGGTAAATTCTGTCAGGATTCTTTTGTGTTCCTATATTTATAGCTCGGGAGCGGTCAATACAAGACCATTAAACATACTTTTTTTACATACTTTGTGTATCTGAAGATAATTTTGCTTAATTCGCTAAAATGAGCAAAAAAGAAATATGTTTTTTATATATTGGTTTCTGTATCACATTTAATAGGCTATACTAGCTAAAATTAACAACATATAAAAACATAAAATTGACTATATGTTGCCAAGAGAACAGTAGTAATGGAAAATCATATCATTTAAGTGACTTGGTTCTTTGATCTCTCAAACTGAAAAATGTTTTTTATTCAATATACATCAATATACACCAACTTTGAATCTCGTTCCAATAATGAAAATATGCCAGCTAAAGAGAAATCACAATAATTACAACACATAGCTTCACCTCTCATACAGTATCTTCTAGTCTATATTCTGAGTTTGTTTGTCACGTGACAACTGTGATTATTGTAATATTAAATGTTAAGATTTGGACTAAAAAAAGACTAAAACTAAAATCTATTGCATTAGATTAGAAATTATTCGGACTGGAAGATTCAAGAGAAAAAGGACTTGATTCTATTTCGAGTACAGAACCTAATCTGCCAATCTTGGGTTCTTGTGACAAATAAATATTTTTTATTGTATTCTTCTATTTTGCACTGCTTTGCTTGTGATCCTCCAGAAGAAAATGAACAAATCACTTTTGATTCTTGTCCGTTCAAAATGAACAAATCACTCATGAACGGTTTCTATGGAATAATGGACCAACGGGACGAAAAAAAGTGTTCACCTCATTTATTGACTGAAACCCACCATTATAAACGTTGTCTACAAAAATAAAAGATCAGATCACTGCAATTATATAATATGAGCAAACCTTCATCCAAAAGAGATTAGACAAAGTGACATGTTTGATGAAACAGCGCCGAGTCTGCGGTATAATCAAGTGCGTCTGGAGCGCAATGTCAACGGCGAAAAGCACAACAATCGGATACTTTCGTCGAAGTTTGTCTTGAGTGAGTGAGTATTAGATACAGAAAGATTTCATGACGTTCCTCGAGAGAACCCTTTTCAGCATCTTTTATGTTCCGTTACATCACATGTTATACATAATGTCTCCCTATTAAAAGGATTCGGTCCTGCGAAAGACGCTGTAGTTGTTTCATACTTTTAACATGTGAAAGCAAACTCAGTGGGTGAGAATGTAGAATAACAAGAGTCAGACAGTCACGGTTTTCCCTTTTTTTAACAAAAACAAAATGGTCACAATTTAAAACGGAATAAGCAGCAAAAATAGAGGAAATTTATCAATTTGAGAGACTGTAGTGAAAAAAACCCTCTGGCGTTCACATGAACCCAATCCACTGAAGACCTAAAAATACACACGGATACTAAAAGCTAGACTTCTTTGGTCTTCGGTGTATCAACTGAACATCTAATCCAGGATTCTGTGAAGTGTGGACGTAATATTTCATATTGCCGTCAGTACGCACTGCTTCTGAGACCAAAACACGGCAAGAAATTTCTCTTATTAGTGGTTTTTTTTTTTTACACCGACCTGAGAATGTTCACTTCCATCTCGGAAAAACATGGACAGCGAGAGCAATAGTTCAAGTTCCCTAACCGGGAGAAAAACAGGAGACAAGTGCATGAATTATTTAACCTGAGCTTTGTCAGCCTTTCGTCATTCGATATCGTTTATCCCTCCAACCTGATATCGGTGTCTCTTCTGCGCTCTAATACACACCCAGGCACACCACACGTCTCACAAAATGTGCCGAGTCTTACATTATATCACGGTGGCTCAGAGCTCAGGTCCCCACTGTTTCATCTCAGAGTTTTATAACTAAAAAAAATGTCATTTTTACACAAAACTCCAAATGGACTCAAATTGTGGAATATACCAATAAAACACAAATGATAATTGGATGTAATTAAATAAGGAAAACTAAATAAAGAATCAGAATTGCACAAATTTTGGACATGAATTTTGTAATCACACTTTTCTGTTAGCCTGTACCTTATGCTGTGCAAGCACACGGACATTTTTACTCATATTGTGACTTATTTACCAAGACAACTGAGGGAAATATTGATATTTAAAACAGCTCCGTTTCATTTTTAATGCCATTCTGCCTTTACATTGACTGTAGAAAAGGCTTGAAGCTAGCTAAATTATTAGCCTAAATCATTCGCTAGCCATGCTCAGCATCTAGCTTTCACCATCTAGCTTTTTCTAGCTTTTTGTGTCTTTTGCTCAAGTTCTCATGTTGAAAGCGTTTGTTATCGGTGTTGCGAACATGCAAGCTAGCTCAGGTGGAGGTTACGATCAGATTAATGGCCTAGTCCTCAAGATAAATACAGCCAAGTGTGCAACAGCAGTACTGTACATCACTGTGTGTTACTGTCCACTTCAACTTGGGTGTCACTACTTGTGATTTCTTCGAAGATAATCAAACAAATTTCCACAACAAAATAGAACACAGCAACCATAAAGTGTTCATGTAGAGAGATCTTCACTAAAGATTCTGCTCCAGGAATTTTCAAGAATGGAAACTTGCCGTGGGAATTAATGAGAATAAACTGGGAATTTACATAAATTGCAGGTTAGACTATAACAAGGATAGCCGAGGAAAAAAACTTGCAGGATAATTTTGGTTAAAACAACCAGATTTAATGCAATTCCCTTGCATTCGGCCATAATAGAATACAGATCATGTCTTAGATCCTGCATTAGAAATGTCAAAAATGTTGCGTATTCACCTAAATTACATAAATATAACATTTATGTATTAAAATCATACTTGTGCTGTGTGCAAGATCTTGTGAAAGAAAATGATACTAACAATTCAAGTCATTAAAAAAAAATCTGTATTAGTTTGCATGCACATCCCAAATTTCTGATACATTTCCATAGATTCCTGGAAAGTTTCCAACTTGGAATTTCCCCAAATTCTCCAGATGAACTTCCAATAGAAATTTTCTGAACCTTTTCCACTCCATTGCAACCCTACATTTCACCCTCGGTGATCAGGCTACAGACGTGTCCAATCAGTGCCTGCTTCTGAAAAAACATTTCACTGCATTCAATTCGGAAATCTTTCACAACATCTGAGGTAAAACACGAATGCAGCCTTTTTTTTTTTTTACACAAGATAACTAGCTAACAATTACAAGCTTAGGGTGTCTTTACATTCTCAAAAGTAATGGGACAATGTAAAAGATCTATAATAACTGATCATTTTATTATCAGATCGTGGTTTGATTTGATCTCGTATGCTGAATCGGGGATCGAGAGGTTTCAGATTTACAACAGGATTGAATCGGTGTCTTCTTTGGTTTTAAATAGTCAGTAAAGGGAAATTCTGAGTTGCAAGATTTAGGGATTAGTTCCTCCTAAAGGAAGGAATAAGGGATTATTGGATTACGCATCTAGGAAAAATAACATGATACCAGGGTGCCTTCTCTTTATTTAATCAGGAATTACTGGCCTAGATATTAGGTTTAGACTGCCACCTAGTGTACAGGTGTCATAAGTGTCTTCATGGACAATTCATAAGGTTAAATAGAGCCAATTTTTATGAGGGCTTCTTTCTTTTGTACTCAAAAAACAGGGACAGGACTGAAAATAAATGTTTAACAACCCAGAAACAAAAAATACTCAAACTCACACACACAGAGTATAGTCCTAATCAGACAATAGTGGTTTAAATGGTCTGGTAGCCGGCATGACTTCTCTTCCTGCCAATCAAGTAGGCGATGAGGACGATGAGGACAAGGGCAGCCAAGGAGGCCCCGACAATAATGGGCACCAGCATGTTGTCCTTCTGCATTCGACACACATCGGCTAGAAAAAGAAGCAAAATGATCAAATAAATAAATAAATAATTCTCACCAGAATATTGTAATAGGGAATTACAGTTGTGTCATTCAGCCTGTAACACTTTTTATATTCCTCAATCTGTTTGATCAGAAGATGAGGGATGAATGAAACAATTCCTCTAATGAAAGAAAAAAAAAGTTAATTTAGTTCATTTAACTACACGCGGAGCAGTGCGTTTTCCCACGGACCATTATTACTGATGCACCACAATGTACAAAAATGTACAAATAGGGAGAAAATGGTGAGGAATAAGGAGAAGATTCCTGCAACAGAAAACTACAAAATATACAAAGTCTGAGATCATTCGTGATCTCACACGAATGAACCTTATATGTTACCTTTAATGTGTAAAAAGGGATTGTGTAAAAAAAACATTCCACATCTTGAAGTTTTGTAGTAAGTACGCTGCATTGAAGACGGGACTTTCTGTTTTCCTATTATAGTCACGAGTGACAAAAGAGCGAGGCTAAGGCTGGTCTCATTGTGTGTAGCTGCAAGAACGCGGAATGCAGTCGCTCTATATCATTAAATGTAACCATAAACTTCATTAACTAGGAATAAAAGCTACAGGGAAAATGTAGACGGGAATCACAAACTTCGGCACCACAACTACGGTGATCGTATAGAACAGATAAAACGTCCTTACAGCTAGTTTTTTATTGTTGTAGAGACATACGCATGGTCCTTTTTTCTATATGCATCAAACTAGCCATAAATCACAATATCTGGTGAATGAATGATAGAACATTCTGTCTGCACATGAGGCCAAATGTGACATTTTTTGTTCGAACAGAAGGAGAGACGATGTTACCAGACTCCCCCCTAAATAGTCCAATATAGAGGTGGAAGTGTAGCTTTAGGGTTGTTTTACCGTGGGGAGGAGACATATTCTGTGTGAAAGGAATCAACATGGCAACCATTCTATAATTGTAACGAGCTCCACCTTTCAACAAGACAATGACCTGAAGTATACTTAATTTTTGTAAGCGTTATTTATAGAGTAAACAAATGTTATGTGTGTGTAAAGCTGTTGTTCTTCAGGCTCAAGGAGGATTTTTCCAAATGGAAAACAAAATTAAACATCTGTACTTTTCAGTATTTATTTGGTTCGCCTCACACCGCCAGGATCCGGGTTCGATTCCCGTCTCGGTCATGTGTGTGTGTGGAGTTTGTGCATGTTCTCCCCGTGCCTCAGGGGTTTTTTCTCCGGGTTCTCCGGTTTCCTCCCCCGGTCCAAAAACATGCACGGTAGGTTGATTGGCACCTTGGAAAATTGTCCCTAGTGTAATGAATGTGTGTGTGTGTGAATGTGTGTGTGTGTGCCCTGCGATGGGTTGGCATTCCATCCAGGGTGTATCCTGCCTTAATGCCCATAGACGCCTGAGATAGGCACAGGCTCCCCGTGACCCGATGGAAGATCGGATAAAGCGGTAGAAGATGAATGAATGAATGAATCTTCATGCCATTAAATGACCTAGTCTGTTGTATCTAAACAGCACACATTTGTGCGTCACTGTAGACTTTGTAGAATTATACACACACCCAGATGTAAGAGTAAAAAATAAATAAATAAAAGAAAAGCATATCATATCTACAGCGTACCTGGTCCAAACTCGTTGTTGCGCACGCCGAAGGGCTGCACCTGCAGCTCAAAAGTGTTGAGGGAGAAACTGCTGACCACAGGAAAAACCTCCTCGAGACTGCAGAAGTATGAGCGGCCCAGGGTTCCCTGCATGTACTGGAGACTGCTGTTGCTGACCTGGAAATGAGCTAAACACACACACACACACACACACACACACACACACACACACACACACACACACACAAAAACATAGTCAAGAGTCCATTTTTAATATCCTAATGACCTTTTATGTTACCCTGTGGAAAAACTGTTCTAATGGATACTTCATTGTAGTGATTAAACACAAATATTTTGAACCCACATCATATTCCAGTGTTTAATCAGAAATCTAACTGCGCATGTTTAGGACAAACAGCAAATGCGCAATTCTGCATTAACCTGCGACCAGAGAAACATTCGACACGATTCGCCGAGTTAACGGCGATGCTGCAATGAGTCGTTTGATGATTGCCAAGCGTTCTTGGTTTGACTCTGAGATAAAACAACAGTCTTTCCAGTGGAAGAAAACCACCCCCGTGGTTTTTTTTCCATCTCCATGACTGAGAAAGGCGAGGCAGGTCTTCAGCTCGACCAAGTGCATGCGCATCTTTTGCAATATTCTCCAAATTGTGCTTCGAGAATTTGTCCCCTGGGGTCACACAACCAATAGTAAGGTCTACTGCCAGGTTTAAAGGCGTCTGAGGGAGGAACAACCAAAACTATGGCGCGACTGTCAAGAAACATTTACATACCGCCTTGTCAGTCACATGACTTCACATCGGTTCTATACAAGCGGCTGTACAAATGGACCAATTACTAACAAACCTGACTTCATGGTTATTAAAACACATCTAATTCCTAATTTATTAAAATTTACATTAAAATGTAAGTTGTTTAATAAAAAGCAACAGGGCTGTATCCAGTCTCTTACGCGCCTGTTAAACCCTTGTAGACGAAATCTTATCAAACTGCTTGAATACGGGCAATTTAATGCAAGTATTCCTCCAAATTCCTTGCCTGTTGATGCATATTTGACACTGCAGGCACCAATTGCGCAATTATAGTATCTGTTTGAAAGCAAAACCACACAATTACTTTTTTTATGATTGTAAATAAAGTGGTTAAAGCTGATAAAATACATATTTTCAAATATCAAAGCAGAAAAGTCCATGAAAAATGTTTCCGAACTTTATAAGACATGTCTGTGGCGACATCAAACCTGTAGCACTGAAATTCATCTACTAATGTTTCCATTTTGTTGAGAAAAGACTTGTCCAGTCAGCTAAACAGATCCAAACGGAATAAAACATACTCTAAATGATGTAAAAGTAACAGTATTGCAATAAATATTACATGGTCTTCTGTAATATCCTCATACTTACCAGTCATATCGCCCCAAAAGGCCGACATATTCACGGTGCTGAGCTGATATTTACTGGTGCTGTTGTTCTGTGGATGTAAACATGTGCACGTGTTAGAACACTTTGCTGCTGTGGGCAGAGAAAGTGTGAATACGAGTTCTTTGCGTGTTTAACATCCTGACCAGCGTGAACACGAATGTGAGGTTGGCGAGTTCTCCAGTCAGCAGCAGAGTTGTGGTTGTGGATTCACAAGACCCAGATACAGACGTGACATTGGGCTGCACGTTCACGATGGCCACAGCAGTCTGAAATTGTGTTGAGAGTTATTAAAATCAGTTGGGGTCAAAAGAAATTCACTGTATGTACTCACTACATAAGGTATAATGTAACAGCTCCATAGATCCTACATATTATTACACGTGTAACAAGAGTCCGGGTATTCTTGACACCTGTGGCGACGCACCAGAATGTGGTCCACTTACAAAGTAGGAAGTAGACAATTTATAACACATTCTAATTAGGGTATCATTTGAATTTTAGTGACTCCGATCTTATATCTTATCCAGTTTCAATTTCAAACGGTGAACGAACCGCAGAGCTTTAGTCATGTTGGTCATGACACCTTACTTGCAACATATTAGTTGATTACAACAATTACACTTAGATTTGTCTTCGGTTTTCACAAAGTATGGCTACACTTTTGAGAGCTTCCCACGATCCATCTTATAAACTGATTAACAATTACCACATAAGGTCCTGGCAGATTGGATGCACAGAAGGTCCTGACAGATTGGCAGGGTTAAAAATAAATAAATGCACCTAGGAATCAATAAGAGGATTCGAAATTTAAATTTTGTAACAAGCATCCGATTCTTAATCTTAAGTATTTTCGATTCCCAAACCTAGTTCTAATTTCCCTTGAACTCAGTTGCTCCTGTACACAAAGTCAGCTCCATGAAGACATTGTCTACCAAAGGTGGAAAGAACTTGCATGGACTATACAAAGCTCTAGGATGAATCTCACTGATGACCTTTTAACGGAAAAGCTTTCTAAAAGCTTTCCTACCCAATAGCTCACCCAATAAAAGGTGCCACAATGAGGAATTAATCAGTGTTATTTACTTCACATGTCATAATGCTAAGAATGGTTGATATACGACTACAATGGTCAGGGGTCTACAAACTTTTAGGAGATTGGATTTTTTGTGCGTGTCTCTGCTCATGTGACTATTCCAGGTTTCATGGCTCAAGCGCACACATCCGATATTGTGAGGATCCAATAAGCATTAGGGATTTGGTGTATGTATTGTTTTGAACATAATTTTCTTTGCCAACAATTGAGGTCACAATCCACAATGCAATATGTTCAAAGCCTGAAGTGCTTGCTGTGCTCGTGTGTCCTTACTTTATTCTGAGATTTGGAGAAATACGTAACATTCAGCTGCAGCCCCATCCGGGCCAGAAGGCAGACGGTGCCGTTGGAATTGACGACGCTGTAGTTGCCACGCTCAGGGTTGGTCGGGGTGACAGGGGTGGTCGGGGAGATAGGAGTGGTAGTAGGGGCGACAGTGGTAGTGGGAGTATCGGCTGCACAAATGGTCTCTGATGTATAGAGAGAGAAAAAAAAAAATCACATTACAGCAAATAGACACAAAGTCAGGGAGGGCATCATCTGTGATCAGTACAGAGATTTACACTACCGTTTGTACTCAGGTTAGCACTGGGCATGTAGGCCTGCATGTGGATATTGAAGAATGTGATGGTCACTCCAGGGCTTCCCATAGTGACCACGCTGGGGCTGTTGCACCTGTAGGTGGTGTTGAGTTGTGCTGAGATCTGGGAAGCATTCGTAGTCAAGATCACGATCCCTGTACAGATAAAAGACATTTCATTTTAGTCGATTGCACACATCCAGCTTTCGAGTAAGCATTAGCAAGACATTTCTACACACAACTGCTGTTCTGTAGATGCTCTTGGTTTAATCACACACTACATTTCTTATTCATATCAGGAATAACTTTAAAACCATCTGCCTGATAATTACACTTAGTTTTGTCATCGTTTTTTACAAAGTGTAGCTACACTTTTAAGCGCTTACCGCAGTCCATCTTGTAAACTGATGTTTAGATTACCACACAAGGTCCTGGCAGATTTGTTACATGGAAGGTCCTGGCAGGTGACCAGGTGACCACTTAAACAGCTGAGTGGTCTAAGGCCTGGCCTTCTCGAGATTTCTGAAAGTGTGCTGTGTTGTCTGCCCTTTAAGATTACAATCTATGATGTATGATTGGACTGTAGATTGGATTAGATACTTGATCGGACTGTTTGGGGAAAAGGGGGACCAATCAAATATTAGGCAGGTGGCCATAATGTTACATAATGTACATAATTACTAAAAGTACATAATTCCTAAACAAGTGATTGTTGCAATTGTAACAAGATAATATTGTGGCTGGTTTATATAGAATAATTTATCAATTAGTTTATAAGTGGTAAATATAAAGTATTATACTATAAACTCTCTGAACTCCTTTATAAAACTGTAACAATCTCTTTGAGACATTAATGAACTACAATGAAGAACAATGATATTGACAAGGGGCTGGATGAAGGGAGGGTTTGATGTTTCATACCCTTGCTGGAGGACTCAGGAAAGGTGGTGCTGTCACTCAGATTGTAGGTCAGACTCAGGTTGGCCACGCGATATGTACGGTTGTTGCTGGAGAACACCAATCCCAGAGAGTGACCATCGCCGAAGGAGGCCACCAAGTCTGGAGACACGCCTTGTGCCCCACAGGAACTGCCATTTCCCACTACTGCTGATTCCGGGAGAGGCACAACCACTGTTTTCTGTTCACAGTAACACAGACATAAATATTATA
>JACRUU010000022.1:4119838-4357338 GCA_030449085.1 Kryptopterus vitreolus
ACTGTAACTATGTGATCGTCACTTCCAAAATAGACAGTATATCCAGTTCTCTCTTTCTCTCTCCTTCAAACACACAAATTAACAACATAATGGACATGTAGTGAACTCTGGGTATACACCAAATTATGTAAGCTTTTATGCAGGGTGTACCAAGGCATGTTGAAACACACACCCGTGCACAGAGACGCTACTGTTAGTAGACACAAAGGTGCTTCGGTGGTCATGTGACCCGAAGCTGGACAGAGCTCGCTCTGCTACTTGTACACAATTCCTGTGAAACACCAGCACATTTATTCAAATGGGATATACAGGATTTACATGCGTATTCCTGTATGTAGCTCAGTAGTTACGGTGCGGGGCTACTGACCAGAAGGTCGGGGGTTAAAGGCTCGGTTGCCACTCTTGAATCCATGAGCGAGGCCTTTAACCCCTTTGTGCTCCAGGGGGCATGGTATCATGGCTGACCCTGCCCTCTGAACCCAGCTTCTAAACAAGCTCGGATATGCGAAAAAACATTTTCAGTGTGCTGTAATGTACATGTGACAAAGGGTGTTTGTTCTATTCTATGAAAATATATAGTAGTGTGGCATAATGGTAAATATACAAGTAGCTTGTTAATGTATCTGTAATTTACTGAAGTATTTTTGTTTGAGGCGACTTTTACTTTAACATCAATACACTTCAAAGTCAAATTTATTACTTTTTTTTTTTTTTACTAAACAACAGTTAGTAAAACTGTCGATCATTTTTATTTATGATCAGATAAATACTTATCTAGTTAAATGCAAAGCAAGGGCGGGAGGGGGCGCTCTGTTTCAAGCTTGCTTTGATTGCTGCTTGGCGATGTCTATCACCTGACTTGAATAAGATCAATACTTAAAGTTGATTAACCAAAGATTTTGTCTTTTGACAAAAGTGATAATAGGAACATATGGCCTTAATAAAGCATAACACTATGGATATTTGTGTACATTTTGAAGGCAAGTACTTTTACGAAAGTTTAAAGGGAGCGTTTTTGCTGATAATTAATTCAAATACATGGTACGTGTTCTTTATCCACTAGTATAATGAGCAGTATATTGAGTTGGACAGTGTTTCTCTGTCTCTCTTTCACACACACACACACACACACACACATACACACACACAGAACATATAGTGAACTTCTGGTGTATGACACGTGATACACAGCAGCGCGTATGCAGAGTTTATGCAGCGTGTACCGAGGCGTATTATGACACATATCCTGGCACAGACACACAAAGTGCACACAAAGTACTTCGGCAGTCACGTGAGCCAAGCTAGTTTACAGTATATTGATGGTCAGCATCTCTCTGTCTCTCATTCTCCCTTACACACACACACACACACACACACACACACACACACACACACACACACACACACACACACACACACACACATATCCAACTGGCTTCACGGTGAAAATACATAGTGAACCTCTGGTGAATGCCACATGTCGTACAGCTTTTCTACACAGTGTACCGATGTGTGTTGAGACACAATCCTTATAACACAGAGACACTACTGTTAGCGTACACACAGGCACGAAAGCGCTTCGGCGGTCACGTGACCCGAAGCTATTCCAGCAGCCTTATTGAATTATGGGCCCAAGTGTGCCTGAGAATAATTTAGTTTATTTAAAGAATTAGGATGCAATTAAAAGGGTGAGGAAGTCTACCATGCCCAAAAACAAACCCACGCACGCAAGCGCGCCGGCGAGGCCTGTCGGTATCGCTCTGGCAAGGTTACAAACACTTATGGCGTAGTTTTGTGCAGTACATGTACCTGATCACATACACATGATTAAAAAGGCGCTCATTCATAACATTTTTTTGGACATTTTTTGCAGCGATAAGAATCCTTTCCATAAACCATCACAAAGGGTTTTGTAAATAAATCATTACTCACCCAGGATAATAAAGCAGCTGATGGCGATGCAGGGTAGCAGTTTGTGCGTCATGTTCTCAGCAGGGTTTTAATAACGCTTAGAAGAAGAGTTAGAGATCCACAGTGACAACAAGAAACACCTCACGGAGTCACGCGCTGCTCCCGGGGAAGCCGAACACACACACACACACACACACACACACACACACACACACACACACACACACACACACACACACACACACACACACACACACACACACACACACACACACACACACACACACACACACACACACACACACACACACACACACACACACACACCACACACACACACACACCTGCAGGGTAATTTATCCGTCAGATCTCTCTGTACTATTTTCAGACCTTGTGGGTTTTTTTGTTTGTTGTTGATTTCTTGACTTTAAGAGATCTTTTCCGCCTCTATCTGCGCCAAGAAGAGCTCGTATATGCTCCTCACGCGATCGCCTCAATATCAACACCGGGGAATGTTCCAGTCATGTGAGTCATGGGCGGGGTCTCCCCGGCGCGGTCACGTGACCCTCACGCGCACGCACGCACGCACATATACACAAAGTGAATATCACTACCAAATATCACATCCCGATTCATCCGTTTCGTGTGTTAATTACACCAGAGTCCGGGTTTTCAGGCTCCGAATCCTTTTTTTATTCTTTGAGGAAACGCTTTGCGTCAATATGCGCGTAAACCTGCGCCGCCTTGAGGGCCTCGAACGCGCTTCGGATATGCGCTCTTCATGCGCAGCTCAGGAGGGTCGAGACGTCAACAAACAAACACAATCAATGGTGTCAACAGACCAGTCATAGATTACTGGACATGTTGAGTAAGATGGAAAAAAAGAACGAAATATGGTTGATTCATATAGTAGAAACGCTCATTTCAGACGAATTCATTTCTATTCCGTTTTCTTTGGAGATCTTTTTAAAGCAATATTTCCCAAAGCAGAGATTATAAAACAGATTATAACCTATAAGGAATAAATCAGTTTAGTGAAGGTGGTAGACCAGTGGTTAAGACATTCCAGGTCTGGACTGAAACATCACAGGTTCAAATCCCAACACCACCAAACTGCCACTAGTGTGGCCCTTGAGCAAGGCCCTTGAGTGTCCTCAAGCTAGCAGGACTCCACTGGGATGAACCGAAACACATATCTCCTCAAGTGATACATCTCTAATGTATTTAGTACTGAATAAAGAAATGAGAATCTAGAATAGAATAGAATAGAATAGCATGGGAGGTGATAGCTCAGTGGTTAAGGTGTTGGACTCTGGACCGGAAGATGACGTTGTCAAAAGCCACCACCATCAAGCTGCCACTAGTGGACCCTTGAGCACGGCCCTTAACCCTCAATTGCTCAGTTGTAATTCGCTCTGGATAAGAGCGTCTGCTAAATACTGCAAATGTTATTTGTCACATATACATTACAGCACAGTGAAATTGTTTCTTCTCATATCCCGCCTAATGTTTTGGAATTTGAAGTCATATAGTTACAGAGGGTTAAGGACCTTGCTCAAGGACCCAAGAGTAGCAGCTTTGTCATACCGGGGCTGGAACCACGACATTCAGATTAGTAACCCAGTGCTTTAACCACTGAGCTACACCACTCCCAAATCTAATAATGAATCTTGAAGAGTGGTGGTCATAATGTAGACCCTTGAGGAGTTAGTTCAGTACTTCTAAAGAAATCATAAGAAAAGATAACATTATCATATTAGAAATATACACATCATTGTTTCCATTTCTTCATTCATCAACAAGTGTAAACATGTAAGGTCTGAATAGAATGATAGTTTGTTTCCACTCCACAAAACACAAACACATCTTTTTCCTTATTACTGAAGGGATTAGAACAGCAGAAAAGGGATTCAATCAAGAAACGAACCACCGATACCGCGTGCAGTTTGTTTTTACGTCCATGCTGCATGTAAAGATTTAGTAATTATCATTGATTAATAATATATTTATTAGCAAATATATTTATTTCATTTAGCACAATTTTTACATTTGGTAATACATTTCAGTGCTATTTTACATGTTTCTTTTTTGTTTTTGTTTTTTAATTAAGCATCCATTTTAAAATGGCTGATAAAATCAGTTATTGGCAAGTAAAAACCAACCAAGCTACATACCAAAATATAAAATATACTTCAGAAAGTATTACAGTGAAAAACTATACAAAATGCAGAATTGCTCATGCTGATGAAAGGACTCATGTCCAACATAATGTGAGTGTGTATATATGTATATGTATATTTGTGTGTGTGTGTGTGTGTGTGTATATATATATATATATATATATATATATATATATATATATATATATATATATATACACATATATACACACACACATGTTGGATATGTACAAAATAGCAAAATATTTTTGACCTGTAAGGATCTTGAGACCTGTACTGTAAAAACTGTTTGAATGACTGCTGCAAAATGAGTCCTTTCATCAGCATGAGTAATTCTGCATTTTGTATAGTTTTTCACTGTAATACTTTCTGAAATAAGGCAGTTGTCCTATAACACCTTTCGGCTATCAAAAATCTTGTCTTTTGGTATGTAGCTTGGTTGGCTTCCTAGTCCTGCACGGAGTCTAATGTTAATATTGTATTGTTGAGGTTACGGTTTGGAAATGTCGTGCGACTATTATCACACTCATGACACTCATCCATCATCTGCTGTTGTGCCTCCCTAAGGTCATACACATGACTGGCAGCATGCCTTGTGTTTTAAGGAAGTGTGATTTTTTTTTTAAAGGAAACTTGATTTTTCTGACCTACTAATGATTTACAAATCTGCACTGATTTGTTCAAATTGTTTACTTCTGGGTAAGTGTTCAGCGAGCGTTTGCTCAAGACAACCATTTCACAGCCGCTTGCAGGATCCTTTGCCGGCCGTTTCGCCTCCTGTCCTGTTTCACAGAGAAATAATTGTGCATTTGACAAAACGTAAGCTTAGTTTGAGAGACAGTCATGTGGATTATATAGATTTATGATTCTGCAACACATAAAGACAGAGACAATAAATGCCCTGCTGAGACACATCCAACAGTCTGGATCTAGATTTGAGACCCAGTTGTGGTATGTGCCTTGTAGATCTGGAAAGGACACAGCCGGTCACGTTTTTTTTCCCACAGGAAGAGGGAATCCAGCATGCTTTAAATATTCACAATCTCGTATCAAGTTCCTTATGCATTTACAATTTTTAAATGAGGTCAAATGTCTAGCTTTACTAGAAGTGTTATAACACGCAGATTTGTACCATTACTTTTTCTATGCTTTTACTTTTTACGAACATAGTTAAACTTTAAGTTCCCTGTGGACGGCAAGCCGCTGCCTCGTGTCTATACAACTCAATGTCACGTTTTAATACTATACTTATGAACATAAATAATGTCAGGGATATTAAAAAAAATAACTCCAGTTAGCTCAGTGTCTCTGTCGCGTAACTCCAGCCCAGAATTACAAATTGTAGTGCGCAATACAAACTCAAATTGTATTGTACAAATTGTATTTCTGGGGTAGAGTTAAGCGATGTCGATCTTTAGCATTTGTTTCAAGAAATTCTCCTAAACATAGAAAACCATGTCAAGATATTTTATGCTTAAATAAGTTATGGTTATAGCACATATCAAATGTAACACACATATACACATCCGTGTTAACTAAATGGGGTCTCACAAATGCAAACTATTTCATTGTTTTATTTATTTAATCAATAAATCTTTTGCCAATTTATTATATTGCTCCACTTAATCATTATAATATAAAAGTGTATTGAACTAATTTGATTTATTCTATTTTATTTGCATGAATTTTACTTTTCTAAAATGTAATTTTAAATATATTTAACCAAGCAGGCATTTTATTTAATACTGTTTAAAATGTAAATTGTACACAAATGTTAATAATAAATAAACTGCATAAAAAAAAAGATAAGTTTTATAATTCATCCCTCCGAACCCGTACTGAAACCGTGACGAACTGCGAATTTTGTGTACCGTTACACCCCCAGCGTTCACACATTCTCAACTTCATGAAAGTAAATTAATTAAAAGCAGTTCATATTCGATGCCACATCTTTCCAAATACTCAAATAAAAGTGCTTTATTCAAAGCATCCCATTAAAAAACTAAGACACGCAATCTAAAAAAATATGCAAGGAGCCGAGGTGTTTTTCTGAATATCTTTAGTGGTGAATTACAAGAAAAATTTTCTAGCATACATATATCCACACGCAACACACATACACACACACGCGCGTACACGCGCACACACTCACACTAATGTGCTTTGTTGAGTCTTAAAAAAACATTCTGTCACTCATTTAGCCTTGTTCAGTGCATGAAAACTATAGGACATGTCAGAGAATCCAATCTTGCAGTATGTACGTGGGTTAGTGAAGTGTTTGCGAGGAAAAACGCTCGCTATTTCCATAGCCTGAGTGAAACTTCTCGAAAGCCCTGATGCTAACACAGCCTGCTGCCATATAGGACTGAACACACTCCTCTGTGTGAAGTAAATCTGACAAGTCAGCAGTCAGAGAGGGAGGGTGAATTAAACTATGAGCGAATGTGTGAGACAGCAAAAGAGAAGACTGACCACAGAAAAAGCAAAACTCGAAGGGAAAAAAAGGAAAGAAAAACCAACAAAGTGCTTGTTTGTGGAAATTATCAGCTGATCGTTCTCCTCGTGCGATCCTCCTGACGTCACACTTTAACCCCACCGCTTTAAAGGTCCCATGCCGACCCTAGTCACTCTACTGGTGGGCATTACCGAGGGCCTTGAAGGGTGGGTCACAGGCTGTCCTTAGGGCGCGCAGCCCGAAGTAAAGGGCAGATCTCAGATCAGTGGCTGTGCGAGTCCGGGACTGGACCTCAGGCCACATAGTGATACTGGTTGGGGCTCTCCTTGTCTCTCTCCATGTAGTCTCGATCGATGAGGGACTCGATGCGCTTCTTCAGGTCACCTGGCTGTGAGAGGAAGTGACACAGTAAGACGTTATAATACACCAATAAACTAATCTCTTTTATGTCCTGATGAAAAAGTTTTAACTGCAGGCTACAGAGGAAAATTGATCCTAATTTTTTTAAAAGTACACTTTATGCTGGTTATGTAAAAGTAAGGCAGTGCAAATGATATTTTCCAAAGGGGCATGATTGTAAAATACAATAGACTCTTTTTACTTATTCAGAAATCTTTTCTAGCCACAGAACTGTCACTCACACAATGATTTTGTACTATTGTATAAACTCTACAAAGTGTGTGTGTGTGTGTGTGTGAAAACCAACTGAACTGAAGTCACACTTCTTTATGATGGTTTCTCAGTTTGTAGATAATAATATATAAGGCTAGATACAAACATATACATATAGATCATAAATGATGGATTAACCATTCCAAAAAATATTGAATAGTTTATATGGATTTCCTTTTGTTTATTAGTGGGGTTTATATCTGTATGCCACTTCATGAAAAGCATGTCTTTTTTAATTAGAATTTTTCCAGAAGTCCATATGTTTATAGGGCATTTTAAACAATTAGAGAAAAACAGATGTCAGCCCAAAAGACAGTGTCAAAGTTTATATAAACGCTTTTATATTCTCTTCATTTTAGCAGCAACATGAACATGTACATGAATGGGAAAGCTATCTCAAAACTATTTATGATTCACAAAAAGTCTGGGCCATTTGGGTCTATAGTCAGTCGATTTAGTCTATATTGAAACAAAATCTATCATCTTGAAGCAAATGAAATCTTGGATTATATCCATGCTATAAAGGAAAGATACTGGGCAATCAGGTCTTCAGTATAGTTATTGAACTTTTTCAGGGCACACAACAGCTGAACATAGACCTGACCAACTGAACCATCCGCAGATCATAAGACTTCCCACACCGGTTTTTACTGTTTGTAATGCTTCTTCAGATTGTGGAAATTCTCTTACTTTCACTATGAGAAATGACTGAGTTCTACTGTCGTACTATACAACTTGACTTTCACCAAGCCTTCCTCTAAGTTGATGTTCTCCACTAACTTTTCGGGCTTTAATATGTTAGTTGCAGCAATCTTCTTAGTTGTTTAAGGAATGAGAAGTGACTGGATGCATCAGTAAGGGTTATATATATATATATATATATATATATATATATATATATATATATATATATATATATATATATATATATATATATATATATATATATATATATATATATATATATATCATACATACATACATACACACACACACACACACACACAGCTCTCGTATTGGTTTAGTTCTGTCTGGGTGGTGACTTTTTTTTCCCTTTCTGCCAGTCAGAGCATGTCATGACTTGGACATCATGGCTTGGTCTTTGCACTTTCACATTTAGCTGTTAAGAGAATTTGGCAGACGCTCATTTCCATATTGACTTAAAATGATCCCTTACACTTTATTTTCTTAATACAGAGTGGATGAGGGTTAAGAGGGCTCTCAAACATTTTTTTTTGCTTTGTCACTGTGTATAAATGAATGAATGTCTATGTAATGCATTTTTATTACTTCTATTATACTGTAATGTGCACTATATGTAAATGCGCAGTAAGAACTGTACCTTCACAGGGAACTTGAGTTGGTTGTAGAGTTCTGACACTAACAGGTTGTGGCTGAGAGTCTTCCTCATCTTCATGATCCTCACAACTGCGGCATCGATCTGGTACTGCCTGTCCTGGAAAACCCTCTCTGTGGTGCTCACCTGTTCCTCTACCTGAAAACCAAACCCAAAGCAAGAGAGACAGTAGGAATCAAAGCATGTAGAACATTTCAAATGTACACAGTAACTCCCCTCATAAGATATAGCACATTAAAAAGGTTGTTATAGTACAACAGTAATAAAAAACCCCCACCATGAACTGCATATGCTGAAATGCATTAGGTTCCTAAGACAAGTTAGTTACATTTATCACTTTAATTATATCAGCCACTGCTCGACTGCTACAAAGCTCTGACACTTTGTAATACTTCCAGCCATGCAACCATTTTTTATGGTTGTGTTACAGTGTACCTTTTGTATTATAAGCAGGCAACACTGTGAACGGCTGGAATTTTTAAGATTTTTATTGGTCCTTTGCTAAGTTCATTAGATTTCCTCTTTCAGGTGGATGATTCATACAAACAGTACAAACCAGTGAGGGCAGTGTTATGATCTGCTGTTGCTTCAGATTGATAGACCAATGTTCAGTTTCCAATTTTATTTGCCCTGACTGCCTGAAGATACTGAATGACCAGTGCATATTTTTTTTGCTATAATGAATCTAAACTTATTTTTCTATGCTTTTCTTTAAAGAGAAACCTTTAAATAGATTTCAAGCCTCACTTTTGACCGTTGTACTGTAATTCCATGACTGATGTTTCTAAAGATTCATAAAGATTCATCAGTTTCTTTATGAATGACTCGTACTTTATCATTCTGTTTAAGGGGTGTATTCCAAAGTTCCAGAAACATCAGACATAGAATTACAGTAAAACAATCAAACCCTCAGACCAATCAGACGTGCAAAAGTGAGGCTTGAAAGCTAATTAAAAGTATTCTAATTAAAGGTTTTTCTTTAAAGAAAAGCATAGAAAAATACATTTTGATTCATTATAGCCAACAAGAAAAATGCACTGGTCATTCAGTATTTATCTTCAGGTAGTCAGGGCGAATAAAATTGCTGAACATAGGTCTATCTATCTGAAGCAACCACAGATCATAACATTTCCCCCCACCGGTTTGTACTGTTTGCATGAATCATCCACCTGAAAGAGGAAATCTAATGAACTTAGCAAAGGACCAATAAAAATCTCCAGAATTCCAGCCGTTCACAGTGTTGCCTGCTTATAATACAAAAGGTACACTGTAACACAACCATAAATAATGGTTGCGTGGCTGGAAGTATTACAACCGCTCCAACTTATTAAAGTCTAGTAAATCAGTAACAGTGCTGATAAGTGAAAAGCAACAGTATTAAAAACAGCAGTGAAAACTTCAATCAGTCCTGCTCATTACATACTGTTCAGAAGATAATTATGGATTATTTAGGGATTTTAAACCAATATATTTTCACATCTTATAACAACATAAATGTGGCTAAATGGATGACACCTGAGCAACAATTATGACAGATAAGAGGCGTGTAAAAGAAAAAACCCCACCGTCTCCTTCATCTGAATCTGGTTGATTTTAATGCGGAACAGTTTATGCTTGAAGTCGTTGTTGAAGTTGAAGCGGTCTCCGTCCTCTACATCCTTCCCTCTGGGGTTTTTATTAAGCACTCGAGCTTTCCCGCATGCCAGGGACTGCAGCGTCCGCCTCAGCTCGCTCTCCTCTGAGGAAACAATTCATCGAACATGGTGGATCTTAACTCATTGGATCTTAATCCAGGGAAAAGTAAAAAAAAAAAAAAAAAAAAAAAAAAAACAAAACATACTTTCATGCTTATATGAGTCCCTTTAATAGAATTTTAATATGTCTGAGAACAGTTTATTGCATTCAAAAGTAAACACTCTTTTCTCTATGATTGTGTAATAACCACAAGCAAATTTTGTTGCATGTGGACTTGTTCATGTTTTAGGTCATTTTCTTGCTGCATGATGCAGCGCCGTGATAGAATGTACTCACAAGCCTCTACAATAATGACACATCGTTCAGTTCCTGAAAACCACAAGACCAAGATGCTTCACTACTCGTATGAAATTCTCTTGTAGAACGAGGTGTAAAAGTTTTGCAATAGAAAAATGTTTGATCTCTACTCGATCTACCATACAATATTTTTATTATAATGAAATTTGGGAACCATACCCAAGACTCTAATATTCCTATAGTTATCATTTTATACAGGGTTTCTGCAGGTTTCACAAAATTGAATTTAGAACTTTGTAAAACCGTTTTAAAACCCTTAAAAATAAAATGTAAGACCTATATCACATCAAGAACACACAAATATGTTGTTTGCAACACAGTGTAATTAAGCACAAAATTATTTTTGTTTCGAATCAAGTATTGCTAAACTTTTCCAACACTAAAATAATAGAATTTGTTTTACTTCTAAGAGAGAGAAGAGCAACATCTAAGAGATTCACACCAATAAGAGAAAGTTGATTTGTAGCCATAATACAGCGAATTATATTTGAACTAGTGAAAAAAAAGAACGAAAACAATCAACAACAAAAAATTATAAAGTGCTATGGGATCATATGTTTTGTGCTATTATTGTGGCCATTAAGACTTGTGATTAAAATGATTTTAAGACCCGGACAGTGAATTCAACACTTTTTACGTTTTAAAATTTAAAGGCACTGGCAATTTTTCTAGAATTTTCCCAAACAAAATGTTAAGACAGGCAGACATGACGATACCCACACAGCTAAAAACAACTTCTTAGTGTACTGAATTACAGGACACTCCCTATCAGCTTGGCTTTTAATGACTTCCTCAAACAGACATTTTGATTTTGAAACAGTTTCATTTTGAACTGGAATTTGAGCTTTATAACCTTATGACTATAATGACTCCTATTAATGTTCCTTACATACCACAAACAGTACACAGGATAGACTGTAGAAACAACACAAAGCCATTCAAATAGCAGTCACTTTAATATGTAATGACTTGTATTTTAGCATTTATATAAATTATTGTTTTTTTTTTATTATTAATGTGGATTTTTAAGGTAAATGCACCTACATTATTAACTATTATGGCATGAGAAACAGCAGAGGATTTTTTTTCCCACAACATGCCAGCTTTCATGATTAAATGATGCTATATTTAATTGTGATTAATGCGCAGGATTGCCATGAAATAACTCACGATTAATTGAACATTTTTCTGTTCTCAATGTACCAAAAATGAATACATTTCATGTTTTCTAATACTTTAACTACCAGCAGCAGATGTTATAATATATACACTTCATTCAAAATCTCTCCCTTTAATAAAATGATTGATTGTTTTATATTTATTTCACTCATAATATAAATTGATTGTTAATTAATTCATTTCTGTGCCAATTTTTTAGTGGATGTTTTAATTATTAAAATGTGGTAGATGGTTTAATTATACAAATATAAAACTACAGATGATGTTAAAATAATTTTGTTCTAAAAAACAAACAAACAAATAAACAACAAAAAAAAAAACAAACCTAGGACCAAATTTACAAGCATAAACAAAACAGTATTACAGTATTTAATATTGGAAAATCACACAATTCTGAATATTAGGGAACTATCAGTCTCTAATAATTTATCATGAATTAAAAAAAGGGACTTTTCTTTACCTATTCCTGTAGCGGTTTGGATTTCCTCCAGCGTAAACTCCTCCCCTTCATTAAACATGAGAAGAACAAGGGTCTGGAACAAAGACACTTGCAGCTCCTTTTTTCCCTGTAGAGAAAGAAAAGTCAGAGTGAGGTGTTGAACAAACCCACTTCCCAAACTGTGATCCAACAAAACACGACCTCAGATGTGTGTGGGTTTTTCTTCCAGATAGTTAGACACTGACCTCCTTAAACTCAGCTTTTAGCACAGCATGACCCAGTGTGGGCTGCCACTGAAGCTTTCTTCCACTGTGCTTCCCAAGATAGAAGGTTTTGAACACCTCCTGAAGCTTTACCATCTAAACAGACACAGATACACGCAGTCCTAATGTGTTTCTCATTTATTCAGAACAAAGACACACTGCAGAAACTTTTCATACGTTTCTATTGTGAGGAGGTTTCCAAACACAAACACAAGTTATCATTTGCTATTTGGATGTGCATCATTTGGTATTTACCAAAATAATTATCTGCATTTAATTACTAATTAACCTTTTTTCTTCCATAAACTATTAAGGACAAAACTCAAATGTGGCTTAATGTGAGAACACATCGGTTTTTAAAATACTAAACTCAGTAGACACAATTAATAATAAAGCACATTTTGTACATTAAGTCACATTTAGCTTTTAGACAGTCGCTCCAGTAGTGCAGTGTCACAGTCTAGAGATATGAATATACGCTCAGTTTAATCTATATAATAAAGTGTATTGAATTAATATGATTAAAAACAATCAGCCAATTATGTTCTATATTAACAAAAAAACAAATAATTATATATATATATATATATATATATATAATATAGAATATTTATAGAATATTTCCAGATTGTGTTTCTTTATAACCACAGACATATTTTATTGGGAATTTATGTGAACCATAACTTCATATGTGAACCACAAACAAAAGTTATATTTTCATTACATAAATAGTCTTGTGGTGCGAAAAGGCCTGTGGACTGCGATGTTATAGTCCAGTTACTAAAGTTGTGCACATGAATTAAGCTGTCTCAATATCTATTTACACATAAGCAGGTACGAACCTCAGAGGGCAGGTGGACATCCATGGGGGTGTAGGTGGGCCAGTAGCCCATGGTTAGAATGTTGACTGTCAAATCGATGTTGCTGGGTTCACTCTGATTCTGCATGTACTGAGGAGGGCAAGGGTTGGAAACTATGATCTCAGTAACCACAAACCACATGAAAGTGGTAATCTCAACATCAGCTAAATATATAAAAAAAAAATTAATAAAAGAAATGCCTCAGGCGTTGTGACCACGTGTGATAATTCATTCGGTCACCACTGTGAAATTGTTAACTAGTTTAAAAAAATAAAAAGTACGAGCTTTGAAAGAACATAAGACTTAGTCTTAGTCACACATTCAAGATGAATGAGAAAGACAGATGAGTGTACGGGGGAACTGAGACATGTGACTTAGGTTCAATACAGCATTCATGTCCAGTATGGAGTTCCCAAAAATCTAAGGAAAAGAATGAAAGTCAGGTTGAAGATTAAGAAAAGGATTAAAATACCTGTTTGAATTGGATCATAATGTCTTTGGAGAGTTCCATATCTTTAAACATGCCTTCTAGTTTGCTGGTGAAAGCTGCACCGCACTCTGAAAAAAGCCCACAGCCACATATATCACATCACATCCGAGAACATTATCTCACGTACACACTGCACCCTATTACTCTGCCTCACATTAGTCATCTTCCTCTTTCGGCTACTCCTGTTAGAGGTCTCACAGCGGATCATCTTTTTGTGATCCACGCTTGATACCCTCCCTAACACAACCCTCCCCAAGTGGGATGCATTGGCTTGTGCAAACCTAACGGATGGGTTGTTCTGCCTCACATTAGTAAATCATCTCGGCTTGAGCTGTGAGTTGAGCATGGATTATAGAATATAAACCTATTGAGTCTATTTTACGCACTAAAAATATAAATGTGCAAGAATTCTTCAAAAAGTAATTTTATCAATCAGCCTTATACATTTAGACCCGTTGAAATATTCCAGGAGCCAGAAAAACATAATTCGAGCATGTGTAAGTCCAGATGGAATTCTATCAGGCCAGATAGCACATCTTC
This sequence comes from Kryptopterus vitreolus, assembly GCA_030449085.1. Lineage (NCBI taxonomy): Eukaryota > Metazoa > Chordata > Actinopteri > Siluriformes > Siluridae > Kryptopterus > Kryptopterus vitreolus. The sequence continues at coordinate 4,134,237 of JACRUU010000022.1, forward strand.
ATATCATACTTTTATATCTTTTTGGATCTTTCACAGTGATCGCGAGATCTTGCAGTGATGCATGGGTCACTCTGACTGTGCACTCGCACTTTACTTAAACTCTGTTCGTACATTACCTACATTTCAACCACATATTGCAATCTTAACTGCTATTTTTACTGTTAACACTATGTTTAAAGCTACTCTGCTGTTTCATTCATGCACTTTGGTCCGTATTAACGGCTTTTCGTCTCTTGCACACCGTGTATGTGGAACGATGACAATGAAGCTTGAGTTAATGATAAACTGAACTAACCACTTCAAGCTAAAGTTTCGTTAAAACGGGGCAATGATACGATTTGTGTTTTTTTTAGCGTGATTATTTTATTGGTTTGATGTTTTTCAGTTTAGTTTCAGTTCTAAGTGTCATTTTCATTGTGTTTAGTCGCACACGCGGGGTAAAAAAACAAACATACCAATATGCTGTTGGACCTGTTTAGAATTATTTATTAAAATTAAGACCTGTTTAAAATGATATAACACCTACAGCAGTGAATGTAAGACTTGTTAGGCCCCAAGCAAAAACCTCCTGTTTGAGTTTAAGAAGTACAGATGAAAGCAAAACTTGTCCTTTTAGGTGTTTTTCATTAATGAGAACGTAGCTTTTTAAAAACACTATCCAAAGTGGAACATTTTCACAAACTAAAATGTTCGCAGTGCACGCTGCTACGCAAAAATGGTGGCTTTTGAAAATGATGACACATTTAGTCATTGCCACAGCATTTAAAAGAGAATGTAAGTAAACACCATGTGGGAACAATGCAGGTCGAGTCTTGCATAAGCATTTTCAGAATGTTTGTGTGCAACGTTTAGAACATGATTGAGAACCAAAGTGCATTTTAAAACAAAAAAAAACGCCATTTTCAAATGTAACCGGATCCTTTGTTTTTAAATACAATAAAATAGACTCTCTATGTACATCAATAGTGTTAAATCCTTGTGAGTAAGTAACAATGATTTAGAACAAAGAAACTTTACAAAATTTGTGCAGAAATAAAAATGGTGACCATGTTTATCTCCACCATTTCTGTCAGGAGTTTATACAACACATTTTAGGAGCAGTTGAACTCTGGACCTCCCAGTGTTAACATGATCATTAATCATGGAACACAGAGCACGTTTTACACTATTGCTCGGTAAACATCGCGCAGATTGTTGTTGAGCCGAGTGAGCAAGCACGGCAAACACAGCGACTCTGGTGTTAAACCCCATCTGTTTAGAGCCTTTCTGTTCATACAGTCATGTGATCCTGTGCTTTTTCCCTGCATGTTGGGAAATCGCCTGGTGGACTTTCCGACCTTGGGGATGGGCAGTTCCTTTTCATTTCCCTTTCTATATACAAATCAATATAATTATGCAAAAGCAGACAAAGGGACAATCTCACCATGCTTGAGTTTGGACAGCATGGATTTCTCGGCATCAACAGAGGCACTTTTGCCCACCAGCAAGCGCTTCGCCAGGTCTTTTTTGTAGAAGGCTTCAAACACGTCTTTTCCTGTAGAGAATATACAAGAACACGTTCGGAAGCAATTCTGGAAATATTTCAATATGCATTAAAGAACAAGGACCTTTTAAGGTCTATAACTGAAATTTCTAAATGTTAGACTGTTTTAAGAACCCACTGAAACCTTCGCGAAATGATTACCATGAATAAAGCGGAAGATGATCATGATCTTATCGAGGATTCTCTCCAACTCCTCTTCGGTGGCCTCTTTATTACCAGCGCGTAGTTTGGAGTCAACATATTTGGCTGCAGGAAATTACAAAAAAAATAAAAACGTGTATTAATTCAATAATCATCAGCATGACGGTTTCACCCTCGTGTTGTGCAATTACATGTCATGTATAATTATTGCATGTCTGTTTCTCTTTAAATGAATGAACTGCAGAATCAAAGCATTAATAGTGAGTGTGTTCAATGGTAAAAGTAAAAACTAAGTTTTTCCCTGACTGCCATACAAACAAAACAGAAGACAGTCTGCTATGCTTAAAGGTTCCCTGTGGTTTTCTTTGCAATCACCTGTAAAGCCTGTATTTAAAAAAAAGCTTTTTTAACATACAGATTTTAGAGGGCTATATTAAAAGATGTGAAAAGTTCTGATTCTCATATTTGAAACCAGAACTAGAAAAGAAAAGCGTGAACAACACTATAACTTCATACACTTTAAACGATTAAGGTTATCATGCCTTTATTAAATGTAGTTAGCAATTTCCCAAAATATTAAATGACACAAAAGATCATTTCGGTTTTGTGCTTTGTGATTAGTGTTGTGCACAGTGCTGTGTTTCTAGGTTGTTGGTACAATAACTGATGTGTGAAGACCATTTCTAAATCAGATGACTATATTTAGCTATATGCATGGTTCCTCTGCTGCACAACCAAAAGTACAGGGGGAGAATTAGACCTTGACTCAGCACCTCCTACTTGGGTGGAGTCTAAATTGGGGTACGCTGGCAGTAGAATCTGACATTGATTCTAACACCTCCTACTTGGGTTGATTCTAGGCAAGGAGGTACTCTAGTGGGAAGAATCAGACATTGATTCAGCACCTCCTATTTACTAAAATATAAGCCGGAGTGGGCAAACAACAGCTCGCAGGTCACATCCGGCCACTTGGTCCTTTTAATCCGGCCCATCAAAGATGTTATTTGGACAATTCAGAAACAATCATATCGTAATTAAGACTGCATTCATTTGACCTTGTCCTGTAATATCTGACATTCCACCAGGTGACGCAGTAGGCACAGTGATACATGATTTGTATGTTTATGTTTGATAAGTATGCATCAGGTGCTGGCCAGGCCTGTCTCTCAAATTTACCAATACTTTACCGGTACCAATACTAATTTTCCAAAGTATCGTTATACAGATACTAGCTTTATTTTATGTTATTTTTTAGCCTATCACTTTCACTTCTCCCCAAAGGCGCGTGAACAAGCACTACACGTGACCGCAGTGTCTGTGTCTTCTCATTCACTCTGGTTAAATAGCATAAGTGAAGTTAATAGAAAAATGGCGAGTGTGGTGCCCCTGAGAGGCTTTGGTTGAACACAACAGGTGCGATTTCAGGTGCGAGTTTCTGCTGTAGTAACAATGGTGAAACAGTGGATTATGTTTCAGCTGGACCTGATAAAAGTCGAAAAACGGCGGTACAGAGGAATATGCCGGAAGACATATGCCAAGCCCACCAACCACAGACCTCGCGCTCTGCGTCAACATGACACAGTTACATTTTTGGAGAGGTGCACATCAGGTTACAGTGTAGCCTTGACACAGAAGTACAAATCGCCCTTCGGTGATTTGAATCTGATGAGTGCAGCAACCGGAAGCCAGTGGACGAAGAGCAGCAGTGAGGTGGTGTGAGAGAACAAGTCGTGCAGCAGCGTTTTGGATCATTTGCATTACTGAATCCTTAACTAAGATGGTTGCTGATATGAGTGTTGTCTCATTTTCTCATTGTAATTTTTAAAGTTAATAAAATTAAGTAATATAATATTACTTAAATACTGCAATTTGTCTTCAAATTTAAAAAAAATATTTACCCCTTAATATTGTGGCAGTTTTTTTCTCCTTGGTATTGAAAATAAGTATCGATAAGTATGAAATCCAAGTTAGACATTCCACTATCGTGACAACACTAATGGATAATCTATGAATAATCTAGGGTTTTTTTAATAGGCAAGTCAAATACTTGTTAATAATTATTATTAATTATAACTATTATCTCCTTTAACACCCATATTCTCCAGTATATACACAAAGATTAAGTCTAATAGCTAATGAACAGCTTGCTGATGTATATAATTATTTAAATGCAGTAATATTTCATGAACGGTTGCAAATGGGGGGGAAATTTCCGAAAACTTTCCATGGGATCTTCATCTGGGAAATTTTGGAAGTATTCTAAGTTGGAAAGATACTAGGAATTTATGAAAAGGAATGAACCATTATAGGAAATTGATATAAACTGCTTGGTCATAAGCTGTTCATGCAACCAAACTAATACAGATTATTTTTTTTACATGTTACAATATTTTACATTAATTATTGTCATTGTCATATTGACATTTTTAACATTATTTTGGGTGCAGGAATCAAGAAATGCTGCTAGTTATGTCATGGAGGAATGCGGTGCATGTTGGGGGTGTGGTCTCAGCGGCCCTGCAGTAAGTGTGCTGTGTGCATGTGACTGATGAATTTAACTGCATCAAATCTGGTTGCTTTAACCAAAATTATCCTGCAAGACTTATATTTATGTTACCTGTTAAAGGCTCATTATTTCTATTAATTCCCTTTCATTCCTATGGAAAGTTTCCAGTCTACAAAATTCATGGAATATTTCAGCCCCAATATTACGTGCCATATCTCTCATTTCCACTCTTACCAATAAGCTCTGCTGGTTTGTTAGGTCTCTTGTTAATAAAGCTCTCGAAGGCCTCCTTCATGGCGTTGATGAAGCCCTCGTTCCTCTGGAAGCAGCCGTGCGCCACATTGTCCATTTTATCCTTGAAGTCCAGCAGCTCCTGCACCATGTCCTTATCTTTTTCTGGTAAGCCGACAATCTCACCACCAAAACTCTGTGGGTGATAAACAACACAGATGGAGCAGAGGACAAAAAGTCAGTGTCAGCCAAAGCACTAGTAAATAATCAATTTGATCATTAGTTTTTTTTTTTTTTATCTAAATGGTCAGAAATGGTGTGTGTGTTTGTGCATATACACACACCTTGATGTACTCTCTCCAGAACTGCAGTAATACAGGCAGACCTCCTTTCACTTTGCTGAAGAGCTGGTATAGCAGTGTCAGCTCAGTCACACGGTTCTCATCCAACAATGTGCTGAGACCTGAGAGAATGAGAGTAAGAGAACGTTTATCATTCCCGGTTCTGTACAGGCCTTGGTTTTTAAATTACGGTTTGGTTCAATTTCAGGACTGTTAAAGCAATGCAAAACCATACAATTGTTTGTCAATTTTCAATCAGCGCAGTATATTATTATTGTTAATATCATTTGTGAACATCACAGCTTTTTGTTTTCTTTTTATTTCAAATAAAACGCCTACATTAACTAATACATAAATAAATAATATCAATTAAAATATTTATATAATTTAAATTAATGCAATAAACATTATTATTATGGTATACTGATTTAATTAAGTAATTGGTTACATTTTCATGAATTAAACTGAACACGAAAGAATGAAATAAATTGAAGAATTCATTTAAATAGTTTACATTTGTTAGACCCCCTTCCCATAATATGTGTGTGTATGTCTGTGTGTGTTTTACATTTAATATTTGCATTTCTGAGGACATGTTCTACTCCATCGACATGTGGACGTTTCAGGATTTTCTTGATAAATTCTTAAAGCTGGACATAAATTGCTAAAGAATATGTAAACTTTTTGGTATGAATATGTGTACATTCCACCCCTACTGTAGCAATATTATTATTGTTGGTTGTATATGAATAGTTATATAATTGTATATGATAACAGTATGGAGAATATTGAGTTGCACATTCTATTTAACAACAGACTTGCACACAAGTGAACAACTATACAACACTGGCAACAAACCTTTCTGTAAAATAGCAGTCATGTGTTCACCCAGAAGCTGCTTCTCTACTGCAGAGATCAGGGGCTTCCTGCGAGGGAGATAAAGAGATTTGCATCTTTCTATATGTTTAGCAAATAAATAGTTTTTTAATTTTTTTTTTGTTAATACGATTATGAAGCATGATTAGGATTATACATTATGCAAAAAATATTTGTTTTTTAGTATTGCTTTACTTTTCCCAGACATTCAGATGTGTATAGAAATCATATAACATCATAGGGTTTCTAGGCTCTTCATATGTGGAGGCTAATCAGTGTTGTTCACTTCACTCAAAGTTATAATGCTTTGGGAGGTGGTGGCTTAGTGATTAAGTTGATGGCCTCTGGACCAGAAGATCACAGGTTCAAACCTCACCACCACCAAGCTACTACTAGTGGGCTCTGGATAAGGGCATCTGCCAAATCTATATATATATATATATATATATATATATATATATAGATAGATATAATGCTATGCCTGATCGGTGAAACTCGGTGTGGTGGCTTGGGAAAACCTGGACAAATTTTGTCATCTAGAGATTTAAATTGCTTTTGCATGGAGACAACCATCACAATGATTACAAAAAAGTGAAAGGCGCTTTAAAGCTTAGTAACCATGCTGTCCATGAGAACAGTCAGGGTCAACTTGACTCTCATGCACCATCTAGTGAACATCATTCATTCACCAAAATACATGGGGGAAAAATTGGTTGCACTGCCACTCTTTCTGCATGCATGCTTACGCGGGTTCACACTGTTTTTGTCTCACTGACACTGACACACACACACAGACACACTCACTCACACACAGAACTTACTGCGTGCTCTGATCCAGGTAACTGATAACGCGATCGTTCTCCTCCTCTAGCCTCCGTGCCACATGGTGCAGATATTCAGGCACCTGAACACACAAAAGAGATTAATTAAAACATGAGGGAAAACGCTTGTTCCATATATGCCTGTAAAAATCAATGGAATCGGTGAAAATGCATGCAAGCTTGAACAGCTTTGCATCATGCTTACATCTCTGTCTAACATCAGTCTCTGTCCCTCAGCTGCATACAAATGATCCGTCTCGGTCATGAACCTGTTTTCGAACGACTCCTTGTACACCTACAAAACAAACAAGCAAAAACAGCATGAAGATCCAGGACTGTAATTATTATTAACAGTCTGCTACAATTGCTCAGTAATACAGTTTACATGAACAGCATGTAAAAGTCCATCACTGAACAGCAGACCTCAACAATGATGGAAGTAGGGGTGTAACGGTACATGTGTTCAGAACCATTCCACTACTGGCCTTTCAGATCAATGCACGTATGTACCGAATGCAATCCTTTTCACATGCGAAAGATAAAATCTTAGTCCCCTTATGAATGTATTAAGTGGTGGACCGCAAGTTTGTTTAGTCTCTGCCTCACACTTTGAATAGTGTTACTGTTGCTGCCACTTCCTGTCATCGAATCTGGCACTACAGATTCTTATTATTAGCGTCGTATGTCCAGCTTCAAGTATTTCTCTTAAAAGGTGAAAATCCGGAGAATTCTGCATAATTAGTGAATAAATGAATGAAGGATGGAAGGAATGCAAACATTTGTTAGATTTGTTTGTTAGATGGCCATTTCATTTTTCCATTTATTTAATTTCATTAATTTAATTGGTGCCAGTTTAATCAACTACTCAATGCAACCAATATAGTAAAGTGCATTGCATTAATTCTAAAATGTATTTTTATTCTTATAAAATATTATTTTATATATTATTAAACCAAACAGGCATTTTATTTTAAATTCGTTTACATTTCTCCACCCTAACTGCATTGAAACAGTGACTGAAATCAAGGTACATACGGAACCATGAACTGTGTATCATTACATCCCCAGTAACAGGAGATCGCACTGTTGTCTACGTCACTATGCAATATATAACAGAACCATGAGATCACCTGGAGGTCCGAGAGCATGCCCAATAGGCTGCGTAGGAGACTCCGGTCCACTGTCTCACCATTCCTCTCACGTTCAATCTGCTCCAGTATCCCTTCCACGGTACGACTCTGGACTGCGCTGTCACTCACGATGTGTGTACGAAACAGCTCCAGCCCAGTGTCCCTGTAGAATCACAGCAAAAGGAAATACAAAATAACAACAACAACTATGATTCAGATTAGTTTAAAAAGAGATAACTAAAAAGAAAAAACAAGGTCTGAATGAAGGGTGTTTTTTTCCTTAACTCACCATATGGAGGGAAGGAGGGAGTTCTGAAGAACATACGTACGATCCAGAAAGAGGAAAATGCTACGGATCATGATCTAAAGAAAATACATAAATAAATAAATACAATTTGCCATGCAGATTTGCAGATGCATATACCCTGGTTAGGGTTGACAATTTTGGCAAGGCGTGTTTTATAAAAATGAAAAGAAAATGTAGAATTGTATAACAAGAGAAAAATAAGCATAACAAAATCTTATGCAGAAGTGCAAAAAAACCATCTTGTGGTTTAATTTCTCAATTTACTATTTATTCAAATTCACGTCATCAATTTTGCAGCCATTTCACAATCGTTCTTTTTCTTACTGTTTGTCTGCAGTGATCTTGCCAGCATCTGTTCATCCTCTTCAGAAAAGAAAGACTATCCAGAGAGTCTGTAAGAGTGGGTTAAGGTCTTAACATACCCTGGTGTAAAAAAAAAAAAACAAACAAACACCTGGTCCATTGTTGAGCCGAGTAGGAGCTTTGATCACCTTCGATTCGGTGCATATAAAAAGACTATTTCATTCGTTTTTAACCGTGATTTTACAAAATGTCACCAGTTTGAGATTACTAGAATAAAGGAGGGCTCTGTTATTAAACCCTGTGTCAGTTTCTGCATTTCACACCAAGACCTTCAGTAGAGCAAAAGTCATTTGAAGACAGACTGGGCCAGAGCCAATCCACCTAGTAATACTACATTTTTGACACTATAGAAACCATCAATATTATACAGAAACAATATTATAACAGAGAACTGCATCAAAACGTTGAGCTACACACTCACTCAATTGAGCACTCTGGGCACCGACATTTTAAATGGAATAATTTATTGAAAATCTACATTTTCGCCTGGGTGTTTTAATTTAAATAACTCTATTAACTGCACTAATAAACTACAGGCAGATCCTGACTTACTATAGAGATGCATGGCTAGCCTAGCCATGAGTCTTAAAGAATGGTGATCATTATGGGGTATTATACTGTTGTTTATAATTTAGCTAATTAAAGAACACAATTGAGCAAAACAGCACAGTATATATACGTTTGTGGCCTCAGAAGTGTGATTGTGAGTGGAGGCTGGAGCTAGAGGTGCTCCGTTTCAGTGCGGGCGACACCAGGGGCAGAGGGCAGAAACAAGAACTAAAATCGGGCTTTAAAACACCAACAACACCAGCAACAAATGTTTCGCAGCATTATAGTGAGATCGAAAAGCCGAAAGCTTGTAACATGAGGACTACCTGTAACTAGATTAATACCGGTTTTGCTGTAACTATATCACAACTGCTGAAAAGGAACAGCTGTGCAATCAGAACTCCACAGCAAGCAGACAGTGGTGTTGAGCTGAAATCAGTGAAATGGCACCCCCTAGTGGAAAAGCAACTGCAAACAAAAAAGTGGTGCATATACACACACACACACACACACACACACACACACACACACACACACACACACACACACACACACACACACACACACACACACACACACACACACACACACACACACACACACACACACACACACACACACAGGTTTATAGATATCGGTTTTGTGCTGTAAAGGATATTCTAGAAACTGGTTGATCTGAGCTCGCACGTGATCCTCACACACTTGCCGGAGTTGTTTGTACAACATGGGGGAGACCTTGTAAGAGCAAAGATTTTCCACTGCCTGAAAAACAAAGAGAGCGCGAAAGAGAGAGAAAGAACCATTTATTCTGTCAGTCAGGATCGACCTTGACTGTGTTTTTTGGTGCCAGAAATTGTTGAGTGTTCCTCCACAGTGGGCTGACTGGAATGTTTACTAGATTAGAAAAGGGACACAATATCCAATCCAGCCACGAACAACCTAGTTACATAAGCACATGGGTACAGTATGTAATGCTGGGATTCGTTCCAGCTGAGGAAGCAGGGAATCGGGAATCTAATTAGGCGACGCCACGCTGGATCTTCATTATACTGTAAATAAGAATTATAGGACTGCTTTTATTTTTCTGATGTAACGTACAGGATAATATAGCTTGCTAAACAAAGCAGTGCGGCTTTGAAAATGAAACCTAGTGACACTGAAATCACAAAATCGCACTTTCTCAGGTACTTTTACCCTGCTCAATTCCACACACTTAAACAGAATCGATTTATGTGCTTATTAGTACATATTAAATTTAATAAATAGCCTAAATAAATAATTGTCCTTGTTGAAATGGAGCACTCAGACAGAGCATGATGTAATCGATATATTATTATTACATATACCGAGTTCATTACCTGATAAAGCTCCTCCAAGTTGTATTTGATTGATGTGCTGTTCTGGATAGCGCCGACTGCATCGCGTAACTTCAGCCACGTGTCCTCGGTGTAGGTTTCCGTCAGCTTGGGTCTGTCTGTAAAAACACAACAAGCACTTCAGACGTAAACAGAGAACACTGCCAAGTGGTTGGTGCTTAATACATCTTACAGGTACATGTGGGTGGGTCAGGGGTCCTGAAAGAGTTTACTATCTGATTGTATTACTCTAAATACATTCCGGTCAGGAAGTGTGTAAGGATTCACACGGACAGTCACAACAATGACACATTTAACACTACCAATTCATACATACGGTAAAGTCATAAACTCATTTCTTACTATCTTACTAAAAATGCTTCTCAAATTTAAAGGGAAAAAAAAAACTAAAGAAAGGGGTTCACACACACACACACACACACACACACACACACACACACACACACTTTTTTGTCTCTCTCTCTCTCACACACACACACACAAATTCTATACTAATGACCAACAATACACTACTGACGCATTATTTTCTACTGACTTATTATATACTACTGATTAATAATTTAATACTGACCAATAATGTACTGCTGATTTACTACTTCAACTGACCAATAATATATAACAGACTGATATATTAATATGCGTGTGTGTGTGTGTGTGTGTGTGAGTGTGAGACAAAAAAGTGTGCGAGTGTCTAAACCCCTTTCTTTCTTTAGTTATTTATTTCTTTAAATATATATACACATTCACACAAATACAAACATAGGCCTTGCTCAAGGGCCCCGAAGAGGCAGGTATGGTGGTTAGTAGTATATAATGAGTCATTAGTAAATCATGAGTCAGTAGGATATAATGATTCATTATATCCTACTGACTCACGATTTAAATCATGATAAAATCATGATTTAAAATAATTTAAATCAAGAGTCAGTAGTATATAATGAGTCAGTAGTATATTGTAAGTAGTCAATGAGCAGTAGTATATAATGAGTCAGTAGTAAATTATAAATTCGAGTCCAGTAGTATATTGTTGGTCAGTAGTAAATTTTCAGCCAGTTGTATATTATTGGTCAGTAGTATATAGTAAGTAGTAAATTACGAGTCAGTCATATATTATTGGTCAGTAGTATATGATTAAGTAGTAAATTATCAGTCAGTCGTATATTTTTGGTCAGTAGTATAAAATAGGTCAGTAGTGTATTATTGGTCAGTAGCAAATAATGAGTCAGTAGTATATAATGAGCCAGTAGTAAATTACGAGTCAGTCGTATATTGTTGGTCAGTAGTATTTAATGAGTCAGTAGTAAATTACGAGTCAGTCATATACTATTGGTCAGTGGTAAATAATGAGTCAGTAGCATATTGTTGGTCAATAGAAAATAATGAGTCAGTAATATATTAGTGGTCAGTAGTAAATAATGAGTCAAAAGTGTATTATTAGTCAATAGCAAATAATGAGTCAGAAGTATATCATTGGTCAGTAGTACATAATGAGTAAGTAGTAAATCAGCAGTATATTATTGGTCAGTAGTAAATTATTAATCAGTAGTATATAATGAGTCAGTACAAAATAATGAGTCAGTAGTATATTGTTGGTCAGTAGTATATAATAAGCCAGTAGTAAATTACGAGTCAGTAGTATATTGTTGGTCAGTAGTATATAATAAGCCAGTAGTAAATTACGAGTCAGTTGTATATTATTGGTCAGTAGCAAATAATGAGTCAGAAGTATATAATGAGCCAGTAGTAAATTACGAGTCAGTCATATATTGTTGGTCAGTAGTATATAATGAGTCAGTAGTACATAGTAAGTAGTAATTTAAGTCAGTAGTATTTAATGAGTCAGTAGTAAATTACGAGTCAGTCATATACTATTGGTCAAAGTGGTAAATAATGAGTCAGTAGTATATTGTTGGTCAATAGAAAATAATGAGTCAGTAATATATTAGTGGTCAGTAGTAAATAATGAGTCAAAAGTGTGTTTTTGGTCAATAGCAAATAATGAGTCAGAAGTATATCATTGGTCAGTAGTATATAATGAGTAAGTAGTAAATCGGCAGTATATTATTGGTCAGTAGTAAATAATTAATCAGTAGTATATAATGAGTCAGTACAAAATAATGAGTCAGTAGTATATTGTTGGTCAGTAGTATATAATGCATCAGAAGTAAATAATTAATCAGTAGTATATAATTAGTCAGTAGAAAATAATGAATTAGCAGTATATTATTGGTCATGAGTAAAAAATGTGTCAGTAGTATATTGTTGGTCAGTAGTATATAATGAAGGAGTAGTACAGTATTGATCAGTAGCATATAATGTGTCAGTGGTAGATTATTGGTCAGTAGTATATAATGAATCAGCAGTATATTATTGGTTAGTAGAAAACAATGAGTCAGTAGTATATTGCTGGTCAGTAGTATATAATGAGTCAGTAGTATATTGCTGGTCAGTAGTATATAATGAGTCAGTAGTATATTGCTGGTCAGTAGTATATAATGAGTCAGTAGTATATAATGAGTCAGTAGTATATAATGAGTCAGTAGTATATTGCTGGTCAGTAGTATATAATGAGTCAGTAGTATATTGCTGGTCAGTAGTATATAATGAGTCAGTATTATATAATGAGTCAGTAGTATATTACTGGTCAGTAGTATATAATGAGTCAGTAGTATATTGCTGGTCAGTAGTATATAATGAGTCAGTAGTACACAATGTGTCAGTAGTATATTACTGGTCAACAGTATATAATGAGTCAGTAGTAAATAATGAGTCAGTAGTATTTAATAATTGGTCAGTAAACCTTGTGTGATTTGTTTTTACCTTTGAAGTTTTTGATGACGATTTTCTTGGAGCTGCCGGATTTTGAGCTCGGAGTTTTCCTCACTCCGTTACTGTTTTCAACCAGTGCTGAGAAACCGGAGCTCCTGTTCTGTCGGGTCTCTTCGGCCATCATTCACCGCCAACTTTCTGCCTCTGTTTTTATTTATTTATTACTATTTATTTAATAGCTTTTTAAGACAATGTCGACTATGATCACTTATATAAACGCCTCGTGCAGGACTGGAAGCTGGGATCCCTGCACCGAGCTCCGTCCCTGAGACGCTTTTCCGCAGCCTTCTCCCCGGAACCCCGAGAGGAACTCCGGTACAAGTTAGCTAGCTGAGTGAGCACAGATGCTAGCTAACCTCGAATATTAAAAACTCTGCACAAACCAACCTGTAAACGGTGTAAATAATTACAAACACCCCAATTCCAGTTCCTCTCCAGACCGTTATCTAGTGTCCTGGTTCGATACCGGCCCCAGAGAGGACACTGTGTGGAGCAGAAAGTCAACAATGTTCATAGTTAACGGCTAGCTTTCCCCCCAAACACTGTAACAAAATGGCGTCAGGGTTGCCAAACGTACGTAAAATAATCCTCTTGCCTCATCCTCTGTGATGTATAGCAGGTATAAATTATTAAAAATTATTGGGCGGAAAACCGTACAATTATATATACACATTATGATATGAAACATTAAAGATGCATATAAAGGAGCCACTATATTTTATATAAAACTTTATGTTTATTCAATCAAAGAAATCAAAGAAAATCTTCTTGTAGTTAGATTATCGAGTTGCATATAAATATTAATATATGTTTATATGCATGTGTTTCTCAAAAACAATGCAAACCTGGATGTTTCTCAACTTTCAAAAGACATTGTATTTCCGTATAACGGCATAATGTGTATAACGAAGTTTTATTGTTCTGTGTGTTATAACACAATCATTTACCAACAGTCACTGTGTTAAATGAACAACAAAAAAACAAACAAACAAAGCAAACAAACAAACAATATATTTAGTACATATACAATATCACATACGGTAATATATGGTATTATAATTGTAAATTCCATCCTAACATTACAAGTGGTAAACGCGGCTGAGGAAATGCCAATGCTGAAATTATCTGGGAAGGCCATGGACTGTAGTTTCTTTATTCATTTGGGTGTTTTTAATTTGTCCGGAATTAATTTGTGGAATTATTTTTTCACTTTACTTGTTTTACAAGTTTTTTCTTTTCATGTTATTTGTATAAATCAGTGTCATATAAACGAACAAGGACATCCCCTTAAAATTACTTGTAGGAGAATTGAAACTGAATGATAATAAAACTCGTTCACCCAAAAACAAAAATCATATTTTCCCGTTATTCTTTGCTGCTGCAAAATGGAAATTGTCACACATGCCCATGATCTTATCTTATCTTAAATTAAAAATACAGTAAAGCTAATAGTATATTTTTGTTGGGGCCCTGGTGTTCCTTTGGGGGTCCTTAATGACTGCTTTTATTAAAAGCACTGCATGGAGAAACACTAACATTTCAGTTCCAATCATTCAAAAGACACCAAAGGATTTGAAATAAATGGTATTGGCAACCTGGGACATTCTCTTGTGGGACAGGTGCATGCTGGGAAATGTCCTCAATGTGCTTTGTTTACTGAGGGACACTGTGATCAGCTGATCACTAACTCCACACACCAGATATATCCCAGAACAGAGATATTACATTATTATCTCTTCTATAATAATAATAATAATAATAATAATAATAATAATAATAATAATAATAATGTTATTATGAATTATTTCAAAGTAACAACTGAGCCGAAACATTTTATTCCACTTGCAAGTCTTTCAGATGAAATGCCTGATACTGATTATATTATATAATGTCAAATTTACTTATTTATGTATTTATTTTACATTTAAATATATTTATATACAAGTGTTGATTGTTCTCCTTTTTTGCTATATATTTTAAATACCCCCCCCCACACACACACACAGTCTGTTGCAGAAATGAGTGATTTTTACTTCGTATAAAGCCCTGATTAGGATTTTGTTTCATTTAAATACTTATATATAATCCATAAAAGTGCTTGAAAAATTGGGTTTCACGCATTGCTTTCAGTTCTTCCCTTCATGATGATGTGTTTGCAAAATATGAATGTCTTGAAAATTGTTACAATGTTCGAGCCATTACAATAAGTTGGTAAATAAGGATCGAAAGATCAACTGATTATTTATTGATTCATTTCATTCATTTGTTGTAATATCTCACACAGATTTTAGGTAATAAAGTCGGTAATATCAGAGTAAAAAAAACGCAAAAACATTTGATGTGAAGGAAACTTAGAACCATTTTTTTTAGACTGACTTGTTTGTTTGTGTAACATTTTTTGTTTGCAATTATACCCTACATGCACCTGCCGTTTTTAAAATGTGGCGAATCTGCGGTAGTGGAAATTTCAGCACGTGGGTAAACAGGAAGTTGTGTCGGGACAGTATCCGGTGAGTTTGAGCGCAACTGCAGTTTTTACATCTCAGAGATTCACAGGACAACGATTCAAACCCAGGTACTTTATAACACACACACACACACACACACACACACACACACACACACACACACACACACACACACACACACACACACACACACACACACACACACACACACACACACACACACACACACACACACACACACACACCACACACACACACACACACACGCACACACACACACACACACACACACACACACACACACACACACACACACACACACACACACACACACACACACACACACACACACACACAACACACACACACACACAAACACACACACACACACACACACCACACACACACAACACAACACACACACACACACACACACACACACACACACACACACACAACACACACACACACACACACACACACACACACATAAACACACACACACACACACACACACACACACACACACACACACACACACACACACACACACACACACACACACACAAACACACACACACACACACACACACACACACACACACACACACACACACACACACACATAAACACACACACACACACACACACACACACACACACACACACACAAACACACACACAGAATACACACACACACACACAACACACCACACACACACACACACACACACACACACACACACACACACACACACACGTTTTATTGTCATTATAACCACATATAGCTGACTGTGTACACAGTGAAGTGAGACAACGTTTCTCCAGGACCCTGGTGCTTACACAAAACAACATATAACACAAACACAACAACACAATGCTGAGGACGAGACTAAGTTTATCTACATAAAGTGTATCGTGTGTAACCAAGTGCAAACAGCGCAAAGACAGAATAGGACTGTGTTTGACAACACGAGACAGTGCATAACAACAACATTACACAACATAAACTAAAATAAGATTTAAAAAAAAAAAACACAACAACGACCGTCACTGTGATGTAGTGCAATGTTTTCACACTCAATCACACACACACACACACACACACACACACACACACGGTTATGGTGATCTGTCTGTGTCTTTCCCCTCATCTATCAGTTTACGTCTTCACCTATCAGCTTCCTTCTCTTCCTCCTCCTCCGAGTCTTCCTTGTTTTCTTTCTTTCCTTCTGTTCTTTTATCACCTCTTTTCCTGCTCCTTTTCGTCCTTCCGTTCTTTCTGCTCTTCCTCATCCTCCTGTTTTCCCTCCTCTTCTTTACCTTCTATTCTTTCTGCTCATCCCCCTGTCCTTCCTGCTGTTCCCCCTGTCCTTCTTCCTCCTCCTCCTGTTTTCCCCTCTTCCTCCTTATCTTTGTCCTCCTTATCATATTACTTTGCCTACTTTATCCTCTTTCTTCTCCTCTTCATCTTCCTCCTCATTCTTCTTTATTCCCCCTTTCATCTTCCTCTTCACCTCCCCGTCTGCTTCCTGTGCCTCTCTTTCTTTGTTCTCCTCTTCCTCCACTTCCCCTGCCTCATTTTCATCTTCCTCCAACAACTTCTCTTCCTCCTTTACTGATGGCTTATGTTTATCTGGTCATGGTGATTGTAATATGAACATCTCGCGCTGCACGAAGGCTCCATGTGACCTTTTCCGTCTCCGGTTGTGTTTCAGATTCCGTCCTGAGATCAGGATGGCTCATATCACCATCAATCAGTATCTGCAGCAGGTGGGTTTGGTGGATTGGTTGGTTGATTGGGTTTGAACGGAGTAACATGACATGAAATAAATCATGTAAAGTGAAAGACTATGTTCACTAACAGCAGTTTATCCTTTAGGTTCTAGAAGTCATTGAGAATCGGGACGGCATTTCCTGTGCTGAGCTCGTCTCATTTAAACACCCGCATGTAGCCAATCCTCGACTGCAGGTACGCCGTGCTTTCTCTTTTCTTTATTCTTTTATTTCCCCCTTGAGTCTAATCGGCCTTCATCTTCAGGAATTGAACAGACTGAGAGATGACGATGCTGTATTTTCTTCTAAACTCTTTAAAGCACTGGTTTCAAACTCATTATCTCCGGGGGCCACATCAGCATTACGTTTCTGCTCAAAGGGCCTGATAAGACAGTATATAGTGTTTGATGAGCGACGCTGCCTCACAATACAAAATACATAGCAGTTTTTCTCCTTGAAGCACAAACATGTATTTGCTTTCCCATGTTTCATGGAAAAAGAAAAAGAACTAGAAAAAGAAAAAGAACAGGATTATATATATATATATAATATATATATATATATATATATATATTACACAGTACTGTGCAGAAATTTAGGCAGGTGTGAAAAAATGCTGTAAACAAACAATGCTTTCAAAAATGGAAGTGTTAATAATTTATTTTCATCAATGAATGAAATGCAGTGAATGAACAAAAGATAAATTCGAAATCAAATCAATATTTGGTGTCAAAACAGCAGCAGTTCTTCTAGGTACACATGCACACAGTGTTTTGAAGGAACTCTGCTGGTTGGTTGTTCCATCTTGGAGATGTAAACACACACATCTTCTGTGGATGTAAACGTGTAAAAGGATTCTCACATCCTTCTGTCTCTACATGGAATCCCACACACACTCCATGATGTTGAGATCAGGGCTCTGTGGGGGTCGTGCCATCACTTCCACTACTTCGACTTCTTCAAATGTTAATAACACCAAATATTGATTTGATTTGGTTTGCTCTTTTGTTGCATTTTGTAAATTGACAAAAATAAACAATCGTTATTTACTGATATGCACAGATGCATAGGTTACCCATTGTTGTCACGTTACCAACATGTTGACTTTGAAATGATACTTAGATTAAATAACACAATCCCAATGAGAAATCAATCCTATGGCGAAAAAAATAACAGAAATTGAATAATGGAATTTTTTTTGAAAACACAGAATGTTACAAAGTTGAACTGTTTGAACTAAAAATAGAGTAAATATAAAGATAAATAAATTGTCATTTTGTATAACAAAACTGCAGTAGTAATATTGTTAGCATCAGCATAATAGTCGGAGTGCATCCCTGAGGGGGAAAAAAAACGCATCAAGCACGCACACGATGAGCACACACTGCCCCCTGTTGTCCGACACACACAACTACAGCAGTTATTGTTTAAGTACCAATACTTGGAAGATAATTTATAAGATAATGATTTCTCGTACCGGTATATCCTGCAACACTCTTAGGATGCAAAGAGATTTGGTTTCAGTACAAAACATCTACAGTAAACCATCAATTAAATTAAGTGCTTTCTTACTTCTCGCGCATAAACAGGCCTTTATAGAGCAAACATGATGAAATAAAACCAGATGTTCTTTTCCTGTTTTGTCTACAGGAAGTTGCAGCTCTACCTCTGCCATGTTAATCTATATTCTCTCTCTCTCATCTCAGGACACGCCTCGGCCTCCATAGTGTTGTGATGCGTCATATTCTCATATGTCAATCATATATTCTACAAAATTTCATGTTCTCTTTTACAGAAATGTTTACTGACAGTGTTTAGATTTATAATGATTTTTGAGGATTCGGCCGAGAGAGAGAGAGAGAGACAGAATAATGGAGTCTGTGTGCAGGGTGTTGGATTTGTTAATCAGGTGTTTTGTGTTCACAGTTGTCCAGTCCAGAGGAAAAATGTCAGCAGGTGTTGGAGCCTCCTTATGATGAGATGGTTGCTGCACATCTGAGGTACAGAGATTCAGATTTTACAGCTCAAACCTACTTATTCTATCAAATCCTCCAAATGAGATTCTCCATGTTTCTCTCTCTCTCTCTCTCTCTCTCTCTCTCTCTCTCTCTCTCTCTCTGTCTTTATTGCCTTCTCTCCATCTCTCTGTCTGTCTACCTGTCACCTTCTTTCCACCTTCTGTCTCTGTCTCTCACCTTCTTACTATCTCTTTTTTTTAAAACCTGTCTGTCTCTCTCTCTTTCTGTCTTTCACTTTCTTTATTTCTATGCCCATGCTCATCTTTCTATCTCTATCTATCTATCTATCTATCTATCTATCTATCTATCTATCTATCTATCTATCTATCTATCTATCTATCTATCTCTTACCACCATCGCTCTCTCTTACAACTTTCTCTATCTCATCTTCCATCTCTCTTTCCATCTCTCACACATCTCTTTATCTATCTCTCACTCTGTCTCCATCTCTCTTTTTAACCCTTCCCTCTCTCTATCTCTCACTCTTTCTGCTTATCTCTATCTTTATTTCTATGTCCATCTCTCATTCTTCATCTCCTTCTCTCCCAATCTCTATCTCTATACCTCTTCTCCCCCTAAATCTCTTCATCTTTCTCTCACCCTCTAAATCTCTCTATCTCTCGCCCATCTCTTTATCTATTTCTATCTTTTACCATCCCCAACTCTCTGCCTCTATCTCTCCATTTACCTCCGTCTCATCTATCTATCTCTTACCCTCCATATCTCTCATCATCTGTCTCTTTCTCTATCTCTCACCCTTCATCTCTTTCCCCATCTCCATCTCTATATCTCTTCTTCCTAAATCTCTCAAATTTTCTCTCCCACCCTCCTTGTCTATCTTTCTTTCTCGATCTCTCACCCTCCTTACCATCTCTCCATCTCTCTTTTTTTACCTTTCTCTCTCTCTCACTCTTTCTGCCTATCTCTATCTTTATTTTTATGTTCATCTCTCTTTCTCTCCTCACCTCTACCTCTATATCTCTTCCCCCTAAATCTCTCCTCATCTCTCTCTCTCTCATTATCCCCAACTCTCTACCTCTATCTCTCTATTTACCTCTCATTGACACATCTCTTTATCTCCCTATCTTTACCTCTGTCCATCCTCTTTATCTATCTCTCATGCTCCATCGCTATCTTTTCCCCATCTCTTTCTCCATCTTTCATCAGCTCATTCTCGCTCTCTCTCTATCTCGCTCTCTCTCTCTCTCGCTCTCTCATCAAATAAAGGATTGTAAAAGTAAAAAAAGTGTCTCTATCTCTCTCTCTCTCAGATGTACGTATGCTGTGGCAAATCATGACTTTGTGGAGGCGTATAAATGCCAGACGGTAGTGGTACAATATCCTTTTTTTAGATTAGAAATGAGATGTAGTGTGTAACAGATATAACAGTATGTAAGAGGAATGTGTGAGGCGTTTAGAGATGTTATTACTGTCTGCGTAATGAAGAGCGTTTCTGTCTAATCACTATTAATCCTTAACATCCTACATCGTTTCTCAGAGCGTTTCAAGCCCACAAAGAAGAAAACTGGTAAGATTTCACTGATTTTCATGTTCTCTTGTACACAGTGCTGTGAGTGGAGATGATCAGTGTCGGAGTTAATAACCTCTCGTTCTCCTAATGGCTTACTTTTCAGGGCTTTAGCTCTGATGTTTGCAGTTACTCTGGATCTGCGGATATTTGCCAACAATGTAAGTTGAAAAAGCAAGCACTCTAAAAGCAGTGTTTTATACAAGAACACAAAGACGGTATTAAGTGTGTCGTGCATATGTATTTTGTCGAACCACTTTTCCCTGCATTTACCAGCTTTGAACATTAAGAGACTCTCATTTTTGTCCATTCCTCTTTGCAAAACAGTCTTGCAAAAGATTCTCAGTTGGATTTCAGTCTGGAATTTTTTGACTGGGCCATTTTAACACATGAATATTATTTGATCTCAACCATTCCATTGTAGCTTTGACTGAATGGTTAGGGTTGTTGTCCTGCTGGAAGGTGAAGCTCTGCCCCAGTCACAAGTTCTTTTGTAGCCTCTAATAGATTTTCTTCCAAAATGGTCCTGTATTTAGCTCCATCCATCGTCCCATCAACTCTGAACAGCTTCCCTGTGCCTGCTGAAAAAAAGCATCCCCGTAGCATGATGCTGCCACCACCATGTTTCACGGTCGGGATGGTGTGTATAGGCTGATGTGCACTGTAGGGCTTCCATCACACATAGCGTTTTGCTGGTAGATGGATAGATAGACTTTATTCATCCCAGAGGGAAATTTACAGTTTTTTTTGTTTGATATGTAAACCCAAAAAGCCAACAAGCGGCCTAGAAAGGGTTGAACAGTTGCGTAGCTTCATTGACATTCGTGAATCATGGAGTAAAACAATCATGTGGGCTTTAAATTGAGCCATTCCTGAAGGCCACTCGTGCACATGCAGCAGAGAATGCTTGATGAATCCACTTGAAAGAAGAAAAGTTGTTTTTGTTAGCAAAATCTCCATTTGATGAGTGATGTGGCTAAGACTTGAGTGTGTGTGTGTGTGTGTGTGTGTGTGTGTGTGTGTGTGTGTGTGTGGTGGATTGTGTGTGTGTGTGTGTGGGGTTGTGTGTGGTGTGTGGTGTGTGTGCTCGCTCAGGCGGAGCAGCAGCTACAGAAGAAGGGCAAAGGGAAGGTCGGGGACATGCTGGAGAAAGCAGCCGAGCAACTCATGAGCTGCTTCCGAGTGTGTGCCAGCGACAAGTGAGTACACACATGGTACTCACAGCTAGACACTAGTGTACTCGCACGGTCCGGTCCGGTGCCCAGTGATGTCATTGACTTATGTCCCTATCAGTCGTGCAGGTATCGATGACTCGAAGAAGTGGGGAATGCTGTTCCTCGTCAATCAGCTCTTCAAGATTTATTTTAAGGTAATAGTAAACAGTGTAGAACACTAGTTGCATGTTACATTAAGACGACCCCTTGTGGATCTGCGGCTGTACTGCAGGCTAATTGTTGTTGAAAATCGCACAAATAATTTTAGGTTCAAAATGAAAAAACAAACTCGGGTAAAAACCATCCAAGATAAAATATTTAATATTCGAAATATATTTCATTATCAAACTAACAGATGAAGTCCATGTAAAAGGTGTGTAATAGTTCACCTGATGGATTTGCAGTTTTCCTTTTACTATCAAAATTAAAGTCATTATAAATTGTTTAAAAGTATTCCCTTATTAGGTGGGTTCCTTTTTTAAGCTTTATTCCCTATACCATATCAGGGAATTGTTTTCGTTAGGGATAAACTACAGGCACTACACGTACAATTTTTTAATATATAACTTTTTAAACTTGTTTGTGTGTGTAAACCTGCTTTGAGAGACTGTCTATTGTTAATTGCACTGTACATATAAAAAATTATTTCGTATTTGTGTTATATCCACCTTATTGATTATTGGTGCGTTTCCGTTCTCTGTTGTCAGATCAATAAGTTGCATCTGTGTAAGCCTCTTATCCGAGCCATAGACAGCTCCAATCTCAAGGATGATTACAGCATGGCACAGCGAGTTACCTACAAGTACTATGTGGGCCGCAAAGCAATGTTCGACAGCGACTTTCAACTCGGTTAGAACTCCGATCCCGTTTTATCCATTCCCATTTTAACAAATGAATCTTGTCTCGTCTCTGAATTTTGATCGACTCCTTTTCTTTCTGTGTTTGTGTCGCGACAGCGGAAGAGTACTTGTCCTTCTCTTTTCAACACAGCCATCGCTCCTGCAAGAGGAACAAGCGTCTTATTCTTATTTACCTTCTGCCCGTCAAGATGTTGCTTGTAAGTAGCTCAAACATTAAACCATCGTTTATCGATAAATAAACTAACATCCATTGGTCTGTACAGGCTGAATAAACAGGTAGTGAAGATCTGACCACTTTAATCAACATTCTAAATGAATACATTGTCTTAGAGTGAGCATAAATCACTGTTTAATACAGAGAGATGGAACCATTGTAACTTTTCCTGCTGGCCTTTGAGTTCAATGGATGATTTTTGCATGTTATTATGAATATGGACATTAAATGTTGAGAATGTAACAAAAACTGCACCTGCAAATAACACTAACAGCTTAGTTAATAGCAGATACACAACATAGATGCTCATTATTAACAGATAAATGTAAATCTCGTTACAATCTGCTATACTTTGTATAATTTAAAGGGGGCAGAAATTCAGCCTAGAACGTCTTATATGAAAAAAACACTTAATAACAAAAGTTATTTCTTTCTATTCAGTCAAATTGTTAATGCTGGGAAATCACATGGCTATAAGTAAGTTAATGAATGACTAGGTGTGTGTGTGAGAGTTTTAATACACACAGCTTCAAGTAGTTATTTGCCTCCATTTTATTAAAATCGTAAAAACAAGAATTCCATACGATTACATCTTTAGTTTGCTTCTCTGTTATTTATTTATGTAGATTGTTACAAATGTATTTTCCTTCAAATGTACTTAATACATTACACACTTACACAGTACTATAATTTATTTATGTTCTGATAATCATTTTGGTCACAAGCCTTAATCAACTCGGTGTATGTGAAAAGACTCTACTCTTCGCACACCAAACTAATAATAGAGTGATATTAGTAACTCAAACACTGACTGTTATCATGAGCCTAAAACCTTCTTTTCAAAACCAACTAAACAAAAATCGCACAAATAAGGCCATGTGTAAGTTTGAATGGGTGAGTTTGAGTTTGTTTCATAATTTACTCCTCTCAAAATGTTGTGCATCTTGTAAAGGCCCTGGCAGATTGGATGTGTGGTAGGTCCTGACAGATTAGCAGGTGAAAAGAAAATTGAAAATAAAATATTAATATAAAGTATCCTATTCTTAATCTTAAGCAGCTGATTCTAGACTCTGGATTGATTTTCGACTCCCAACAATGGTAAAAAGTAAGATCCTCCCCAAGTATCAGAATCTATTAAATGTAGTTTACTAGTAAAATCGACTAATGCAGAATGTGACGTAACATTATACAATGTACTCTCATTTACAAACACGGTCCACGCCACATGTTTTTGTGGAGCAAAGGGTGTTTACGATACATAATCACCTTCCACGTTATTAGAAACATGTCTACATATACACTGTTATCTAAACCTCAATGTATAAATGTGTGATCTCTTGTCACACGATAATGATTTATTTTTGGGTAATAAACAGCGGGTGCGCCTAAGACAACTCTCGAATTTCGATCGGCTTAGTGATACTCATAACCTGTTACCATTCTGTGTGTGCAGGGTCACATGCCAACCAACCTGCTCCTTAAAAAGTACGACCTTATGCAGTTTGCAGATGTCACTAAGGCTGTGAGGTATGTTTTGAGACGATGATCAAATATATATTGACCTCACCAATAAAACAGAATTAGAATAGATGATTATGATCTCTGGCTTCATTTCTCTCCTTTTTCCTAGCGAAGGCAATCTCCTGTTGTTGAACGAAGCTCTTGCCAAACACGAGACCTTCTTCATCCGGTGTGGAATCTTTCTCATCCTTGAGAAGCTGAAAATCATCACCTACAGGAACCTTTTCAAGAAAGTGTGAGTTTACCACGACGCCGGAACGATTTGCAGACACTTTGACTCAGTTTGCTTTGACCTTGTTGGAATTCTGGTTGGTATTAGTTATGAGCAAATAGCAAATATCTAATGGTATTATTATGATAACTGCAATTCTATGTGTCCTTAGCATGAGTCTAAATGCCTTCAGGACAATTAACAAATCATTCCGAAAAACAATTTTTGCTTGGACATGTTACAAATATCACATCAATGTGCATTATACATTTTTATATCATTTTAGCACCATTAAAATTAGTCTGGAATTTACATTTCTGTTGGAAATGGCAATTGTAAATTACAATTTTATTTACTTTTTGCACATGCTGTAGTGTGTAGTTTTGCACATGCTGTAATGTTTTTTTTTTTTATTAATATAGAAATCATTTCCATTTTGAATATTGAATGGGCATTTAAAATAAAATGTTGATACCCATGTGCTTTTGCTTATGATACTTATTCTGTAAAGTTTAGTTTGGACTGAGTAAAAAGCACAGTATAAGTCAAATTAGATTTGATCAATTTATCTTCTATATATCTGAACGCTGCATGATCCTCAGTTTCTGCTGCTATATATATAATCTTTAAGAGTGGAAATAGAGAATAGTTTGGGTTGCAAGTGATTGTTTTTTTCCCCTCCTTTTTCCAGGTATCTTTTGTTAAAGACTCACCAGCTTCCTTTAGATGCGTTCTTGGTTGCACTGAAGATGATGCAGGTGGAGGACGTGGACATTGATGAGGTTCAGTGCATCCTGGTCAATCTCATATACATGGTAAGATATTCCCGCTTTGCACAGCATTGATCGAGAAGTGTTACGAGCAGTTGTACAGGACTATGGTTCTGTCTAAATCCTTCTATCTAACCGCAAGTGTATAAAACCTTATGGCACTTTGTGAATACACACTGTTACACATTATTTAAAGTCCCAGGTTGATTTTGAAGTCTACTTTACCGTCATTGTTTCTTGTGCCTAATCAGTCACCATAAATTTTTAATATGGCTGCATCTGGGCAGATGTTGTAGCTCCAATAGACTTCACCCTGCTGCACATGCCCATGATCTAAGAGTATATGATGAAGTGATACTGTATGCTTTGGATTATTAACAATCCCTTTCCTTCTCCTCAATACTCGTCATTCTGGTACAAGTGGATTTTTCCAGAACTTTCAGAAACCTTCAATGGGAACTTCATCTGGGGAATTGTTCTAAATTTATAACTGACCAGGGATTTGGGAATTGGGAGGGAAAAATTGTGTAAATTTGGAAATTTGTATGTATATATGTATGTTTGTATATGTGTGTATGTATGTATATGTATATGTGTGTGTGTATATATATATATATATATATATATATATATATATATATATATATATATATATATATATATATATATATATATATATATATATATATATATATATATGTATGTATGTGTGTGTGTGTGTGTGTGTGTGTGTGTGTGTGTATGTATGTGTGTATATATATATATATATATATATATATATATATATATATAATATATATATATACACATACACATACACACATACACAGTAGCATTATAATTAAAGGAACAAATTGATCTAAACGACTCAAAATAAAAGATCCATTTTGTCCTATGCATTTTAATGAACAAGATTAAGAGAACCAAGCCACTAAAATGAACAATCTTCTTATAACTAATAGTCTGCCCCTTGTGGTTAAGAGGAGTGAAACGAAATGCATTTTGCTTATGTGTATAAAAAAAATTGGTAGTTGAAACAGATTCCAAATAAAATCTTGTTAATTAAAGTCTTGTTAATCAAGTTTGCCTTAAAACAAAAATAACTTTGTGTATTTTATATCTCACATAGGGTCACATCAAAGGCTATATTTCCCACCAGCACCAGAAGTTGGTTGTGAGTAAACAGAACCCTTTTCCACCCCTGTCCTCTATATCATAAACTACGGCCGCTGGACTACCGTCATGTCTGATCTGAACTCATTCACGTTCGATTGGAAATCTTTCCAAAATAGTTCCAGAGACACTGCATCCTTAAAGAAATTCTATTGGTCACCAGCAGTGAAGTCAGTTTATGTTTTGTATGTTTTAAGTTACATTTAATGTGATTTTCAACCAGTTTGTTAAAAATCTAATAAATATGACTTTAACCTTGTTTTTGAGGGAACATGAGAACTGTAATGTGTTTTCAAATGAAAAATTTGCTTGATTTGGACATTCTGTGGTTATTTTTTCCCAGTTCATACTTGTGAATTGTTTTCAATCCCCTATGTGTAAAATAAACTGTTTTTGTAGGTTTTTTTGTGGCGTGATTATCATTCTGGAAGCGTTTCATGTGTGGACTGCTTCGGCGCTTAGTAGAAGTTTGCGTATCCACGGGAGATATCGGGAAATTTTAGTGAACACGAGCCCCTTATTGCAGTCACTTTGGGAGAGAGACAGACCAGTTAGGAACGCTGTACTTCCTTCCACCGTAGCCACAGGAGTCCCAGACCTAAGATCGCAGTTTTTGCGTTGTGATCGCCACTTTATACCCTCAGGCTCTCGCTCGTCCATACAGAACATCTTATTGGTCAAGGAGAAGCTCAGGTTCAGTTTGGAATGGCAGACGTCCAGCATGAGGTATGCCATTTTGTTTGCTCCACCCACTACCACACCTTCTTTACCACTTTTCATCAAGATGTTCTCGCTGAAATCCTTATCAGGGAGGCAGAGCTGGAAGCTTCCCGGACCCAAATCGATCGGCTCCTTGAGCTCCAAGAATGCCAAGTCGTCGTCATGGTTGCCAGCAAGGTACCTGTTATGGAAGGTCATTTTGGTCTGCTGAGAAGAGTTCATTTTGTCCTCCGAGTGTCCTACAATGGTAAAAACAAAGACACACTGTGTGCAGAAGAGTTTCTATAGGAAGGGGGGATTACTGGCTTCACTAGCAGAGACTGATTCTCACCAATGACCAAGGCGAGATCTTTGTGTGTTGTCATGCAATGAGCTGAAGTAAGTATAGACCTCCTTCCAAGGATCACACCATGACAGATTACCTCACTGGCTGCATTCACAAAGTTCACCTGCCCAACAAGTGAGTGGGATTCAGATTACTTTGTTTTTTCAAATATGGTATCATCAAAAAGTCTTGTTAGATCACAAATAAATACGAGGCAGTACTGGAGTTTCGATGCTAGCGATGCTGCGTTTACAA
Source organism: Kryptopterus vitreolus (assembly GCA_030449085.1). Lineage (NCBI taxonomy): Eukaryota > Metazoa > Chordata > Actinopteri > Siluriformes > Siluridae > Kryptopterus > Kryptopterus vitreolus. The sequence continues at coordinate 4,162,303 of JACRUU010000022.1, forward strand.
GAAATTTGCACAGTATCACCATCACACCTTGAACGTGTGTCAAACTCACGTCATGTCAAATGTGTCTGTGGGGAACCTGCTCCCGTTTCATTCAGGTTTTCACGTTTGATAATTCAGCAGTCAGCATGATTTACTCACCTGCCATGGACATTTTCCTTTGGGGCAAATGGGGTCATTATGATCCATACTCTTACTGGTAGAGTTATCAGACGAGATCCTGACGTTCCCGCACGGGTCCTGAGCTAAGAGAATGAAGAATCATATATCAGACTTCTAGTGTTTCCATGACTCTGTAAAGTCTGTGTCCTTGATGAAACCAGAATTGTCAAGTAAAAAAGTACAAATACTTTGTTTACCTTACTTTTGGGTGTCTGTACTTTACTGGAGTAATTATTTTTCAGCCATCTTGTACTCCTTACATTTTCACACAATTAGTACTTTTTACTCCTTACATTTAAAAAATAGCCTCCTTACTCCTATTTAATTTCGGCTCGTTTTTATTTTTATTTTTTAAATGTCTCCATCCGGACAGAGTGAATGTGATTGGATGAGAAATATAAACATACACCCAACACAAAACATTCACACAACACAAATCATGTCACAATCCAGCAAGGACATCACCAGTGTTATTCAAAAAAAGATTATTTCTCCACCACTGGCTCGTTTATCAAACGGGTGCTTTCTTTTCCTCCTTTAAATTTCGCAAATTAAGCTATGGTAAGTAGTTCGTTAGAGAGACGTTTGCGATTGGCATTTACCATCATAAACCTAAAAAAAAAAACATCCCAACCAAACACATATATTTCCTTATGACCTACTTGTATATTCATTCATTTATTCATCTACCGATATATCCGAGCTTCCCTTGGGTTACGGGGAGTCTGTGCCTATCTAAGGCATCTATGGACATTAAGGCAGGATACACCCTGGATGGAATGCCAACCCATCACAGGTCACACACTCACATTCACACACTAGGGACAATTTTCCAAGGTGCCGTGTTTTTGGACCGGGGGAAACCTGAGAAAACCCCCCTGAGGCACGGGGAGAACATGCAAACTCCACACACACATGGCCGAGACGGGAATCAAACCCGGACCCTGGTGGTGTGAGCGAACGTGCTAACCACTAAGCCACCGTGCCCCCCTCTTGTATATTCATTTCAACCTTAAATAAATTGGATCATATCCCATGCATCCAGGTAACTATATTTCGATATAACTCTTTTCCCTTTGCTTTTGTCCTTAGTGTCTTTTTTCCCTTACGTTACTTTTGAAACCACTACTTTTACTTGAGTTGATACATCAATAGACGTATGAGGAATACTTGAGGAAGGAATGTGAATACTTTTGACAAAATACTTTTTTAAAAGTACCAGACTCAATAAAATGCCCTTGAAAAGAATGTGTGCGCACCCTGTGGTATGCAGCTCCTGCCATCGCTGTGAAGTTTGTAGCCTCTGGCGCAGAAGCATCGGTACGAGTCAGGTAAAGTTCTGCAGTAGTGTTCGCAAACCAGAGGGCCTCCAGTGGGGCATTCGGAAACATCTGCATAAACACCATTAATCGTTATTCACCGAATCCGTGTCATTCATGCCCGACTCGAAACGTCACATTCGCTGCGACCTTTTTCACAGTCCCGTCCCGTGTACATGTCCGTGCACCGGCAGATGTAGCCTCCTATCTTATCTTTACAGATGCCTCCATGTTGACAAGGATTGTCTTTACACTGATCTCCATCTGGGAAGCGACGCAAACAGTTAACACCATCATAATACTGTGTTTTGTACTCTTTAATCACATGGTCATGACCGGAAGAGAGATTCTTACCGTAGTATATGTTCCAGAACTCTTCCTTTTGGAGGCAAAATGCACAGTAGTATGTTAGTGGTATTTTAAATTCTTACACAATCATTAGAATTACATTAGAGTTTATTAATGCGTGATTAATGCAGTTTGCATTTCTGCTTGTACATATTTTATTTTTTTAGAAATGTAAATAAATAAACAACAAAGGCGAAATTAAAACCTTCAGTGCAACACATTTATTCACAATGTCCTTTCATTCATTCATTCATCTTCTACCGCTATATCCAATCTTCCCTCGGGTGTGCCTATCTCAGGCGTCTATGGGCATTAAGGCAGGATACACCCTGGATGAAATGCCAACCCATCACACACACACACACATTCACACACTAGGGACAATTTTCCAAGGTGTCAATCAACCTACCGGGCATGTTTTTGGACCGGGAGGAACCCAGAGAAAAACCCCCTGAGGCACGGGGAGAACATGCAAACTCCACACACACATGGCCGAGACGGGAATCGAACCCCGACCCTGGCGGTGTGAGGTGAACGTGCTAACCACTAATCCACCGTACCCCATACAATGTCCTTTCTTTTCTCAAATATATTTTGATTGGGAAAAGAAATTACACAGAAAAATAACCTTCACTATACATTTGTTTTATTGATGGTCTCAAGTGAAATCTGATGATTTGCCTCATTTAAAACACCATGATTAACATTCAAACATGAGTGCTCTATTAGTGCTCTATGTTTAGTTTATAATAAACATGAATTTGCATAAACCATCTGTATTTGTCCATGCCCATGTTGTTTAGAGTATGAATTTTAAGGACTTCATTTAGGAACCGATAAAAGCGTGTGATTAAGTTACGAGTTAACTCATGACAATCATGCCATTAATTATAAATATATAAATTATAAAAGTAAATATTCATAGCCCTAATCATAATATGTCTACCCCACACACATGAGAAGAGGGAAAAAATAATGCCTTTGACACAGAACTTCATTTCCAGTTTAAAATCATCTTCCTCCCTTTATTGGGCGCCACAGAGGATCATCCTTCTTCACACCACCCTGTCCAATATATCTACCCTAACTACATGCATGTCTTTCCTCACCACATCCATAAACCTCCTCCTCATCCTTCTTCTTTCCCTCCTGCCTGATACTTTCATCCTCAAAATTATTCTCCCTAATTATTGTCCCTAATCTGCACATGTCCAAACCATCTCAATCTCTCCTCCCTCACCTCGTCTCCAAAACATCCTACATGCGCCGTCCCTCTAATAAACTCATTTCTAATCCTGTCATTCCTCGTCTCTCCCACTGAACACCTCAACATCTTCAACTCCTCCTGTCCAACACCACTGTCTCTGAACTGCACCTAACCTTCCTATAATCTTTCCCTTTCATTCTTACAGATGCCCTTCTATCACTAATCCCTCCTGCAACCCTTCTCCACGACACTACCCTTCCTGCACTCTTTTCTTCACTTCTCTAACACACATTCCGTTACTTTGCACTGTTGTATTTGAACTCCACCTTCACCACCTCGTCTCTCTACAACCGCACCACTCCACTGCCCTCCCTCTCATTCACAAACATCCACTCGGCCATTTACTGACTTTCATTCCCCTTCTCTCCAGCGTGTACCTCCACCTCTCCAGACTCTTCTCAGCCTGTTCCCTACTCTCATCACAAATCACAATTAAAAAAGCACAACTTCTTATACAGCTCATACACCTTTTCCTTAGCTTCAGCCAAATCCCTCTTCACCTTTTGCTGCATCTCCTTCTACTAATGCTTACTTTTCTCATCTCTCTGACAATCAGTTTATCTCTTCTTCCTCAAAGCCACGTTACACACTCTCCCCTGCCTCCACCACCAGTCTACAATCTCTTTCAGGTTGCATCTCCTGCACAGAATATAGTTCACCTGTGAGCACCTTCCTCCATTCTTACACATCACCCTGCTCCTATCACCAAGCCTAGATACACTCTCCACCACTCCATCTAACTCACTCCAGTATCGTTCCTTCTCCTCCATCTCGCAAGCTACTTGCAGAGCATAAGCACTGATGATATTTATCATCTCACCTTCGACATCAAGCCTCCTAAAATCTCTTCACTTTCAGGATTTCCATCCACACGGTGAGTTTAAACCCACCCCCAATGTCCCTGTCGTACTCCCTTTCCACTTGCCGACACACAACATATCGACCTTTCTTCACTCATCATATCAGCTCTAACAGTAGCCCACTTTCCAGAGGCTGGTATGGAATTCAGTTTAGTGATCTGCATATTTGGTTTGGCACATGTTCCACAGTTGATGCCCTTTATAATGCAACCGTCCCCATTTATTATTATTGGTTTGGGAATGTAATGGCTTGTGAAATCCTAATGGATGGGTTTCTAATTGAACATCATATTTAAAATTATAGATTTAAAAACAGCTTATTTGGTTTTCATTAATTAATTAGGTAAGCAATTTACAATCAGTGGTCTTTTTTTTTTATCAGTCGTGGGTGAAGCAAACAATCCATGTAGTTGTGTTAATGTAGAGATACACTTTGTAAAATCCAGTAAAAGTAAAAGTGCTCTATTTAAACACTCTCTTGCCTTTAAATATACTTAAGTATCCAATGTACTATGCTTTATAATGGCTATAAATGTTAACTAATTTTATAATATTATTTCAGATATTTGACTTTAGTCAAATTTTACATTTTACATTTTTTACAATTAAAATCTCACCAAATGGAAAAACTACTTCATTACTGTCCACCATTGCTAAAATTATATGCATATAGAAGGCCCTAAAATCTTTCATAATATAAGTGGGATTGTTTCTAGGTTTTTGTTAATTATTACAAGTTACAGATCGCAAATTAGAGAGAACTTGTGGTCTTATTTATTTATTTATATCTAAATGTTATGGAGTAAAAAATGAGTGGAATCTATCACAACATCGATTTTACTATAATGTAGTTTCAATTCAAATCAAATTTCATTTATAAAGCACATTTAAAAACCAACTATGGCCAAAGTGCTGTAAATAAACAAGAAATTAGAAATGAAAGAAAGCAAGAAATTAAAGAAATTATGTAAATGGAATGATAAAATATTAAATGTACGGGAGAAAAGCTTTTTATGCATAAAGTTTTATGCATAAATTTGAAAATTTTTAGGAAAAACATTTGGTCATCTGAGAGAAACTGTGACAAATCAATATGTTACTGTAGTCACACGGACGACCAAGTGATTTATTCTACTGCTGGATGTCTTGTTGTTTTAACTGGAATCTTGATTCCCTTAAGAACGACTTAAAAATTTTGCACAAGTTTTATTCCTTGGATTAAAGCTTACTGTTTTCTGGTCGTTCTCAAAGACCTCCCTGGCCTCCTCCTTGTTGCAAGCTTCCTCATAACACTCTCGTTCCAAATTGCCCTTCAGGACTTCCTCCAAAAGGAACGAATTGCCACGTTTAGGCCGTTTAAAGATGGTCTTGGCTTGTTGGGCAGACTGGAAAACTGAGAAGCGAAGAAATTCGAAAGAGAAAATACATGAGCAATGTGTTAAAGTAGTGCAGTTAATGATCAAAGCTGGAAATATTTCTTGTCCATATTTATATCCAACATTATGTACAGATATTACATTTGCTGTGGTGTTATTTATGTTCCTCCCCAAGCCATGGCTTTATTGTCATTAAAAGAAGCTTCGTTACCTGTGTGTTCAGCGGTGCTCAGCAGGTAGTAGCTGTACAGTGTGAAAGAAAAGCAACTCCATAACCGAAACTCCATCCCAATAGAACAGAATGCTTTATTCCTGACCGCTTTTTCTCTTTCTGTCTTTATATCAGATCTATACTCTGTTAGCCACATTCGCTGTGACTCACGGCCACAGGTTTTTTTTCTCGCTACACCAACACAAGGTTGTACATACACTCACACACACACACACACACACACACACACACACACACACACACACACACACACACACACACACACACACACACACACACACACACACACACACCAGGATAGATTTTTTTTTTTTTTTTCTCCAGTCACATTGAGCCTTGGTCGTGGATGAATCACAATTTCACAAGTTTAATATCAAATAATATAAGATCTATATATAAATCTTTGAATTGATGAAATGTGAAAAAGGACGTTTTGAACAGATATATTGAATAAATGTGCTGCAAACACACACACACACACACACACACACACACACACATTGTTGCCCTTAGGAATGCTCTGTAAACAGTAAAAGGACTCTAATCTGCAAACATCTGAGCAAATAGAAAGTGCCAGGGTTGGACCTTAAACCTAAATATTTCTCTGTCACTAGTACTGTTTTATTGAACGTTATAGCAAAGAGCTAACACACATACACACACACACACACACAAGCAGGAAGGTCTGAAATTGGGTAAATTGCACTAAAGACAAAATAAAAAATCTCGTTATAAAAAAGACGTAATAATAATAAGACGTGAAGACTGATTCGATTGCAAACGTGACAAATGACACAAGCAGGACAAAGGGCTAACTATATCTATATATATATATATATATATATATATATATATATATATATATATGGAAGCTTTATTTCAATGTAGTTTCATTCCAGGGTTTTACTTGCATTTCTGCATTTCTGTTACACAAATTCATCGCACTGGATCTTCCTTCACATCCGAATCACAGGCACACGCCCAGGCACCCGTCTCTTGTTCCTGGATTTCTGGGTGCTTTTAGACTCGGCTATGACCTGTTCCATGACACTCTCGATCCACTTGAGGTACTTGGAGACCTGCGTGTAGACGCCGTACTTGTCTTTGCGAGCGCAGCCCTCGCCCCAGCTGACCACACCTGTCACGAACCACGTGTTTTTGTACCTGGTGACGTGCGGGCCACCGCTGTCACCCTGACACGCGTCCTTTTCCTCCCTGCCGTAGCCGGCGCAGAACATGCGGGGGCTGATGTTGAACTTGGTGGACTCCCTGCAGATGGAGCGGTCGATGTAAGGCACTGTGAGCCTCTGCAGGTACGTGGCCTGCAGCCCTCCCTCGTGGAGACGTCCGAATCCACTCACCATGCCCTCTTCTTGTTGCATGAGCACGCGTTCTGCGAAGTCGCGTTCAGGGAGGCATGCTGGGATGATGAACTTAGTGAAGGTGATGGGCTTCACAAGCTTGATGAGGGCAATGTCATTGTGGTAGGTGTCGGGCTGATAGTTTGTGTGCACTAGGACCTGTTCGACGGCATGGACCGCTTCCCGGCCTTCCCGAACAAGTGTATCCGTTTCACCTGTTTGGGAAATAGTTCATTCACAAGATTTATTTTCATAAGATTGCAGAACCACAATCTTGTTCTAATGGAACTTATATTATTAACGTGCGATTCATAAAGTGCGCATTTCTGTTCGGCCATTTTTATAAAAGAAATATAAATTAACATAAAATTAGAAGCATCAATGCAACACTCATATTTTTTTTACTCACATATTAAAAAAATAAACTACACCAAAAAAATGATTTTAAATCAGTAAACACGTCTCAAATCAAGCAGATTTGGCAATTAAAACCGTCCGTCTGGAAACAGTGAAAGTTTGGTGTCCTGATTATTTGCATTTGCATTTAAAATGCCATAATTACTTTAAAACATTCACATTTTGTCTTCAGACTCTATGTTGCGTTTGGTTTCACTCATAACATTTGTCCATGCCTATGTTGATTAAAGTATTATAGTGCTATGGAATCAAATTAATATGTAATAAATTGTTTTACCACAACCTTAATTTTATTTTTATTTCTAGCAGCCCCTTTTATACAAATGTATAATATATATATATATATATATATATATATATATATATATATATATATATATATATATTATAATACACCCAATAATGGCAACATTGCATTCCAAAGTCACAAGACTTCCACACTGACCTAGAATAACTGTGATGGAGCGAGACAGGTTCATGCAGTGAGCAGCAGACAAAATGAAGTACTCGTTAAGGATCGTCCCTCCACAGAAGCCCATCTTATCTTCGTTCATGAGCAACGCCTAGAAAAGAGACAGTCATACAGTCTGTGATTGTTTACCTATAACCTTTGCTTCATCTCATCATTATACTGTGTAGAACCACTGCATTATTAATTTCATCATAATAAACTGAATAGACTTAAAACACACATTGTACACCCAAAAGGTTTGTCAGCTGTCTCAATTGATTAAAATGAACTGTTCAGCAGTACCAGGATCATCTAGTGATGGGTCGTTCATTAACATCTCGTTCTTTCATGTGAAGAACGATTTGTTTCAAAGTGTGATTCATTATATGTTTACTAGATTTGCATGTGCAAAGCTCGGCAAAAAATTATTTTGAGAGTCCCCTAAATAATGAATCATTTTTTCTCATGTGACTCTCTTTGACTCTGTACAGTTATATATATATATATATATATATATATATATATATATATATATAATATAATATAGATATATATATATATATAGAGAGAGAGAGAGAGAGATATAGAGAGGAGAGAGAGAGAGAGAGAGAGAGAGAGAGAGAGAGAGAGAGAGAGAGAGCTGTGTATGTTTATTATTAGTAATGTCAAGCTCAACATAGAGCATGAAGACAAATATTCTCAGAATATTTGCTGTTTTCACACAAAAGCTCTTAATTGCAGGATTTGTGCATCAGTAATTTTTTGGTGCTTGACTTGGAACTTGGTGCATCAGTAAAAACAAATGTTTATTGGTTTATTGATTAATATTTTTTAAGTGGATTTTTAAAATGATTGTATATCATCTATATGATATAAGAAAGGGTGGTTATGAATGTAAATCTGTGTTACCTTGAAGGTTTCCATTGCACCTCTTTTATTTATTTATCTATTTATTTATTTATTTAATAAAATGGCACCCCAAAAAAATACAGTTAGTGCCGTTAAAACGAATTAATGCATTCATTCATTATTAGAACTATAGTCACATTTGTGTATTTAAATCTGATTTTGCTCATCAAAGGAACAAAATGAACTGAATGATTCTAAAAATGATATGTTCATTTTTATGAGATTCAAAGAACCTAATTTTGTCACCGTTGATCAAAATTAGCAAGGAAGAATTCCACATAATATGTTTTTTTTTTTTTTTAAAGATTTTAAGAAAATAAAGTTTGATTTTCTCATGAATATTAAACAAATGTGAATGCAATTTATTATATATATATATATATATATATATATATATATATATTAAGATCTGTGTATACTTCAATCCCAGTAGGCATTATAAAAGAAGACTTGTCTTAGCAACGGGAGATAATCATGGCACCCATATATTTTACAAAGATATTTTTGATAAAACTGGGGTGTGTCTGCAATTGTTTGATATGAATAGAATAGACTTGCTCAGGAGCCCAGCTTGGTGTGGCTGGGATTTAAAATCATGCCTTAATCCTTTTGATAAATTGACCCTGGTAAATTCTGGAAATTGTTCCTTAAAATGAGATCTAGAATAACTTTTATTTAAAGTAGACTAATGAAATATTCTAGGGCCCAAATCCAACACACCTGCTAAGTATTACGTGCCATAAGTTAGTGTTTACCTGCCAAGGACATTCTCCAGGAGGACAATCCTCGCCGTTGACGATCCTTGTGTCTCCTGCAGATTCTGGAAGTACTGGTTCCTCCACAACAGTGGGAATGGGCTCTATTAGTCCAAATATGCTGTCGATATCTACATGTGTCTGAGTGTGATTTGTGATTTGTGTAGTTGTTATATTTCCTTCCACTGTATCTGGCGGCTCAGTGTCAAACCCAGTGTCCTCGTCAGTCACATTTTCCGTATAATGAATATTTAAAATGCTTCGGGTGCTTTTAGGGAACACGTGGCCACATTTGAAGGGATCTGTGACAAAACAATATTGATTGTAAACCAGATATAGAGTACGTTCTTCTCTATCTACCATTCTGTAAATTATTAACTCATTCTTATACTAAATATATGTATTTCTTACCACCAGATGTGCAGCTCTTCCTGTCGTCTGCTAGGTTGTAACCTTTAGCACATGAGCAGACTGCAGTACCCTTCTTCTGGTCCACTTTGCAGAAGTGCTCACAACCGCCGTTATTAACTTCACACAGCTGTGGGATTGCTGAATCCAGAGATTTCATTAAAATGAGGTTTTATCTTACACATAAAGGCAAATTATTTATTTCTAATATATGTATATATTAGGGCTGTGAATAGATTAAAATATTTAATCAGGATTAATCGCTCAATTGCCATTAACTCATGACTCAAGCGCGGCTGAATTTATTAATTTGTTCTTTTTTTGCTCTTTGTTGTTCTTTGTTTGGGATTTGTTCCTTCACCAATACAATGTAATGTGGCACACAATGCATAATGCTCAATAGGTATGAAATAATATTTTTTCCTATTTTACCACAAAATAAAATATCTGAAAATAAAATTGAAAAAATCTAATTAAAACAATACATTTTTATTATACTGATTAAATTCAATAATCAGTTAAATTGGCACAAATTAAATAAAATACATATATTTACATTTGTTAGACCGCGTAGACATAAATACAGATGTGTATAAAGAGTGTGTGTGTTTTACATTTAATATTTAATTTTCTAAACATATGTTCTACCAAAGTGTTCTACTTATTTAAACATACTATAACAAATGTCTGTTTGTTGGGATTTTCTGCATTTAAGAGAAATTCTTGAAGCTGCACATAAAGCGCAGACTCCATGTTATTATGATATCAGGAAGTCATATCGATTTTGCAAAAGGAGGAGACTAACCAACCTTGCGGTGTACCATTTAATATGTTCCTGAGGGAACTCAGATTGTAACCATATTCTGCATGCCTTCAATACACATGTGCCGAAATCTGTGCCGAACCGAAATCCCTTGGTCTGAATATGTGTTCCGTTACATCAATAATCTATGTGTATGTTAGGAGGTGTCCGGGTTCGATTCCCGTCTTGTCCGTGTGTGTGGAGTTTGCACGTTCTCTCCGGTTTCTGCCAGTCCAAAAACATGCACGGTAGGTTGATTGGCACCTTGGAAAATTGCCCCTAGTGTATGAATGTGTGTGTATGTGTGTGTGTCCTGCGATGGGTTGGCATTCCATCCAGGGTGTATCCTGCCTTAATGCCCATAGACGCCTGAGATAGGCACAGGCTCCCCATGACCCGAGAGAAGATCGGATAAAGTGGTAGAAGATGAATGAATGAATGAATGAATGTTAGGAGGTTGGAATGTCTTACCAATCTCACAGTTATACCCCCGGAACAATTCAGGGCAGAAACAGGTATACCGGCCTATTCCATCTTTACACACACCCTTGTTGAGGCAAGGCTGCGATACGCACGAATCTCCGTCTATGAACCAATTAGTAAACAGAAGGTTCTCTCAAAACATAAACAACAACAAAACAAAGTTCATGCTGATTCCAACAAAATTGCTGACTGTTAAAAAGGTCACTTACCATAGTATACATTCCAGAACTCAATCTAGGGAAATAAGGACAGTTTCATTACATTAACAGCATTTGCTCATATTCAGATCAATTTACAACCGAGCGTTAAAGGGCTTTTACTACTTCCAATGTATTGCAGTTACAATACAGTACACATCATTGTAAAGATTAAAACTGACGCGTTAAAAAGTACATGCCGTCTTTTTGTCGTCCTCAAAGATCTCTCGAGCCTCCTCGTAACTGCACCGCTCTTCCATGCACTCACGCTCCATGTCACCTTTTTTAAGTTCCTCAAACATGCTGTTGGCTCGCTTGGGCCGTGTGAGGACCTGGTTGGCATCTTTGGTCTGAAGAAACACTGTGTATACAACCATACCAGTTTCTAAACAATACTGCAAATGCAAATGCATATATATATACATAGTCATTTGTTGCTCCAGGTATGCGTTATTATATATTTAAATAACGATTAGCTCTGAATGTCTGTTTTGGGTAAAGACCTGGGTTTCACCTCTTTGGACTACATTTGTTAAATATAATATAATTAATAATAATTAATATAATATAATATAATTTAATATGAATATAAAACCACACCGCTGCCTATGGGAGAAACAGAAGCCATTTTGAAGCCTGCATATGCAAAGAGCAGGGTCGTTTCGTGAAGAAAAAAAAAACATCCACAGATGGCATTGGTCAGCCAAGTAAACAACAGCAGCTGATGACAAACATCAGTGTGAGAGCCGTATAGGAAAACCCAAACAACAGTCGGTGATAACAACAAGGACCTCCATAAAACAGAGTTAAAGCTATCAGAATTCAAAGGAGACTCATCAGTATTACGTTTCAGAAGAGCTGGAATTCTCAAAGAAATTCAGAGATCAGTTTTATCTCGCAGCAAGACACAGAGCCAAAACACATTACCCTGAAGGGAAAAATGGAAGTCAATCACCAAATCTCAAACCTCATGCATTTCATATACCTGTACTCCAAATATGTGTTTCTATTTACTTTGAGACTTTCTCTCAAAAGATAGCAATGTTTTAAAGTCGTTTAATACATCAGGATGGGAACATCAGGAAATGAATTCCATTCTACATTCTCATAGTACTTTTTTTTACACCTCAAACCCAAAACTCAAACATATAGCAAATGTCAAAACATTTACGCTTTCAGTTTGAATGCTTTATGAGGAGAATGAACTCACACATAATTGAATATATAAATAAGGCTAATACTAACTGACTACGGGACACAAAAATTTCACACTAATCATACATCACCATTAATAGTATGATAAACAATTGAACCGTAAGCCGTTAACGGTGTACTTACCCTCCGGTGTGACACAGTGCGAGAGAAGTAGACAAAGCAATGTCTTGAAGACCCAAAGCATGCTGAGTTTTTAATCGTAAAGCACTTCTCTATAACGGAGAACTGAATTCTAAAAGACAGGTACGGCAGGTCAGTAACCTGAGGGAGAATTGGGAGGGGGTAAGACAGAGACCAAAATAAGGGAACATTAAACAGTAAAAAAAATAAAATAAACAAAAACCCCCATGATGTGTAACCTATTAACGGTATTTGAAAAATTCTACAATTTGATGTTTAGCTTTTAAATTTTTAGCATTTTGGGTGTTGAACAGAGCTGATAAAAGGGATTTGTTGAGAAAGAGTGAACCTGAATGCTTTGCCGACTGTTTGTTAATATTGACACGGTGCGTCCATAGTTCTCTTGCTATCTGCGAAGACTGCTTGTTGGAAAAAGACTCAACCAATGTGGATTTCTGACTGACGTGTGAGTTATTTCTTGTTTGTAAGAGCATGAACATGAGCAACATCCGTGCAACAACAAACAGAATACACACATTTATAACAAACTTATTGAATGGTGTGAAAGGAAACAAAAGGAGTCTTGCAAAAAAGTGATGATGAATTTTGTATCTTTATTTCAAGAAATGAGAGAAATGAGATTAGATAAAACCTGTTACACTCAGTTTAGGATGAACTGCTCATCATTACTTCTCGCCTAAAGCGGCTGCGAGGTCTAAGTGGACTACTTTGGCAGGTCGATTAGCCATAGCACGCTGAATCCAATCCAGGAAGTTAGCGATCTTGGTGTATATGGTATAGTATCCTGGACTGCCACACCCTTTGCCCCAGGACACGATCCCGGTCAGAAAATGTGTGTCCTTGTACTGCGTGGTTAACGGACTTCCGTCATCTCCTCGACAAGACTCCTGGCTGCCCTCGAAGTAACCGGCGCAGAGCATGTTATCGGTGATATTAACCCCGCTCTTAACAGAGCATTCTGTCTTAGGCAGGATCGGGACGGAGAGCATGCGGAGTACAGGGGAGAGATTTCTTTCAGGGGTCTGAGAGCTACGGATTTTGCCTCCTTCTGTGCGCCGGCCCCATCCGCTCACTACGTGGAAGCGAACAGCATCCAGCTCTGTTCTGGCAAAGTCTGCGTTTGGCAGACAAATTGGAACGGTGTAATTTGAAAGTGTAGCCTTCGTGCTGAGCTGCAAAAGAGCCAAGTCGCTGTCGGCTGATGCCGGATCGTAGCTCTCGTGGATTACTGCACGCGATACAGTAAACATTTGCTCTGTGCCGTCCATCTCGTCGATGTTATGGTCCCCTGGTGAAGCACAGTTTTATTGGGATTATATAACAATGATCAAACCAGTGTTGGGTCAAGACTTTAATATTGATTTTAATACTTATTTACTGACATTTCAGGCATAATTATTTCAAATTGAAGCTTTTGTATGTTTGAATTCCAACATAGAATAAGTATGGTTGGGTATCATTTAAATTTTATCGATTCCGATTCTTATCGATCCTCAGTTTTGATTCCAAAGGGTGAACAAATCCTTAGTCATGTTGGTCGGACCTCTTGCTGCTTGCAACATATTAGTTTATTACAATAATTACTCTTTGCTTTGTCTTTGGTTTTTACAAAATGTAGCCACACATTTGAGCGCTTCCAGAGATCTGACTGATGTTTAGATTACCGCATAACGTCCAGGAAAATGTGTCCAGGAAATGATAGGAGGAATCGAAATCGAGAAATTTTATAAAATGTATACAATTACAGAATCTGAATTGATTTTCGATTCACAACCCTGAGATTAAGTGTCGGCATGTAAAAAGTACAATTTACATTAGTTTAGTTAAGGGTGACACCAAATAGTACATTGCTTCGATAGGAGGAAACTACCAATCTCACAGTCGAATCTTCCCACTGATTATGGTATTATGAAATGACAATCATACAATTTTGTGTATATGTTCTCAATTTATGATTTCACGTACTGTTTTTCCCCCCAATAAGTTAGTATACAGTTTATTATAATAATACTCTAAATAAGGACTGCCACAAGAGCATCTTGGTCACAAGGATTGAATTATTTAACAATGTCTGGGATTCTGTAAAGGTACATTCTGCTTTAATTTAATTCTGTAAATTGATTTAGAATTTTTTGCGGTGCAACAATGTTGCACTGTAATTTGATTTGCTGATTTAATTTTGTGAAATCCCGTCTGCAGATATTTATTCCATATATATATATATATATATATATATATATATATATATATATATATATATATATATATAAGATACTACCTATCTATATATATATATATATATATATATATATATATATATATATACTATAGTATGTATATATATATATATATAAAAATTCTAAATGCCTTTCATACATTTTCTTCTTGATCTTTGTGTGATGTTCTTTCTTTAAATGTTTTGAGAATTTATAAATGTTTATCCAAACTGCCTTTCATTTCTACTTTAAAATGATAAAAAGCAATTGTCAGTGTGGCTTATCATTTGAGAGGCAGTTGTGTTATTAGACAATTGTTTCTGTTTGCATTGCATGAAAGAAAATAAAACTTGTCTTATACACTACCTGGTGCCCGCCCCTTAATGATTCTGATTGGACTATCTAAATCCTTAGTTGAGACACCACTAATAATAGATATTTTAAGGCATTCATATATTGAATATTGATATACCAATTGATATACCAATTATATTGATATACCAATTTATACCAATTTATACTGTTATACCAAATTATACTTCTGCTAAATATAGGTATACTAAATATCAGCAAGAATGATGTGCAATTGTCTAATCATATCAGTGTGTGTGAGTAAAATATTGTATAATATAAAAGAAACGAGCAAAAAGTACCTGTTATAACCTTTAGATTTTTTATATCTCTCTCAAGGACACAGTGAGCAGCAGTGAGAATCCAGTTCGTATCCACGAGAACTCCTCCACAGAGACTTTCTCCATTATATGTCAGCAGTACCTGGATGATTTGGGACAAGAGCTAAATATCATTATTCATTTTAAGAAATTAAGGGCTTGTTCAGAGGTTTTTTTGACTTTCTCTTTCTATTCACTGGGTTTCTGGATATTTAAATATTATTATCCTATGATTCTGAAATACACAGCCTTCATAATATAAATATTTGCCTGATTGAAGTGATATATAATTTGGATTATAAACATAGTCAAGCAAAAAAACATTTTACTCTGAGCACCTCTTGTAACTGTCGAGGCCAATGGTATTAATCTAATGATGTCTTAACACATTTAGCATTAAAATGTTTAGAGTTTTTCTTTTCCTGATGTTATTTGTCTGACTCTAATCTGTCCTAATTTGACTCTAATCTGCCAAATTCTACTTCTGCATTCATAGTGTAAATAAATAAATAGAGTAACAGTCCTGTCCTTGGCATGAGTTTACTCAGTCCATCAGACTCGCAAAGACAGTTTATTAGTTTATTATAGCTGAATAAATGCACATATGTTACAGGCTATAGTTACCTGCCAAGGGCAGTGGCCTTTCGGGCAGTGCTTTCCACCCACAGAGCGAGGAAAAACAGTATGCATCATCTGAAGTGGGGCTTTACCACATGGATACTCAACTAAAAAAAGATTTATAGAGGAAAGTCAGTAAAATGATGGTGTAAACACAAAAAAATCTGATGCAAACCCAGACTGTACCAAGAAAAAGGATATTAAAAATTAATATCCTTTGTTATATAATTACAAATCATGTGGATGACCACAACCAAGTTTTCATACGACTTATCTCATTTAAATTCTTACAATCGTGATATTCTGTGGATTTTAGGAGACAAATTATTTGCTTTAATTTATAAGAAGAACGGTTATAATAAAAGGGGCACTTAGTGGTTAGCACCTCCAGGGTTGGGTTTGATTCCCGTCTGCGCTTGTGTGTGTGTGGAGTTTGCATGTTCTCCCCGTGCCTCAGGGTTTTTTTTCTCCGGGTTCTCCGGTTTCCCCCGGTCCAAAAACATGCACGGTAGGTTGATTGGTACCTTGGAAAATTGTCCTTAATTTGTGAATGTGAGTGTGTGTGTGCGGCCTGTGATGGTTTGGCATTCCATACAATGTTTATCTTGCCTTAATGCCCATAGACGCCAGAGATAGGCACAGGTTCCCCGTGACCGGAGGGAAGATTGGATAAAGTGGTAGGAGATGAATGAATGAATGAGTTACAATAAAGTACTGCTCCCATACACAAGTTATGAATAATGCGCGATGCATTTTAAAAGTTCTTCTAGACGACGTTGACTGATTAAAATCTTCACGTGATCACATGACTGTTCTGTGTAGTTATGAAATTACTTAAAAAACAATATCAGCAGGAAAAAAACACATCTTTCATTCTGCGATCATTAGAAATGATATATTTTTAAGTCCCTCTGCAGTGGCATGTAGAGAAGGAAGTGGAACAGGTTTAAACTTGGAAATTTAAACAGCTACTTAAAAAACTGATATACGAGTGTATTTGAAGCAATGTGTGCATGCCCTCATGATTCTGCTAATTTGGATCTTACAATTACAACACAGAAACTTTCACACCTTGAGGAATGCAGGACTTCTTGTCCTCTCCGAGTGCATAATCTGGGGCACATTTGCACTTTGTCCAGCGACCCGAACCGTCACAGAACTGCTCACAGCCACCGTTCAGGTACAGGCACTTCAGAGAATCCTCAAATGCTGAAAAACAGGAATTTTATATGCATCTATCTCTCTTTTATTTTTACATGATATTTTTTTTAATAATATGATGAACATGATGAAAAATGCAGACAAACTGGAAAAGCTTAAGAATTATTTAGTCCAGAAAAAAATGTTCATGCAGCTATAAATATGTTTTACCCACAATGAATTGTACCTTCTTGGCAATATCTGCCTTCAAAGCCTTCAAAACATTGGCATATGTAGGAGTGTCCCAAATATATGCAAGTTCCATTGTTTTTGCATGGATTGGTTAAGCAGGGTTCACGAGCTGGTGAAAACACCAAGATATACAAAATGAGTAAAATGAATACGGTTCAGTAAACCAGAAAGAGAACAAACTTGGATAACCCAATATTAAATATGTTCAAGGAATGAAATGGACACTAAAGAGAATAAAGTAGTATCATACAACTTTGGCGAAACAGCAATTTGTTTACTTGCTATTTAAAATTTTATTGAAAAATAACACTAATAGTAACAATATTTATTTATAAAGCTGTTATTCCCTTCACTGGAAAAGAAAGAAATAGCTTTCTACGCTAAATATCATAAACTGACAGGGTGTGTACTAGTGACCCCCAAGTCTAGAAAATCTGACCCACATTCATAAATATGCTGTAGTGATGTCTACAAAACAGACTAAATCTGAGGTGTCCAATCACTGCCCACAATTGTCGGTGTGAATACGGGTTTTTATCGAATCATGCGCCACACGTAAAAAACCCTTGTAAATGAACATAACAAAACACTAAGAATAATTAAATTACACCTAATTACAGGATCCATATTAAATCAATATCAGCAGAAGAAAATTTCATTGAATCCCATTAAAAACATAGCAAAAATTAAAACTGCATTTTAAAAATATCATTTTTAGAAATACTAATAAGAGACTTGATCAGTTATTTAATGTTGTTAGGATTCATTTTATTATGTTTTACTTTTATTTATAATTGTTTTCCATTCAAGTGAAAGTGTGATTTACTTTTCACATTTCACATATTCTATTTTTCTCTTTCATTGCAAAGTTGATATCTGCATCGAAATCTATAATTATCTGTAATTTCTATAATTCCTATAGAATGTGAATGCATGGCTAATGTATTATATATAACTTCCTTTCCAATTACCTGATTTTTAAGTTTGCATTAATAATGGACCTTTTTTAATAAGACATTAAGGAAAGCAAAGCTTGAGTGTATGTAGTGAGCACATCTCTGTTTTGTTACCACATAATGAAGTTTTGCTATAGTTTTTTGCCTATACTCCATTGCATTTTTCTTTTGAATGTATATTTTTCTTTACGTCAAATAGGATGCATCTTTCATGTGTGGGCCCTTTTTTTCTTTTTTTTTTAAGAAAGTGTCTTTCCTTACTCCAGTTTTTTTGCTATACTTGCCTACCTTGTTGATTAAACTGAAACATGTACATGCAATACTCTGTACTCTTATGTCAGTTGGAACACCACAGGGCATGTCTGCTAAACGATCAGTTTGGGCAACCAATACAACCCAAGACAGACATACACACACAAACTATATATATTTTTAGTTATAGTTAAAGAGAAACACTAAAGGGGATGACAATAATAGCAAACAATATTTTCAAGGGTGTCCTTAAAGGCCATGCATTATTATACTATTTTATTTTTTCTTTGGGGCACGGTGGCTTAGTGGTTAGCACATTCGTCTCACACCACCAGGGTCCGGGTTCGATTCCCGTCTCGGCCATGTGTGTGTGGAGTTTGCATGTTCTCCCCGTGCCTCAGGGGGTTTTTCTCCGGGTTCTCCGGTTTCCCACAGTCCAAAAACATGCACGGTAGGTTGATTGGCAATGGAAAATATTATCTTTACAGGGTCCTTTATCTACAAGAAGACTGGATGCTGGCAAGATGACGTTCGGAGTAGGAGGAGGTGGAAGAATCAGTGTTTTTTTTAATGATAATCTCCTTCCATTATGGTATCAGGATAAGAAAATGCTCTCGCTATGAACTCAACAAAGGAACTGAGGGCTTAACTGATGCTGTCAGAGTGAGCAGCACAGAGTTGGTGGGGGACTCGCAAAAACCTTCGGGCCGTGTAACTCGTATCATTCATAACATGAAATTTGCTCGAAAGCTGATACATTTTTTTTTTTTTTACAAATCATGACTCGTAAACTGAATTACGTGTATACTGATACTCGTGAGCCGAGGCTCCTCTGTATATATATGTATGTATGTGTATACATATGTGTCTACATTATTTTGTATTTATATGCAAAATAATAGATAATATAAACTTACCATGGTATGATATCCAAAACTGTTTCTGTAAAAAAATACAAAATAAAAGTTGAAGTTAATATCAGTCTTAGTATGCTTTCAAAAATCAATTTCAATTGTTTATTTTTATTAATATGCAAAAATCTAAGCAAACCGAAGAAAAATCTTAATTGCATCAATATTTGGTTTGGCACTTTGACTTACACTTGCAATAATAATAATATATTTGGTAAAATGTCAGGGATTTTGTATGATCAGAGTCAGGTGCATAGTATGAAGTAACTATTTACACCAAGCAGGTACTAAAAATAATAAATATTAAAATATGAAACAGTGGGGGCACGGTGGCTTAGTGGTTAGCACGTCCGCCTCACACCGCCAGGGTCTGGGTTCAATTCCCGTCTTGGCCATGTGTGTGTGGAGTTTGCATGTTCTGCCCGTGCCTCAGGGGTTTTTTCTCCGGGTTTTCCAAAATTGTCCCTAGTGTATGAAGGTGTGTGTGATTGTGAGTGTGTGTGTGCATCAGCAAAGAACGGGCAGAAAGCAGTGGGATGAAGGTAGTGTCTTGACAGGTTTGTTCAGAATGGATCTTCATTGAAGAATTGCAGACAGAAATAGCCACACCTCCACTATGGAAACAAGCTTAAATGACTCAGGCCCCTGACACCGACCCCAAACATACAACCAATTGTATTAAAAACTATCTTTAGAGTAGAGAATAATTAGGAGTCCTGAATGTGACAGTTTGGGCCCCCGCTGGGTCCTAGTGCGCACCATCAAGTGACATCAAAGGATTTGATGCAGCCTATGTCCAGGAAAGATCTGTGGGTAGTTCACAAAGAACCTATCTGCCGAGTCTAAATGCAGCGGTATCTAGAAAATTATTTTCTGTTTTGCAGTCAAACAGTGGTCCCAACAAATAATGATTTAGCGTTTTATTTGGTTATTATCATAAGGTCATGAGTTCAGATTCACTAAGCTGCTTTGCATGTCTTTGGTGAAATTGTTGAGGTACTATCCTCAATCCTCAATTCTTACACATAGACACCCATCATTTTTTGAACAATGCTTTTTAAAGGGCAACTAAGGTTGGGTATCATTTTAATTTGATCGATTCCACTTATCGATTCATATTCTTATTGATTCCCAGTTTAGATTCCAAATGGTGAACCAAACGCAGATGCTTAGCATGTTGGTCGTGACACTTTGCTTGCAACATATCAATTTATTACAAAAATTACAGTTAGCGTTGTCTTTGGTTTTTATAAATTGTAGCCACACTTTTGAGCATTTCCTGTTAGCAACAGGGTAATTAAAGGATATAAGGTGCAAAAACAAAAGATCTTTAATAAGAAGAATAATAATCCAAGGCAACCAGAAGGCGGAAAAGTAGATCCGGTGCCGCAAAGTCCTTAAATACCCAGTGGCGCGTTGGCCAAAACCGGAAGTTTGTGCCTTGAGACCAGAGGATCCTAACAGGTCTATCTTGTAAACTGATATTTAGATTACCATGTAAGGTCCTGGCAGAAGGGACTCGTAGAGGGTACTGGCAGATTACCAGGTGGGAAAAAAATGCACCCAGGAATTGATAAGATGAAGCAAAATTTAAACTTTATAACAAGTATCTGATTGTTAATCTTAAGTATCCTAAATCAGAAAAAAATTCCCAACCCTAACAGCTTGATCAGGGAATTTCCCAATCTCATCCCAATCTCACCTTTTCTTTCTAATATTTTTAATGCACAATGGAACTCAGTGACCAAACACAGAGAATGCGTTTTTTGAATGCATTATTTCTTTTAAGCATTTTTTTACACCTGCTTAAAATTATTTCACAGTAATCTTTGTACAATATGTAATGTGTATTACATAAAGTATTACTGTTGTCAAGACACGTGAGTCAATACAAATGAAGGAAACTGGAGCCTCTACAAAAACTTTCTATTAGAAAAATAAAGGATAAATATATATAAAAATAAAGTAAAAACTTTCCCACACAAGTGTGAAAACTGTTTATGGAACAGTATGAGGACAGTGAACTGGTTGTGGGTGTGTGTTTTTGTGTGTGTAACCCAGTCTCACGGCATTCCGTGATATAGTCACAACATTTAATTTATTAGTTTGTGAAAATGTCACGTATTTTCCTCCTTTTTCGTTTCACTCAGTACATATTTCCATCTAATGTATATCAATAGGAAGCCACATAATTTCTTTCAGCCAAATAGAAAATGTTTTTCGTGTTTACGCTACATCCAGGAAAAGGCTTAGATTTGCGCTTCCTTTGGATGCATTTAAAAACATTTCCGACCAACCACGAAGACGTTTCTTCATCAAAACCTTGTTAAAATTTTGTAGTTTAATTATTATATTCATTTTATTCATTTATAAACTAAAAAAGAAGCATTAATAAATTTTCTCGCCTCGTGCGCATGTCAACCAAATACGTTTTTCACAGATGCTTCAGCTGATCTAGAGACAGCACGCGTTCATCTTTTTATGGTACTGTGGAAAATACTGATCCAGTGAATTTTATATTACAAGTCTCAAGTGCGTGGTCTGTGTCCAAACCTTCTCCTGGCTTACACACATTCCACCTGTACTCCTCTGCATTTTTCTTTAGAACGTATAATTTTCTATATGCGAAATAGGACGCGTCTTTTTTTCTTTTTGTGGTTGCGCCACGTTGTTTTTTTAACAAAGAGTCTTTCCTTCCTCGACCACATTTGTGATTTATTATACACATAGGTAGCTAGATTGTTGATCATATTTAGTAATAATCAGTGTTGGGGAGTAACTAGTTACATGTAACAGCGTTATGTAATTTAATTACAAAATAAAAGTAACAGTAATACGTTACAGTTAAAGCAAAAAAACATGTACAGTGATAACTCGGTGTTCGTCGCCCTCAATGTACGTCGCCTTCAGCGAACATTGGATGTTTTGTTGAGAATTTGACGCCAGTTAACGTCGCTTCCTTCAGTTTCCGTCACGCTCTCCTCAGCTTACCATCGCGTTCGCCTCAGTCAAAGTTGCTTTCCGAGGAACAAATTGCGACGTACACCGAGGTACCAATGTTGAAGATTACAAATTTCAACGACCCCGTCTAACCCGCCCCCTCAATCCGAAAATATAACCCACTTTTTCCGAGCGCCACCTAGTTATTTTTGTAGAGTAATTGAAAAGTTATTGTAAGTATTATAGATACTTATTACATTTTGAATAGGGTAATCTATCATCTGTAACCGATTACATTTCCAAAGTAACATTCCCAACACTGGTAATAGTACATTTGTGTAACTACATTCTTACTCTGGAATCGTGTTTGTTACGTCCCCAAAAAGATGGAAATACGTGTGTGTGTGTGTGTGTGTGTGTGTGTGTGTGTGTGTGTGTGTGTGTGTGTGTGTGTGTGTGTGTGTGTGTGTGTGTGTGTTATAGAGCAATTTGGTTGCCGAATTAGTGCATATAACTGAAATAAATTGTAGAAACTTCAGAAACTCTCTATTAGTAAAATAAAGGATAATACAAGATAATAATTTTTTCACACAAGTGTGACAACTGTGTATCGAGGCAGCTAACGCTGTGGTGTGTGTGTGTGTGTGTGTGTGTGTGTGTGTGTGTGTGTGTGTGTGTGTGTGTGTGTGTGTGTGTGTGTGTGTGTGTGTGTGTGTGTGTGTGTGTGTGTGATGGTGGCTCCTGGCTGACCGTCACCGCGTCGTCCTCGAACACCTCGCGCGCTTCCTCGTAATCGCAGTCCTCCTCGATGCACTCGCGCTCCAGGTTTCCCGCCTTCAACTCCTCCAGTATCCCCGTGTTGAAGCGCCGGGAGCGCTTCAGCACCAAACTCGCATCGTTCCTCTTCAGGAATACTGACGGGAGACGATTTAAACAGAGCCCACACACACACACACACACACACACACAAAGAGAGCGAATGACCAAGTATCCATGTTTGATGTAATCTGTGTAATAATGAATCCCTGGACTGACTCACCTGCACCGGACACGACGTGAGAAAACAGAAAGAAAGCGAGAAGACTTCGGTTCTTCATGCTGCTTCACTCAGAGGTTCTCTCACTGAACAGGGGATAAACAAAACGTCTCGGCGGTCGATCCGCGGGTCAACAGACCTTTCTGGCTTTGGGGGGAAAAGTATACTAACTATTCTAACAGCCTACGAGCTTGTGTGGTGGAATGTGCGAAAGGAAGCAAATATCGCGATATTTAGAGTTTCTTACCGTTGTAACATTGTGTAAATATAAATATTTAATTCACTATAATATATTATAGTGTACACTGCCACTCAAAGATGAGTCACTGTCTTCTTTTTTTCTTTATTTTTATTATTTTTAACAATGCAAATGAATACACAAGACACATGGTAAACAAATAAATAAACCAAAATAGCTTTTATATTTTCCACATTTTAACCACTTTAATGCTAAATGACGGAGGCACGGTGGTTAGCACGTTCGCCTCACACCGCCAGGGTCCGGGTTCGATTCCCGTCTCGACCATGTGTGTGTGGAGTTTGCATGTTCTCCCCGTGCCTCAGGGGGTTTTTCTCCGGGTTCTCCGGTTTCCCCCGGTCCAAAAACATGCACAGTAGGTTGATTGGCACCTTGGAAAATTGTCCCTAGTGTGAATGTGTGTGTATGTGTGTGTGTCCTGCGATGGGTTGGCATTCCATCCAGGGTGTATCCTGCCTTAATGCCTATAGACGCCTGAGATAGGCACAGACTCCCCGTGACCCGAGGGAAGATCGGATAAAGCAGTAGAAGATGAATGAATGAATGAATGACTAATGCTAAATGACACTCTTGGGATTCACTCAGTCAACGTCCATTATATGTGTTTCTTGGGCAAGTAATAACCTACAAGCCTAATAGCATCTCCTGGCCCCATGCATTACTTTTACTTTTATTCTTTAAGTAGTTTTGAAACCAGTACTTTTGCTTGAGTAAAAAGCTTGAGTTGATATTTCAAGTCAATAATTCTACTTGAGGAATGAATGTGAACACTTTTGACATCAGTGTTCTTGGTCCAAGAAAGTCTCTTCTGCATGTCGATCATGAAGGGCTTATGTTTATGTTCAATGTTGAACCATATCTGCATTTGAACTCTGACAATCATTTATGTAAATCGGTTTCAGAGACTCGTAATACTAATAAATATACTATAAAACAAACTATAAAGAACATGTAATGGAATTATGTAGTAAATAAAAATGAGATAAATAAACCAGAATACATTTTATAGTTTCAATTGTCTCCAATTTTTCCACCACTCAGGCACATTGATGACAGATTCAAACACTCTAGGCATTGATTCAGACACCTTCTAATAAAGGTCTAATAAAGACAGTTGTGGTTAAAATGAAAAATATCTTACATTTGGACTCATAGGACCTTATTTTCTTAGCTTAATGATGGATTGTCTATTCTCTTTACTTAATTGAATATTTCTTGCAATAATAAGAATTTGTACAGTAGTTGTAGTAGCACTATTGACTGCTAAATTGAAACCTAAAACCCTCTAATGCACAATATAAAGGCAAGAAATTACAGTAAACACAAAATTACAGTAAACCACCACCATACTTTAATGTTGCAGACACTTATTATTGTACCTCCAGCCCTGTGCCATTCAAACCTGCCTTCTGCTACAGCAAACAATTTCCAATTTTGACCTGTTTGTCTAGAGAACCTGCTGCATTTTTTTATGCATTCTAGTTACTGTGGTTTTGTGCAAACATGAGATGCATTGCCTTGTTTTTAGGACAGTTTTTTAAAATTAAATTCTTCTATGAAGATCACTTCTGATTTTTCTTCTATTCACCAACTTAGGATTTGTACAATTGATCAAAAAATATTATTAAAAAATATATATATTTTTTAAAACACTCTCAATTCTCACACGTGAAAATCAATTACTGTTTATAGGTTTGATAACACATAGAATCATGTGCAGTAATAACCCTGTATACTGTTAATAATAATATATAAACGTTAATATTATGAAGGCCACTCTTTTGCTACTTTCAACACCTAAGAGTTTGATATCTGTGTCATTTCTGTAATACCTATATAATGTGAGAACAAGGCTTAATGTTTTATATAACTTCTTATAAGATGAACTGTTCCTTATTATTCTATAGTCCCAGTCCCTGCTCCTGATACTAAGGAATGTAGACCATGAATGCAGAAGCATGTAACAGATCCTGCTATTTCCTATTTCAATGCTAAATAAAGAATAGTATTGGATCTAAACTAAAACATACATGAATACAGATTAAACATACATGCAATACTGCATGCTGTGTGTTTGTTACCTGGTATCATTCAGGATGTCACCCGTCATTGTTGACCCTATTAGAAACCTCTCTCTAAACCTCTCAAAGATTTACTTTCATTTTAGACAAGATACAATTAAACATGCATTAGCAAACTATATCTTGAATATTAAATTATAATGTATATTTTATTTTAGATTTATTTTGTCAATTTTTCCATGACCAACCTTTTTTTAATCACAACTCGATCTCAAAATAACGCACATCATTTCATTGTTGTGTATTTGGCATAACATATACAAGCCCAGTTTTACAAAAATGTTGGGATGCTGTGTGAAATTAAAATAGACAATATAGAACATAGAAAGCATATTAAATGTTTAAAGTGAGGAAATGTGCCATTATAAGGGACAAACAAGGTCAAAAGTTGGGACAAAAAGCTTTTAAAAAAAAGCAAGCATTACTGGAGAAAGATGAAGAAACAATCTGTGTTTAATTAGGTTGATCTGTTATTTAAAAAATGTATCTCAGAGTCATGGTTTTTCAGAACAGGGACAGAGGTTTACCAATCTGCGAAGGACCTTGTCAAATTGTGGAATGATTTCATAATACTATATTTCTCAGCAGCAAGTTGAGCAGCAACAACTTTATCACTTTGTCCTCATCTAAATTCATTGTGATGTATCATTGTATATGACTGTATTATATATTATGAGGTTATTAATAGTGTTGTGACCAGCAAAGATTTTAAAGTTTTACACGGCCATCTTAGTGCATAATGTCTATCAGCTCTGTGCCTGTTAGTCTTAAACAAGACAAATTCCACATATGTGTCCCACCTTCAACAACCCACCTTTATCACATAAATAATGATAATAATTTTTGAAAAGTAACCTTTAAAATGAACAAGCCCAAAAATGTATTTAATATTTTATATTTATTTGCTCAGTCTACTCAGTTAATTACAGTGTCAGAGGGGAAAGAAAGAAGTTTGAAAACCCCTGCTGTACAGAACATTATTTTATGAATATCCACTTAATAAAGTCAAACTCTTCAGAGTGCCATGGATTCAGTGGATGCACTCCTCCACCCATTTGCAATTTATGATAAAAATCATAAAATAAAATTTCAAAAATCTAAATAAAATTTTTGAATGAAATTTAAACAGGGATATTTAAAGAATTTTTTTTTAACACTTTCAAGTAAGATGCTTTTTGATGTGATTTATCATAATGTATCAACAGCGATGGAAAGTGCTTCTTTACTGGAAATATTTTAACATTTTTAAACCATTGGTATTCATTCAACCTTAAGAACCTCATAAGAATAAACATTGAATAAACATTTCCCATATAAACCTACCTGTATGGTGTAGAAGAGTAGGTCTTGGTATGTTTTACAGCGTTCGAATCAGAAATATCTGTTCGTTCGCATACAGAACATAGCACTTCTAACAAAACCCTCCCCGGGAACATTAGTCACTTGGATAACGAAAGGAATCTGAAAACCTGATAACGTACTGTGAACATCAGCAACATACCACCATAAGATGCCTCTAAGTACTCAAAAAAAAAGAACAACTTTAGTTAGATTAACCTGTTTTATTTTTAGTACATAGATAGGTACAGTTCAATCAAAAAATACTGAATCGAGTATGCTATTAAAAAAAACAACAACAGATGATTAAGAAGTATTAAAGTGCTACGAGCCGTGTGAAGATGAAGATTATTGTGTAATTCACTGTTTGGCTGTGAGTGACCTAGTTTGCACATCTGCTCATGTTTAACTTTACTCTGTCAAGCATATTGTAAACTGAAATAAATCAAGGCCATGTGGCGTAAAAAGTGGCAGGCACTGAGCAGCACTAGATTGTGTAAGAATGCAGGATTTCTGGGTGCGCCTTGATTTATAGTCTATATTGCAAAGCCTTCGATGCTCTAATACTCTTTTATTATAACAGTATGATTGCTGAAAGAACCCACAAATCCTTTCCCACTGATTCCATTCCCACTTTTCTACCTGTTCATTTGAGAACTGACGTACGCTGGTGGATCCAGTCGAGGTAATTGGACACACGGGTGTAAATGCCGTAGTGACCCGGGCGAGCGCATCCTTTTCCCCAGCTCACTATGCCCAGGAGAAACGTGGTGTTCCTGAAAACTGTGACTAGAGGTCCGCCGCTGTCCCCTTTACACGAGTCTTCCTTGCCCTCGAAGTAGCCAGCGCAGAACATGTTTAACGTTAGCGAGACTTTGCTTTCCTTGAGACATTCCTGAGTGTGGATACGGGGCACTTTGAGCTTTCGGAGATATCGTGACGTCGGACCACCCTCGGCGCGTTGTCCCCATCCGCTCACGGTGTGAAAGCGGACCCTCCACAGCTCGCGTTCCGCCATAGTTTTACGAGGGAGGCACACTGGTATTGCGTACGTACTATAGACAATGGGCCGCCGGAGACGGAGGAGGGCGATGTCGTTATCGGTTGTTGCTGTTGAGTAGTTCGGGTGCATAATGATCTCGTCCACTTCGATAGTCTGTTCCGAGCCTTCATCCACGTCAATATCGTACTCACCTTGATTAAACACAATGTCAGTTGTTGTCTCAATGGCACATGGAAATATACACCGCCGTCATGCACAATACTCACCTGCAACTATCTTGAGAAATTTGACTGCAAGCTTTTCTAAACAATGAGAGGCCGTGATGATCCATGAAGGCTTATAGATCACACCACCACAGAAGCCCTTTTGGCCATACTTTAACAAGACCTGGCGACGACATTTGTTTGAAAGCAGGGTAACATTATGTGCTGTATAGTCTTAGCAATTCATGTTTCATTGACCAGAACAGAGGACTGGCATTCATTCAGCTTGTATACATTGTTTTCTGAGAAAGAATTGTTAATGTTATGGTCGCTTTCATTTGCCCTTCATAGTGTTCATCTTCATATATGCACCATAAACACTATTATTGTAATATATATATTGTACTCCCATAATACATTTATTGTATACTTTATTATTTATATATTTATATACATTGATATTGCATTTCTAGTAAGAGATTTCATTCGGTCTGGATTCACTTATGGCATTTCTAACACATAGTATTGCTATATATCTTGGGAAACTCAATCACAGCATAAGAACAGGTATGAACAGGGTCAAATGTGTCAGATGGCATAGCAAAACAGAGGAAACAGAGGAGGGAAGGTAAAAATAGGAAGGTAAGAATAGACTTCCTAATTCAAGGCGCCAACTAAATATCAATCTTCAGGAGATGTCTATTATTGATGCTATAATAATTCTGATGTCTCATGAGTCTCATGAGTCAACTCATCATTCAGTATTTCCTGCCTAGTACGTCCTCCTACTACTGTTATATGATGGGAAAGGACAGGGCGGGGCTTGCCAGGGGAGTTGGATGCTCTACTTGTTTCTTCAGGCATCTGATTGGTCTTTATGTCAGAATTTCCTTTATTTTGCCTCTGGTTCACTCATTAGGGATAAACTTAGAGAAACATTTATGAATAAACTTTGATTTATTTCTGTGAAACTGCTTTAGGACAAGTCCATTGTTAAAAGTGGCATACAAATACAAATGAACTGAATGAATTTTTATATTACATATGCATATAAGTATCTGGCTTATCACCACTTGCTGAACACTGGGTTTTTCTCTCTTTTGCTGCCAAAGCTGTCCTGACCCATCAAGCTTAACAGCATTGACTTCTTCAGAAGTTATAGGAGCTCATCTGATAGATCGGACCACAAAGGCTAGCCTTCTCTGCTTCAATGATCCTCTAACCCCATCGTTGTTTCTTCCTTGCACCACTTTTAATAGACTCAGTTGTTTAGCCATTACAATTTGTTAAACTCGCTCAAATCCTATTGTTAGCCCATTTTTCCTGCTCCTAACATCAATTTTATGGACAAAATGTTCACTTGCTGCCTGATATATCTCATTCACTAACCGGTGCCATGATGATCAGTGCTAATCATTTTCATAATGCCATAAGGATATATTGTTATGCCTTTTCATTGTATTTTCTACTGTAACTTACCTGCCATGGACAGAGTCCTCTAGGGCATTCTGTCCCTCCTACTATCCGAGCCCTTGAGTCATGCTCAGCAGTGTTGGGAATAAGAAGGGGCACTTTGCCACATGGGAATGTCTCTGAAGACAAGCAATTAAATGAAATCCTGGTCAAAAAGCAACCGAGACCAATACTCGTTCCTGTTAATTGACATTTTTAGTGTTCGTACCATTCGTCAAACAGCTTTGTCCGTCCGTCCCAAGGAAATACCCTTCTGCACAGGAACATTTGCGTCTCCCTGTTTCTTCCTCACAAAAATGTTCACATCCGCCATTCTTATCGAGGCAAGAATCAGGAATAAGTTTAACCACTGTAGGAAAGAATAATCATCAGAAGCATAACGGATAATGAGGCTGACCTCAAGTTTTCACTGGTTTCTTCTGGAAACACTAAGAGATCATGCATTACGAAATGTTTCCTTTCTTGATCTCGCCATAACAAAATGACATCGCTTCCAATATGGATTATGAATATTATCCATGATTCTGCCTTTAGAACATCCTCTTACACAAAATACAAATAAATATTAAGTTTTGGAGGAAGCATTGTTTTTATGTGAAGATCATGAGAAAATGAAGTCATGATCATGAAAGAACAATAAAATCTAGATTTCTGTTGCAGAAAAATACTAAAATAAATCATTACAAATACATAAATATTAACAAACTGCTATACATTACTACAATACACCGGCTGGTAAATAGGAATATGGTGAATGGTAAAATGTAAATAAGGTGGATCAGCGTACCATGTTCACAGTTACGCCCGTGAAAACCTGCCGGACACAGGCATGCATAGGATTGCTTCATCTGTGTGCAGGTACCATTATTCTCACATGGGTTTGGCAGACAGAGGTTTACAACTGGAGAAAAAAAAAACTTTGAACTGTAAATCAGTTTCCAAAATGCACAATTGAAAAGTAATGAATTGAACATCTTACCATTGTAGTTGTTCCAGAATTCATTCTGTGGTGACAGGACAGAAATATTAGAGTTGTAAAGAGTAATAAAATATTTTAATGAAGTAAAAGTACTGGTACTCCAATGAAATTTTAAAATTTTACAAAGTACAAGCAATGTTAAAAAGCTACAAAAGTAAAATAAAAAAATAGCTTATTTAATATGTACTCAAAATAA
The DNA here is from genome assembly GCA_030449085.1 of Kryptopterus vitreolus. Taxonomy (NCBI): domain Eukaryota; kingdom Metazoa; phylum Chordata; class Actinopteri; order Siluriformes; family Siluridae; genus Kryptopterus; species Kryptopterus vitreolus. The sequence continues at coordinate 4,193,527 of JACRUU010000022.1, forward strand.
AATTGACCAAGTTACTGTTTTTTTAACAGATGTGAGTGGTTGAAGTATAGTTCTAAAATAAATACAAATTCTGCAATAAATAAAAAAAAAACACAATTAATACAATTGTACAAATAGAAAATACAAGTACAATCTTTAACTTGAGTCTAATGTGAGATATGCTTTTTCACGGCAAAAGAAATCTCCTATGATTATGTCATTAATATTAAAAAGAGAAAGTTTCTATTTGACAGAAATTCGAGTTTTCTTTCATTCATTCTTTCTTTAATTTATTTATTGATACCGTAACGTTTTATATATTTATTTATCTTTCACTCTGTCTATATATATAAATAATAGATTTTCAAATTTGACTAGATTTCAAAAGAAATCAATAGTTACATCGCTCCGAAATGCATGTTTACAGTACTGACCGTTACTTCTGTTTGTTCAAACACCTCTCTGGCCTCTTCATAAGAGCATTTCTCCTCTATGCACTCTCTTTCCAGGTCGCCCATCTTCAGCTCCTCAAACCAACCAGAGTTTGCGCGCTTTGTTCGGGTGAGGACTTCATTAGCTCCATTTCTCCTTATAAACACTAGGAAAAATAAGATCTATGTACAAGTATGTACATACGCTATGTACATATCCACAAGCATGCCGATAACACAGACATTTCTGGAATGTCCCGCTTAGATTTAGATACACACCAGATACAGATGGTAAACCCTTTACCTGATGGATTGCAGGAATAGAAGCTTATTACCAGAGAAAGCACAAATAAGAGTCGCATGTTGGATAAATGGCTGTTGTTCTGTAGGACTTCAACCGTTCCCTGCAGTTGAAGAGTCCAAAGTCTGGAAACTGTCCACTAGAAAGTCTAAAAGCCAGCCTCCAACAGAAAAACCGTTGAAGAGTCGGAGCAGAATTGTTCAAACCGAGGACAATTTAAACACAAAATTCCCTTGTATCTAACAGGAACATCAGTTTTTATTAGTGATTGTACTGAATAACACAATAATTTATTGTTGATCATATACACAGTGAAATATAATTTTATCTACAGTATCAATGTTTAACTACACAACACCAAATTTACAATGAAAGATTGAATCTTTTTGATATTTTTAAAATTGAGAGAAATTCTAAGCAGCCATTGTGCTTAAAATCCACTCAACAAACACTGCTACCCGGGTATAGATACCGTACATGTCTGAACGAGCACAGCCTTTTCCCCAGCTCACTATTCCGGTCAAAAACCATGTGTTGTTGTAGCGCGTGACCAGTGGTCCACCGCTGTCTCCTTGACAGGAATCTCGTTCTCCTTCTTTAAAGCCAGCACAAAGCATGTTATTCGTCAGGCTCAGACCTGAGTGGGCTCTGCACTTCTCGAGTGGCACCCGGGGCACCTCAAGCCGCTGGAGCAGGTTGGACTGAGGTCCGTGCTGAGAAAGACGTCCCCATCCGCTCACGATGGAGTTGCGTACCGATCCCAGCGTCCGACCGAAGGTGCCTTGCGCCGGTGGAAGGCAAACGGGCACGACGTAGGGGCCTAGTGATATGTTTCTGCGCAGACGGAGAAGTGCTATATCGGCGTCATAGGCTGTGTGATTGTAGAGGGGATGGATCAATATCTCGGACACCCTTCTAAACTGCTCAGTGCCCTCAAAGACCGTCAGGATGTGTTCACCTGCAATATAGGAACGACGGGAATAGGAATGCTGATATTTTGAGCTCAAACAGACTAAACAGAGAGAAAATCCGCATAGGATTTTCTCGAAAATGCTTACCTACTGTCACGTGCAGTTCCGACGGGTGTGCTTGCCAGACGCAGTGAGCCGCTGTGAGAATCCAGGCGACATTTAAAATAACTCCTCCGCATTTATACACACCCCGCTTCAGTAGCGCCTTGTTGAAAATATATAAACCAGCATGTAGTATGTCGTTCGGACACCTTTATAGAAAATCAAGCTGATTCTTTTTTGATTTTACCTGCCATGGACACTGTCCTTTAGGGCACACTTGTCCTTTAACGATCCTAGGACCTACAGTCGTTGTCACATGTTTACCACAAGGAAACGGCACTAAGGGCCGAAATAAATCTGGTTATTTAAATGAGAAATTCTGGAGATTTTATATTAAATATATGTATTTTCAGGACAAAAATATAGAATCCTTATATACTGGTCAGGTAAAAAATGCTGATGTGAATAACACTGGTTATCTCTTAATTTCTTCAACATTTTGTCCTTAAAGCTGATGCGACAGAAGCAGGAAAAATGGGCAAGTGTAAGGATTTGAGTGCTAATTTGTGATGCTAGTGGACTGGATCTCCAAAACTACAGATCTTGCGACGTGTTCACAGTCTGTAATGGTCAGATTATATCAAAAGTGGTCCAAGGAAGGAACCTTGGTGAACCAGCCACAGGATCATGGACAACCAAGGCTCATTGAAGAAAAGGCGGGAAAAGCTAATGAGCTAGTAATTGCTAAAGTAGTAAATGCTCAACGAATCAGGAGTGTTTTGGCAGCATAAGAAGGAGCAACACAGTATAGCAGTTGGTGCTAATGTTGTGCATGAGCGCTGTATATCATTTCCTTTCCAACAATGCCCAAACCCACCTTGTGACACACAGCTTATGTTGTTAGCTGCCAGTTGATAGCCATCGGCACAGTGACACTGTCGGACTGAATCATCCTCCGTGCAGAAGTGCTCACATCCACCGTTTTTATAGAGACAGCCATAAAAAGCCTGCGGAAGGATTTCTGCACACACCAATTACATTGTTATTGTCAAGTTTCACTGTCAAATACCGGTCCTTTATTTCACATGAGCTGATTTTACCTTTGTCACAATTCCGTCCCTGATATTTTGGGGGACATATACAAACATAAGTGTTGCCCTGACTGACACACGTGGCCCCATTTGCACACGGACCAGTTTGGCAATGGTCCACTTCTGAAGAAGTCACCACAAAAATAGAGAGACAGGCTAATTCCATCCAAAGAGAAAAACATTTCTTTTGTATTTACTTTTCAGCAAGTAATGTGATACCTGTGTACTTCTTCCAGAACTCGTCCTGAAAAATAGAAATATGAATAAAAAATGCATCCAATGTATTTCAGTTTCTTGAGTGACTATTATACATATGACAAGTCTTTGTTCAATTCCAAACCAAGCTAACAGCTGTGATAACACAGCCTGAGCTAGTCAAGCTGTGAGCTGGTCAAGTCAGAGTCGCTTATATAAGCTGAGCCCACCAACTGTTCAGGCCCTGAAAAGATCTCCCTGGCCTCTTCATACGAGCATTTCTCCTCTATACACTCCCTCTCCACATTTCCGTACTTCAGCTCCTCCAGGAATGAGTTGGCACGCCGATAGCGAAGCTGTAGGACCTGGTTGGCTTTGGATCTGTTCAGGAACACTGGTTCTGACAGGCCATGGGGGACTGAAAAAGGAAGAACTTGATGAATAGAATAGTTTTTATTCATCACATGTACATTACAGCACAGTGAAATTATTTACTTGCATATCCATGGTGGTTTTTGGAAGTTGGTGTCAGAGCTTTGCTCTGCTTTGCTCGGGGCCTTGCTTAAGGGCATAGGAAAGGCAGCTTGGCGATACAGGGGCTCGGACCCCTGACCTTCCAATCAGTAACCCAGCGCCTTAAAACAATGATTTATATCTCCCCATAATGTTAATCATTTATACAATGGGCTTGTCCAGAAAATAAGCAAAGACTATTCTATTAAAAAAAATGTGTTCGCTTGAAGTTTTCTGGTAATTGAAGGTTTGGTTCTATTGTACCTACAATATCACTATAATTTAATGAAAGCAGAAGGATTTTCCGCACTTGATTAAAAGACTATTTATGTTCTCAGGCAATTGTAATGATGGTCCTATGAATATGAAAAAAATCATAGTAATGACTTTTGAATTTATTTCACACCTGCTTTTCACACTCTAAGCCTCCATCATACAATCAGTTAATTTATTAAATATAAATTCACACACACACACACACACACACACACACACACACACACACACACACACACACACACACACACATATATATATATAAACTATACTTTTTATTTATTTATTTAATTTTTATTTAATTTTTCATACATATTCAAATATTATTTGTGAACATTTTTCAATGTTCAAATAAGAAATTCAAATATATGTACATATGTAAATGTATGCTGATCAAGTATAACATTATGAGATTATAACATTATAAAAGGTGAAGTAAACTGATTATCTGAGTATTGATCTGATTATTATTAAAGTATACTGATTATCTCTTCATCATGGCATATGTTATTCGGTAGGATATAAGTGAACATTTTCTCCTCAATTTTGGTGTGTTAGATGCAGGAAAAATGGGCAAGCGTGAGGATTTGTGGGTTAAATTTTGATGGCTACACGACTGGGTCAGAGCATCTCCAAAACTGCAGAGCTAGTGGGGAGTGTCTTGGTCTGCAGTGATAAAGTAACTGTAATTTAATTCTTTTACTTTAATTCTGTTACTTTTATTTTGTAATTACATTACGTAACGCAGTTACATGTAAATAGTTACTCTCCAACACTGTATATATACATATACTATTTATACATTATTGTATCATATATATTGCATATTATATATGACATAGCAGTGTATGGTAGACAGGAATATCATATCAGTATGAATGAATGCCTTTACTAAAGCAAGAAACCCAATAAACACAATGTAGCAGTTCTTGTTTCACTGCAGCCACAGCTGACCTGCCCACATGGTAATTAGTAACATAAAATGACACCAGGTTTGTGCTTTCTATGAGAAAGAAGCACCAAAGTATAAACGGCTCATAAACAACTGCTTATTTGAAGCCACTAATAGCACCGGCTGAATAATCTTTTCAAATCATTATTATATATTTTGGATGACTAATGATGAATGAATTTAGAAGTCTATTTATGCGTTGCTATTCCAATGTCTTTCAAACGACCCGCAAATGGAATAATCATCAAGAAAGAGAAAACAATGATATTATTTGGACGGGAGCAGACACCAAACACTTAAACTGTGTACTCAGCCTGTCTTTATCTGGAGAAAACCACCCTATCAGGTGAAACCTTACCTGCTGGAGCACCAGAGCAGGCTTGGATACACTGCTGTATACAAATGAAGAGAAAGAGATTCATTCTGCGTGAACACGACTCCATTTTAGGTCTAACAGTTTTGATCAAAGGTCAGACTGCAAACTTGCAATGTTCTCCGCAAAACAAACAAACAAAAAAAGTTTTGAGTTGTGAAATAAAAATCTTCAGACTCAGCAGCAGGTGGTGCTATTGAGCGGCGCATTATTTAAGCACAACATGAAATACTGGTTGGTACTGGAAGAATATTTTCATATTCAAGCTCGCTGAATGAATTTTGTTTTGTTGAAAATTATTGTGCACTTGAGATTCAACCAATTTTTTAAAAATGCGGTATACATAACTTATATTTAAATTAAGTTCCCTGGGTCACAACATTTCCAGCTTGGATTTGCTTGTTGTCTGTGAAGAGACCTAGATTGGAAACGTAACTGTCCTGTTTTACTCGATCTCCAACTTTTGCTGATCTATTTATATAAATACATTGTGTTATGCAAGAAAGCAACACCAATCACTCCAAGTCTGTGAGAACTCCAAATCGTAAAATGTTTCTATTGTACAAAGCTATTATTTTTTCATTATATTGTATGTTATAATAATGAAAGGTAGATGTATGTCAGAATAGTATTTGATATTTGCTTACATGATAGAATTGCATGGAAGTGTAATGTGCTGGCGAGCTAGCAGGGCTGTGTGAGACGGTTACAACAAATTTATCATCTGAATGTCACTGAATGATATTAAACTGAAGGACATATTGTACAGTATGAAGAAACAATCAAGTATATAATATATTATATAATATAAATGTCGGGAATGTATGTTTTAATAGCTTTTGTCATATGTCTGATATTTCATTGTCAATTTTTATCCATCTTCTGCTGAATAATGATTAAATTAAAATACATTAAAATTTAGTAGAATAACATATTTATAAAACATTCAAATGCACTACATTAACCCACTTATAATACATTTAAATTCACTACAATAACAACTTTATAAAATATTGAAAAGCACTATAAATGCATTATACAATTATATAAAAGTGTGTATAATTTAAATGCCTTTAGGTTTGTTCATTATAATAATAATAATAATAATAATAATAATAATAATAATACATTTATCACTAATGAGTGAGGCAGTGGTGAGTCAGATTGGGAAAAACTCCCTGAGATGGTATGAGGTAGTCTTTGATTCTCTTGAGAGAATCCATCCTTACTAAAGGCACTGAATATCGGGGAACAGTCTCATACAGTGACAATCTATTGAGCTCTATTCTTGGACACACATTTTCCTCTTCCACACTAAGGAGAACGTTCTATGTAATGTATTTCAATAGCAAGTATTTTTGCTGCCTCCACTGCCACTGGCTACCATATATACTGTATACAGAATTTAGAATCTTCAAGCACTTTTAGATTTAAGTAAGCATTGCTCATAATGCTGAGCCTCCACACAGAGGTAGTCATGTTGAGCGACAGGAAAAAAAGAGGGAAATTCGTGTCCGTGAACACAAATTAATGAATTGACGTTTGTGAATATACCATGAAAATCAGTGAGACTGTGTTGGAATGTCCGTTGTGTTCATCATTGTTGAAGCGAAATGTTCAGCAATAGAATAAATACACTGATATTACCTTAAATTCAGTTTATTTAACTCAGTTCAGTTGAAATGTACAGAATTCATTAGATCACAGATACAAATTATAGCATCATTAATTAGTCTCTAGTGGTGAAAATGTAAAGGAAAAATGATCATTAGAAAGAAACTGGACTCTAAAGGGAACCTATGCTTATCCGGGTAACAGCAGTATATCTTGTAATAAACAGCGAACAAGGAACAAAAGCATAAACCTAAATATGAGCATATTTCTGTAATTTAACAGCATTTCCAGTAAACAGGAACACAGTCATTCTTGCATGCTAGAAGTCTTAAGCATGTATTCACTATTCTGCATCTTTCAGTCAAAAAGAAATAGAAATGTTTCATTTTGTACACCTAGAGGGGGCACATATATTTGTATAAACTGAGTTGTTGTGAAAGGAAAGTGCCACAGTGGAGGTTGCAAACCACATATCTTTGTGGCCACAGTTTCCTGCCTAATCGTACGAAGGTGTACAAAAACTTAAGAACGCATGTGCAGACATGTTAAACACAACTTTATAATACAACTAGAAAAAAACAGAACAAGACATTTTCAGAACTATACAAATGTACTCCTTCAGTCATGTTCCAGAGGATAGCCTTTGTTAGCATGCACATCCTGTTTGGGGTTATGCATATGAAGTGAGGATATGACAGCCCAGTGTACACGAACATGTACAGTAATGCCTGTACAAGACAAACAACAAAAGACACAAGCACACTCATTTCATCATGTGTCTGGGCAGAATTCTCCTGTTCACATCACTGTCAGAGGCCTGGAAAGACTTCTAAATAATAAACAGTGGATATTAACATTTCTAGTAATCATACTGTATATGTGTTTTGTTTTTTTTTTTAATTTGAGTCATTTTTCTTTTTCTTTTAACTAAGATTTTCAATAAAAAAGTAAATCATTGATATTGCATTTAAAATATTGATTAATTTGAATTAATTTCACTGCATTTCATTTAAAATCTCAAAAAGTCCTAGATAGAAAGCTATTCTTTTTGCATTGTGTAAGATTTATGCAAACTTTCTTGCTTTGGTACATTTTTTAGTAGCTGGAGTCTTAAAAACCACAAAGAGAGAATCACTCGTCTTCCCGAGAGCTTGTTTCACATACGGGGGCATGTGATAAGAAAAAAAAAAAATCAAAGTGCTAAACAGGATTTTTTAAAAAACAGATTTCCTGCTACTTTGTCAGTGTATAACATATTCTGTAGACATTCTCTGTTTGGAGTGCAATAAAAAAACATATGACACTGACATATGACAAAATACAAATGACACTGGGACCTTATTGAATCTACAATTAAAAGATAATAAAAATGAATCATATTAAATAAAATGTATAATAAAAAATCAGACTACGGTCTGAACATTTAGACAATAATTCTATAAAATCACAAATTTCACATAAACAACTATGTTTACAACATTCAAGCCCAACCTTTACAAAGATGGGATGCGGTGTAAAATATAAACAAAAACAGAATGATTTTCCAATCAAATAAACTCATATCCATTCATTTGTCTTTGTAGATTACTTCTAACAATTGATATGGCCTCAAAGCAGCTTTACATAGATAATTAGATTATAAAGTTGCATAAAAGTATGCAGTTTCCATTGTAAAGTCATCCCAGAATGTAATATTTATTACAAACAATTGAACGAGTGAGTCAGATTTGATAGTGTATAGATAGGAAAATCTCCTTGAGATGGTATGAGAAAGGAACCTTGAGGGGAGCCAGACTCAAAGAGGATTCTATCCTTATCAATGAATGTGCATTCTATTAAAATTCAGCAAATTTTTAGAACACATTTTTAAAGTGAAGAAATGTACAATTTTTCAAATTTCTTTTTAATCATGTTTAGAGGAGACCAGTTATATCATCTTAGAGGAGACCAGTTATATTTCACTAGAAGTTGTATTCTGTACATAAGTGTGTTTGGGACAAATAAAAATCTTAAATCTTGAGAGTATACGTCCACATACGCATATGTATCATTCAGTATCATATTTGTCCACATACGTATCCGTATCAGATTGTATTTGTCTCATTCAGAAACAAGGACGTGAGTAAAGTCAGGTACTGATATAGGTGATGTGGTCTGAGGTTCAGTTAGTGTTCACATTCATCCCAAAAGTGTTCAGTAGGGCTGAGAGGGAGTTCAGAGCTTTATAGCAGGAAATTTTCCACTACTACCCATGTAAAGTATATCTTCACTGAGCACAGGTTTGGGTTTCCAAGTTCAAGTAATTATGTAAACTTGTATTCCATTGCATCCAAAGACATCGGTTACAAATGTGCTGCTTCAGCTTTGTGATAACGGTGTGTTAAGGAACCACATGGGAAAGAATGGCCCAATACTTTTGCCCATTGTGTAGGACAGTGGTCATCAACTTGAGGAACCCGAATCCGGATGCTTCCAGCCGGACCGCATAATGAAGTCTTTTCACATAATGAAAAATATGCAAAAAAAAATCTAATTTATATCCGGCACATTAAAGGGTCAACAGAGGCGTTTGGGTCCTGCAGTGCCACGGAGCGATACTACAGTTAACTAATGAGTTCACGGATTCTCTATCACTGACAGTCCAACAACAAGCATATAAGTGTTCAGTGAGAATACAGTGGATTTTAAGAAAACATAACAAGCCCTTTACAGATAAGGAAATACTAAAAGAGTGCATGGAGGCTTTGTGTGAGACACTTTTATATGGAAAGGAAAGACATGAACTGGGAAAAACAAACAAACAAACACCCCTTTTAATTGTAACAGCTATAAGAAGTGCTGAAATATTAGCACAGGATGTGCAGTCACAGCTTCGTGCTGTTAATCCATCCATCTTCCTCCGCTTATCCGGGACCGGGTCGCGGGGGCAGCAGTCTAAGCAGAGATGCCCAGACTTCCCTCTCTCCAGCCACTTCCTCTAGCTCCCCCGGGGGGACACCGAGGCATTCCCAGGACAGTCGAGAGACATTGTCCCTCCAACGTGTTCTGGGTCTTCCCCGAGGCCTTTTCCTGGAGGGACATGCCCGAAACACCTCCCCTGGAAGGCGCCCAGGAGGCATCCGAAATAGATGCCCGAGCCACGCCAGCTGGCCCCTCTCGATGTGGAGGAGCAGCGGATCTACTCTGAGCTCCTCCCGAGTGACTGAACTTCTCACCCTATCTCTAAGGGAGCGCCCAGCCACCCTGCGAAGGAAGCTCATTTCGGCCGCCTGGATCCGGGATCTTGTCCTTTCGGTCGAGACCCAAAGCTCATGGCCATAGGTGAGAGTGGGAACGTAGATCGACCAGTAAATTGAGAGCTTTGCCTTTTGGCTCAGCTCCCTCTTCACTATGACGGACCGGTACATCGACTGCATTACTGCAGAGGCTGCACCGATCCGCCTGTCGATCTCCCGTTCCATCCTCCCCTCACTCGTGAACGAGACCCCAAGATACTTGAACTCCTCCACTTGGGGAAGGAGCTCTCCACCAACCTGAAGTGGGCTAACCACCTTTTGCGGCTAAGGACCATGGCCTCGGACTTGGAGGTGCTGATCTTCATCCCAGCTGCTTCACACTCGGCTGCAAACCTTCCCAGTGCATGCTGAAGGTCTTGGCCTGATGGAGCCAACAGGACAACATCATCGGCAAAAAGCAGAGACGAGATCCTGTGGTCCCCAAACCAGACTCCCTCCAGCCCCTGGCTGCTCCTAGAAATTCTGTCCATAAAAATAATGAACAGAACCGGTGACAAAGGGCAGCCTTGCCGGAGTCCAACATGCACCGGAAACAGGTCTGACTTACTGCCGGCAATGCGAACCAAACTCCTGCTCCGTGCATACAGAGACCGAGCAGCCCTCAACAGAGGGCCTCGGACCCCATACTCCCGGAGCACCCCCCACAGAGTGCAGCGAGGGACACGGTCGAATGCCTTCTCCAAATCCACAAAGCACATGTGGAACCGGTTGGGCAAACTCCCATGATCCCTCCATCACCCTGTAGAGGGTATAGAGATGGTCCAGTGTTCCACGGCCAGGTCGAAAACCGCATTGTTCCTCCTGAATCCGGGGTTCGACTAAAGGCCGAATTCTCCTCTCCAGTACCCTGGCATAGACTTTCCCAGGAAGGCTGAGGAGTGTGATCCCCCTATAGTTGGAGCACACCCTCCGGTCCCCTTTCTTAAAAAGAGGAACCACCATCCCCGGTCTGCCAATCCAGAGGCACCGTCCCCAGCTGCCACGCGATGTTGCAGCCAGGCGTGTCAGCCAAGACAGCCCCACAACATCCAGAGACTTCAGGTACTCAGGGGCGGATCTCATCCACCCCCGCTGCTCTGCCACCGAGAAGCTTCTCAACTACCTCGGTGACCTCAGCTTGGGTGATAGATGACGCCACCTCTGAGCCCATGGCCTCTGCTTCCTCATCGGAAGGCATGACTCCGGGGTTGAGGAGATCCTCAAAGTATTCCTTCCACCGTCCGATGATGTCCCCAGTTGAAGTCAACAGATCCCCACCTCCACTGTAGACAGTTTTGGCAGGGCACTGCTTCCCCCTTCTGATATGTCGGACGGTTTGCCAGAACTTCTTTGAGGCCGACCGATAGTCCCTCTCCATGGCCTCTCCGAACTCCTCCCATACCCGAGATTTTGCCTCAACAACCACCCGGGCCGCAGCCCGCTTGGCCTGACGGTACCCATCAGCTGCCTCAGGGGTCCCGAGAGCCAACCAGGCTCGGAAGGACTCCTTCTTCAGCTTGACGGCATCCCTTACTTCCGGAGACCACCACCGGGTTCTGGGATTACTGGGATTACCGCCGCGACAGGCACCTGAGACCTTACGGCCGCAGCTCAGAATGGCTGCATCGACAATGGAGGTGGAGAACATGGTCCACTCAGACTCAGTGTCTCCAACCTCCCTCGGGATCTGGTTGAAGCTCTGCCGGAGGTGGGAGTTAAAGATGTCTCTGACAGGGGGTTCTGCTAGGCGTTCCCAGCACACCCTCACAATACGTTTGGGTCTGCCGAGTCTGTCCAGCTTCCTTCCCCGCCATCGAATCCAGCTCACCACCAGGTGGTGATCAGTTGACAGCTCCGCCCCTCTCTTCACCCGAGTGTCCAAAACACACGGACGGAGGTCAGATGAGACAACCACAAGGTCTATCATCGATCTCCGTCCTAGGGTGTCCTGGTACCATGTGTACTGATGGACACCCTTGTGCTTTGAACATGGTGTTCGTTATGGACAAACTATGACTAGCACAGAAGTCCAATAACTGAGCACCACTCGGGTTCAGATCAGGGGGGCCGTTCCTCCCAATCACGCCCCTCCAGGTATCACTGTCGTTGCCCACGTGGGCATTGAAGTCCCCCAGTAGAACAACGGAGTCTCCAGTCGGGGCGTTTATCAGCGCCCCTCCCAGAGACGCCAAGAAGGCCGGGTACTCTACACTGCCATTCGGCCCATAGGAATAAACAACAGTGAGAGACTTTTCCCCAACCCGAAGGCGCAGGGAAACGACCCTCTTGTTCACCGGGGTAAACTCCAACACATGACGGCTAAGATGGGGGGCTATGAGCAGGCCCACACCAGCCCGTCGTCTCTCACCGCCGGCAAATCCAGAATAATGGAGAGTCCAGCCTCTCTCGAGGAGTATGGTTCCAGAGCCCAGACTGTGGGTGGAGGTGAGCCCGACTATCTCTAGCCGGTATCTCTCAACCTCCCGCACAAGCTCGGGCTCTTTCCCAACCAGCGAGGTGACATTCCATGTCCGTAGAGCTAGTCTCTGTGTCCAGAGGTCGGGTCGTCGAGGCCTCCGCCTTTGACCACTGCCCGAACCACATTGCACCGGTCCCTTATGAGCCTTCCTGCAGGTGGTGGGCCCATGGGGAGGTGTCCCCACGTCACTCATTCGGGCTGAGCCCGGCCGGGCCCCATGGGTGGAGGCCCGACCACCAGGAACTCGCTTTCAAGCCCCAGCCCCGGGCCTGGCTCCAGGGAGGAGCCCCGGCTGCGCCATACCGGGCGACGTTACGGTCCTTGATTTTTATTTTTTCATAAGGGAATTTGAACCGCTCTTCGTCTGAGCCGTCCCCTAGGACCTGTTTGCCTAGGGAGACCCAACCAGGGGCATCTAGCCCCCGACAACATAGCTCCTAGGATCATCCGGTTACTCAAACCCCTCCACCACGATAAGGTGGCGGTTCAAGGAGGGGCTTTGTGCTGTTAATTCAAATTAAATTGTGAAACTCGTGTATTAAATAAACTCTGCACACTGATTTGCACACTGACTGAAGAAGTCTTTGGTTCTTTTAATTGTGATGATTTTGGCTCACATTTAACAAAAACCCACCAAGTCACTCTCTCCACAAATTTGAACATGGTGACATGTCAATCCGCTAATCAACTCAAAACACCTTTTAAGAAATAGGTTTCAAGATGTTCTCAGTTTGGTTCACTAGTCTACATGTTCATGGGGATGACACATAAGGAGGTAGGCCATAATTCCAATGAAGTTGGCTGTTGAAGAGTGCTGTATCCAAGCATGTTAACAGAAAGTGGAGTGGAAGGAAAAAAGATGCACAACCAACCGAGAGAAGCGCAGCCTTGAGAGGCTCGTCAAGCAAATTCCATTCAAGAACTTCACAAGGAATGGATTGAGACTAAGGTCAAGACATCAAGAGCCACCACACACAGATGTACCAAGGAAGAGACCAAAGAATGCAGATGAGCTGAAGGCCACTGTCAAAGAAACCTGGGCTTCCATACCACCTCAGCAGCGCCACACACTGATAACCTTCATGCCACATCCGATTGAGGCAGTAGGCGCGAATTTGCGCAAAACTTTTGTGATATTTTCTAAATGTCTGTTTCCATTAACCACATCATGCGACTAAAACTCCTCCACTAGCTATAAGTCATTAAAATGGAGACAGATATCGGCAGGATTACTCGCACTAGCCGTTTTTATTTTAAATCTGAGACGTAGGCGTGCTATGTAAGCACTTACGGCGATTCAATCCCCCTGTACTTGGGAGTGGCTATGTATGTGCTTATTCTGGGAGGCAATAGTGCGCGATTTCATGGAGGACCTGTGGATTGAGAATTTCCGAATGAACACATCCACTCTTTTGGAGCTGTGCAGTGCAACCGGGCCTCTTGTAGCACCTGCAGCATCATGCCCAAGGCAAGGCAAGATATCATGTGACCTGGAAATGAGGAAAAAACGGTTTCCATTATCCACAGACATAAGCAAAGGCAGGTAATAAATCCAAAAAGAAAAATACAAATACTTAAAAAGAAATTTAAGAGTGCACAAGCCTCATTAAAAGTGTAACTTAATCTTCAATTTTGCTTTCTTGCTCATCCGTTACTCGATACTCGGAGGCTGCGTTGATGATTGATTGCTTTGGTCTGGCATCACATTGCGACTCAAAATAGAAGGAAAGCAGCAGCATGGTGGGAGAGTTCCGTCTGAAATTGTGTGGGGAAATTATTCTTAAAAGAATATAAAAGAATAAAGGTTTTATTTCGTATATTTATATGAAGTGTAAACCGGTGCCGAAGCGATTTAGAAATGTTTCCACAGAGTGCAAACAAAAACACTGATTTCTGTTCCTGGGTTTGAACAGTGTTGCTAATTCATAACGAGTTAGCATCGTGCAGTGGTATAAGTCATTTCTATTTGAGGTACATTTGCGTGTTATTGTGTTATCTTACTAGTTAGTTCTCCTGCTCTCCTGATTCTGGGTATATGTTTAACTTGGGAGCCAAAAGTGATTCACTGACAGCTCTCCAGCTCTCAACATGGAGCTCCCGGATCTCGGTAAAGTGGTTTAAATTCCCTCTTGCATTCTGTGTGAAGTGTAGAAGGGATTATTCGAGCGGAGTTTTGTTTCTTCGGAATGGCGTTTAACCTTGTTATCCTTGACTTTTTTTCCCCAGAGAGGGCGAAGACGTTTTGGGCTCAGGTGGACGTGGACATGGCTTTTCAGGAGCTGCTGGACTTCCTGCAGTGTTTGAGAGAAGCGATTAAAACGAAAACGGCCTCAGATAAAAGTAAACACACACATACACACTCAATGGCATATGCAGCAAGGATTCTTACTTAGTTTTGCTTTCATTTTTTAAGTACACAAACTGAGCAGAGTTTATAAACTTCACCAGAACCAGAATACATAGATTCATTCATTCATTCCTGACTCAACCACCAAATCACTGTAATACTCAGTCACTCAATGACTGTCTTAATGACGGACTCGCTGATTGCTGAATTAATTGAATCAGTAATCAAAAGACTGTCTTACTGACTGAATGACTGCCTGACTCATTGAATGACTCACTCACTAACTGTCCACTGACTTATTGACTTACTGATTGAATGACTGACCAACTTGTCAATGCAGTGAAAGAATGAACGACTCCTTCACTGACTGTCTTAATGACTCACTCACTGACAGATTGACTGATTGATCAACTACCTGTCTGACTGTATAATAACTGACTCAATTGTTGTATGACATATTAATTCACTGATCCATTGGCTAACTTGCTGACTCAGTGAATGACTCCCTCACTCACTGACCTCTTGACTGACATTCATACATTTTTATTGCTGAAATTCCATACAAGAATATCCGTGAAAACTAAACCTATTTAATGCATTTAATTGCCATATTATACTAAAATGCGAATACAAAATTAGAAAATATAAATAAAAATACATTACAGATTACAATAATATAAAGAAAACAGTGTACAATGGTATAAATCCCAGTCCCAATCTTTGTTGTTTTCTGTGGCCTGAATCTTCTCCCAATTTTGCCATTTTCCATTCTGCAGCGTATTTACCTGTCCGGAGTGCTCCAGAGTTTCGTAGGTGGTCCGTCAGTAATAATGGTCCATGGGAAATAATGGTGTTTGTGTGTAATTATATGGACTAAATGAAATATTGAGATTTTTGTTTTCAAATCACTCGAGTTACTTGAGAAATCATTTCAGCTAAATATGATTTAAATATGATTCTGGTTTTGAACAGAGAATGTGAATAGCATTTGGAGAGAGAATAAAGATAGCTCTTTGGAGAGAGAATGAAAGTACATTTTTGGAACTCTTTTGTTAATGATCCTTTAACCAGCTGTACTATTGGTTACATGTAGGCTTGTATTATCTTTTTTAATTAACTGTTTAATTCGATATAGGGGGCAAAATCTGACAAAAAATCGGGAAAACCTCGCTGAGTTGGAGGCTTCTTGTATCAGCCGACCGCCCTTGCAAAAGTAATCATGTTTTTCGTGTTTTTTTTCTTCCTGCACATGTTTTTGCTCAGGCTACCTCCAGGGCATGAATATCATCCTAGAGTCCGAGATCTCACTGAGTTCAGCGTGGAGGAACGACTCTTTTGAAGAAGTACTAATTGGTGAAGGTATTATTGTCCCTTATTACACGAACATTGACACAATAATTTTCATTAATGTTGAGTTTCGATAAAATATTTTAATTAATGAATACCGACATTTCTAGCTTTTTTCCTCTACATTTCTTATTTTTTTCCCTTCATTCTTTAAAACTCGGTCCTTGATATTGGATGAATTATGTATTAAACTTAAATAACAGAGGTTAGAGATGTTAAGTTTGACTGATCGTGGTATCATTATTATATCATGGAATTCTATGATGGAAATCTCACTGTTCACACAAGGGGAAATACAAAGGCAATGTAGAAGGGTGAGATGATGGACTTTTCAAATTTTCCAATGTTTTAAAATAAGTGCCAAACTTAGTGCCACTGCTGGGTGTCTTTTACCCTCAACGGCTCATTAGGATGAATGAGATAAATGCAGGTCTTTCTGGATAAGCGCATCTGAAAAATGCTTTAAAACACAGTAGTTTTCAAATGAAAGGAAAAAGGTTGTATTTTGCCCTTAATTGTTTTTAATCTTTTATTACACTCTAATGTGTTCCTATGTCAGTGTCTCTCTGGTTACGACCAACCCAAAAGAAAAGATAAAGACAGGGATAAATAGACTGCCTTTAATAAGTCACAGGTGAAAAACATCATACATTAACTGCTTTAACACCTTTTGCAGAAATTTCAGCCTGGCAAATTTAATTTTTTTTCTATTTCAATGCAAGTTATATTCTACCCATAACTATGTGACTATCTGGAAATCTTACAGACATCCTGACCATGTCGGTTACAGACTCACTCTGCACTATTGTGAAACTGAAGGAGCTACCTGTGCCAGATGACACCGTACACGACGACGCGTCAAGGTTTTTCACCTTTATTCTCAAGCTTTTTTTTTGTCTTTTTGTATGTCTTTTTCTTTAACCTTGTCTGATGAAAAAACATTTTTTTTAAGGAACCGAGATTCAGATAACAATCAGACGTCTCCATCAGGCAAAAAAGATGCTACATTATCAGGGAAATTAGACGCGTATGACTATATGACGCTGCTGTCGCCATCATATCTCGTAACGGATGATCGGTTGGCCCCCGTCTCACCCGTCCAGCTTTCTTATCAGCAGCATGAATGCAGCCCAGACTGTATGTCGCACCTCCCGTCTTACTCGGACCAATTTCTTGGCCACAACCCATTGCGAGTGCCTCTTGTATGCCGTTTCCAGCGGCATTGCGCCAAGCCGCTCACGGTATCCGCGCCTGAGGAACTTGTCGCCGACGTTCTCTACAAAGCCCCTTGTGGACGAGGCCTGCGCTGCATGGATGACGTGTATCAGTTTTTACAACAAACTAAAAGCCTCGGGGTCCTGCAGCAGACCAATTTCAGCTTCAATCCACTGGTTCTACCAGAACGCCAGGCCCAGCCAAGACCGCTCGCTCCTGCTTCCCCTTCTCCCACAACCAGTATTTTTGAAAGGGACATAAGCCGGGGGATGGAAGCCGTCCCGGTTTCTCTGTGTAACGACTTGGACGGCGTACGACCGAAAGACTTTCGCTACCGCAAGAATCGCTGGCCACATGGCTGCTTCTTAAGCAAGACTCCGTTTTTCCGGACCTGTTGCGACTGCACTGATGGATGCACGGATTCTTCCAGCTGTGGGTGTTTACAGCTGTCGTTAAAGGCCGGGCCCAAGGCAGACCAGCTTTATAGTCACCTGCGTCTAAATGAACCCGTGGCTTCTGGGTAAGAACACGAACAGGTCTTTTAGAAAAGGAACAGTTTAAAATTGTGACCAAAAGCAGAAACACTTCCTAATATGTAAAAAGGGGGTATAAAAAAAACAACTTAATTTTACTATTAATTGGTTGTTGTTTTTTGTTGGTTGATTGTCATTTGGTTGAATAAATGGTTGATAGGTTTGTAGGTTGATTGAGTGATTGGTTAGTTGATTGCTTGGTTGATTGAGTGATTTTCCAGCTAAAGTAGATGATGAGTTTGTGTTGGGAGAATCTGTTTGAACATCTGGGGCACTACTTGTTTGTAAATCTCCATCTGACTGTAACCTTAACGAAAATCTGACAGGATTACATTTTGTAACAAAAATGAATAATAATATATAAAATATCTAATACACTAGATGCATAATTATGGTACAATAACGTTACATGACTGTATTCTGTATTTATCAATTATAGTAGTTTTAGAATATCCCCCTATAGAATTGTCATATTATAATAGTTTATTGAAACCTGAGAAAAAAATAAAACAGATTTCCTTTGCGTTGTATGACGTCTTAATGTAATCGTCTCCACAGGCTGTATGAATGTGGTCCGTGGTGCAGTTGCCGGAAAAGCAGTTGTCAGAATCGTGTGGTCCAGCACGGACTACGTGTGCGCCTGCAGGTGTTTCGCACCAGCGACAAGGGATGGGGCGTGCGTTGCCGTGACGACCTTGACAAGGGCACCTTTGTCTGTACTTATGCTGGTGAGTATTGCCCTTAAGTGGTGCACTTGATATTTGAATGTTGGATAGCAAGCTTATCTTCGTGTCATGTGCTAGGCGTTGTCCTCAGACTTGGGCGGAACTCGGAGGAGCCCTTCCTCTCTAAAATCCAGAAGAAGGAGCAGCTTTCGGATGACGAGGTGGAGGTGGTGGAGGAGTGGACACTTCCATCAGGGCAGAAGAAAACGATCACTGAGACACTGGATACCTCTCCACCTCTTTACGTTCCTGTGATCCAGAGGCCTGCGGACCAGCCTTCTACACAGCGGGATGGGCAGAGGGAACAGCTGGACCATTCGGTTAGTGCTTTTTTATTAAAAAAATAACAAAACTGGATTGTTATTCCCAGTTAATCAATAGAATTGGAAAAGAAGGATTTCAAAAGTGTATTTGTTGTAGTCTGTTTGCTGTACAGCGTTTAAATTCTAGCAGTTACACTAAAGCCTACACATACTTACATACTCTGTCCATCGGTGTCATCTTTGGGGAAATATTAAAACCCAAAAAACAGCCTTTCACCATATTTTTTAGGAAATCACTGTTCCTCTGTAAATATCTTGTTTATTTCAGTTCAGTTCAATTTTATTTGTATAGAGCTTACCTGCATTAGTTTGTAGGTGGGTTGATTGGTAGAATAATTGGTTGGTTGTTTAGTTGGTTGAGGGATCGGTTGAGTGATTGGTGGATTAACTGGTTGGTAGGTTAATTGGTTAGTTGATTTGTTGGTTGGTTGGTTGGTTGAGTGATTTCCAGCTAAAGTAGTTGGTGAGTGTGCTTTGGGAGAATCTGTTTGAACATTTGAACATGTTTGCATTACTTGTTTTTAAATCTCCATCTGACTGTAACCTTAAGGAAAATCAGAAGAAGTTATAAAGTTATAAGATTTAATCCCTAATGATTACATTTCATCCCTAATGAGAAGCAAATGGTGACTGTAATAAGGAAAAACGTATTACAAATGGGACGAGTAAGAACCCTTAAGGGGTGTCCAAATCCTTGTCTGAGTGGCACAGAATATTCATTCATAACAGTTCCATTATTGCATTAAAAGCATTAATGTGCATGCAGCCTGTGGTCCTAAGGCTGAATATCTACTAATATTTTATTAAAAAAAAACAAAAGGACACCTTCAATAAACTGGAAAATTACATGAATCCCAGATCTGTTTAGCCAGTAAACTGCTGGTTTTGTTTTAATGATGCCGTATAATCAATGCATTGACAAACTGCTCACTCGGGTTACTTCCTTGGATTGAAAAGGTTCAGTGTAAGAAAACAGTTTTCTAAATCGCATTAAATGTTTATATGTATAATTTGCAGGACGAATCGAACAATTGTTCCCCGCCAAATTCCAATCATACAGGTAATACTTACACACTCATTCATACTCAAATAATTACTATTAAACTTTATTTTGGATAAATAGATTTATTTTTATTAATTTTATGCATAGAACTCCAAAACGATCTTAGTAAAGGTGTGGTGAGGAAAAGGCTCCGTTTGGACGACAAAGGAAACGCTGGCGGTGTATGGCGAGATCAGATGGTGCCGAAAGCCGATGGAAAACCCAACTGCCAGGAAAAAAAATATAACCTTGATGCCTCAAAAGAAGGAAATGTGGCTCGGTTTATTAACGTAAGGAGCACTGCATCATTTCCAAAGAAATCAATTGTCAGTTCAAATTCATAGGTGTTCAAGTTCTGATATTTTGTCTTGTCCTTTTGTAATCACAGCACAGCTGTAATCCCAACCTCTTTGTCCAGAATGTCTTTGTCGATACACACGATCCCAAATTCCCAGTGGTTGCTTTCTTTACATGCAGGTAAGTTCCTCAAGATTTCTAACCCCACACACACACACACACACACACGCGCGGACCAGTCATCTGACATCCAGTGTTTTTCCAGGTCGATCAGGGCTGGAACTGAGCTGACCTGGAATTATTCCTATAAATCTGGAAGTGACCCAGAGCACGAGGTACCATGTTTGTGTGGTTCAAATGACTGCCAAGCAGTTATCATCTGATCACATGATCAACCGTTTTAAAACACCGAAAACTGGGGAAATCTGTAGATATGGGATCCAGTGCCACATGGGTCGTTTCTTTTTGAGCCTTGTTTGAATGACTGGTGAAGACTAAGTTGGAGTTTGACAGTGTTTGGCTTTTCTACACAAAGTCTAATGTGGAAATTTTTTTAATGGTTCATTATATTGTTGATGCAGAAATATATTTTGATCTCTGGTTCATGTTCTGTTATTGCACTGTAATGTAATTTATAGATTAAAGCTGAAAGATCAAGGTGCTGCTTCATTATTGAATTGTCTTTTGTGCCTACTGAAGAAATGATCTAGATTGATCTTTTGTATTACATGTGTACTAAAGAAATGACTAAACAGGTCATATGAGGTAATTGTTGAAAAATTAATGTCACAAAATGTTCACCTGACTTTTCCATCCATGTTTGGTTCTTCCGTAAACTGCTACTGCAAAGTCGGAGGTGCACAATTGTGCAAGAGGAATGCAGTAGAATGAAATTTTCATGCATGGCAGTGCACAAAGCCAGCTCTATGAAGACATGCTTTCCATGGGCTGGAATCAAAGATCTTGTGTGGCCTCCAGAATTGAAAACAATCCCTATTGAACAGCAACGGGATCAGTACATGATCCATACCAAATTCATATACAAGATTCATAAAGAATGAAATCACTCACAGCTAGACATGTGAACATAATATAATCGATTTTTGAGTTCGAGAAGCAGTCACACTTATAGTGCTAAACCATTTAGAAGTTTAATGTTTGAAAGAAAAGCAAGCACAAAAACTAGGCTACACCTGATTCTTGTGGGCAAAGAGGTCACAGGTGTCTCATCACCATGAATTGAAGGAACAATACTATGCAAAGCTGGCTACAGGTATGACTGACCGGCCATTTCAAGTGCAATTCAATTATTCGTGCACACACCTGCTTTGTTAAACACCTTGACCAGAGCAAAGCACCATTTCAATTTTACCAGACTAGTTGTTTCAACATCATTCACAGAGATGAAGCATTGACAGAAAAATGATGCAGAACTGCAAATAGGTGGATAAATTTCACTACTGTAATTTAAAGTTCTTTAGTCACCGAGAAAAAAAACAAACAAAAAAAAACCATGAACTGCTTTTCTATGGCATTCATTTGTAAAAGGTGTTCAATTAAAACTGGTGCATCATACTAGATCCCCTTGTCCCGTTTTATTTAAATAAACAAAACCCACCACTGCAAGTTAGTTACCTCTAGACCTGCAACTTGTGCTCAAGTAAATCCTTTACTTGTATAATAGTTACTGAGGCCCATCGCATGTGTTAGAATAAAAACCCATGAAAAACATTATTGCAATAAAATCTATTCAAGACAATTAAAGGGAAACTATGTGCGACTCCACCACAAGCGTTTATGCATGACCTACATAAAGTAAAAGGAATTTAGCCAGATGAAGTCATTTTAATACAAATTTATTGATAAAGTAATTAAAATCCACACAAGTGCCCGTCTTGGATATGCTAAAACTCCTGTGACTGAACGTCCTTGCTGTTGTCGGCGTCTCTGGGTGCCTTGGTTTTCTTGGGCAGGAGTTGGGCCTGAATGTTTGGTAACACGCCTCCTTCACTGATCGTGACGCCCCCCAGTAACGTGTTCAGCTCCTCGTCGTTTCTCACAGCGAGCTGGATGTGCCGCGGGGCGATGCGCAGTTTCTTATTGTCCCTGCTGGCGTTCCCGGACAGTTCCAGGACTTCTGCGCAAAGGTACTCCAGGACAGCGGTGAGGTAAACCGCGGCACCAGAGCCGATCCTGTGCGCGTAGTTTCCTTTCCTCAGGAGACGCGCGATGCGGCCGACCGGAAACTGCAGCCCGGCGCGGGAGGAGCGCGACACCGACGTCTTGGTCTTCGCAGCCGCCACAACTTTCTTCCCACGACCAGACATGATGGCTTTCAAACTGTCAATAGAGTCAAATATAGTCAGTGAAGCCCATCGCATGTATTAGAATAAAACACACCATGAAAGAAAAACACGATTGCAATAAAATCTATTTAAGACAAGTAAAGAGAAACGTTACGGACACTTACTGCTTGTCTAAGAAGGTTGACCAGCAACTTACCTGAACCGTGTGTTGTTCAGGTTTATAAAATAAGCGTGTAAAGAGCTTCACCTGGCCTTCTGCACCGACAGCCAATAGGCGAACTGGAGCAATTATGACGCAATCATTTCTCCAGGTGAATGAACTAGTGAGATGTAAAAGCAGGTTGAGAAGTCAGAATGCTTTGACATGACATTGTAGATCATATTTATATATTACATCGAATTTGCTAACATGTAAGTATAGCTAAAAGCTAATAGTTATTGTATGATATTTATGAAAGCTAAACAGAGCCTTTAAATCAGACATTGAGCTGACAATAACCTTTCAGAATAGTTATTGCTTTATCCAGATTATTGTCTGATTAAGAAGTTGAGAAGACATATCATAGCTTCGATGCCTACAGTTAATTCCTCTGGATGAACTGTCTTCTGTTTGTGTTGTTTCTTTGATAACCCTAGAGGCTATTAGTCACTTAGTCTATGCCAGAGGTCACCAACGTTTTTGAACCTGAGAGCTACTTCATGGATGCTCATTTATATATGTGAAGACACTGATGATTTCTCACTGATGAGTTGTGCAATTTTTAGAACAGGTCTGAGAGCTACTCATGTGGTCCTTGGGGGCGACCTGGTGAACACAGGCACTGCGTTAGAGACCACTGATCAACACTAATAATAATATACATTGCTAATCAAACTTCAATTCAATTGTATGGTTATAAATAATTTCTTTCATTTGAACGAGGATCTGGAGATAATGCCGTGAGTATAAACAAAACAAGGAACAAATGAGTACAAGCGTATCATGTTCCATATAGGTATTCTATATGTTCTGAAATGTTTGTGGTTAGATTAGGTGAAGTGTGTAGCCATGTTAAATGCAGTGAGACAATGTACGTTTGCGTTTTTGTGTGCGTCACATTGCATGACTACATTAGAAGGCTCATGTAGTACAACGCTGGCGAATGTGTCTTTATCTAATTCCTATTAAATATCATGTGATCATGTGTTGTTAGTTTTAGATGACTACATTTTCCCAAGTTGTTTGTCAGTGACAATCCACTACAATTCAAAAATGTGTTCTTTTTTGGAAAAATAAACACTTTAATTTCTGACAAGTTAGTTCCTGGTCTGAGAGAGCATCAACAACATTCCAGTGTATCCATTTGTACATTTTTAATTGCAAGAATAAATAAACTTTAATATAGTTTCCCACCTGTGTTTTGAATGTGCTCCTTAGTAAACCTACAATGACATGAATGAACGGCAGTTAATTTTTTTTGCTATTTTTCTTCTTTTCTTTCTTTTTACGAAACTCAGCATCAATCACAAAATGGATATACAGAAAGGAGGAAGAGTGCCCTCACAGTGCCCTCACAGACATGTCATACAGACATTACAAAAGCATATAAAAACATTAAAGTTTGCGAACAGTGTGTTCAAGTGTATTATATGCATTTGAGGCCTTTGAGTTGAATGGTTCTGGCATATACTTAAAGGAAATAAGCAAAAGGAAAAAAGAAAAGAGGCTTAAAGGAACATATACTTAAAGAAAAATGAGGGACTTAATATCAGAACAGATTAATATAAAGTTAGGTTTACATTCAGTTGCTCTGATTTTATGAATATTAAATTTAACTAAAAGTAACAAAAGATTATTATCAAAATTAACATGCTTAAGAGTGAAAACAAAAAAAGAAAAATAGCTGCTTTATAGATGTGCATTTTCTGCAGTTTAAACATATTTTAACGTTTTATTTTTAAATACAACGATCAAAATTCTATAATTCAAACTATACTTTCTCTATACTAATACTGTTGAAGTGAATCTGTACACGATGTGATCATGTGAATGAAATTCCTATTATTCCGAAAAGGGAATAAATTCGCGCATGCGCTCTAATTCTCGGCGAACTGGCATTTCAAGTCACGTGACTACTCTGGCGGTCACATGACCAGTGTGCGTGGATAGCGCCCGTGGGTTTGTTGACAGGAGGAGAAGGACGAGAACATGAACGCTGTGTGGTTCCTGGTGATTTCTTTGGCCTTTATGGCCGCATCGGGAAATCAGATGAAGATCCCTCCGCATGAGGAAGTAGCACGAATGGCTCGGTTCGTCGTTAACCAGTGCGACTGGGCGTCCATGGCAACCATCTCCAGCCACGAGCCCGTAAAGGGACAGCCGTTCTCCAACGCGTTCTCTATCAGCGACGGACTGCTGGGCAACGGGACCGGGGTCCCCTACATGTACCTCACACACATGGAGATCTCTGTGCAGGATCTGCAGGTGAGAAAAACACTCCACAATCTAAGACAGTCTCTTAGATCAGAAGGTCTGGGTTTGACCTGCCACTTTTGGGCCCCTGAGGAAGGCCCCTAATCCTTTCTATTCCAGAGACGCTGGAACATGTCCGACCCTGTGCCTGGACTTCATATTAGAAGAATATAACCGTGGCGTTTTTGTATATGTGACAAATAAAAAGCATTTTAATCTCAAATGCAGATCTAGTACTCAAGAAACCAGAAAGGAGGAATTAAAGTTATGAAAAGCAGAATCTAAAAGGGAAGTGTATACACACTATATCCGAATTTCTCACACAGAAAGTCACTGACCACTTCTTTTGCGCATGCCACTCGTCTTGAACTTTTTGAATGTATTATTTAGCGTATAATCCCCTAGACAAGAAAGTGTAACCCTCTTTCATTTCTGTGTTTGATTTAATATCAGGATCCTGAACAGCAATTGTGGTGTTTTTCTTTTAATTTTTTTATACAAATAAACAAATTAATAACTGACAACAGAAAAAAAATCCCACCAGATTTCAAGCAATTCTTTACAGAGAGTTGGAATGTATACAGTCAGAGATATTGATAGGCCACTAAATATAGTGCTAAATGTACGTATACACATAGGTGATGTCTTAATGTCTCCACAAGGTTTTCCTCTGGGTAATATTTTGAAAACCCTTGCATTAAATCCTTATTTGTTTATTGTTTTTCTTTTTCTGACTGTGCTATTTTACATAGAGGTGGCCACACATTTTAATGATTCTTGGTGAGCATTTCATTAGTAGGACATTTTAAATGAATGATTATAGTAGAAAAAAAGACTACATATTGAAATGCAATTTGTGTGTTGTTTGTCATCACTTATCGCTTATTTGTTCAATTATTTTTTGCTAAAACAACTTCCTGTTTTTCCTCCAAGACTATATAATGTATTCCTTTGCAGTGTAGGTTTTATCGCTGTAGCTGAAGGAAACACAAATAGAGAACATGAAAATGTTTATTTGACAAAATAATTGCACAGTCACATAAGCATGTGAGTCAGCTCAAGGCTGTGACTTTGCAGTTTTTGACGACCTTGCTGCACGTCGGTGATTTTTATTATCAGTACTGACCAAGACCCAGAACACGGGCAACAGCACACGACCCCCCCCCCCCCCTTAAAATGTGTTACTCAGTTTTATCTTATGCATCACAGTTAACATTACATGTCTTTCTTCATTAATAATCTTTACATGAAAGTAATCATGAAAAACTTTTAGACAGCTGAAAACTAAGAAACATCAGTGAATGCTCAGATCTTTTTGTACTTCACGCAATTATACACTTCATATTTGTATTTATTTAGGGAGAGGTGTAGCTCAGTGATCTAAGGTGCTGGGTTACTGATCGGAAGGTTGGGGTTCGAGCTCTGGTATCGCCAATCTGCAACCCCTGGGTCCTTGAGCATGGCCCTTAACCCTCTGTGCTCCAGGGGCGCCGTATCATGGGCCGGACCCTGCACTCTGACCCCAGCTTCCAAACAAGCTGGGATATGCGAAGAAAGAATTTCACTGTGCTATAATGTATCTGTGACATAACGGCTATTCTATTTTTTTTTTTTCATACCAACAACATTCTGCATAGAGACTTGAAATGTGCCATTCCCAATATTTAAATGTGAAATAACTTTGTATTTTAACATGTCACTAATGTTTACATTTTCTTAATACGTTCATAAGTATCACCACCTCCTCTTTTGGCTGCTCCCGTTAGATTGTCCCGTTAGACAATCTTATATTTGGTTTGGCACATATTTTACTCTAGATGCCCTTCCAAACGCAATCCTCCATGTCTAGGAATGCCCTGGCTTGTTCAATCCTAGTATCTGGGACAGACTGAGCAGTTGAGGGTTAAGAGCCTTGCTCAGGGGCCCATTAGTGGCAGCTTGGTGGAGGTCATTTAAACCTGAGACCTTCTGGTTTCACTTCTAATGCATTTATACTTATATCTTATTTTAATTTTAATGTTTGTATGTACCATAAGTACTGTAAATGAATTGTGTTGTGCCTTGTGAACTGACCACGAATTCTATTCTATTGTATTTACTGCATAAATGACTAAAGTGAACTGAAAGCTGAATATATTGTTCCACAGGTAAATCCGCAGGCCTCTTTGTCCGTATCTCTTGCTCAGACACACTTTTGTAAGCGAAAAGGTTACGACCCCCAGAGCCCCCTGTGTGCCCACATTATCCTATCTGGCTCTGTTCAGGAGGTAAGAAAACACAGCACTACTGCACAGTATCTTTATAGCCATTACTTGTATTTAGTGGTGAATGTAGTAAACAAATCATGTAATTGTAGTTGAGTTGGTAAAATATTACTCCAGTAAAAGTAAATGTGCTCCATTTAAACATAAGTAAAAATATAAAAGTATTTGCCTTCAAATGTACTTAAATGTCCACAATATTATGAAGTGAAAGTCTCCCCAAATGGAAATGATTTGGTATAACCATATAAAGTATAGACAAACCATATAAAGTATAGACAAAGCAAAAATCTGTAGAAGTCTGTAGATGTTTTTAATGTATGTAATCACCTTGTGTTATATAGCTATCTCATCGCTGTCAGCTTGTTTGTATGATTTGGTTGAATTAAGGGCTTGAGGGCAAAAAACAATAAAAACAAAAATTACACTATATCTGCAAAAGTTTGTGAACACCTTTTGGTTGTCTGTTGATTTCCCTTCATTGGAACTAAGAGGCACAGAGCTGTTTCAGCATGACCATGCACCTGTAGCATTGAGTATCATTTTAATTTTGTCAATACCGATTCTGATTCTTATCAATACCCACATGATGAACCAACCGCTGATGCTTAGTCATGTTGGTCATGACACCTTGCTCGCAACAAAAATTGTTTATTA
Organism: Kryptopterus vitreolus; assembly: GCA_030449085.1. Taxonomy (NCBI): domain Eukaryota; kingdom Metazoa; phylum Chordata; class Actinopteri; order Siluriformes; family Siluridae; genus Kryptopterus; species Kryptopterus vitreolus. The sequence continues at coordinate 4,221,524 of JACRUU010000022.1, forward strand.
CACTAATAACACTTGGCTTTGTCTTCTTAGCTTTTACAAAGTGTAGCCACACGCAACCTTCCCCATTTACCTGAGCTTTGGTGAAGGACACAGCAGTGGAAGCATGGTATTGCTGCCATTTAAACAAACCACCATCCAATCAGAAATCCCTCCCCCCCCCAACAACAACCTAGATAAACGGTTCATAACAGATTGTGTTTTATAAACTTCTAGTATGAGGAATGTGTTTTAGGTACTGAAGAGATGGAGATTTGTAGATTCGAACACCAGTCGTAGTTTTGTTTTCTCAGTTTAATACCGCTTAATTGTTTTGATGTATTAGTGAAAAGTGAAAGTCCTACAATGCTCACACAAAGTACATCAAAAGGATCCATTTTACACCATAACACTTTGTATTCATGTCTGGGTAATAGAATTCATTAGGAATAGTGCACTATATTACCTTAATAGGTTTCAATGGGAGGAGCACAATTCAACTTCCAATCTCACAGTGGAATCTTTGCAGAGGTGCTGTAAAATGAAGTTATAAGTTTAGTTATAATGGGATTTTTCTCCCTATTAACATAGTTGATGATGATGATGATGATGTAAATAAAATTGCAAAAAGTACTAAATATATTATATTTGCTTTAGGTGAATGCTACAGAAGCGGAATTTGCGAAGAAGGTGTTGTTCATCAGACATCCTGAGATGATCGACTGGCCCGCTGACCACAACTGGTTCTTTGCTAAAATGGCAATAAGCCAGGTTTGGGTGTTGGATTACTTTGGAGGGGTGAAGGTGGTGTTGCCTGAGGACTACTACAAAGCTACACCGTTTTGAAGACCAGCTCTGTGTGTGCCGTGCGCCGTGCTCTGCATCCAGACCGTTAAAAGGCCGAAGCACTTCACATTTAGAGGGACTGTTGATCAAATGATGATTTTATATTTTAGCAATTTCAAAAGAGTTTGTAGTACTAAGGGAGTTAAAAAAAAAGAATGCTTTTATAGCCTTTGTTTTGCATTTGTCTTTGCTAATAAGAAACTTTATATTGTATAAAAACTAATTTACACCATGGATCTTTACTGTGTGTGTGTGTGTGTGTGTGTGTGTGTGTGTGTGTGTGTGTGTGTATGTATATATGTATATGTATAAAATGATATGTATGATAGAACTGATCGACCCTTTGTTCTGTGAAAAGGAAGTCTTTTGGCATTGCCATTGCACCTTTAGATTTTACATATATATATATATATATATATATATATATATATATATATATATATATATATATATATATATATATATATATATATATATATATATATATATATATATATATGCGCAATTTGTACATTTGTACAATATTTCTTAGAATAAATCTCCTTTAGCATGTATTAAATCTTTATACAATTTAACGAACCAATTTTAAATCTTATTTCAGATTTTACCAAAACATTTTCTGTCTTATATTTGTTCCAGGCGGGTTCAGCCAAATCTCTGCTTAGTACATTTTTAATTAGGGCTGTCAATATTAACACGTTAATATAGGGTCAGAGTAAATTCATTTTAATGGCACTCATTTTATTAAAACGTGATTAATGCGGCACACGTTTCTGTTTGCCCATTTTTATTTAAATATAAAATAAATTAGGGCTGTCAAAGTTAAAGTGTTATTAGCATGTTAACGCAAATCCACTTTAACGGCACAAATTTTATTAGCGCGCGATTAATGCAGCATGCTTTTCTATCTGCCGATTTGCTCCTTCACTCTGCATTGTGTTGGCAAATGAATGAAACCCGGACAACAAACAATAATAGAATAAGGAAAATTCAGATAATTTCAGCATTGATCTTCCCTCAGCTGCGCTTACCGCTTGTAATGTAAGGATGGAATATAAAATAGACGATAGATGTGTTTTATTAACAAAAAACACCAGCAACCTGCATCCACTCACACTTCCTAACTTTCCCCAAATTACTATTACTATTATTACTAAATTACTAAATCTATTGACAGCCCTAAAATAAATACATTTAAAAGAGGCGCAATTGAAACTTTCAGCACAATACACATTTATCCAGGGTGTGCTTTCTTTACTCAGATATTTAAAAATAATAATAAAAGCTCATGACAATTTAACTCATGACAATGCGATTAATCGTGATGAAATATTTTAATCGATCGTCAGCCTTGACTTTAATCATTTTAAATCATTGTGTTGTCGTGCATTAAAAAGGATTGCTGAACCATTTTAATACAATCAAGTATATAATTGTGTATAATTCTATTATTCACTTTATTAAAACGTAGCTGATCTTTTGTCCGAAGCGGCTTGTGATCACTTTTTGTTTTTGCACTTTGCACAGTTGTTTGTCTGGACATGATTACACTGCTGTGTAGAACGAGGTTTCGTTCATTAGCGGGTCTTCTTGCCGACGGGTTGCATAATGTTGAAAAAGTGTGAATGTGCAATGTGTGAAATAAAGATTATATGCTTTCCGCAGTGTGTTGCTGATTTAACAACCTCGCTGTTGTTGTTTCCTCCGTTCGGTGCTTTTCGTCTACGAGATGCCATTTTGTCTATGAGCGTTCTTTGTTTTACACCACTTGTCAACCGAGCTGCTTTGTAAACAAAGGCGTGAAGGTTCTGAAGGGAGACCCCAGCGCTGGTTCGCTCCTTAAAGTCTCATGACCCTCGTTTCCCCTCCTGACTACAGCAGCCGTCCTACTGATCCTCGCCGCGCCACAGAGCTTCGTATAACAGCAGAGGAAGTCTCTGAAACTAGGCCACAAATCGTCAGTCTTCTGCAACAGCCGCGTCGAAGGGAAGGTGGGACGTCTCTGCATCACCAGGTGGAGCTCAGCGGTGCCACATCCTGTTACCAGACAGAGCCTAAAGCTTCAAAGAAGAGGTGGGTAACTACCACAGCTGTGTGTGTAAAGGTCTTTAGGCAACACTGTGTGCTCGAATACCAAAACGTCTCGGACCTGACCTCATTGCGGTTACAATAACTGAGGGAACTCCAGCGGAGACTTGAACATTAGCTGGGACTCTGAGGATATCTTTGGAAGTATGGGACTTCAGAAGACCGGTGCTGTGGTGCTACTGAGCCTGATCATCTCTCCTGCAGGTAAAAACATGACCGTTATCTTGGATTATTTTTTGTGAGAAATTATTGATGATGAGGGTGATGAAGAAATGGGGTTCAGTTCAGTAAAGATACACGAGATACATGTGGAGAAGTGAACATCCGCTGAACCAGCAGGGCCTTGAGGCGGCCATTTTTGTTCTGATCAAATTGCCTTCATGAAATGAAATAAATTCACATTTATTATTCATAGACATTAATGAACACTGTGGGTTTTTTTTTGTTAGTGTGTGTCTGGGTGTGTGTATATGTGTGTGTAGGTCGGACCATTAACGTCTAACAAGAGAGCTCTAGATTTCTGGGATGTCACTAGTCTATTTGGATATTTTGGCAAACTGGAACTAATAAATAAAAATTTGAGTTAATATTTTTGGTGATGCTATAATCAGTTGTGTAATTACAATCTAAAAAAAATCAAATTCTACCTGCTTTTAACTGACGGCGAATCTCTGTGCTTCAGTATCTAAATATTTGTCAGAGAACACCTTATAATTCAAGGCCTTGCTTTATTTGGTGCCCTTTTTTTTTGTCTTATTCAGAAATTCACAGCTAGTGTTCTACTGAATGTTAAATGCTTACTCAGCTATACTTTTAGTTAGTTTTCTATTTATCATTTTTAATTTCATTACTCTGAGTGGAAAAGTGCACCAAGATTGTTGAGTTTTTAACAAGGATTTCAATTACGATACGACGTTCACATTCACTAGTCCTCTCAGCCGTGCCGAGTGACCCATGTTCCTGTATTCAATACATTCTTAATGCAAAAACTACAGTGTTCTACATCATTATATGGTACATTTCTTTATTTTAAAGTGGTAAATACGTTTGTTGAACCGTCCCTGAATAAATATTCCATATAATGAAGCAGAATTGTTCACATTCACACGAGATTCAAACATTAAAGCACTTCCTGAAAATACTTGAGCGTGAGGCGTGTCAGATTTTAAAACACAAAAATAACTCTTAAAAAATAAAAGTATAATTTATTTAGATCTTATTTCTTAATTCTAATAATTACATATATATATGTAATTCTTAATAATTACAGTATATATATATATATATATATATATATATATATATATATATATATATATATATATATATATACTGTGTTGGGATGGTCATTACTGTTACATTTATTTTGGAATTAAATTACGTAATGCCTTTACATGTAACTAGTTACTCCCCAACACACTGTATACATATACATATATACACATAATTTTAATTTTATTTGTGTTTTTTATCTACTTCATGTAACAAAATTAATATATTATCGAATGAAGACATTTTTTGAATTTTTCGAGAACATTCGAAAACATTCTTTAGTAAATGTGTTCACACAATGCACAATAATTTTTAATCTTGAAACGAAAAATCTATAAACCCCACAGTGGGGGTCCAATGGGCTCAGTTGGCTGTTTTCCTGTGACAAATCGTATGTGTTGGCTTTTTTTTAACCAATATTGCTTATAACTCTGACAGGAGTCTGACAACAATATTTAGATTTGAAACATATCATTGGAGACACAGAACAGCGTCCCCAATGATAAACCAAACACAAGTACTAGAGTGACTATACGGACTCGCAAATAAATACACATTTGTTCAATCGCAATGTCTTGCGAGTCGACATATCTCTTTATTCATTTAGACTTTTTACTCTTTTCTTTTCGACTCTATTTATTGTTTTTAATTTCCTCCAAACTACAAGATCTTACAATATTTAAAATACCCAATCATATATTTACCACTCAGTATGGACGTGATATCATCTTTGTTAAAAGACTTCCCTATTTCTCTCAGTCACTTATTTAAAAGTGAGGTTTAATATAAAAAATGAGGATAAATTATGTTTAAGTAAAAATTCTAAGTAAGGACTTAAAATCTGAAATCATACAAATGAAACCTTTACATAATAAGCTTTATATAATCTCTTACGAATCTTCATAAGAAAATTACTCGCAGCATTCCTAATTTTAACCTTATTTTCATTTGCAAAACTAAAACGTCTATTCCATAGATTTTGGACATACTGTAAAAGTGCATTTAACATTTGAACACATTTTACAACCTAACTCTGGTATAACTTGCCACAAAACAGATCACACAGACTTCTTCTTGTTTTTCCCAGCTGTTTGTTTTTATCACAAAAAAAAGTGAGTCATTGGAAAGCTTTTGCTGTGTCCGATCATAACACCTTCCCAATAATGATGTATTGTTTTAGTCTGATGGAAAATCTCAAATTTATAACACAGCAGAAAAGGTGCTATTTTAAAACTAAAACAAAAAAACAAAACAAAAAATCACTCTTTTAATGCTGATCTAAAATCAGCCTTGTCGTTTCTCATGCCTTTAGGCTTGTTTTTATGGGGGAAATAACAGCTGTTCACAGATCAGCCTTGGCTCGCAATCTTCTGCCCGGCCTCGGCTGTAATTGCTCAGAGTGGAACCTCTGAGTAGGAGGCTGCTTTCCGTCTACAGGCATGAATACAGCAGGGTTTTGAAGTGACGTTATTACTCAACTAAATTGACTGAATCTCATTTAGACGTAAACACGCTAAGTTTCAAGAAGGTCTGCACCGCTCCCATTCTGACGTGTGATTTAAGAGAATCTCTGAAAGATTTTAATTTCCATACAGCGGCTCTGTTTTCTGGAACAGTCTCTCCTACAGGTTTGATAAACATCTGCATGATGGGGAATTTACTGTAGTATTGATCCTCTTTTATAGAGAGTGCAGAGAATGTGCCAAACTCTTCCCATGAAGTGCAAAATAATCAAACGCTTTCATTTCTGATTCCCCCCAGTTTTATTTTTAAAGTTGTACTTTGGTGAAACGTTCTCATTCTATCTTCTTTCAGACAATACACTACAGTGCCTAATTCAGATATTCAATGGTCTTTAAACTGAGAAAGAGGGTCCTTATTTTTAATAACCTTTTTTCAAAGGTTTTTAGTAATAACATTTTCCCCTTTGTTTCCTCTTCTTATATATTATGCCAAATGACGACTTTGGCCTGTGGGCCGTTAGGCATCTCTAGACGAGAGAAACTTGGTGATTCGTGCTAGCAGATTCACTCCGAATGTAAAGAATGAAGTTATTAATGAAAAATGAAAAGGGTTTTAATCCACATTGTTCATTTGTAATGCAGTAGAATTACTAAAAGTTTGTAAAAGATGATACACTGTCAGATTTTGCCTAGTAGTTTTACTGTTTATATATGTGTTTTTTACTGTTATATACTGTTATATATATATATATATATATATATATATATATATATATATATATATATATGTGTGTGTGTGTGTGTGTGTGTGTGTGTGTGTGTGTGTGTGTTGTGTGTGTATAGTAGTATATATATATATATATATATATATATATATATATATATATACACTGCGCAAAAAAATAAAGGGAACAATTTATTAGGAAAACTAAGGGAAAGTGTTCCCTTTATTTATTTATTTATTTTACGCAGTATATAAATATAAATTTAATAGTGAAAATTGTTAAATCCAACTTTACAGAAATCCGAATATAGATTTAATGCACCGTTCAATTTTCTATATATTGTATGATGAGTTATTTTGTGTAGCTGCTCCCATGAGAGATACAGTAAAGAACTAAATAAATTAATTGTAAGGGATACATTTTTCTCTTTTTTATGCCTTTTGCGATATTCTCTGTGACGGCTTTGTATTAAAAAGGTGAAAAATATTTTCGATTCAGTACATAAAAACAGATGATTTTTAGCAAAATGTTGTTATTCTCCGATAAAATTTCCATTCGTCTGCAGTCGTCGTCGACTTCAAATGTCGGCGCTCATTGTTTCTCATGGTGTAGCTCCTGTCTGCAGGTGTTTCTGACGGAGTGCGCAAATAAATTGCCTCAGAAACAGAAGGAAAGAAGGAATTAAAATCTTATCCACAATTTTTGACAAATACTAGATTTTCTCATAGTCATGAACCTTTAAAGCACGTCTTTATCAGGTGGTTATAAATAAGCTGAATATAGAAACTCGATAAACACCAAAGTAAATGAAGTCTTTTACATGTTTTTTTTTTTCTTTATTGACACCTGGAGACTTTTTTTTTAAGGTGAAGACATGTCTTAACCGTTACTATCTTCTGCTTTCATCTGTCAAAGTGTGATTGTGAACCAATTTTTGAGAAGCAGACAAATTTTCTAATCCTATTTGTATAACAGATTATTAAATAACATGTAAAGATTATATTTTAAGGATTAGAAATAACGATTTAGAAACAGACTGAATGGACGGTTTGCTTCACATTGTTATTGAAACATTACTTACCCAGTTTTCACAGCATTAAATTCCTGCAAGGAATGATCATGCAGAAAGGTTACAAATATATTGAAATATTTGCATTGTATGGATGTACCTTATGATGTACATGCTATGTGTTGTGTGATTGCCCCAGATTATGTAGTTCTTACACATAAATCATATAAAATGTAGAGGTTACAGATTTGCATTAGAGCAAGTTGGTTTGCGAAATTTGCCATTTCAACAAATAGCTGTTATTACATTTGAAGAAATGTATGAAAGGAGCATAAGATAACGATGCGTACCCTTCTATTAATAGTCTAATCTACTAATCTACTGTGTTTTGGAAAGTGTCGTTTTCAAACTTCGGCACTGTAGTGTCTTTTTTTTTTTTAATTTGAACCAAAAATATCCCTGACATGATCTGTATACACACTCAAACACACACACACACACACACACACACACACACACACACACACACACACACACACACACACACACACACACACACACACACACATATATATATATATATATTGTCTAGAATCTATTTATTTGTTAAATTTGTTGTAATAAAAAACTTGAAACGTCACATGCATATAACTATTCAGCCCTTCATAACCCTCTGGACATCATGTGTGGAGACGGGGCAAAGTTCCATAAGGACAAGTCTTTTACCAGAAAAGATCTGGGCTTTTTTTGGCAGAATGGACAGGATAGAAGCTAGTTTGCTAATGGGACTTTCACACTGTGTAGAACACGATACTCAGGTCTGATGAAACCATGATTGAACTGTTTGGCCTCAATTCTATCTGAAAGCATATTCTCTTTGCTTTGCTCAGCTAGGGCATCACTAGCTTCAACATCTCTGGAGTAACTTGTCTAATGACGATCCCCGTTCAACCTGAGCCAGCATGTGATAATGTGCCCTGAAAATGCCAGAAAATCCCCCAATCAAGGTGACAAAGATGCATCAACTAAGTACCGAGTAAAATGTCTGAATACAAATGTACAAGCGATATTGCAGTATTTTTTTTCTCATAACGTTTTCAGACATTTCTAGACTGCTGTATTCAATTCAGCATTATATCAAATACATAGTAATGAGAAAAAAGTCAGTGAAATAATAATAATAATAATAATAAAACACTGTCTCAATGCACTGTATATATTCTAGATTATTTAACTTTGCACAGCATACGCTTGCTTTATTTAACAAAAAACAAACGTAGAAAAAAAAGGTGTCACAGCACCTGAATTGCGCATGACATTTCGGTGTGGTTTTGGCTACTTACATGCGCATCAGCAAGAAAGTGTCTACGTTTCCTGTATCTGATATATCTGATCGCTTAAAGAGGACCATCGAGAAAATGGTGGTTTTATGGTACATATGACACCTCCCACCCCCTGTGCTTCTGTACTCCAACATCTCACCATGACAAGAAGCTCCTGAGAAGAGCCTCCATGTTTATCAGCTACATCCACGTTCGTCTCGCTCCTGTTTTTTTCACTCTTGAAAAATAAAGATTTCGTAAACGCTTCCTTGCCAAAGTGTATAGTTCCCTGAAGAAACTTGAATATGCATCGACTCTTTTCACAGCACAAACAAGTTCCTTGGAGCGCAAAAGGGTTCAAAACACTCTTATTAATTTTGGTTCTTCTGGTTTTGAGACTTAAGAGAATTAAACTTGTAATTAGATAACAGCAGGAATGATGGTTCTGTGAATCGAATCAGTTGAAGGTAACAACGTCCTGATACGTTACAGATATCTGTGGAAAAATCAAGTACAGGAGGAGGTGATTTTTATTACTTTTATTAAATTATGAATTACTTTTATTAACTTGAGCATTAACCTGACAATTAAGGTGAAGAAAAAGGAACGCCTGATTATAATAGTAATGTAACACTAATACATTTACATTTACATTTGCAGTATTTAGCAGACGCCCTTATCCAGGGCGACATACAAGAAGTAATACAGTTTGTATTTTAAAGAAAAGAAAATTATTTAAAATAAGGAGTAAGCTAGGTAGAACACCCGTTCAAATAATCAAGCAAAATCAAGCAAATGCAGCAAGTTAGCCTTTATTTTGTTCCAGTGGAAAAGAGCAACAGTGTCGAGAAAAACAAGAACGCAGACAGTGATCAGGAGAGCAGGTGACTCCACAGGAGAGGTAGGGGAGAGAGGTGATTGCCAGCCTTGTGGCATGTTAAACCCCATATAGTATGATAACCAAAACCCTGATAGAATTTGTAGAAATCAGCCAGCTCAACAGCCAGGTGGGAGAGTTGATGGACGAAATAATGGAAACTGATAGGACACCTATGATGTCATATTGTCGTGTCGTATGATCATATTAATATACTAATGTGTAAATTAGTAGGAAGGGCTAAATAGGGTGTATAATAGGAAATAATAGTAAAACCGGTCACGACAATGCAAATTAAGTAGGAGGCACGAGAAGAAATGGGGTGAAAGTTTAATGGGGATTTTGCAGTTGCCGGGTATAGCTTTGGTGCTTGCATGCATCTGCCAGGAGAGACTCTCTTCTTGATTTATTTTCTGCAGAACAAGTTTTGCTCCTGAAGTGTCGTCATTTTTCCTATTAAAGACTTAAAGACTATTATTTCGGATTGAAATTACCGAGTTAAACAGTTGCATAGAGAAGAGACACATCTGACTTCAGCCAGGCGTCTCTGAGGTCTCTGTGACTGGTGAATTAATTACAGCGGTGGTCGATGTCTACAAACACTGTAGTTGATTTAAAATAGAGATACATTTAGTAAAATATTACTCCTGTAAAAGCATTATTTCCTTAAGTATCCAAAGTACTATTATTTATACACTACTATAATGTGCATTTTTGCCACAAGACTTTTGTTTTCTAATGTTTTTTATGTGAATGTTACTCTTAACACATCAATCTATTAATGGAATGATATTAATGACATCAACACTGATTAATATCTATTACTATTATCACAATCCCAGAATCGTCTTTGGTGGTTTTGCGGCGAGTCAGGAATTTCCTTCATCTTTTATTCCTCACAAAATATTCTGTTTGCTATTGCACTGACCCTGAACTGTATGTTGGTGATAAATAGACATTTAGATATTTAGTGTGTAGAGAAATTAAAGTCTCCACAAATGGAAATATTTCAGTGGACAAATGACAACAAATTACATTTACTTCATTGCTGACCACCTCTGAATAATTTTTGTATTAATTAAAGTACAAAGGCGTTTGAGCATTCATGGGATATAAAGCACTTGTTTAGAAGCAAACATCAGAATAACTGTAAAATAAGTCAGGTTTATTGTAGTGTTGTAATACACTGTTATATTATCTAATTGATTGTCACTATCATAGTACAGAGACAATGAAATTTTGGTTGCATTTAAACCCCCGGCCCCGGCCCCTCCAACACTGTGGGGCATGAGCTATGAAGCACTATAGAGTGACTTTTTTTATAGTAGCTCTGGGACTTTTTTATCGTGGACACGCTGAGCGAAAATATTATTGTTGTTGTAATAATGTAAGTGTTTTATTATAGTAAGTGGTAAAGCTTTCTCGGTACATGACCTTGTACATGAGTTTAATATTGTCTATTGTTTTTCACTGCTTTAAACCTGACTGTACTTTTACAATACAATACAATACAATACAATAATAATAATAATAATAATAATAATAATAATAATAATAATAATAATAATAATAATAATAAATGACACACAGAAAAAAATCTAAACAATTAAGTGTCCCCAACTGAGCAAGCCATAAGTGACAGGCAACAGCGGCAAGGAACCAAAACTCCATCAGTGACACAAATGGAGAAACCAGGCTCAGTTCTCCTCTGAGCAACAAACTGTAGTAAACTGTAATGAGAAAAATGTCAAATGTAATGAGAAAAACAATCGTAACAGGATTGTAACATTTGTGTCGGATTGTATTAAAGCCTCCTGTTACTGATTCTTTCCTGATACAGCATGCAACACATATAGTGCTGTATCATCTTGAGAGTCAGTTTACATGTCTGTAGAGTGTAGATACGTTTCTTAACAGTTTAACAGATTAAATCAATTATTAACCAACAGCAGCACCAATATTTAACACACACACACACAAAAATCAAGAAATAATCATCAGGATATTTTTCTTTTATTAAGATTCTTTATGGGTCATCTGTGTAGAATGTGAAGCTTAACCACACCGGTGTACCTCTGCGGTGCTCTGAAAGGGAAGCTAAGACTTTGACCACAGACTACCTGACAAACCGAACTTACCCAGCACTAGACACAGTGATCAAAAGGGAATCGGTTAAAGCGTGGTGTAAAACTAAACCCAAAATGACAAAATGTTTGCTAGCTCGCTGCACCTTTTCTGTAAGAGTATGTTTTTATATATATATATGTATGTTTATTTTGTACGCAGATTAACACACAGATTTAAATAAACTCTTTTTCACTGAAATGTCTCCAAAAGCTTATCTGAGACACAATCTGATGCTGGAAACCACAGTGTGTGTGGATGATGTGAATCTATTGACTGAATCGGAATCACTTGGTTGATTAGTAATGTAGAATGATTTTTTTTTTTTAATTTAGCCAATATTTTATATGCAGACGATTGCTCAGTAAAAGTGGCCTTACAAATTCTTTCAACAACAGTTCATGTGAAAAGCATAGAAATATGAATCGATGAATCCCACTTTCTTACGTGAATATGGTTTAATATGATCAGCATGACATGAAAACAGCTCAGGATTTTAAATACAAAAGCTCAGGGTCCTTATTTTTTTCCCGTCCCTCAGTAAAAGGGAGGAAAATCTCATCTTTTCTATGACCACATTTTTAAATCACAACTAGAAAGTCTTGTTTTATTTTTTTTAAATTCTATTTTAAATCCTTTTGTTTATTTCCAATGACTTTTTGCATACACATTTTTCAATATCATCTTTTTTTTTGGAAACGCTGTGTATGTAGTTGTTATTAGGTGTGTACACTGTAGATGAGTCGCAAAATAAACTACATGGATAACTACTGCAACTGAAAATATAATTAGAAATATTCCTAAACCTCAAGAAAATGTAATTATTATGTAAATACAATACATGGACAATGGTTTTTAGACACTTGAACAAATATGTCGTTCTTCAAAAAAGACACAATGATATAGAAGTTCTTTGTGTGCTCTATCATTTCTCTTCACTGGAACTAGCAGACTTAAACCTGTTCCAGAACCTGCAGTAAACGAGCTCTTTTTGACATTGTTTGTGAGAGAAGTTTGAAGTCCTGCCTCTTCCTGTGAAGAGCTGGAACACCGCAGACCTCCTCAACCAAAATAAGTCCCGATCTCATTAACGCTCTTGTACCTGTCGATGAATAATCACAAATTCTCACAGCTACACTTCAAAATCGAGTGTAAATCCTTTCTTGAAGATGCAGATTATTATAATATGGAGTGTGTGTGTGTGTGTGTGGGGGGCGGGCAGTTAGAAAGGTCATTATTTAATGGTCATGTGTCCATATGGATTTGACCAAATATGTTTATTTTCTTTATAAACTTGCCCAGGTTTTCTTCAAAGATCATGAAGGGTGATAATCCAATTTGAACAAAAGAAGTTTATATAACTATAACGTAATGGATTATCATTAGGATGCTGTACAATGAAATTCCTCCATTTTAATTTGCGGTAAACGCCGGCTGTCGAAATGTCTGCCTTGTGTGATCACATGATTAAAACTGAGAGGAACGCTTACACATTGTGACAACAGGGGAAAAATGTGTCTAAACTTTATCCACCGAAATAATCTGCATTCTGTCTCCAATTTATCCAATTTAAGTAACACAATTCCTGTTTCTTAATCTGTGTATATTATATATATATGTCTCATGTCTCACGGCATTTCGTGATATGGAGTTTCAGACGTCTGATTCCGTCTCCATAATCCATGATTAATGTAATCCCCATTTTTTTTTATCAGGGATAATGCAGAAATATATAGGGTTAAGTGCTATACTGTAATCTCCTTACTTAATATATTTACTGTATTCTGACTGGAAGGAACCAGGTATGATGCTTTATAATAAAGCATGTAGTTTGCAGAATGTAAAGCAATAAAAACAAGTATCAAATCTCCTGAGTAAATGTTTAGTGGTCAAAATGTAAAAATCAATAACAAATTACAAAAAAGAAAAAAAGCAATACAGTGTCTGAGGCACCAGAAATACACTTTACATAGAAAGCCGTCCTCAGTAACATGAAAATTTGTGGAAAATTGTGTCCATGAACACAAATCAAATAATTACATTTCAGAACTACATTAAAAGCTACATATAAACGTCTAGATGATTAATTGTAGAAGATCTTCACAGCATGGCCACTTTATTAGGAACATAATATTATATATAACATGAATTATAATATACAATCAGCCTTTCATGTGACTGCAATCTATCCATCCATCCATCCATCCATCTATCCCAAACACCCACCCACCCAAGACCCACCCATCCATCCATCCATCTATCTAACAATGAAGTAAACATACAGATACAGGTCATTTAGAGCAAAGAATGACTGATCATCCATGACAAAGTATTTAAAAAATAATTTCAGGCCATGTGATGCTCAAGATTTTTCATTTGTTTCATATTAAAGTTCCAACTTGTCATAACTCTGCAGAGTGAACGTTAATGTATGCTTACTGCAGTGAAATACAAAACCGCTATTATACAATGAAAACTTCTTCCCTCATAAGGAATATTCATAAACCCTTATGGCACATGTTTAAATCCTGGCTCTCAATTCATTTCGCTATGCATTAAGTCTGCTTTGGTTTACCGTTGCGTTTTGACTACCTTCATGACATTTACAGGGTGGTTTTTCTTTTGCCCCACCCTTAAATTCAAACCCAAGCGACCACACTGGGGCTGATGATTCAGTCCATCATGGATTAAATATGAAGTGTGGTTGTCCTGTAACTGATTGCCCATAATATTTGGGTAAAAAAATTTTATAATAATAATAGCATATTATATTTATAATAATAGCAATTATTATAATATTTAATGAATAGGAAAGATCAAACATGATTGTGTAAAACAAAAGCAAGATATATATATATATATATATATATATATATATATATACAAACAAGCATTTAACAATATATAACAAGCGCTTGAGCACCCAGTATTTCCACTTCATTACAGCTAGTGTATTCAGGCAAATTCATAGCATATTCGTCATTTCAATTACTGTATATATTATAGAATAAACCATATGATTTGTGATTTTCATCTTTTTTTTTACACTTTAAGAAATATTTCCTAGTGTTTTATCACTTAATCAGTATGCATGTTTCGAGTAGGTGTATGTTGTGAATATGTCCCACATCAATCTGCCTCCTACTCTCTCTCTCTCTCTCTCTCTCTCTCTCACTCACACACACACACACACACACACACAGCGTCCCTCACTAAGGCAAACACACACACACTCGTGCGCACACTCACAGTCAGTTACACCACCTCAGCTCCTGGGCTCGGAGACAGCTGCAGCTGAGGAAACCACTGAACTAGAAACTCAAAACTGTGCATGTCACACAAACCACAGAAGGCTCTCACACATACTGTGCTTGCACCTTGCCTGACTGTGTGTGTGTGTGTCTTGTGTGTATGTCTATGGTGTGTTTTATGGGTCTGTATTTGCATATGTGTCGTGTTTTAATGTTTATGTGAATAACCATTAAGCCATTATACAACTTGCCAATCTGTGAGAATGAGGCAGAGTATAATATTTTTGAATCTGCATTAATTTAATACATATATTTGTGCTGTATTAGGACACGGGCAGGATGATATATAAATATATAAATAAACTAAAAGATAAAGATACACATTTTCCCTTTCTTTCCACCCAGAAACGACAAGCGATGTTTTTCTTCCTGTTTTTTTTTTTTTTTTTACATGTGATCAATTACATGCTACGATTAAAGTATTATTAAAGCACTTGTGTGTAATTTGGCAATAAATTGACAATTATCAGTAACTTCCTATTTATTATTTATGATTGTTTTATGTATCGTCATGCTCAGGAGAAGTAGAAGCAAGTCGAGATACAGGACATGATGTTGATGTTTTGCTTTTAATGCTGAGCTGCCACTGACGATGCCAAAAAAAGAAATATCCTGTGTATATCACCGAATCATTTCTCTCACTGAAACAGAGGCAAATCTAATGTACAATCCCGGATTCTGCTACATTCTGGACGTGTTCCTGCTGATCTACGGAATTGTAATCACCGCACTCTTTGTGAAGGATAAGGTAAGAATGTGTTTCACTCATTCACTCTCAAGCTACACGGCTTCAGTCCTCAAGATCTGAGCTGAATTCAGCCAAAAGAGTGTTATAAAGTCAGGTACTGATGTAAGTGAGGTAGGAAGGTCTGATAAAGGTCTGAGCTGCAGTTAGTATTCACATTCGTCTTTAAGGTGTTCAATAGGGTTGAGGTCAGAGCTCAAGATCATGTAAAGTCCAAACCATGTAAAGTATAACTTTATCATGTACTAATGGCTTTGAGTACAGAGACAATGTCACAGTGAGGAGAAGAACTACATATGGATGGATATCAGGTGTCCCAATACATTAAGATGTTTTTAGGGTGTGCCGTTACAGGGAATGGATGTACAGTGAGGACAAAGACTCGCTGTCACCTCCCTAAAATTGATCTTTTTTTATTACCACACCAAATGATTAACAAAATTTCCCCATCCAGTTTATATGAACTTTTAACAGTGGAATGTTCATGAGAACAACTTTGAGCAGTTTCCTCATCAGGGTTTTTTAAGACATAAAAGTGCAGCATGTCATTTAAGTGTCGTGTCAGAAATATGTAGACTACATCTGAACAAATTTCTCATTTTATTCACCTACAAAACACTTTAAAATCTGTTTTATTTCTATAAAAGCATACCGTATTACATTGAGGGCATATATATATATATAATATATAGTATATATATATATATATATATAGATATATATAGATATATATATATAGATATAGAAGAGTAGATATATATATATATATATATATATAAACCACTGATTTTACACTATATAACTTGTCAAATTCAATGCCCACGGGACAAATAATTTTCTGTGGCCCACAAGAGCTTAAAAGGTGTCTTATTGTGTTAAAATACAATAAACATCCTCAACCATATGGGTTGGGTTCTCTGTTGAGTCTGGTTCCTCTCAAGGTTTCTTCCTGTTCCCAGGGAGTTTTTCCTTGCCACCGTCGCTTCGGTTTATGTAAAGCTGCTTTGAGACGATGACATTGTAAAAAGCGCTCTACAAATAAAATTGAATTGAATTAAAATAAGGCTATGCTGCTTTAAAGTGTGCATTGACAATAAACTACATCTCCCACAATGCATGCGACAACCACATCCCGCCACTAGATCAGCGTTTATCAAGGGTGATTTTTTCCAACAAATTGATGCAGATGGAAGGCACTTCCAAGAAAGACGGGAAAGCGAATACGTTTGTGTTTCACTGAGAAAAAGCGGCAGGTGTTTTGTGTTATGAGGTGGCGTCGCTCATCAAAGTCTATGTACTGTCTTATATACAACTGGCACTGCGAACGTTGGATATGCTCAACAACAGTTCATGAGATGCAAAATATACAAGAGCACAAGAGATAAAGATAGAAAAATATTTTTAAAACTAAGATAAATATAAAAAAAATTACAGCTCGCTACACTTCTAACACTGACTATATACCTTTACCATATAAAATGCACAGTTAAATTGCACAATAACATTTAAACATCTCAAAAGGCAATATTTTACTCTTTATTAGCAGTTCAAATGGCCCAGGGGAAGAAGCTATTTGTTAAGTCTGGTATTGTGGGATTTGATTGATCTAGGGTTCTTTGGGATTTGTAATCTTTAACATTTTCTCAGTAACTGTAACAAATTACTGTTAATTTATTTTGTCATTAAATTAATGCCGTTACATGTAACTAGTTCCTCCCCAACACTGGTGAACACTGACTGTACCTCAGGCCTCCTCACCTCACCTACATCAGGACCTGACTTTACCAACACCCTTGTAGCTGAATGAAGTGTCACGAATCTCCACAAGAACACTCCAAAATCTTCAGAGAACATTCATTCATTCATTCATCTTCTACCGCACATGTGTCAAACTCGGTTCCTGGAGGGCCGCAGCCCTGCAGTGTTTTGTTCCAACCCTGCTCCAATATACATACCATGTAGTTTTCAAATAAGCCTTAATGACATGATTAGTTGGATCAGGTGTGTTTTAATTATGGTGGAAGCTAAAACTCTGCCCTTCTAGAACTTAATATTTGCGAGCTTCCTCAAAGTGTGCTAAGAATTTCTCCTACCTTCCTTCATCTTCTGCTAATAAATATGATTTTGTGGGAAAATATTTTTACTAGCCTTTTTTGTTGTTGTAATTGGCTCCAAACCAGGGGTGTCAAACTAACTTAACTAAACTCAACCATAATTAAAAACACCTGATCCAAATAATCAAGTCATTAAGGCTTATTTGAAAACTACATGGTATGCATATTGGAGCAGGGTTGGAACAAAACACCGCAGGGATGCGGCCCTCCAGGAATGGAGTTTGACACCCCTGCTCTACCGCTTTATCCGATCTTCCCTCGGGTCACGGGGAGTCTGTGCCTATCTCAGTGTCTATGGGCATTAAGGCAGGATACACGCTGGATGGAATGCCAATTCATCACAGGACACACACACACTCACATTCATACACTAGGGACAATTTTTCCAAGGTGCCAATCAACCTACCGTGCATGTTTTTGGACCGGGAGGAAACCGGAGAACCCGGAGAAAAAGCCCCTGAGGCACGGGGAGAACATGCAAACTCCACACACACATGGCCGAGACGGGAATCGAACCCGGGCCCTGGTGGTGTGAGGCAAACGTGCTAACCACTAAGCCACCGTGCCCATTCTTCAGAGAACAGTGGGGACTAAATATGAAATAAGATGTTCAAAAAGCACATTAAAATCTTATGATCATGTCCGAAAACGTTTGACCACACAGTGTACCTTAAAACAAGAGCTGCTGCTCTGAGCCATTATGCTATTGAAAATTTGCTCATTTCCGACCAATCAAAATCAAGGATTCGAACGAATCGATTCAATTCAATTCATTTGACCATCGACATTGTCGCAAAGCAGCTTTATAAAGGGCTAAAAAGATTCCACCCACTCAGCACAGATATCCTTTCAGTTCAGTTTTATTTGTGTCATCCTTTTAAACAAATCTATAAATAAGTCAGTAAATGTTTATCCCAAATGAGCAATCCACAGATGATAATGATGCTGGTGGTACCTGGTAGAAGGAAGAAAACCAGTGGAGCCAGAAATGATTGGGAACTCAATGTAGCTAAATGCCTGCGCGTGTAATAGTGACTATTATGTACAATATATTAGAGATTAAAATAAAGAAAATGTAGGTACAGTATGTAATTATATTAAGATCTGTTTGTTTTCAGTGCCGCAAGCCTAAAGATAAAGTACAGAAGGACTCGACCTACGCGGTGAGTATTATTACTTACTGCTTTTGATATTCTTCTATTGTAATGGTCATCTTTCTGATCACTTGTTTTGCTTATTTTGAAACAGACTTTAAGGGGCGAGCAGTCCACGTACGCCGGTCTGGGAGATGCTGAGACGGGACGCCCTCGTGCTGTGAGTCAAACACGAGTCTGCTTTCATCTTCGGACCCAATGTCCTAAATAATCTGTACATGATTATCTGTGTGTGATTAAATAATTGGCGTTAATTATAAAACACTCTGGTCCTGTGTGTGCGCAGCCTCGCAGGCAGATGGCTGATGACACATATACGGTAAGCCCCCTCGCACATACAGAGCGTTACGGGAACCCTTTCAAGTCAAGACGATTGTGATTTTGCACAAACGTGTGGAAAAAAAAAACATTTCTGGTTATTAGATTCCATTTGAAGTGTTTTCATGATTTTTTGAGGGCTGAAAACTAATCAGTCTGAAACTTGGTGTTTACTGTAATTGTAGATGATGAAACATTTTTAAAAGACAAAGACACACACACACACAAATATATACACAGTATATTTATATAAGGGCTGTCAATAGATTCAAATATTTAATCGCATAGCTGCCGTGAGCCGTGATTAACCATAAATGAATACTATACATGTTTAAAATAATCTAAATCATTTTAACAGATGTTATTTTACCCAAAATCTCTCCTTTTAATAAAAGTGTTAATTATTTTATATTTATTTCATATATTTATTCTTTAATATTAATTTCTTGTTCATTTTTTAGTGGTCATTTTAATTGTTAAATTGACCAGATCTCGTTCATTTGCCAACACAAGGCAGAGTGAAGGAGACGATCACTCGCACAGTAATGCAGCTGTGTTCATTGAATGTAATAGAATGTAGTTACACAATTAGAGTTGAATTAATTTAGGGAGGCACCTGTATATAGTAAACACACACACACACACGTATACATTTTCAATCAATCAAACTTTTCAGGTTGAATGTGCAAGTTTGTCAACAATCTCAATTTCTTTTTTTTTTTTTATATACAGCCTCTGAAGGAAAAAACCGAGGACACGTACAAATCAATTCAAGTAAAGAAAGATGTAAGTGTTGCCAGATTAATGTCTCCTTAATATTAAGAGACTTATTCGAGTTCATCAGTGTAATGAGATCTCCGGAAGTGGGACACTTACATGGTTTAGACAGAGCTCTGACTGTGAATGATGATAAGAGCAATAAAAAAATTAAATAAAAAGTGGTGTGTATGTGGTTGAGTCTCAAAGCCATTTAATGTGTGTGTTTTTCTTTCTCTTTGCAGCGCCGACCAAATGATCAGGTTTATCAGGTGGGTGATACGACACACACAGAACATATACTTAACACAATACAGCTTTACTGTGCTATATCTGCTATATCATTTGACTAATATATATATATATATATATATATATATATATATACATACATATACACATATGATATATATACACATACACAAGACACACACACACACACACACACACACACACACACACACACACACACTCATTTACGATTGCTGAAGTAGTGTGTGGGAAAAATGTTTGGAGGAAAATTCACTTCTTATTGAAGCCATAGATAAATTCATCTCTAATATATAATATTTTACATATAGGATATATATATATATATATATATATTATATATATATATATATATATATATATATGATATATATATATATATATACATATACATACTACATACATACATATGCGCGTATATATATATATATATATATATATATATATCGATATATATATATATATATATATACATATATAACATACATACACACACACACATAAATCTAATGACATCAACACTCTTTGGACTAAACCATATGGACAATATTTTACATACACCTTAAAACATCTTTGAACATCTTGTTCCTCTTTTAGTCCCCATTTGCTGTTAAAATAACCCCCAGTCTTTTGGGAAGAAATTCCACTACATTTTGGTGATAAAGCCAGAGGTGTTGAGTTGGATTGAGGACAGAGCATTATAACAGGAGCAAGATCTTCCTCTCTAAATCTTTTAGACTGAAACCTAATAGCTCAAGTGAAGAGAACATTTCCAAAGACATCGCATACAACTGTGCCTCCAAATATGTGGTCAAAAATTAAGAACCACAAATGGTTGTAAACATCAGGTGTTCAAATACTTTTGTCCATTTAAGAAAAGCAGTGCAAGAAGCACTGCTATATTAATAAAGATATATGTTGACTACTGAATGTTTGATACTAATGTTTGTGTGTGTGTGTGTGTGTATCAGGGTCTGAGTAAGGCAACCAAGGACACCTACGACACCTTGCACATGCAGCCTCTGCCTCCTCGCCGCTAGTGACGGCCTACTCGTCATTAACAATTAAATTTTTTGGAACTTCATTCTACTCTTCAGTACAGCCCTGATTGACTTTTCTTTATCTTGGTAACATTTGCTCAAGTGTATTTATCTCTTACACTGGTCTCAGTCTGAACAAATCATGTTTTGTCATCATACAAGCAGAACTGTGACAACGCTTTCAGTTTCTCCCAATTCAGTTTATCGCCATGTCCTTTTGCACTTCGTTAGATTGCTTCCTTTATAGACATCAAGGTCTTCAGCTTTTCAGCCATTATTGGATGAACAAAAACTAAAAGTGCTAAAGGACCTGGAGACAGTGATATTGCTCCGTTTCTACTGAACGATCCAAACAATCCAAAGTGTATATAAGTACAAGTATATAAATGTATAAGCATATAATGTAGATTACAGGGACATGTTTAGCGCTTTCATTCTGGCTCCTATGTCTGTGTTCCAGTTAAGATCTGTTTAGTAATAAAGTAGAAATGACTGGAAGAGTCCAATGCTTTAACTTTCAATACTGCTGCATTTCTCTGGAGTAAGATAAAGACCCATGAAATTTAATTATTATTACTGTATTTACCCTACCTACAAAAAGAATACAAGAATACAAAAATAAACCCAAAAAGAAACCCTTGCATGAAATACAGTTGATATATTTTCTGGCGCTGAGGGATAATGCCGTATATTATATAGGTTAAATTATCTCTCTGTCGTGTGTGCGTATATATATATGTGTGTGTGTGTGTGTGTGTGTGTGTGTGTGTGTATATGTATATATATATATATATATATATATATATATAAACACACACACACACCACACACACACACACACACACACACACACATATATACACACACACCTTAACCAATACCTTAACTACATCCTCCCAAATTTGAGCAGGAAATCGGAATATCATGATTCATGCAGGAAAACCAACAATATAAATTTCATTTCAAATAATTAAAGAAAAAAAATGCAGCATGATTATAATCACAACTGCTTTAAAAAAACATGCATACATAGAAAGCAAACTATTTGTACACACGTTTCTTGCTACTGCCCATAAGAAGAAATTCATTAATGAACCTGGTGATTATATGTGGCTTCTATGCAACACGTCACAACGACATGTTTTATGTGGTGTACAGTTTTCCATATGATATTGTGCAACAGCAACGAGAAATGGAGACGAGCGAGAAAAGGGAAAAAGGAAGAGAAAAAAAAGAAAGGTTTCCATTCAGCCAAAGCTGTTTCACACTTTAGATTTCTTTGTGATACTGAGAATATGTATTTTTTATTATGATTCTTGATATAAATATATAAAAAGGATTCCTGCGTCTGTGTTTTGTTTTAGCAGTGTTTACTTTGTTTTAAAACCCATAGACATAACATGGTGATAACACACTTTTAAAAAAAAAAAAGAAGAAAAAAAAAACAAAAACAAAAATCAGAAGTATATACACAACTACATTATATCCCATTATTAACAGAAACAAAGTTTTTTACAACAGACAAACACAGCAGACTACAACATCAATGTCTATGACCAAAGGGGGAGTTAAAATACTTTTCACATCAAAGTTAAACATTAAATGATCTTGTGTCAAAACACACCCCTTTATTTTATAATTGTTTTTTTTTTTAATCAGCCCTTTCTGTACAGAAAACTGATAAAGTCATGTGTGTGAAATGTTTCAATTCTTTAAAAGAAGAAGAAAAAAAACCCCACACACCACAAATCCTTGCTGTAGAAAATGTTAAGAAAATATTAAACATCACAAAGAGGGGGGGGGGGGGGGGGGGAGGGGGGGGGGGGGGGGGGGGGGGGGGGGGGGGGGGGGGTGGGGGGGTGGGGGGGTGGGGGGGGGGGGGGGGGGGGGGGGGGGGGGTGGGGGGGGGTGGGGGGGGGGGAGGGGGGGGGGGGGGGGGGGGGGTGGGGGGGGGGGGGGGGGGGGGGGTGGGGGGGGGGGGGGGGGGGGGGGGGGGGGGTGGGGGGGTGGGGGGGGGGGGGGGGGGAAAAAGAAAAAGAAGGGGAAAAAAAGGAATCTTTGGTTTTCGTATCCACGACATATTAAATACACTATAGAAAAAAAGCTGCAATGAGGGAGAAAAAAGCGCTTGTGAGATTCAGTGTTCAGGATGAGATGATGGATTAACCACATGATAAAACACAGTGTATTGTTGATGTTTCCTAAGGAAAGCCGGACGTGGCTGTGCTACATCACACACTATGAGGAAGTCTTTGGTATTTTTTTTTTCTTTGTGGGATTTTTCTTTTTTGGCCGCGTGAGCACAGAAAACCATTCGAGAACGAAGCGAACCTGAAGCAAGAAATTGCTATTAAGGCAAACGTCCTTAGAAACATCGCGCCCTGGTTTCAAATCAGACCCGCGAACTAAGCTTACAGTAGATTGGTACGATGTCGTGCGCTGCGTTATAAAGAGTGTAAATGTTGACGGAATCTCATCAACCGCAGTTGTTGTCGTTTACTTAAATGGGATCTCTTTTATGATTCTCTAATAAAGAATTTCTCGAACCTGCTCTAGAGGATTCACTTGAAGCGGAGTACACAGCTCTAGTGCAGCAAGCGGACAGCCGACAGAAGATGTGTATAGTACCCAAATGAGATTAAAGGTTCCATGATGCCTGACAAGAAGGAAGAGAGATCCGTGAGCTAGCACGCGGTTAACGCTGAAAATCTAAAGAACGTTTTTGCTTTGGCAAGTCAGAAAAACGACAACTATTTATAGTAGTACTTACAGTGCAGTAGTATCTAAAAAAGTTAGCAAAATTAGCCATATGGATTTAATGCCAAGTTTTGTTGTTGTTTTTTTTTTTTATAGTTATATTACACGAAAAAAACCTGATTATTTCGCAGTGTTTATGAGCATTTCGATGAACTGCATAGTGTTTCGGAGAACCTTCGTAGAGGACCTACACATCCAGTGGTGGACAAACGAGTACTTAATTCTTTAACAGTACGCTGATCGGATTCCATTAGAGCACGCGTCCTCGTTTTTCGGCGTGAGAATCGCCTGCGTTTTAAGGTGTTTTGTTCCGCCATTGTGCCCCCGACAGTTCTAACCTTTTAATATCAAATGCTGAGGTATTACTACAAAAACATGTGTTTGCTATAAAAAGTGAAGGTCCAGCCGCTCGTGAGAAAAGTGATTTGAAAAAACGAAAGTGGATTTTGCTCACCATACCGGTCTTGCACTTGTAGTCGTGTATATCTACATCCACTTTGGTCAACGCGTTTCAGATCGGATCAAGATCTACGCCTCGCCACACCTCAGTCTAAGAAGGTTAGATCCGAGAGAATAAAGCCATGTATTAGTTACTCCATGCTTAAGCAAACATACTAAGTGTTACAGTGTGCAAAAGCTACATTTCGACTAAAGAAAATATGATCAGACATTTGGTTTAGGTTTTTTTTCTTTTCTTTTTGCCAAAATTGTACAAATCTGGCATCAGCAGACTGCGACTTGACAGAATGTTCAATTAATCGGATAAATTATCATAATACGATGCGATGTCGTACAAAACGTCCTCTCTTCAGAACCAGCATCAAACATACCCCCTCCTCTCTACACGAAACAGAATCAGTGCTGTCTGATCTTCTGCCCTCAAGTGAACTGCCACAGTGAAGAAGCACTAACAGCTTTGAAAAAGAGTTGGACAGAACACAAGACTCTTTGCACTGCTCGTAAAAAAAGATACGCAGCTTCGAATCAGCGCCTCAGATTTATTACTAGTTTTAAAGCCTTCTAACCGTGTTCATAAAGTGATACAATAGTTAGAACAATTTTTTAAAGAGCCTCCTAAAAACATCTACCGAGACACAACTTGTAGCAACATATCTAACTTAAACCATAAAATATAAGTAACGATCTTGGTTATAAATCTGAAATACGGACCTGCACAACAGACCCAGAGATAAAAGGAAACCTTGCACAAAAGCGAATAGAAACTCTTTTGTGCCACATAATCTCGTTTAAGGACAATATCAAAATCTCACATTTTTGGTTCAGTCAAACGTTATTATTATTATTTTCGATTGATCTCAAGGGAAGGGGAAAAAAAATCATCCACATACCCATGCAAAAAAAAAAAAAAAAAAAAAAAAAAATAGACAATGATTTTACCCGATTCCTCAGCATGTGCCAAGAACCAGGACAACTACACCATTAAATAGATTCCACAAATCCTCAAAATCAACTGCTAAGGCTGACTTGTCCAAAAAAGAAAAAGAAGGTGGTAAAGTTTTCTGACGTGAGGATAAAAAAAATTCATAATAATAGTAATAATAAAACGTCTCTATATTTGGTAGTAGCAAAGGGATTAAATAAAGTCTAAAAAAAAAAAAAAAAAAGAAGAAGAAAAAAGAGAGAGAAAAAAGAGAGAGATAAAGAGGAAAGAAGCAAAATGTTCATTGAGCCTTGGAAGCCACAGTGATGCTTTTGACTGGCACGGCGCTCTGGTGCGCATCCCCGGTAACCTGTAGGTTGAGAGCCCCGACCCCAGCTCCACCAGCTGAAAGCACCCCAGCAGGAAGCAGAGACAGGGGCGAGTTGAACAAAACGGGAGTTGTCATCAGGTTGCCGGTGGAACCTCCTGCGCTGGCGTTGGCGAATAGCACGCCGCCGTTTCCATCGATAGAGGTTATGGGTAATGCTGCTCCAGATGCAAGAGCTGGGGAAAAAAAACCCAAATTTTATGCTTTAACTCATTAAAATAGGCAAACATATAAAGAAACGAGGACGTTCACCCACCTTGAATAGTTGCCAGTGTGGTATTGTTCATCAGTGCGGTTGGAGTCAGAGCATTGCCGAGAGAAGCTGGAGCTAAGCTTAGCAATGCCCCCCTGAAAGGACACATTTACATTGTGAACTGAGGACTCGCACATGAAATACACATTACACATTTACGGTCTTGTTCAGAACGTACCCCTGTGTTAGCTGAGACGGTGAAATAATCCCTGGGTTAAGTCCTGCTGCTGCTGCCATGGCTGCTAGATTTGCACCGCCTAGCCCTGTTGGAGATACGACAAGCTGTCCGGGCCCCTGTGCAGTTGACGTAATGATGCTGGAGACCGCCTCCGTCGTCCTGGCTGCTTCCTGTTTGATACCGGTCAGACTTGCTGTAGCCGAGGGGGTGAGCGCTGGGGACGTCACAGTCGGGGCTGGAGTGGCGATGGCGGGAGCCAAAGAGATGACTGTTGCAGTGTTTGAAGTGACTGGTCCAAGAGTTGTACCTGAAGTAAATAAGGTGGGGAAAAGAAATGCATCAAAAAGTGCCAGTTTTTTAATTTATATAAAGATCTTAATATAGTAAACCTTTTTATACAAAAAAAACAACTTATTTTTGTCATTTACAATGCGTGTATGTCCCATTTTATGTGTATCGGCTTTTCACAAATAATTCATGCATAGTCTATAGCAAAAAAAATAATAATAATTTATGAATATTAATTTTTAATTATTTAAAATGTCTCATGTGTCAAGTTTCATCCTGAAGTTGGCATGCATCCAAGAGGAAAAAGAAATTCAACACACAATTTGCACACACTGCCCCCTATAGTCCAGCATTAAGAACTACAGACTGTACTAGTACTGATAATCAAATCATATTGGCTTTTTTATTTTATTTATTTGTTATTTCTTTATTTATTTATTTTTAAAAAGCAGGGTATCATGATATCTTTCTAGTACTGGTATAACAACACTGTAATGGATATTCAGAAAAATGAACACAAATGAATAAAGGTAGTAAAAATAAATACTTTACATATTCATTCACAGAGAAACACATACCAGCAAGAGTGAGGTTGGGAACGGAGGCAGTGCTGAGAGAGAGCGCTGAACTGGCATTCAGTGTATTTGACGCACTGGATATCTGTCAAGATATTAAAAAAAAAATAAATAAATAAAAAGATGCATCGAAGAGTTAGCAACACCTACCAGTAAAACGCATGGCTAAGGGTTTGACCAAGTTCCCGGTAACCTACCACTGATGAGGAGTTGGTGAAGACAGTTTTGATGGGGGTACCAGGTGTGCTGCTCGGAGGGTTTATCCTCTTCTCTTTCTGGCGGCGGTTACAGAACCACACTCTCACCACCTCTTTTTCCATGTTGAGCTGATCTGCTATCATCGTGATCTCCTCAGAGGTGGGCTTCTGGCTCTGCTGTAAAAGGGGACATCAAACAAAGCGTTCAAAATGTAGGGTTTCTGTAAGTTTTACAAAGTCAAATTTAAGACTTTTTGAAAACCTTTCTAAGACCATTAAGAATTAAATTTAAGTCCTATATTATGTCAAAAACAAAAATGTTTAGAAAATAGATCATAGATCAATAGATGTTGACCTAGATCAAATATATATCAATATCAAATACCAAATCAATACTATGGCAAAAATATAAATGACAGAATTTACAATTTACAGAATGTATAATGGAACTTTGTTTTTATTTACAAACCGGATTCCAAAAAAGTTGGGACACTATACAAATCGTGAATAAAAACTGAATGCAATGATGTGTAGGTGCCAACTTCTAATATTTTATTCAGAATAGAACATAACACACGAAACAAAAGTTTAAACTGAGAAAATGTACCATTTTAAGGGAAAAATATGTTGATTCAGAATTTCATGGTGTCAACAAATCCCAAAAAAGTTGGGACAAGGACATTTTCACCACTGTGTGGCATCTCCCCTTCTTTTTACAACACTCAACAGACGTCTGGGGACAGAGGAGACCAGTTTCTCCAGTTTAGAAATAGGAATGCTCTCCCATTCTTGTCTAATACAGGCCTCTAACTGTTCAATCGTCTTGGGCCTTCTTTGTCGCACCTTCCTCTTTATGATGCGCCAAATGTTCTCTATAGGTGAAAGATCTGGACTGCAGACTGGCCATTTCAGTACCCGGATCCTTCTCCTACGCAGCCATGATCCTGTGATTGATGCAGAATGTGGTCTGGCATTATCTTGTTGGAAAATGCAGGGTCTTCCCTGAAAAAGATGACGTCTGGATGGGAGCATATGTTGTTCTAGAACCTGAATATATTTTTCTGCATTGATGGTGCCTTTCCAGACATGCAAGCTGCCCATGCCACACGCACTCATGCAACCCCATACCATCGGAGATGCAGGCTTCTGAACCGAGCGTTGATAACAACTTGGGTTGTCCTTGTCCTCTTTGGTCCGGATGACATGGCGTCCCAGATTTCCAAAAAGAACTTCGAATCGTGACTCGTCTGACCACAGAACAGTCTTCCATTTCGCCACACTCCATTTTAAATGATCCCTGGCCCAGTGTAAACGCCTGAGCTTGTGGATCTTGCTTAGAAATGGCTTCTTCTTTGCACTGTAGAGTTTCAGCTGGCAACGGCGGATGGCACGGTGGATTGTGTTCACTGACAATGGTTTCTGGAAGTATTTCTGAGCCCATTCTGTGATTTCCTTTACAGTAGCATTCCTGTTTGTGGTGCAGTGTCGTTTAAGGGCCCGGAGATCACGGGCATCCAGTATGGTTTTACGGCCTTGACCCTTTCTCACAGAGATTGTTCCAGATTCTCTGAATCTTTGGATGATGTTATGCACAGTTGATGATGATAGATGCAAAGTCTTTGCAATTTTTCGCTGGGTTACACCTTTCTGATATTGCTCCACTATCTTTCTGCGCAACATTGTGGGAATTGGTGATCCTCTACCCATCTTGGCTTCTGAGAGACACTGCCACTCTGAGAAGCTCTTTTTATACCCAATCATGTTGCCAATTGACCTAATTTGTGTTAATTGGTCTTCCAGCTCCTCGTTATGCTTAAATTTACTTTTTCCAGCCTCTTACTGCTACTTGTCCCAACTTTTTTGGGATTTGTTGACACCATGAAATTCTGAATCAACATATTTTTCCCTTAAAATGGTACATTTTCTCAGTTTAAACTTTTGTTTCGTGTGTTATGTTCTATTCTGAATAAAATATTAGAAGTTGGCACCTACACATCATTGCATTCAGTTTTTATTCACGATTTGTATAGTGTCCCAACTTTTTTGGAATCCGGTTTGTATTAATAATATTAAAATGAATCATAATGAATAAAAAAATAATTAATTAAAAAAAGATTAATTTAACAAATTTAATTTTTAAATACATTTGTATTATTTACAAAGTTTCATGCCTCAACTTTCATTAGCATGAAAGTCAGAGTGCATCTTAGAGGAAAAGAATTCCAGCACGCACACGAAGTGCACACACTGCACCCTGAAGTCCGACCCTTTTTTCTCTAGTATGCAACACTACTGTGCAAAATCACTGCCAATTTAAAGTTTTTACGACAATCTAGAGATATGGGATCATTTTACACTTTATGTACAATGTCAATCATTCCTATTAAAAGGAGACAAGGGGGTGACAATGAACAGAGAATATAAGTAAATAAAATTATTAAATGAATATCTATCTATCTATCTATCTATCTATCTATCTATCTATCTATCTATATATATATATATATCTTGATAGATATATAGATATATATAGATGTGTGTGTGTGTGTATATACTTATAGTATATATATAGATATATAGATATATATATATATATATATATATATATATATATATATATATATATATATATATATATATATATATATATATATATATATATATATATATACTATATATAATCTCCCCTTCCCCCCCACACCTTTTTAAATCAGCACATATCTAAAATAAGAGGACAGAGATTAGAATGTTTCCAAAAACACAACTTAACATGACTGTTAATAAGCAGGGAAAGCTCTCTAAAGCAGACCCGCAGGCCACATCCGGCCCTTTGACCCTTCCTGCCCGGTTCGTGTGCAGTCACTCACAAACAATATAAATACTAGGTTACACGATGCAGGCTATGCTGCTTTTATTTTTAAAGCATTTCATTTATGTACAGACGCATGCACGCAAACCTACAGACCCTCAAGACATCAAAACAAAAGATTGATACCGAAAGCCTTTTAAAAGCGCACAGACTGCAAAATATTTATTTACAGAGGTTAAAGGAAAAGCTGTGTGCTTAGTTTGTGGTGCATGGGGTCATTGTGACTACATGACCAAGCATGCAGAAAAATACAAGTTGTTGTCTGCTAAAAAGCAGCGCAGGGAGTCGGATGCCCTGCTGTCTAAACTACAAAACCAAAAAGATTTTTCACGAAACTTCGAGCATCCAGGAATGAAGCTGCCAAGGAATGTTGTCATATCGCTGAAAATCACTAGAATCACTAAAGTGTGTTGTTATAGAGAGTTTATTAAAGAGTGCTTGGTGAACTCTGCAGCACTAATTACTGTACATGCAGATGAGGCTTCAAACTTGTAAAACAATTATTCAGCATTTCTAAGTCAAATACCAGTTAAATACAAGGACATACTTATTTATTAATTATTGTTTTCCTGTTTATGATTTGTATTTTTTTTGTTTACAATTGTATATCTTTATTGTAATAGGTTATCCATATTCTTTTGATTACAATTAGCATAATGAAAATGCTATAATTTACCGCACTTTACAGGTAGAGAAAATTATATCGGACCTAGTTAAATTCAGATTATTGTCTGTTGGGCTCAGGTTTCTAACGTGGCCCTTTGAAAAAAACATAATTGCCTGT
Source organism: Kryptopterus vitreolus (assembly GCA_030449085.1). Lineage (NCBI taxonomy): Eukaryota > Metazoa > Chordata > Actinopteri > Siluriformes > Siluridae > Kryptopterus > Kryptopterus vitreolus. Next base: position 4,252,604 of record JACRUU010000022.1, read on the forward strand.
CCCTGATCTAAAGGAATGGCTGTCCCCTAGTGTTAAAAAAATTCTCCAACCTCCAGAAAGCTTTTTTCCAAGGCAATGCGAATGTTTGTATCGATGCTGGTTCTTTTCTTTCGCCGTCGATTTAGCCCCTCACAGACACCTGGGGACATGTCACTAGGACTGGAAACGGCAGATTCTGAAGTCATGTTTTCTAGAAAAACAAGGCATGACAGAGAGGAAATTGTAGTTACAGCTTAAACTGATGTGTTAGGATAGAAACCAGTATAAGTCATAAGACAATAAAGTAGTAGTATGAACCTGCATCATTGAGCCACTTCTCCAGCAAAGGTTTGAGCTTGCACATGTTCTTAAAGCTCAAGTTCAAGGCCTCAAAGCGAGAGATGGTAGTCTGGCTGAAGTCATTTCCGTACAGCTTTCCCATGGCCAAGCCAACGTCTCCCTGGGAGTAAAACATGAACAAAGGAAATACTGAAGTTCGGCAGCATCATTAATTCATCACAACCAAACTTATCAGTGTGAACTTGGGGTACCTGAGTAAAGCCCAGTTTTATTCGTCTCTGTTTAAAGGCCTTGGCAAACTGTTCTAGTTCCTCCAACTCACTGGCTTCCTCCACTAGAGGAACATCCAGCCGCTTCGTTGCAGGTGCTACAGCAGATGGGATGGCAGCTATCTTTCTTGTAGGTGTTGCTGCCTGTTAAGAATGAAAAATGTTTTTGACTTCAACTTGAAATATCTAAACAGTATTAAAAAGAACAATTTGTGTAGTTTTTTAAGCAAATATAAATACTATACAGTAATGGTAGTGTGTACCTGTGTGGTCAGAGGAATGCTTGCCGGAGTCTGCAGGATGTGGGCTTGGCTGTGAGGTAGTTGTGTCAGAAGATTCTGGGCGTGAAGGCCTTGAAGAAGACCTAAAAAAACAATAAGAAAGAAAAGGAAGAGAGGATTGGTAATTTAAATGAAGACAAAAAAGGATAGCATAAAGCACCTCAAAATATAGTGATTTGGGGAAAAAAGGGAAGCATTTGAGTGAAGCATTTGTGAAGCATTTGAGCTGTCACATTTTGATGAAGTCTAACTCAAAAGTATTGCTTGACTATTGAAAGATGGCTTTCAATATTTGGACTAAATGTACTGCATCATAATCTGTTACAAATCTCAGTTTTTAAAACTGTGCACAATGAAGTAATAGAATGAGATTCAAGTTCCTTAGCTTGTATTATAAACTTTAATAGATTTTTCACCATTAACAAAATAATCACAGGGGCTCCTGACTGGTAGAAGAAATACAAATCCAAATGCTAATGAGTGGGAAGGAAGGTGCATTCGGACAGGACGGTGTAGAGTGGCGGGAGATGTTGATGCTATATATGGAGAGGTATCACTTGTAGAAAGTAATTTAACACACTCGTAGCAATATAATCACCTGCATATTCGTATACACAGAGTTCCTACACATTTTTCATTTCAAAATTCCATATTTTCCCCAGACTCAAATCAACAACCTTCCCCAAGACCGTATATAACAGGTGAAATAATCATTTTCAATTCTAACTAGAACAAGTATTATGTTACAACCACTGATGGATGCCATTCAGGATCTCTCATATACATTCTATTCTATTAACAAATAACTGTGGAAAGGTTGTAGCTTCCGCAGCTCATATAAATGAACACCAAACTGCTTTCAGTACAAACATTTTATGTAAACTGCAGTGCTTAAAACAGTGCAATGCTAATCATTCATTAATTTAATTTTTAAACTGAAAGCATTCGACGCAACAGCCATTTGTTTGTGTGCAATTCACAAAGAAATTACAAAACGGAACTAACGTCAATGAACAAAAGCGACTCTTGGCCATGTCAACACCAATACATTTTTGTTTAAAAACATTTTCTCAGTTTTGTTTTCTGTACACATCGAGACTGCATTTTCAGTCATCTAATATAAGGATTTGTGTTTCCTAATCCACACATACCAAACCCACACCTGGACCAACACATACTAATCCCACACCTGGATCCGCACATATTAATCCCGCGCCTGGAAATCATTCCAGAATGCAGGAACCTTGTATACGTCGCTCATGAGAGTTGTATAAATTAACATATGCTTTGTGTCTGTCCTCTATCCAATCTAATAATGCTGAAATTTAGATGGCCAAAAGCCAGCGTGGAACTCCAGGAATTATGCATCCCATGTACTCATGAAGCCTGAACTTTTCTAGACTGTCCAGAAAACAGACAAACCAAAGATCACCGAATAAGGATAGATAAATTCAACTCTGTAAAGCATTAATCATAAACAAAGGCACTAGTTTATTGCCTCCATCATCACTGACCTTTACAGTGACCCTTCCCAAATCAAGTGAGCTTGTGTTTGTGTATACAGTGGTATGCTGATATTTGATTCCTGCAGGACATGTGAAGTCATCTAGTCATATACAGTATATGACTAGATGACTTCACATGTCCTGCAGGAATCAAATATCAGCATATGACAGCTACAGCGGAAATGGTCATTTATCAAACACAATACCAATACAAGGAGAAGGGAAAACAAATCATCAGTTGAGAAATTAATTTGGTGTAAATATGCCGTTTTTAAACTCGTACCAGTCTGGCCTTGAGGAGAAGGTGAGATGATAAACTGCGTAGGCTGAAGCTGTCCCGGCTGCAGCAACACAAACTGCTGCAGGTTAAGACCTGTAGGCTGCAGCTGCTGAGGGAAAGCAAACGTTTATCAAACACAATACCAATACAAGGAGAAGGGAAAACAAATATAGTTAGAAATTAATTTGGTGTAAATATGCAAAGTTAGGAGAAGGTGAGATGATAAACAATAAAAAAAAGAGAGGCGAATGAGGCATCCATGAGGTGGCATCAAGAAGATCAGTTTCGAACAATAACTTTTAGCACTAATAACGCTTTATCATGAAATCTCAGTAAAACCTGAATAAATAAATAAAAATGCAGATATACACAATAAACACTTTGATTATTTAGTGTGTGAATATACGTTTAGTCCTTACAGGTGCGATCTGGATAGGCTGTGAAAAGGGGATCTGGGTGATTGGTGTAGCGGCTGAAGCAGAGAGGTTTGCTCCAGTGGTGCTGCTCTGCTGGCCCACTGTCTGCTGCTGTGCGGCGGCTGCCAGGATCTGCTGAGCCTGCTGCAGAAACAACTGCTGCTGCTGTGCTGTACTCAGACTCAACTACACGCAGATTAACAAAGGAAACACTTAGGACTGGTGGTGAACGTGACCGTCGCGACTGAATCAGTGATCGATATGGAAACAAAAAGGTTATGCTACACGAAACGTGTTCTAAAAATAATTAAATAAACCATTTAAGCATTGCCACCTCCAACATTTGTTACTTCTTTGCCTATATCTTTGTGTTGCGACTTGACTGCATGAATTCACACTAGGACTGTAACGATTCCTTGAGTAACTCGATTGCAACAATTCATTGAAGCAAATTAATGTGCCTTCGTGATCTGTTTGGTCCATTTAACTAAACACGGAGCATGTTTCCCAAGGACCATTATTACTGACGGACCACCCGCTAAACTGGTGTGGACAGGTAACAAAGGAGGCTGCATATTGAAAGAAAAACGCCTGTGCGGTGAGGTTAATTACTTAAAAAGCAATATTGGCAAGAAAAAAAAAAGTCTTTCATTCTGCGATCATTAATTATATTTAAGTCCCTCTGCCGTGGAACCTAGATTTTACACCTGTACTCCATATCTAATAGCCTAAATACTGAACACAATAGTCTTATCTACTTATCTTAATATTCTTATCTATTTAAAAAGTTCTAATTCCTGTTTTGGACACTAAATTGTTAGTCATCATTAGAAATTATAATAATCTTTTTTAATAACTTTTTCATCCAGTGACCTTTACATTTGTATTTCTTGAACACTGAAATTAACATTAACTGAATGCAGAAACCATTGAAAATCCACTATATCATAAACAATCTAAGAGAAGAAAAAGTGTGGACTATTTAAACTCATCAGGGTGGGGGGTGGAACATAGCCTGTAGTTCTACTTGCATTATGCAAATGAGTCCATTATGCAGTGTACATAAATCTGCATAGATTTGCATGTTGTCCTCCACCTGTTTTGAAACGAGCGCAGCAGTGTTTAATTAACAATACCACCCTGATCGCTCGAGCTCGTTTTTTAAGAGCGCGCTAGGGCATTTTCTTAGTAAATTTCACTGACGTTTCCATGGAGAAGAAATTTTCACTACGGAAACAAACTGTGGTGGTTCATATTGACACTAGTTTGCAATCGAATTGTAGATTTATAAAAACACACAACAATGAATAAATAAAAATAAATAAACACAAAATGTAAAAGATGAAGCGAATTTAACATGGCGGAGAACATTAAAAGGTATGGTCACAGGAAATTTTCACCTGCTGGAGCAAGGCTTGTGCCTGCATGTTGCTGATTGCACTTGTTGCTTGACCATTTAGTTTCTGCTGGAAGTCCAGCCCGTTTGTCTGACCAGCTGCAATGGAAAGAACAAAGTGTCACACACACACACACACACACACACACTTCAAAGACACCAAAACAAAGGAATCACATACTAGCAGGAAATGCCTCAGAGGATTTACCTTGGACTACATGCATTCCGTTCTCCATGGCTGTTTTACTTGATTCTGTTACTGCGCTTGTAGAATCTGTGTATTTAAAAAAAAATACAAAAATACACAAGCCAAACTAAATTAGTAATAAGATCTTGATGATCACTGATACTATGCACAAAGTTTGTATAGTCCAGGAAATCTTCAATTTAAGTTTATGCATGTAGCAGGTTTTACAAAAGTGCTTGGTCTCAAAGCAGCATTATAAAATCAAACAGACTATGCCTTTACGACAAATCTCCATACAACAAATATGTATATATATTTATATATATTATAACAAATATATCGTTATTATTTTATAACGACAAACACAATAAATATTTTTGTTATATTTCAAAATGCTCTAGTTTGTTAAATTATTATACTACCCCTTACTGATCACCATTATTTAAGATTGGGTAGATTATTTTCAAGTTATCATGGGGGCATCAGAAGACATCTCCATCCTAAGTGCCTATTAAGTTCACCCCTATTCAATAAGGGGAGGGAAAATTGTTGGGATGTATGGAGATGAATACTTGAGATGATCCAGATTCGAAAGAGAATCCATCCTCATATCAGGGACATTCGATCCAGATGCATCATTATATGATAGATACTTGAATGTTCAAGACATTTGTATCCCGAAATCAATTTAGCAGTCTACATTGCATTGCAGTCAATGATTGTTCATGATTATTACAACCTTAGTAAAATATCCTTGTGGACATTTAAGCGGTTCATGTGGGACAATCGTCAGCTGAAGAGAGTTGTGTCCAGTTGAAAAGGTAGGATCACTCGTACCTCAGGATCATTTATAACTTTGCTTCTTTATAACAAGTCCAAAAAAATTTAACGATTTTGTACTTGGTTGTCTCAACACTAAACAAGGCACGTTAACATTTGAAACAAACAAAATCTGCATTTTTCTATTGAAAACACTCCTGTGCCTTTCCCCAGATAGATTCAGCCACAGCCGTATTTGCATAGCAATTTGACAAAACTTAAATGGCGAACGAATTTAAGGTGAAAGACAGTTACACACGTACGTAATTTCCATAAACCACTAACCACATTCACACGAGTCTGCACATGGAAACCTCAGAAAGGTTTCCCAATACAGTTGAACACAAAATATAAGTAATACAAAAATTAAATAAAAAAGAGAGATACACACTCACCAGAAACACTCAAGTCCATGATCTCTAGCGAGGACACATTGTCTCATAAATGCTTACTGCTCAGGATAGAAGCCGTGGCTAACAAAACACAGTCTACGATACGCTTAAAATTAAATGAATGTCAAATAAAACGCAGCGGACCTCGACTTGCTCCCGCTACATGCACGGATGCAATACTGACAGTTACAGCTAGGAGCACGAAGCGAGCATTCTCTCACCGGAGCGAAACAAAGCCTGCAACTGGAACACTAGCACCCATAATGAACCGTAATCAGTATTCAGCTGATTAAAGCCGTATGCAAATAACGCACCCCGTTCCTCGTTAGCCAAGAGCTGCTTTGAAGTTCTGCAAGCAATTCATTTGAGAGAGAGAGAGAGTGAGAGAGCTCAGAAAGCTTTCTGCATAATTCAGGACGCTCATAAATATTTATCAGTTCATTAGCATATTAATTGGATAGCTTCTTGGATATGGCAGACATGGCAGCTAGGGAAAAGTAAAAGCCCAATTACTGCCAGCGTGTGACTGTTTTAATTAAGGAGAAAGTGAGCGCAGCAACCCCCCCACCCTCGCCCCCCCCCCCTACCCGAAAGTCCCAATCTCGGCTATCACAACAGAGAAATGGGTTTGTGGCATGGATCAAAACAACTAAGAAAAACAAAATTAGGCAATTTACACAAACGGAAATGAGCCACGAAAGTAGTTGTACAAAGCAGGGCTCATATTGCACACACTATTAAAAACATCTGGATTTTTTTTTATGATTTCCTAACAAAAGGGGTACTGCATATTTATAACTGCACTACAGCCAGCCTTCATATCCTGTAAAACCATATACTTCCAGGAAGTGTCCCATTTCACATCATGTGTAAATAAGGAAGGACATCTAGGTCATTGTAAAAAGATTTTAACACCACTGCTTCCATAAAACGATATAACAATGGTGCAAGCATTAGTGTTACTCAATCAAAATATTACTTTCAGCCTTTTAAAGCTTGAATCTGTTTTTTTAAACATCCTTTAAAAAAAACACCACATGTTGAACCAAATTGCTTTGTATATGGCCTCCACAGACTTGACGCAACAGGTTTGTATTCACACCTGGCAGTGAAATGCGTCTTGGGTAATCAGATCACGGATCGAGCAGACAGTCGAGACGTGTAGCAGTTCGCGGCAGACATTATGAATGCACCTCTGGTGAACACTCGGGATCGGATTTCATACATCGTTTCCTGTCAAGGCTGTCACTCACCGTGACCATTCTTCCAGTGAACGTTATTTTTACGCAGAAATGCCCTGAGAATCCAGTTTCAAATGTTTTGATCGCATTGTCTGATAATGAGACTTATAAATGATCGAGTGATGACACAACGTTATGATGAGGGACGATATTTGTCACTGCTGTTACATCACGGTTTTCATTTACAGATTTGCAACGATTACATGTTTTTCGGGTTGGATAATTAAACTATTAAAATCAAGTGGACCATTGCTGATGTCCAGGATGCATCTTGGAGACTGCAGTAGATTGGAGGATCGCATCAGATAGTGCTTTGACTTTAGACGATAAGCAACTTTTTTTCTTTTTAACACTGGATCACACTCCAGATAAAATAATTCAGAATTTTATTGCAATGATAAAAACAGTAAGGAGCCATGAACATGTGCTAAATGGAATAAATATGACTACATTAATTAATAAATACAAATAGCATTATATCATTATTAAAACTCTAGAATACAAAACACAGAATTGGGTGTAAAAAACACAAACAGCACGTGGGATCAGTGATTTGCCACTAGAGGCCGCTCTCGCAATAACGAAGTCGGTGTGGATCTTTGTCCATAGCCTCTACTTCCAGCAATAAACTATCGGGGTGTAGATTAATTGGCAAAAAAAAAATTAACAAATGAAATACATAAATAACATAACTACACACACACACACACACACACACACACACACACACACACACACACACACACACACACACACACACACACACACACACACACACACACACACACACACACACACACACACACACACACTTATGTATAGACCAGGGGTCACCAACGTGGCTCCCAAGGACCGCATGAGTATCTCTCAAGCCTGTTCTAAAAACTCATCAGTGAGATGCATCTAAAATGTTAGTTAACTTATTGTGAACTCTCAATAGTTAACTCACAATACTTATTGTGAGAAATCACCAATGTCATTAATTATAATACATAAATAAACGCAAGGGGCACGGTGGCTTAGTGGTTAGCACGTTCGCCTCACACCGCCAGGGACCAGGTTCAATTCCCGTCTCGGCCATGTGTGTGTGGAGTTTGCATGTTCTCCCCGTGCCTCAGGTTTTTTTCTCAGAGTTCTCCGGTTTCCCCTGGTCCAAAAACATGCACGGTAGGTTGATTGGCACCATGGAAAATTGTCCCTAGTGTATGAATGTGTGTGTGAGTGTGTTTGTGTGCCTGTGATGGGTTGGCATTCTATCCAGGGTGTATCCTGCCTTAATGCCCATAAACGCCTGAGATAGGCACAGACTCCCCGTGACCCGAGGGAAGATCGCATAAAGCGGTAGAAGATGAATGAATGCATGGACTAAAGGCAAATGTGTTGTTTAGAAGAGTGCGTCAAACTGGTAGCCCTTTGTATGACTCAGTATCCATGAAGTAGCTCTCAGGTTCAACAAGGTTGGTGACCCCTGGTATAGACTAAAGGCCAAATAATCTTCTAGAAGCATTATTACTGTGTTTGCTCTTCTTCTCTCTTCTAGCTACATGTTATATGGAATATTAAACTTAATGAACCACTCGCACTACACACAGGCAGTTTCACCTGGATTTCTTTTTCTTTGTTTGCAAGCACCTTCAAAACAGTTCCTGGTCAATTTTTTGAGCCACTCATGCATTTAAGACAAGATCACTTGGTTGTCACTTATAAACCCCTTTTCTAGGTGCAACATTAACAAGACAAGATTTACAGAACTTTGGTATTGATTTGTCCCCTGTAACTATACTGGACAGACTAACTGATTAAAGAGATGCTTTAGACTTTGTAGGGGCGTTTTCTCATCCGTAATGTCCACGTCACAACCCTATATGCATATAGGACAACCATTTTCTACTGCGAGCCTGAATAAGGCGCAATTCCCCCCTTAGTGTTCGCTTTGATGAATGAACCCTTTAATAAGCTCCTTAAAGAACATAGAGCAGCTCAGAACTGGGTCTGAATGGATTTTATCGTGTTCACAGACTCACAGACTGTTGATGAATCGCCGTTCAGGGTTAAACATAGTCCTAGTGAGAAATCGAATGCAGATTTGCTATGCGGAGCTGCAGCAGATGAACTTCCAGCGACTATTTTATTCCGTCACGGATTATAAATAGACTTCTGCTCCAAAAATAATGCTTCATTAGGAGACGGGCTGGCTCTCGCTCGGTCTCTCTCACACACTCACTCACACACACCCACCTGCCTGAACTAAGAAAATGTGATATACTGTACATATTTATACATAGTAATTAGCTGCAAGTTTTTTTATTTTTTAAATGTTACTGTTGAAAAAAGAAAAAAAATACTGTTCCATAAACTAGTGCGTATGCAACTTTAAGCACGTTAACTTTTTTCTTACGATATTTGAGGGTGAAAGAGACCGTGACAAATCACAAACCAATCAGACGCGGGGAAAACCTCCCTGGATTATAAAACACTACAGAGTACATTTGAGTATAACTGCTCATTCTGCTCACCATTACATTAAAGGTTTTATGTTTGTTTTACAGCACAGCTGTGAATCTCTGCCTGCTAGCACTACATTCTCCATTGTATTACCTGCAGCCTCTTTGTTAAGCGAGGTAAAGGCAGGACATTCGAGCACAATACTGTGGGGCGTGTCTGAGTCGGAACAAAACACACACGTCGGAAAATTTCCCGCCAATTCGGGTCACAAAGCAAAATCGCCCAACGTGAATACCTCAACACTGACAAAATCCTATTTGAAAATGTTGATTTGAGGACAGTGAATGTGACTGGAAACAGAATTTGGTTTGTATCCAGAGTGACTTGCACTTAATGCATTCATAAAACTGAGCAGGAGTCAAGGGCCTTGTTCAGGGGCCCAGGAGTGTCAACCTCACACGCACACATATTGTAGTAAAATTTGCTACCTGATGCACATTTATTCATTATCCTAATACGAGTAGATCAATGTTTTTGCATGCAATGCAATCTTATTTAATATAGACAGACATTTCACAGCTTAAAAAGAAAAATAAATGTACGTTACTTATTACATACACATCTCATACACACGTTGCACTGGCTGGAACCTACAAGTTGAATTACCCCACACACTTCACTCTGTTCTTTCCTTGTTTAATATTACAAGCAGCTAACTTGTGTGCGAGTTGAGAAATGGATGTGAATAAACAGTTTGGGTCTGCTTATGAATATTCATGAGCAGCGGGTGGCGTCTTTCACACCAGAGTCAGAAAGCAGGAAAGGAACTTGTTAGTAATGCATGGGCATGCCTTTCAGAACACTTGACGTGATTGTGTATACGTGCAAATAAATTAAAATCGGTTTGAACTGCACAAGGGTTAATCTCTAACTGAGTTCAGCAAGTGTGACATGAACAAATACAATAATTTAACCATGGACTCTGGGTAACTACATTTATTTTATATGAACCCCTTTAGCTGTGAATTTGGAATTAACTGGAAAGAAAAAGAGCTACATTTAAGAAGGAATCATATTTGAAGTGGATAATTTTGCAGCGAAAAAAGAAAGAAACGATTATAATAAATTGAATAGAAACGACCTGAAATAGCTTAGAAACCTTGCTACACATTTACACTCTAATAAATCAGGATGAATATGCATGATATGCAAATGAGATGTGTCTTCCTGTTTTGCAAGGGCGTTGCTCTGAATGCATTTTCACCCTAACAGATACCCGGCAGATTTATAATTCTGGGAAGATGAATAAACACGCATAGGTGTCGAGATGCAGCAGAGAACTCAATATTATTTATTTGCACATATGCATTACAGTACATTTTGCCAATGGGAAATTTACATATCCCATTGACAGATTGACGAAGATTTGAAGGATTCTATGGGAAAATCCATGGGAATCAAAAAAACGTTCAGAAATACAACATTTTGTTCCTTTGTACTACAGTGAATACCACACACTTATTTGTGTACATCAGTGTTATATAGTGTAAAGCTTGTATACTAGTATAGATATAGGTAGCCCATGACAATTTTGGAGAAGGATTGCAATGGACTACAATGGAGATGTGTTACAATGATCTCATTCTAACGTGAAAATATCGAGACATGGCCGAGCCTACGTACGAGTCTTAAAAAAAAGAATGGTGCTCAGTACTAGGACTGGGGCTGTTGCTATCGATTATTTTAGTAATTGCTCATACTAACGTTTATTCCATTGATCAATTGGATAAGAAATACTTTTTCTTTATTAAAGAGCAATACTAAATAAGAGAAAGAGAGGGAGAAGGCAAGTCAATGTCAATGAACAAGTAATTTGTTTATTCTTTTTTAGAAATCTGCATTTTATTGCTGAAATTGCAAACAAGTATAACGGTGAACACATTTAGTGCATTTAATTGCCATATTAGATCAAATACAAATATAGTGCGTTCAAAAAGCTGCAGTGTCTGTGTAGAGCAGGTCATGTTTAATTAAACGCATTATGATTCTTACTCGTATTAATTTAGTAATAAAAAATTGCACTTCCTGCTTAACCATTTTGAACACACTGTATATAAATAATAGCAGTGTAATGCCTCACGTTTTGGATTGAAAGCCTTTTTTCCTGCTGATATTTCTTTTTAAGCAAGCCCATAACTACACAGCGCAGTCATGTGATCACATGAACATGTTAATCAGTCAACAACAGCGGCGAGCGGTGGAGAAGAAGAACTTTGAAAATGCCTTTCGCATTATTCATAACTTATGTATGAGAGCATTTCCTTGCTGTAACATTTCTTGTTATAAATGTAAAAAATTGACATAAGATTTCTTGAAACTAGCATTAATATCTAGCTGATAAATTCTACTATAATATAGAACCAGACAAAAAAAAAGCCCAGATTGAGGTTTTTTTTAAACCTTTTTCAACTTTTCAAACCTTTAACTTCTAGTGGCAGCTCGGCAATAAAAGAACTTTTTCAGTGCAGAATTAGTCTTAAACCTTGAACATTCACTTTAGCGAAACATTTACTGGCCTAGACTGACTAAGTACAATTTTCTTATGTTACGATTTATAGTCTAATTTGCAATGTAATTTTAGACTTTTAAATCATTCATGTCAAAATAACAAGGCATTTTCTAGAAATAAGATTTTATTTCCATTCTTAGATTTCAGTTTGCCGTGCATCTATTGAATCAATGTAAAAACTGTACAAAAACAGAGAACATCATGCACTTTTGGTCTGCTGGATGTAAGCAAATATCCAAAATGAGACTGCTCGTGTGTGGGCTTTTATTTATTTATTTATTTTTAAACCCCATTCCCACTACATACAAATTTCTCTATCCAATCCTGCCCACTTCCTCTGACCTATCCCATCTGCTCTCACAGCTACTGCTTACCCAAGCCTGTAATATACATCATCTAACAAATATCATTAAACAAAACTCATTTGTAGTCACTAGGCAGAAAATAAAAACTAATGATTCAAAGAAATCAATACATGTCCCGCATTGCCAGATGAGACCACATTTAACCCATGTTTACAATCAAGGCAATCCATTCTCCCCCCAATACGCTTAGAAATCCAACAAAACAAGTAAAATAAATAAATAATTTTTTTACAAAACAGGTAGAGGGTTGGGTTCCTTGACACCAACTCACTTCACGCATCAGTAGACAAACCTGTCATAATGCAATCGTCACAAACCAAAAGCTATGTGCACCGGATTCCTTGCATATCACACGCCGTAGCCAGATTCCTGCTTCGTGTTATTAATACTGAAGACATCTCTTTCGCTGATCCTCTCTACACAACACCACGATGAGGAGACCTATTTTCAGTTCAAAACCTGAACGATTCACCCCGAATGAAACCGTTCACGTGGTGCTCTCAAGAACCCCATTCAAAACAAGACACTAATCATCGAGCAGTACAATTGTTTTTTTCCGCGCTGCGAAACACAGGATCGTTTGCATGCACTGGATTTGCATAATTTCTCTGCCAGGCGACATAACCTGTTCACCCGAATATCGCACTTTTACAACCTTTTAAGTGGAAACTTGAGAGTTGGAGAGGTGCATGAATCAAACATGTCGACCCTATCCTTCGGGCATGATGCACAAGTGCCAGCTATTACTGAACCTAATTAACACTCTAGTATTATAACTTCACCTGACATTTATTGGTCTCCTCAAAATAAAACTAATCCGAATTCCTTCATGTCTGTGCATTTGGGGAGACATGGTCCTCTCTAATCCATAAAAAATAGCCTGCAAGTCCTCAGAAGATGAATCATTCATGACCAAGGGAGCTTGTACATATGAATATTCATGGCCTGGTCTCCAGTTTATCATGGAGAACACACCAGCATGGGAACCTTTTTAAAGTTTACACACAAACAGGAAAGTGTGTTTTGTTTTTGGCGTCGACTAATCGAAAATTCGACTTTTCAAAAAGTTTCCAGTATATATTTAGGATTGTAAACCTTGTGAACGCCTGGCTTACGGTTAGACAAGGCATTCTGACTGATCAGCACCCTGGTGATGGCGCTCCGAAAGTTTTAGGACGCTTTACAGCCATACGTAGAAGCGCATTACAGATAAAGTTTTAGCTGGAATAATTCGCTTTGTTTCGCCCTGAGCCAGTAGGAACAGGAGGGCTTCATTACCATTAGCTCGTTAGCAACGCGTATCATTTAATATCCAAGGCACCACAAAGAAGCGCGTTAGAACCTGGAATACTTTTCCTTGTGCTTTTGTTGTTGTTGTTGTTTTTAAAACATCACTTTCCTGAATGCGCAACAAATATTTTTTGGCCGAGTTGAGAACTCGTGCTAACCATCCGACTAATGCTACACCAAAACCCCGGCCAAGAGTTTCTTCTTTACGACTGTTGTTCGGCTGCTAATCGAACCTGCTAGCTACAGGACCCGAGCAATGCGTGATAACCGCAATAAAACCACGAATAAACGACCCCAGCTTCCACGACGGTCGACTGGTGTTTTCAGTTCACCCACGTGTACTATTCGTCGCCCCGAGAAGTCGACGCTAGGAACGGGGAAAATGATTATGAATATGTAAAATGTAATGATTACCTGCTCGCAAGCGCTCATCTTGACTCGCTGAGCCTCCGTCCGCCATTTTGAATATTTAGTACAAGTCACAACCCATCCCAGATCCAGAGAGAGACTGCTGTACCAAAAAACACCCCTGTCGGGATGAAGTCCTCCTTGTTGGGGGACGAACTTTAGAGACAATAAGAACAAAAATATCAGGAATGAAACTTTTAGAATAAACAACACCCAGTGGCCACAATATAAACCACCCTAAAGATCATACGGTTACCTTCGGAGGAGGGGGGCGCATTAGTTTTGCATTATTTTCTATTAATTTTTTATTTTTATTTTTATTTTCTATTAACTGATATTATCAGTTCACCTGATACATCCTTTTTAACTGTAATAACATTTTCAATTGTAGATTTCCCCCCATTATTTGTATTCATGAACACACACTGTTTACACTGGTCTTTTACTGTTCATACCGGTCTTACGGTTCATTTGCACATTGTACTGTATACATGTACAGTAGGTTTATGGGGCATTGCTATTTTTGTTTGTGTATTTGACCTGCATTGTCTTGTGGTTTGCACTAGGTTGCACACAATGCACTTTATGTGTGTTAGACCCTGATGACAGTCTGTTGTCCGGTCCCCTTATCAGAACCAAATGTTCCAATAGCTCACACACCAAATTCAGTCACCATAGGCAGCAGCAAGTCTCTGTTCCCTTCTCAGCGCGCTGGGAGCGGAAGTAAGAAGCACACACACACATGGTGGAGATTCACACTTCAGCTCAAACTTTACTAATCTCAGCATGATATATAAGTAGTAACAAAAGCACACAAAGAACAGTTGTAGGCCAATCAGGAATATGCACGATGTATGTACTATGTCCAGTCATCCAAACATGAATATTCACAATGTATGTACAATGTCTAATCATGCTTATGCACGATGCATTCAATGTTTATGACCGAGGAAGCCCAGCTGCACATCTTCTGGACAAAACAGGAGTGTCTCCGAACATCATATCTTTACGATAAGATTGCGTGTGAAGGATGTTTCTGTTTCATGGAGAAGAATGCTCCCTCCATATGGCACTTTGACATTGCACATCTACTCTTATTATTCATGGTGTGTACGTGCATAAGGTTCAAAGCCTTCTTAATATAATTTTACCCCACAATGTGACTATGACAACTTAGTCTAGTCCTCCGCTCTGTGTTCACTGTGTACTGCATCAGCTTTATATAGTTGGAATGACAATAAAAGCTTCGTGACTTGGCCAGATGAAATTTCTTGATTACATGCTTATTTATTTTGAAAGAGTGGTGCCAAAGTAACTGATGAGAGATCTTTGTACAAAGTATAGTTCTTTTACTTCAATTAGACTTTATAATAATTCTACCCTGTGTACCCATATACAATATGCTCTGTTTTGTATTTATTAACCGTAATGTTAATCTGAACACCTACAATCTCTTACTTCAATTCTCTCTTCAGTTAATATTACAACTTGCACCATGAAAATGCTAAAATGCTTTTTTTCCCCTTGTTAAAGCATCTTAATGTGCATTTCTCAGATTCTCACATGACCATACTACTGTATACTGTGTATCTTTAGTTTTTTATTATACTTATTTACTCTCTAGTTATTGTAACCTTTTAATTTAAGATAGACTTAATATTCTTCCACACATTGTTGCGTGTGAACTGCCTGCTATACATGCTATATAATGGTTATTATAATTAAAAATGTATTTATAAATGAATGGTATGTATTGCTACTGTTGTGAAGTGAAATATATAAAAAAAAAATCTTAATAGATATATAGTCTGTAATTATGCTGATCTTATTATCTTAAAATCATTACAAACAACTAAAACAATTAAAAAACATATAGATAATTAAAAGATATCATGTTCCATGACCTTTTCAGATAAATTTTGGAAAGGGTGCCTTAAAATATTGCATTGGGTTGAAAAGATATTCGTGTACTCGCATGTACATGTAGGCACATGCATGTACTTGAGGTGGCTATTGTGAATAGCCCTTTGTGTTTAAGCCATGTGAAAGGCAGGAAGGTGTTTTGATGGTGAGCTTGCTCCAGTAGTACAAGTAACGACAAATGCTCAAAATACTAGTTAAATAAACTGCCCAGAAGCTAAGACTTTTCTTTGAAGCAAACAGACACCAATGTAGACTCTTTAAACCCTTTAATAATGTTCCAATAATATTAATAATAAGGTTTAATAATCGGAAAGCTCGTACACACCTACTTATCCAGAACTCCTGTATACCCAGTGTTTTATGCTATCATTTTGCTCCAAAAAAAGTGGAAAAATAAATCGTGTAGCAGTTTCGTGGGTGAAAACACACTGATGTTTGAGAAGCATGACCAGAATGGTACCAGTAGACAGGAAGGCTGTGGTAACCAGTACACAGCTGCTCACTAGATGTCTTTGACAGTTTGTGGAAAGCCAAAGAGATCAATAGCGTGCCAACAACCCTGGCATTTTCTCTGAACAGAAATTGAAGGTCTTCACCTA
The DNA here is from genome assembly GCA_030449085.1 of Kryptopterus vitreolus. Classification (NCBI taxonomy): domain Eukaryota; kingdom Metazoa; phylum Chordata; class Actinopteri; order Siluriformes; family Siluridae; genus Kryptopterus; species Kryptopterus vitreolus. The sequence continues at coordinate 4,269,268 of JACRUU010000022.1, forward strand.
CATCCATTTGATTTCCTGAATTGCGCTGCTGTGAAAGGATTGGCATGAGTAGATGGACAGATGTTCATATTAAAGTGGCCAGTAAGTGTAAGTTACAACATTCAAAGAGCTTAAGAATGGTTCAGTGTTGTTTTAATGAACCACTTTGGTTTTTGTAGATGTGAAGGCACTGCAGTATAATTTAGTCCATCAGCGACCCTGCAAATCCAATCTGCAAACGAACAAAATGTGTGTTCATTCAGTCTTTATTATTAGCTTATGACTTGGATTCCTTTTGTTTCATCCACGTAGAAAGAACTTCATCACCGTCCCCTAACTCCTCTGCCACACGTGCTTTCGCTCTCTGTCTGATCTGATTGATAAAGGCAGATACGTCCTCGTCTTCTTCGTCCTCCTGTCGTGTCCGCGTCCTTCCTGCTCTTGTCGCATTTTCATCAGACTGCGAAGACTGGGTAAATTTCCGCTTTGCGGAGTATTCCTGGTATCTGTCTTCTTCGATTTCATGTCTAGCGTAGTGTCTTTCGCTTCTGTAATCCCCAGATTCCGATATGCCATTGAAAGAGTCTTCTTCGCCGAAGGGTCTCCTCCTAGACTGATAGCTGAATTCAGGACTGGGACCCCTGCTTAAATCCGATTCACTGTCGAGCTGACTTTGCGCGAAAAATCTTGCCGCAAAGTCCTCATCGTCATCTTCAACCGCAACTGAGCTTCTTCGGCTCGGAAAATCGAACTCGGGAAGCTCGGGGGGCTCTTCAAAAATTGGCCTGGACATGCGAGGTACACCTGTATCTTCAGCATAACCTCTCGGCTTTCTTGGAGGTGGTCTTACATTTTGGAGCCATTCATCAACACTAGAGTTGTCATTTGTAGTGGCTGGAAGGTGGAGAATTCCTGAACGCCCATAATCTCTTTTCGATTTCGCTTTTTCACAGGAGCCTGATGAATCAGCAGTGGTCTTGCCAAAACGATTGTCATCATCATCATCTTCATCCTCGTCTTTTGGCTTTTTCTTCTTGAACAACGTACTTCGTTTATTGTCTTCTGTGATCTTTTTTATTTCATAGGAAGCCATCTTCTCTCTCATGTCGGACTGGATTTCCTTTTCCATGATGTCAAGCTTGTGCAGGTTTACTTGGTCTTGGAATAAGCTATAAAGAGGTACACTAGTGGTGGTGATCTTGTTCTTACGGGAGTTTAATCCAGAGACCGAGGAAAGCCTGGACGCCCCACCACTCGATAAAACAGATTCAGCCCTTCCACCTGCAGAATAAACGGATGCAGCTCTACCTCCACCTGAAAGCACAGATTCAGGCTTGCTGCGAGATAAACTAGAATAGGTTGAGCCACTTAGTACAGAAGACTTATCATCGTCTCTACCACGGTTGGGTCCCGCAGCCGAGCCTGCACCCAGACTGAAAACTGACCCTGCTCGTGATGGAGCAATGCTTCCTCCCATCATCATTTCTGCTTGTTTCTGCAAAAGCGTTTCATTAACCACATTTGCGATCCAGTTTTGGATGTTTGCTATGTTAACCATTTGCTCCCCATTAGGTCCCAGAACAGGTGCGGGTGGCTCAGGTGCTGCTGACTGGGCCACATGTTGAGAATTTGTGCTCCGGCTAGAGTGAACTGATGATCTGCCGCTCATTACAGACATGGTATCGTCTCCTGCAACACTTGCAGAGGGAAAGGCACCAGCACAGAAAGCCGAGAGGGGGATGGTACCAGTGCTGAGGGAGCTTTCGGTTTCCCAGCCACACACCGATTGGCTCTCCTCTAGAGTTTTTCTTGAGCGCTCAAGTATCTCTTCTCTCCGTTGTCTCCTCCTCGCTGTGGCGGAGTCTTCTCCACGACTCATCTCCAGAAGCTCATCCTTGTTTTCGTCGCCACCGTATTTCTTCTGCTGCTTTAGTTTCCAAGTCTGATAGGCTGTTAAGTTGACATCTTCCAAAGAAGGAGCAGGGGTTTCTGCTTCAGCTTCCTCTTCCTCTCCATCATTGTCCTCCCCCTTCTTCTCCTTCTTGTTCCAGCCAAACTGTAATCTCTTAATCTTCCACCTCTCAAGAGGAGTCAGTTTGTCTTTGTTCTTCTGGCAAAAGTTGTACATAGAGCTCGAGTCAGACATTATACTCTCTAAATCGTCATCTATCTTCTTTTGGCTTGCTTCACTACACGCATCCTCATCTTGCTTCTTGCAACGGTATCTTGAAGCTGCCTGCTCCTCTATCTCTCTTAGGCGTTCTTTCCATAGATCTGCATAGCTGCTGCAACTGGCAGTCGATACAGAGTCCGAAGCAGGACGCCGAGCTCGGCGCTTTATCCGTTCCTTCACTATCTGGACATCTTCGCTGGTCACGCTCTCCAGATCCTCTGGCCGTGGGACCCTCCCATTTTTTTCCCCTGCAAGCGATCCACAGTCATCCTCGTCGAACATCAGCTGGGCCTCCCACCACTCATCGTTTTGGTACCTCTCATTCCGTTTCTGCCACTCCTGAACCATTTTGTCCACATCGTCATCTCCGTCGTCTTCATCTTTCCCAGGTAGACAAGGATCTCTTGTCTTCGTCATCTGATCGGTCGTGCCTCTAACAATGCCTGCTTTAAAGGCTGCCGCAGCAGCAGATGACGCCATGCTGCTCATGAGGCTCATAGTGTCCTCTTCCTCCTCCACCACTATGGAAGTGACCTTCGCCCCGAACGTGCTTCCGTCGTCTTCAAGACGAGCCCTAGTGTCAATTACGGAGGACTGACTTAAACTATCATCGTCGTCTTCATCCCGTTCCTCCATCAAAGTCTCATTCAGCTCACGGAGCTGCTTCACAAAGCCCTCGTTGGGGTTTATTGCGCGCTTCTTTCTGATTTCCGTCAACGCCTCCATGATCGTCATGTTATGAAAGATCATTAAGTAAGCGGCAACAAATATGGCCGAGCGGCTTACTCCCATCATAGAGTCCACCAGAACCTTTCCTGTGCACAGGGAAAAACATGTACACAAATCAGTTTCTAATGTTAAATACACTTGTCCTTATCCTGGTCACTGAGTTCAAAATATAATTTACCTATCAAATAAATTTACAGACGAGTCCTGTAAAATCCCACAGATTTTGCAAGGTTGTTTATATTTAAATATAAAAAGAATTATAATTAAAATAAAAATGGTGAGGTATTTGTTGTGTGCGTGGTGCTTAACTTTATCCTTGCTTTAATTTAGTTCATCAGAGAATGGTTTATGTATGTTAATATTATTCTAATTGCAGATTAGATTACAATGTTTGTGTACGTTTTTACACATTCTTTATAGTCTGTGGAAGAATGTTTGAGGGAGTGGACTCAAAAATCACGGGAACGGGACACACATTTGCGGTAAAAACAATCCCACTCAGTTCTCTTTTGCATATTCAACACCGAGCATCAACACATAACCACAACAGGATGATATTCGTTTCAGATTTTGAGATAGGTAGCCGAATCAGGATCCTCCTATTGAAGCATCGAATCTTCTACTATTCCGGGTAACCCCTAATAATTTACATCGTCTTTTGTTTGTCTCCTTAATTACACTTAATCGTCATAAGACTTTAGAAATACTTCATTTTCACTATGTTATATTTTACTTTAATGTGATGATGGAGAGTTCAGACAAACATGCTGGGACCCTTGACTGTCAAGTTTTTATTTATGTTATTTTTTAAATATGCAATATACATGCTTTTACCTTTATGCGTCAGCAAAGCTTCATCCAGGAACTCAGCACATGGTCGTAAGTGTGGCGAGATGTCGGCATCGGGAAAGTCATCAACTTCGATGCCCATGTAGGTGATGTTCATTCCCTGGTAGAAATTTTCGCCTGTGTATACGCCAGTACCGTGGCCTGCGTTTAAAATGTGGGTGATGCCAAGGCGCTTCAGACGGGCTTTGTTGACTGCAACTGATCTGTAGAAGGAAACCGTATTTGATAAGCACACTTGTTAAAGATGCCGGAATCGTGAGGTTATGAGTTCATATCCCAATGCTGATTCACTTATCCAATGTTCATCTGTACCTAAAAACGAGATAGTAGTTCTGGACAGAAGGTACATACTGTTTAGCTTAATAATAGTGTACTTTCTTAATGTTTTTTTTTAACATTAATTGGGTCAATAAAAAGCGTAGTCATTGGGAAAGGTATCACTATTTGTTCGTATAACATACTGTGTTAGCATTATAATGAAATAAATGGTATCTTGACTATAAAAGAACACGGGTCTATTATTGCTTTTCAAACAAACTTGACGACTTGATGGAAACAGTTCACTTGTCAAACTATATTTCACAAGCAGAATGAAAGGACACAAGGCTGCTTTTGTGTGTGATGCCACATACACACTGACCACGAAAATATAAAGACTTCAAAGGCACTATTGAAGACCCATGAGGCCACAGACAACCTGCGCAAACTTGCCTCTGAGGCAGATACAATAGCTGAACAGAATGGTGTTGCAGTCAGTGTGCAAGGTACAAGCTCGCTTTGAAAAGGGTTTCCATGATCATTTAGTAACATGATCATACAAAATATATAGCAATAATTATAGTAAACCAGTCTATAAATGCAAAAAATCATATCACAAAATTACATATCTCCTGAAGATTCTCAGAATATAGGATCTGCTATATGGAAAAAGTGGTATGTTGGTTGTTCCCGTACTCACCTGATGCTTGTTAACCAGTGCATATTGTTCTGAAACATGTCATTAAACTATGTATATATAAAGGCCTGTAATACCTAGAAATAAAGATTTTTTTTATATTGCAATAAACATTGTATGTACAAAAGTACAGTCATTTGGGGTTCTTTCTCAGATTGTTACCACAAATTTGACACAATTGTACAGGATCATTGTATACAGTACCATTTTAATTTCCTTTCATTTAAACTAGGAAACCTGAACCTGTTCTAACACGACAAAAACGACATACTAACATACTTTATAGGAAGGTGTCAACAAAGTTTTTGTCCATATACTGTACAAAACTGAACAAGGCAGAGAACCCCTCATGAATAAAATAAAATTGCTCTGGATAAGAGCATCTGTCAAATGCCATAAATGTAAATGCCACTTGGTTTTAGTAGTAATATACATTATTTATACTACTGAGCAGTTTAGGGTTCTTGCTCTAGCATCCAAGATACTGGAATTTGACATCTTGTGATTCCAATCAGAAATTCAGTATTATATCCAGTAAGATCACACCCCACACTTGAATGCTGTAATATTTGTTTTTTTACATTTTAAGTAAAAAATATTATTCTATGATTTGAAGAAATTTGCTGCATTTAAAAAAAAGGAAGATAGTAAAAAAACAGGTTGATTTTTATATTCATTCATCTTCTGTATCCAATCTTTCCTTGGGTCGTAGGGAGCCTGTTTCTATCTCAGGTGTCTTTGGGCATCACGCTGTATGGAACGCCAACCCATCGCAGGACGCACACACACTCACATTCATACACCAGGGCCACTTGTCCAAGGTACCAATCAACCTACCGTGAATGTTTATGGACCGGGGGAAACTGGAGAACCCGGGGGAAAAACCCCCTGAGGCACGGGGAGAACATGCAAACTCCATACACACATGGTGGAGGAGGGAATCGAACCCCCAACTCTATAAGTGTGAGGCAAACGTGCTAACCACTAAGCCACTGTGTCCCCTCTTATACAATTATACAAGTTATAATTCATATTTTAATGAATGTTATATGATTAAATGGCTTGTTTTAAAAATTCACCATATTATTAGATACAACAGTCTAAGGAGATAAATAAATGGCATATCTAAAAAAATAAAAAGTACACACTGGCAAATGCTGTGCTATAAGAGGAATAATATATTTTGTAATTAAGGGAAAAATAATTACCTTTACCTTTTATTATTGCCCTCACACTCCAGCATGACAAAATGCCTTTATTCTGCCTCTATTCAAGTCCCTATTTCGTGATTAAACAGTAGGGGGTGCAAGTGCTTTATAATTTGCTGAATCTCTATAGTAGTGCATGTTTGTGTATCTGCTCACTTTTCTCCGATGAAGATACTGGGCCAGACTTCATCCACAGGGTTAACTGGAGCCTCCAGGCGATCTTGAACTAGAGCTCTTTGGATGTCCAAAACACAGGGCGTGTTATAGAGACTGCGATCGTCGATCATGTCCTTGACACGGTTGTAAAGATCCTCCACCATTAACTGCTCTGCTCTCTCAAGCATGCTCTCAGGGGTTTTAGACAACGTTATTTCTTTGGGTTTCAGTTCTGTGAAGTAAAAAAGAGATCTAGAACTGGTTATACGAAACAATATTGTACACAAATTGCTGATAATCATTATATCATTTATCTGTATTATTATAGTCATTCCAAAACTACGTATTTGTTATATCGTGCAATAATGAAGCAACCTTCATTGATGATCTGTTTTGCAGCAACAGCTGAGGAAAGGTGAATGGGCTCCATGAATATACTCTCCGCATCTGACCCTGAGATCCTGGAGAAGCGGTCAGAGACGGACGAAATACGGTCTGATGCCATCGAAATGCTGGAAAGAGGGAAAAACTTAGGTGTTTAAGGAAGTTTTTTACAAGTGCGTGTCATCTGTATGAGTCATCATTAGTCACTGGCCTACATTCACTTCAAAATCAACAGATTTTGAAAGGAGACATTCATCTATTCATCCATCTTAAAGCGTCTGGACCCAGTTTCTTAATGTCAGATATAGAAATATAGTTTCTTAATATCTTAATTAGTGGGCACGGTGGCGTAGTGGTTAGCACGTTCACCTCACACCGCCAGGGTCCGGGTTCGATTCCCGTCTCGGCCATGTGTGTGTGGAGTTTGCATGTTCTCCCCGTGCCTCAGGGGTTTTTTCTCCGGGTTTTCCGGTTTCCCCCGGTCCAAAACATGCACGGTAGGTTGATTGGCACCTTGGAAAATTGACCCTAGTGTATGAATGTGTGTGTGTGTGTGTGCCCTGCGATGGGTTGGCATTCCATCCAGAGTGTATCCTGCCTTAATGCGCATAGACTACTGAGATAGGCACAGGCTCCCTGTGACCCGAGGGAAGATCGGATAAAGCGGTAGAAGATGAATGAATGAATGAATGAATATCTTAATTATATTTTTAATTATATTCATCATATTATAGACAGAAATTACATTTCTGTATATAATATCATAATATATAACTATATGTTTTCTATGTATATACGTTTTCTTATGTCAGATATAGAAATATAGAGTTTCTTAAAATCAGGTATAGAAATAAATTTTTTTAAAGTCAGGTATAGAAATATAAAGTTTTTTTAAAATCAGGTATAGAAATAAAGAGTTTCTTAATGTCACATATAGAAATATAGTTTCTTAATATCTTCATTAAGGGGCACGGTGACTTAGTGGTTAGAACGTTCGCCTCACACCTCCAGGGTCCGGGTTCGATTCCCGTCTCGGCCATGTGTATGTGTGTTTGCATGTTCTCCCTGTGCCTCAGTATGTGAATGTGTGTGTGTGTGTGTGTGTGTGTGTGTGTGCCCTGCGATGTGTTGGCATTCCATACAGGGTGTATCCTGCCTTAATGCCCATAGACACCTGAGATAGGCACAGGCTCCACTCCCCACCGGATACCGTGACCCGAGGGAAGATCAGATATAGCAGTAGAAGATGAATGAATGAATATCTTCATTATATTTATAATTATATTATTTATATTATAGACAGAAATTACATTTCTGTCTATAGCATCATAATATATAACTATATGTTTTCTATGTTATATGTTTTCTATATGTTTTGTTATATCAGATATAGAAATATAGAGATTCTTAATATCAGATATAGAAATATAGTTTCTTAATGCCATATACAGAAATATATTTTCTCAATATCTTTAGAAACTAGTATTATATATATATAATATATATTATATATATTGTAGTATTGTAATATATAATATAAGTATATGTTTTAGTTTCTTAATGTTAGATTTAGAAATATACAGAAGTTACATGGCATTTTATAAAATTCCATAAAGCTGTTAATGATATGCATGTGAGGTTGAGAAGATTTATCACCTCGGAGAAGGACAGCGGAGATAATGCGACTGAATATCCTTGACTTTGGGAGCTTCGTCTTCATCTGGAACCTCCTGGTCTTCTTCTGTGGTGGGGTCATTAGCCGAGGCCATGCTGATACAGTCCTCCTATAAGCAAATCATTTTTTACAGTTTCAAACTTCGAAGGAGAAGGAAAGATATGTGAGCTGCTTTATTTATAGGCCATTGTTTGTGCGTTTGTACTAATGGTATAACTGGTGAATGATTTCATTAAATATATTTATTCATAAACTGTAAATGCAGTGGAGCCTCATAATAAAAACAGACTATAAAATACAGAATAATGCCTTCATCAAAAGCAAGGTACAGGAATGTATCTAAAAGAGTACAAATGCTTTGTTGCTTTCTACCGTTGTGTGTGTAGCTCTAATAGAACATTTATGCAGCCCTAGGGATTTTCAATATGATCTTTAAAAGGGACAAAATCTATGTTGACTGGGTGACAGAAGCATTTGTACTCTTTAAGGTGCCTTTATTGTACCTTGATTTGTTTTCTTTTTGCCCCCAACCCACCTGATTAACCTACTGAACTGAAACGTCTAATAATATAAACACACACAAACACAAACACACACACACACACACACACACACACACACACACACACACACACACACACACACACACACACACACACACACACTCACTCACTGAATACTGTGTCATAGCTGTGTGTTACTAACCTGCTACAGTTTACTAAACTGCTACTGTTACTAAACCTGAACTCACACACACACACACACACACACACACACACACACACACACACACACAACACACACACACACACACACACACAAACAACACACCACACACACACACACACACACACCCACACCCAATGTGTGACTGATCTGCTACAAACTTGAACTCACACACACACACACACACACACACACACACACACACACACACACACACACACACACACACACACACACACACACACACACACACACACACACACACACACACACTCACTCACTGAATACTGAATTGTAACAAACCTGGACTCTCTCTCTATCTCTCTCTCTCTCTCTCTCTCTCTCTCTCTCACACACACACACACCTGAGTGTTAGTGAACTGATACAAACCTGAAGACACACACACACACACACACACACACACAACTTTAATTACATACACCTCCATGTCTTTGGAACAATATATTTTACATTTGATCTATATTATAACTACACTAGTTATAATATGTTTTGCACATCTACTCGATTGCTTCTTTTTCTGTTTTTCACACCATTTAGTGTCAATTTTAATTTAATTTATTTATCGTCAGGAGTTTCTTCCATCATTTATTCCTCTCAATATGTTCTGCTTGCTTTACAACCAAGCAGCATTCAAAACAACTTCATAACACAGCTGCTCTACACTGATTGGATGCTTAAGCAGTGAAGTTTTAACATCTAATATTTTCCTAAATGGAAATAATTCCATAAAGTACAGATACGCAAAAGTTACTTCATTACTTAATTTACTTCATTCCTGTTTACCTCATGTATAAAGTAATGACAATATTAATGTGTAATATTTATAAGCATAGTATTTGAAAACAATATTCTAACATTAATACTTTAACTCAGTAATCTGTGTTTTTGCATATATTTTACACAAACACAAAAAAATACACCATATTTTGTATAGTATATGACAAGCAAGAGTGTTTGTATTGCTTCAATAACAACTTGCTGGGAAATGTGATGTGATATGTGATATAGTCAAATCCATTTGTTCGCTTTGATGACATTTGAAAAAAAATACTTTTATTATCTCATTAAAATAATTACAAACTAAATCTGTTTTTCCTCACTAGGCCTCAAGCTGTTGATACATTTCGATTGCATTTATTGTATTTTTGTTCTTAAGTAAATTGATTAATTTAAAAAACTATAATTAATTGTGCCAAAATGAAAGAGTACGATATGAATTGTAATTCAGGATAAATTCCTCTCTCAGGGATTTTTTCAGTAATTTAATGGGGAAAAAGCTGGATCTAATTCTGTTTAGTCTCCTTGGATTGTGTTTGTGAGTTTGTCATGAGAGTGCATGCGTCTTAGTGTCTATTAATAGCACAAGGACAGCTGATATAGGACCCTTTTGGTACAGAGGGGAGGCCATGACAGAGCATGAAATGTAAAAAGATATAAAGAGACATTTATCCAATGAATGTTGTAGTTCCCATTTAATGAGCCTGAATCCATAATATATAATTCTGTCCCGGATAAACCATAGATAAAAGTTTGTTTCTTACCGGAGGAGAAGGGGAAAAGTCTTCTGAGTCCGGCGTGGTGGAGGACGATGAGAGTGTGGCTGTTAGTGGAAGTCTAAACTTAGAGATTCTCTCACCATAAAGACTGACACCCACTCACTGCTCGGACCTGGAGTGTGTGTATGTGTGTGTGTGTGTGTGTGTGTGTGTGTGTGTGTGTGTGTGTGTGTGTGTGTGTGTGTGTGTGGGGGGGGGTTTGGGGGGAAATGTCCTAGAGATGTACCAACCCGAATATTTAGGACATCAGGCTTCGAGGATAAACAACCTCTTATCACAACACAAAATACCATTCTGTGTGTGCAATTTCCCCATCAATGAACATGTAAAGGCATTGGAATGGAGGAATAGGGGACGAATCTTTCATAATGGATTTATGAGTTGCTCAGGATCTCTTGGTTCCACAACTTGTATAAGACTAAAGAAAGGATATTACTATTACTCATGAACTTCAGTGCTCATGATATTTATTCATTCATTCATCTTCTACCGCTTATATCCGATCTTTCCTCGGGTCACGGGGAACCTTATGCTGTACTTTCAAACACTAGGGACAATTTTTCCAAGGTGCCAAGCAACCTACCGTTTCATGTTTTTGGAGCCGGGGGCGGAGGGAGGGTTGGGGGGGGGGGGGGGTTTCGGTTTGTGGAACAGGGACCAGAGAACCCGGAGAAAAACCCCTGAGGCCCGGGGGAGAAAACATGCAAACTCCACACACATGGCGGAGGTGGGAATCGAATCCCCAACCCTGGACGTGTGAAGCAAACGTGCTAACCACTAATCCACCGTGGCCCCTGCTAATGATATTGGCCTTAATTATTTATAATTACACTCTTGTCAACCAAATGAGGATGGGATCCCCTGTGAGTCTCGTTCCTCTCAAGGTTTCTTCCTCTTGCCATCCATGGGAGTTTCCACAGGCTTCCTTACCAGGGGTAAATGCACACAAATTTACATACAACTACTGCTACAACTACTGCTTTGAGACAATATCCAACTGATCAATAAAGGTAAAAAAATGTATCATTTATTTTGCGGTTAGGTTGAACGACCGTTTTATAGTGACAGTATCTATGAAAATGAATGAGCCAAATAAGCTTTCAGTAATGTAAGGTTCAGATTAAACCGACACAATAATGATCTAATCATTGCCTTATTATCTTACCTTATTAATTATGTATTAGTTTGTTGCGTTACAAACCAATACACACTGGCGTCGTGGTTACGGTTACCTAGTTTTAAAGGTGTGCTAGGATTAGGTCCTATAAATTCAGTTATATTATGTGGGTCTGTGGCTATGAGTGAGGTCAGAGAGGCCAGTAGGTCATGAATGTTATCTACAGAAGACAGTTGCGTTGTTGTGCTATTTATAAACAGGAATGCGGGAAGGGAAAAAATGACCAGTCTGTTTCAACACCTGTAACTGAGTAACTAACCTATATACTGTGTTTGTAAAAGGTTTACACATCCCATTTTTGTGAGGTAAAGGAGGTGAAAACCAGATGCATTCACCCTGACAACATTAAAAATGGACTAAAAGAAAATGAAAAATATTTTAGAGAATAAGATGATAATAAACAGTAACTATGTTTTAGTTAATGTGCACGCATTGCATACACGGTACATATGGAGAATTTTGAGGACATCCGCCTACCTGTTGTCCACCTGGACAACAAGGACAAATACGTTCAAATACTGTTCAGCATTTAACACAATCATTCCTCCTGATTGAGAAACTCAGCCTACTGGGCCTGAACATCTCACTCTGCAACTGGATCCTGGACCTCTTGACAGGGAGACTTCAGACAGTCCGGATTTGCAACACCGCCACGCTGAGGTCTGGGGATCCTCAGGTATGTCTGCTTAGCCCACTGCTATTCAGTCTGCTGACTCACAACCAGAGGCATCAAGTCACATAGTACAAATACTTTATTACCTTACTTATGTAGAAATTTTGGCTATCTATACATTTCTATCGGCATATTTTCACGCAATTATCTGTACTTTCTACGCTTTATATTTAAAAATAGCCGCATTACTCTTCTTTCATTTCAGCTTGTTTTCATTCCTGCTTGTCATCGTTCCAAAAAAAAACCCTTTCCAGATAAATCTCTCCATCCGGACTGAATGCAATTGTGGTTGGATGAGATATAAACATATATAATTCCGACATCCTATTGGTTTGTATGTGATCCATCGCACCTGCACACGACACATATCACATCACACTCCAGCAAGGACATAACCAGTGTTGGAGTCGTTACTCAAAAAAGATTATTTCTTAAAAGTGATTCTTTCTCCACTACTGGCTCATTTATCAAACGTGTGCTTTCTCTTCATCCTCCGCAAATGAAGCTACAGTCGGGAGTTCAGTAGCAATTGCGATTGGTGCGGCCTAAGCTTTTGTCCTTAATAGTATTTTCCCCCCTTACATTACTTTTACTTTTATACTTTAAGTAATTTTGAAACCATTACTTTTACACTTTTACTTGAGTAAACAGCTTGAGTTGATACTTCTACAGAAGTCTTTTTAAACCCTAATATCTATACTTATACCCGTTAATAGAGTTGAGGTCAGATCTCTTTAACAGGCCATTCATACTCACATCTTGTACTCCCAGCCATGTAAAACTCATGTATGTTCATGGCTTTGTGCACAGGGACATTATTATGCTAGAACAGGAAAGTTTCATGCATCTGTTTTATACAACTGTGTACCTCCAACACTGTAATAACAGTTTATTGGAAATTTATTGGATGGAAAAGTCAGGAGTCACAATAATTTTGCAGTACCATCTCCTGTTAATCACTTGGTATAAGGTATCAATTAGGAGAGGGGAATAAAAGAATTTCAAAAACATTTCCATGGAGCATCATCACTCCATCTTCCACAATTTATACCCATAGTGACATCACTAAGAAAAGGTCTAGATCTAGACATCACTAGATCTCCCTGCAAGGAGCAGATTATTCTCTGCAGGTTCTGTCATCTTCAAAAGGTCTTCATAATTAAGCAATGTTTTTCTAATTGTCACACAGCAGGACCAAATTAAATAAAGAATAAAAATAAATAAATAAAAGAAAGAAACCACACCACGGGCTCATTCGGTTAACTGAAATTTTCCATGTTTATTTTCGAAATGATGGATTATTTATAGCACACTCTACATACATAATATAAATCTCAATTTTATATATTCATGTATAGAACATTTAGATAAAATATAAGCTGCATAAATATAAGAATGGCTTGTATGTCTTTTATATGGGGAACAGAAAACCAGTAGTCAAGAGTCATTTCAGTCTTTGTGTTATTTACATTACGGGCAAACGTCTGGAAGCAGTGCTAATCAGAAGCTGGATTTGTGATTAAAATATGAATAAATATGAAGCGCAAATAACATTTATGCAAACAGGTAGACGTGGTATTGTTTTGTTTTTTTCAATCAACATAATCCACTGATCAAATATGTACAAAGCAATTTAATCCTGAGTTTAGATCTGAGATGCGATGTCCACATTTAATAACCACATGACTACAAATCTCAATGTAATGACAGTCTATTACATTAATTCTCTTTTATAAGAACATAAAAGTAAATGTAATAACTCCTGTACAGAAGCTAATAATAATAATAATAATAATAATAATAAAAATAATAATATAATAATAATAATAATAATAATAATAATAATAAAAAACATCACAGACTTTTTTTTCACAAATCCCTACGAGACCTTGGGTCCATGCTTTCAGCACTACTTCTCTAACGGCTTAATTAAACTGTGACTCAGGGGCTTTAAAGAAATCCACAGTAGGCAGACATGATGCATTCGCTTTCTTCAGTCCACAGTTTGACGAACTTTGGAAATATTTAGAGGAATTGAATCAGTTATATCAGTTCTTGTCCAAGAAATGATTGTCAAATTACCTGCTTTTGTACAGGAGCAATTACAACTAAAAGGAAGTCTGTAAGTGGCCGCATTATAATTTTAACCTTCTTGTTTTCTCGTGATCCCAAACTTGGTTTTCTTGTGTCTCAACATAGCGACTGTTCTGGTCACGACAAACAAGACAGAAAAAAAACATTAATGCAGGGCCTCTTGGGAATAACAAAAAAGAGGTAAAAGGGGTGGTAAAAGGGATAATGTTTGCTTGCTTTCAAACGTTTGCCTATTTGTGTGTGTGTGTGTGTGTGTGTGTGTGTGTGTGTGTGTGTGTGTGTATACTTGTGTAGACAAGATCAATATGTGACATGTGGCTCCATCTGCTGGTGAGAAACTTTAAAGTGAAGGCACAGCTTGTATCTATATATAAACGCTTGTGTGTGTAAAAAAAAAAAAAAAAAAAAAAAAAATCTATATATATATATATATATATATTATATATATATATATATTGTGTGTGTATGTATATATATATAGATATATAGATATAGATACACACACACACCACACACACACACACACACACACACACACACACACACACACACACACACACACACACACACACACAGTGTCTGTGTGTACACACTCCAAGTCTTTTTTTTTTTTAATTCACTACCTGGGAAAGTGCTTTGAAAACAAAAATAGGTTTCATCTTCATTTAAAAGACATTTAGAAAAAAATATATGCATCCATCGAATGTACATTAGAAGCCATATTATATACGCGCAATTCACATATTCACATACGGTCTGTGTGTCCATGTCTCCTAGTCACTGATCTCTCTTTTTTGTGTCACAAGGCACGGACATTTCCAAGAAGCACGACACACAACAAGTCACACGACGTCACAACACGAGTGTGGACCGGTACAACAGCAAGATAAAAAGACATTTAAAAAAGAAAAAGACACAAAAAACAGAATTTTGTCAAACACACCACACAGCTTTGTGGTGACTGCAAATGAACGTGAATTGAAATTATTGATTGTACAATTCATTATCATTATCAGTAAGAATATAGAGTTTAAACGCTTAAAACACGAAAAGAAACAGATAAAGCAGCAAAGACGGCTGGCATTGATCACACAGCGCTGTGTATATTGTATCCCACAGAAAACATTTGTGCATGGACTTGTGCAACAGAATATAAGCTTACTGTCTTTATTTAAAAAAAAGAAAGGAAAAAGAATCGTTATCTGAGCTGGTTGAGAGGATTCACTGCATAGCTTGGAAATCGCAGATGTCGTAGTATATATAACATCTGGGTAAAATGATTTATGTTTGTAAGGTAGAAATATATGCATGGATTTGTCAGGAATTTGTTTTTTGAAGGTAATGGGTACATGTGAGGATGTGTACATTCAGGTTTCTTAATGATTGGTTGGTTGAGGTATATCCTCATAGCTTTTGGTTCCCATTAGTGTTGGCACTGAGCTGATATTAATTATTGAGCCCAAAACCAAGAAAAAAAATAGACTAATCAGACACACACACACATGTGTATATATATATATATATATATATATATATATTATCTATATATATATATATATATATATATATATATATATCTATATATATATAGTATATATATATATATATAATGTAAATAAAATAAAAATTGGTCATGAGCTAGGTCCTTCTTTACATATTTCCCACCTAAGGCGTCAGACTTCTAGTTATTTTGGATGAACCAGTGGAGAATCCATCTTTCTGGCTTGTGAGGGAAAAGTTCCACCTCAGTAATCACCTCACCATCATCACCAACCATCAAAACGTCTGCTACCTAGTGGTTTCTTCAAATGACAGAAGAGAATGAAGTCACAGGGAGCGAGGTTGAGGGATTAGGATGGATGAGGCAGAATGTCGCACACCAAGACGTGATCAGGTTTCTGTGTTTAGATGTGATTCCCGAGATGGAACCTTCCAGGAGCGGAAAAGACGGCTTTTTTAAAGATGGTTTCCAACATTGCATCCATCATTTGGGAAGTGTGTTGCTTAACTGGAGTTGAGAAATGTTCCTTCTTATTACATAATTTTTTTAATATCAATAATTACATCATACTGTGTTTTCGGCTGTCGAAAGATTCAAATATAGAATCGTGTTTAATCAGACAATTGCCACGAGTTAACTTGTGATTAATCACACATTAATCACACATTTTCAATGTACCATAAATGAATACTTTTCACGTATCGAATACTCTTAACTGTAAAAGATGTTATAATCATATTCATTTCAGTCAAAATCTCTAACCTTAATAAAATAATTGATTATTTAAGATTAATTTTACTCTGGAAATGATTCTTTTAATATTAATTTCTTGTTAATTAATTAATTAATTAATTAATTTCTCGTTCATTTCGATGTTAGTTTTAGTGGCTCCTTTAAGAATTGTGTTCTGGTTTCCATATAAACTAGTGACATGTTTAGGTTCCATACGGTAATATATTGAGTAACTCATGCCTGTTATGAATGTGCAGCTAGTAGGTGTAATTCAGGGAAAGTTAGGTAGTGTGAGTGGATGCAGGTTGCAGGTGTTTTTTGTTAATAAAACACATCTATCACCTCTTTTATATTCCATCCGAACATTACAAGCGGTAAGCGCAGCTGAGGAACGATCTAATTATCTGGGAAGGCCACGGACTGAAGTTTATTTATTATTTGTTCTTTATTGTTCTTTGTTGCCCGGGTTTTGTTCATTCGCCAACATAACGCAGGGTGACGGATCAGATTGGCAGCTAGTAATGCCTGCTGAGTTAATTAAATTAGTGGCGTTAAAGTGAATTTGTGTTACAGCCCTTACATATGTATGTACATGTGTGTGTGTGTGTGTGTGTGTGTGTGTGTGTGTGTGTGTGTATACAGTGCTCAGCATAATCTTATCTAACACAAAACAATTTCCAACATGTTGACTAAGACTTATAACATGAACGCAAAGTAATAATATATCTTAGATTAGAGTTTTACTCAAATTAGGGTGACATGACAAAACTGTAACATCATGTACATTATACAGGCTCTGTGAGTTTTAATGACAGCACCAAGGCTTCTAGGCATTGAGTGAACACTTTGGAGATGCCATCCATCTTTTCCCATTCTTTAATAATGATCTCTTTTAGAGACTGGATGCTGGATGGAGAGCGATGCTCATGAGTGTTTGATTGGGTTCAGATCAGGAGAAATACTTTACTGCTGAATCAATCGCACCCTTTCTTCAGCAGTGGATCTTAGATGCGTGTTAGTCGGGATACTGCGGAGCAGACCATCTGCAAATCCATGATGCAAAGGCTGAAATGAAATGAAAGGCTGCTGCCCAACACCAGAAGTATTCATGCATCCCCACATACAGGCACTGCCACCACCACCACCACCGTGCTTCACTGTAGGCACCATGCATTTATCTTTGTGTTCCTCATCTTTTCAATGACATACAGCTTTGTAGTCATCCGTTTTATAAACATTTAACATTGGTCTCTTCGCTCCAGAGAGTTCCAGCGAGTCTTCATCTTTGTCAGCATGGACCCTGACAAACTCCAGGTGGACTTTTTTGTGCCTGAACTTTAGGAGAGGCATTTTTTCGTGGATGGCACCCATGCATTCGATTCCTCTGCAAACCCTGCTTTTCATTACAAGACGCTCTGTCGAGTGGATAAGCAGGTCCATGGACGACCAGGAAGAGATGGTTTCAGTTCCATCTTTTTTTTTTTTAATGTTTATACCACTTTTGCTACTTTTGGATAAGTAAAGCTTTGCTGATTTTCCTGTAGCCGTTGCCTTTCTGGTGCATAGAAATACATTACCTTCTCAGGACATTTCTATTCCATGTGGTGCCACTGATGTCAGCATGAAATAAAGAGGGCTTTTTTCAGTTTTATAGTCAACTGTCAGCTGGACACCTGTGTAATGAATAATTAGACTAACTTGTGGATGAATTCTTGTTAAATTAGATATTTGCTGTGTAAAATGTAACTTTGACTTTCAGTGGCGTGTACCCATTTTTGCATCCCCGTAATTTGAGTAAAACGGAACATGCTGGTCTCTAAGTTCTCTTATTAACCTTACTTTCATGTTCTAAGTTAAGCGAGTGTTACATAAAATTTCGACATGTGTTTTTGTGTTCAACATTGTACAATAATACTGAAGACATATGAAAGAACACATATGGAATTATTTAGTGCGCAAAAATGTGTCAAACAACCCTGATGTTTTATATTGCGTATTTGCCATTCTTTAATTTTAGCCACCTCAGTCAGACTCATGAGGTAGTCAACAATCTAGAGGAGGTTTTGAGTTCTCAAGCGGTTGTGGAGGCTGGAATATCTGATCCCACACCCAGGGAGGGGGTAGCTCAGTGGTTTAAGGGGCTGGGTTACTGATCAGAAGGTCTGGGTTCGAGCACCGGTATTGCCAAGCTGCCACCCTTGGGTCCTTGAGCAAAACCCTTAATACTCTGTGCTCCAGGGGCGCAGTGTCATAGCTGAACCCCCCGTTCTGACCCGATGTGAAGAAAGATGCTGTAATTTATATGTGACAAATAAAGCCCATTCTCTTCATCTCTCTCCTCCTTGAACAAATAGCGTGTTTGGGGTCATTGTACTGCTGGAAAACAAATGATGGCCCTACTATGTGTAAAAAAGGGATGGCATGTAGCTGCAAAACACAGTGGGTTTTTTTTGTGATCTTTTGACTAAATCGGCAACAATGTCACTAGCAAAGCATCTCTACAGCATCACACCTCCTCCACCGGCTTCACAGTGAGAATGACACATTCAGGAACAGGACGTTCACCCTCTGTAAATCTAATAAACACCTGGTGATTAGAACCAAAAAAACCTCTAATATCGACTCATAAGACCAAAGGAAAGTTTTCTACTGATATTATGTCCATTCCTTGTTTTTCCTTGTTCCAAAGCAAATCACTTCTGCGTGTCGTTCTTCCAAAGTGTTTCAACAATGTTATCCATATGTATTCCACATGTGTTCTTTTATAGTTTGGATATCTCCAGTATTAATGTACAAAGATAAAAATAAATGTGAAAATGTTTTTTTGAGGTTTATTCTTTTGTTAAGTTTCTTTTATTCTTTGTTTTTATATATATATATATATATATATATATATATATATATATATATATCATAATAAATTTGAAAGAAAACAGTATCAGATGGAGAGCTATCATCCGATTCTCAGTCTCTATACATGAAAATACATTTTTTTGTCCATCTATAGTCCGTTCGTTTAATCTTATAAACTCCATGCTGTGTGATTTTTTTTTTATTCTCTTTTGGCACCCTGAGATACACAACTGTGCTCATTTCAAAGCCAAAGAAAATCAAGACCTATTCACTTGCCTGTTTACATTTACAGGAAATCTACTAAAATCGTTCATTAAAAATAGTTTAACAACAACACTAATAATCCCAATGAGAATCCCAACAAGGCTTGATTTATATTGTTAGAGCCTGAATTGAAATGTTGTTGTGTAGTTTTCCTCAAATATTGTATTTGTTTTATCATCGGGGAGATTATTTATTAACATAAAAGTGCAACTAGTAACGTATTACTCCTGGATTATGGTTTTACTTCAGGATAGGGAACATTTTCTACCTCCTGACTCAGGTTACCGTCGGTCAGGAATTCTCCCTTTGTTCCCTTAAGAAAAGGCCTTTTGACTCTTTTTGCCCCTAGGTGTGACTGAGACTTAATGGTGTCCTGAAATAGACTGGTGTCCAGTAGGAGGTGAATCTTCCCTTCATGTGCACAGTGTTGCTTGGATTGGCTCAGAAACTACCACAACTAACAATGAACAAGATAACGCAAATAACGAAGAGGAATTCTGTACGCTGGTCTGGTATCTTCAGATTAAGCTTGAGATGGGCGTTTCTGCACTAGGGCTGCAAGAAACAATTTCTCTTGTAATCACAAAATGCTCATTTGGAATATAATTGTAGGTATAATTATAGAAACAGCAAAGTAAATACAGAATCAGTTCAGGCCTAATTTGGTGGAAACTTCAAACAGGTTCAAGGACACGATGTCTATATGTAACATTTATACGAACTTTTACATTCAGTCAAAAATATACTATATCGAATCATTTTTTTTTTACTTTTAATAGTTATAACCTGAGCAATCTATGTGTGTTAAATAAGTCTCTTGAGCATCTTAAAAGTGAAAAAAAAAAATCTTAAATATGTTGTATGGTATATCAGTACTTATATACCCTGTAGCAATACCCTGCTTTAAAAAAAAAAAAAAAAAAAACATGCGTTTCTTCATTTTTGTCGCTTAAAAAAATGATTAACAAATATTTTTGAGTGTTTGGCTATAGGGGGCAGTATGTGCAAATTGTCTATATGTCGATTTTCTTTCCACCCCGACTTTCATGCGGCTCTAACTTTCTTAAATAATTAAAACAAATTAATTACATTTTACATTTAGTTTAAACAGTTCTACTTTGCTTTAGCAGACAGCAAACACTTCTTACTTATTCATAAATAAACACTGGCTCTATTATTCAATTTCTGTTGTTGTTGTTATTATTATTATTATTATTATTATTGTTCTCTTTTTCTTGCCATAGTATCGATCTGGTATTGATATCATGATAAGCAATGTAGATATCGTATCGAAGTCAACATTTCTGTTATTGTGACAACACTAGTTGTAACACAGCTTTTCATATTTTTGAGTGTTGGACTTGAGGGGCAGCGTGTGCACATTGTGTGCTTGTCGAATTTTTTTCTGCACCAACTGAGAAAATATTGTGTAAAAAAAAACAAAAAACAAACCAAAAACAAACAAAAAAAACATTCAATAAAGTTGCTGCAAGCAAAAGCTTCAGCGCTGTATTACATTCCACTCAAGAATAGACCTGCAGAGCTTTATAATGCTTTTTGACACACTGACTATAAAATTCGACGTGGAGGAACTCCATCCTCCTCCTGGGATTGTCGGTTAAACGGTGCAGCCCTAATTGACAAGGACATTCCATCGACTGTCTCTCTAAAGTCTCTAGCTCAAGTTACAGCACCCCTGAGGGATTTGCCGGAACAGGACATTGAGGCGTGATAAAGGAGGATCTGTCCTCTTAGGTTGTTTGTTTCTATTCGCCACTTGGCACAACCGTGTTCGCGCAAGAAAAGGAGTTTCCACAAAAGCCACACGCGGATAATCCTTGAGTTGCTGATGATTAAAGCATGTTAGACTTGCCTGTGCGCATGTCAATTGGTGTTCGGGGTGTGTACATGATGCTCTGGTCGTGGTTCTTCTACTCCTCGAGTGTGGCGAAGTCTTTGATAGAAAAAGCCATCGAAAAAGGTTGCGCAAGCTGAATTCTGGAAAAAGTCGGAAATGACGCTTTTCTGACCAGATTTACTTTCATTACATGGAAACCCTGCTTTACTTGGGTCAATTTCTGTTTGTGGTTGCAAAAATGACATTGGGGAAAAGATCAGGCTGCCAAAAAAAAAATTTCACATCTTATATGCATGTTTTTCTCCATGCTTTGATCCATTCCATTATTCCGTAGCCAACAAATGAAATACTCAGTGCCGTTGCTTACACACACTTCCACCCAGCCAAGCGCTTACACACACTTCCATCCAATATCAAATATTTTAAAATGCTGAAAAGGCCATTAACAAGTACAAAGCTATGCCACGTGTGACACCGGATTGCCTCCAACAAGACAAGTCCTTCTGAACCCCTGATACGCCCTCAAACAGGAAGGAACCAAAATCTCGACTAATCTCACCAATCCTGAAAACCAATCAACCAGTTTTTTTCTCAGAAATCTTGATAATCAAAAAAGGCTCTCAAATGGATGTCCCATCATCCCTTTGGGTACAAAGAAGACATGCTTCTGTTCTCAGTACACCAAGATGGTCGACTGATCTTCCACTTGATATAACAGGACTATATCAAAATTTGAAGCAATTTACTTTCTAGCTCTTTTCTCTCCTAACAGCATCTAAGACTGATGGTTTTATTAGTCTGTAATCCTCATGAACCGGTATCGGAGGGTATTTATTAACCGAGGCTTCCCTTTGTAAATCTACCAGGATCATGTAAATGGAAACATAAATACTTCCTCCACAACAAGCTGTTTAAAAACCAAAATGCATTTATGATGGGAAATATTTCTTTTTGGTCCATAACCCGAGTTCTTCCGTCAAATTGCGTCATTCTTTGGAATTTTAATCATTTGATGGATTTTCAAAGAATGCCATTCACATCTTTGATTTACTCCATACCTAGCTCGTGTTTGTTGGTTGGGGTAATAAAGGCAAGACATACTCATTCTGCCCCTCCTCTCCTGGGCAACACCAAACCTCATTGGCTTGCACCTCCACCCATTTCTCCAAGTAGGCTGCTAATTGGCTAAGCTTGTTTGCGTCCTCGTCTGGCTTATCCTTTAGCTCGAAATAGGGACTGGCTTTGAGTGAATCGGGATTGCAGGGCACCAGCTGAACCATCTCGTTAGTGGTTACTCCATGGACACAGGTGTAGAATTCCTGAGCGTTGGACGGAGCATCGGGACTTGTATGGACAGGGTTTACAATCATGCTGTACTCCGTGCCAGGGAAAGAAAACAGCTGGTGATGCTCGTGATCCACGTGGCTTTTCGCAGGCCGAGCCCATAAAGGTTCCTCGGGGGTCACGGTTGCCTCCGAAGCCTCTTGGATACAGTCCGAAGGGTCTCGGCAGTAAGGGTTGGGGCTGGGACTATGTTCGGGACTCGGTATGCCTTGCGGCTCCTTGTCTTCCTGTATACTAGACGTAGAGCTCACTTGAGATAAAGAGACACCTTCATCCATGCTGACTTGGTACACGGATTCCCCACAGTAGTGCGATGCCTTGTAGCCTTGTAGGGAGGAAAAGTGATGATTAATCTCATCCATCTTGCCTTTCTGAGAGGTCGAGAGAGGAATATATAGCAAGAGGACAAAAAAAAAAGAGAGATCGGTCAATGCAGTTGTACACACAATTTTTAGATATGTGTACTGTTGCTATTTGTCTCTTGATTTCTGCACTCATTCTCATCATAGAGAACACTGAAACCCCTAGAGGGTTTGCAGCGGTACTGCAGGGTGTCCGCTAATTAATACTGAATCACAAATAATCAGTCAAAAACATCATGTTAAAAAACATCGACGATTTTATAATTATAAAAATTATATGTTATAATGTTATATAATATTATAGATATATATATATATATATATATATATATATATATATATATTATATTAGGACATGGGAGTTCTATTAAACTTAAAGCTGATGTTCGTGTAAAATAGTCCACCTGATATTAAAAGGAAAATGTATAAATGTACAAATCTATTAAAATAAAAGTAATGTCCACATCTTTGTATCAGAGGGTCCCTGCCCCATTTCCTAAAGGGACCTTTGGCTGAAAAAGGGTGAAGACCAAACGTTTATTTTATTTCATTGTTTGAAACCTGCAACACTGCGGATATGTAGGGGCGAATGTGTTGTCTTGTTGGAGGCAGTTACCTTCAGAAGCATGGGATCGATTCCTCTGATGCAGGGTTTAGGGATAGGCGGCAGGAGAAAAGCTTTTATCCTGCAGAGAGGACAGAATCAAAGCGCATTTTCAGACCTTGCACTTAATTTGCCATTGAAATCTTTTGGGATGTTGAAGGGTTATCTTTGTAAAGCACTCCGTAATTGAGTTACTGCTGCAGACTCAAGAGCGCCTGCGATTCTAGGCACAGTGTAAACAACTGCTGTAGGCGATTCTAGGCACAGTGTAAACTGCTGTATGAATGCCCATCCATTGCTATTAAATATAAAGTGTTTATTCATTTATTTTGAAATTAATGAGCTACATCTGTACTGAAATGATATCTGGTTGAGCTTCAAAAAAGCGAATATAGTGGCAGCTTTATATTCCCCCCCCCCCCCCCCCCCCCCCCCCGCATTTATGTAAGTGCTGAGAGACTGATGTGTGTTCCTCACCTCTTGCCTTGTGGAATGACCCCAAGTCCAATGATGAGCAAAATGATGACTATAATAGATGACAGTAGTACAAGAGAATACAACATGTGATCTGAAAGAGCAAGAGGGAAAGAGGGGGGAGAGGGGGTGGTTACCATGGATACTCATACACATGAGTGGAGCTTTTAATTCGAAGAAAAATTCTTCTATTGATCAGTCTTGGCATGAATGGATCGTGGAGGAAGTGTGTTGGACTGAAAGTCCTGCAAGGATAACTGCAGTAAAATGATGTACAATTTCAAAATTGCTGTATAATAAAGTTCACCAGCAGTAAAATCTGCAGTACACCAAAGTAAAAAGAAGCAAATGTGCAATATAGTGAAGTATAACCACAGTTGAGTGATATACTGAAATGCATGTGTACTGCACAAGTACAACACTGTGCTGTAGTTACTGTACTTGATTAATTCGAAGTAAATGAGATAGACCACTACTGTGCAAAATTAAAAGGTGAAGGCACCTATTAAACCATAAATTCCTTGTGTTGAGTAAACTTGAGTAAATTTGGAAAATGTACTTTTACACTTCGCCGTAATTTTTCCTCATGTTAGTCCCTGCGCATACTCGGAGACTGAGAGTTCCACTGCCACCCACTGTAGTGGATTTGTAGTGGATTATTCTTTATTCTGTACAGCAAGAAAGAATATTCCCCGGCATCACGACCCCCGGCACCTTTTGTCTCTTTGTATTAATTTTACATACTTATTTGCTTTAGATAAAAAGTATTGATTCGGACTAAAACCTCTATGGGAATGACCTCAGTTTATTCATGTCCAAAAAAACTGCAGGATTCCTTTACAAAAGTGCATCTGTTTTTTGTAAGGGTGGTGTTCAAAATTATGTAAAACATCAGAACAACAATGTTGACGGTTTTATTTGCCGGATGTGTGCAACAGGGCGGATTTTGGTGCTTGAGCTGAGACTTGGTGCATCAGTGAAACAAAAGTTTAGTAATTATAATTATTATATATTATTATTAATTATTATATAGTATTATATAGTATTATATAGTAACTATTTTTTTTTCTAACGTGATATTAATAATATGTTAATATATATATATTATGTGAACCTTTTGGAATTTCATGGTTTTCTGAACACATTTGTCATAAAATGTTATCTGATCTTCATCTAATTCATTGGTATTGACAAACACAATGTGTCTAAAAATAATAACACAAAAAAAAAATCTGATCTTTCTTGTCTTTATTGAACACAATCATTCAACATTCAAAATGGCAGTGGAAAAAGTAAGTGAAACCTTGAGTTAATGACCTCAAAAAAGCTAATTGGAGCTAATTCTGGAGTCTTGTTAAGATAATAAGTTTGGAGGTGTGGACTACAGCTACTTTGACTGATAAAAACCCCTCAAACCTTTGGAGTTTTGCTCTGCACAAGAAGAACATGATTATGTGAGCCATGCCTCACCAAAAAGAGCTTTCAGAGGACCTACGATCAAGAATTGTTGATTTACATGAAGCTGGCGAGGGATTACAAAGTTATTTCATAAGACTTTAGAAATTAGCTTTTTTTCTTGCCACTGGTATATATATATATATATATATATATATACAGACGTGGACAAAATTGTTGGTACCCTTTGGTCAATGAAAGAAAAAGTCACAATGGTCACAGAAATAACTTTAATCTGACAAAAGTAATAATAAATAAAAATTCTATAAATGTTAACCAATGAAAGTCAGACATTGTTTTTCAACCATGCTTCAACAGAATTATGTAAAAAAATAAACTCATGAAACAGGCATGGACAAAAATGATGGTACCCCTAGAAAACACAGAAAATAATGTGACCAAAGGGACATGTTAATTTGAAGGTGTGTCCACTAATTAGCATCATAGGTGTCTACAACCTTGTAATCAGCCTTTGGGCCTATATATATGGCTCCAGGTTATCACTGTGTTGTTTGGTGATATGGTGTTGTACCACACTCGACATGGACCAGAGGAAGCAAAGGAAAGAGCTGTCTCAAGAGATCAGAAAGAAAATTATAGACAAGCATGTTAAAGGTAAAGGCTATAAGACCATCTCCAAGCAACTAGATGTTCCTGTGAGTACAGTTGCACATATTATTCAGAAGTTTAAGATCCATGGGACTGTAGCCAACCTCCCTGGACGTGGCCGCAGGAGGAAAATTGATGACAAATCTAAGAGACGGATAATCCGAATGGTAACAAAAGAGCCTAGAAAGACTTCTAAAGAGATTCAAGGTGAACTTCATGCTCAAGGAACATCAGTGTCAGATCGCACCATCCGTCGTTGTTTGAGCCAAAGTGGACTACATGGGAGACGACCAAGGAGGACACCATTGTTGAAAACGAATCATAAAAAAGCAAGACTGGAATATGCCAAACTACATGTTGACAAGCCACAAAGCTTCTGGGAGAATGTCCTGTGGACAGATGAGACAAAAATCGAAGTTTTTGCCAAGGCACATCAGCTGTATGTTCACAGACGAAAAAAATGAAGCATATCAAGAAAAGAACACTGTCCCTACTGTGAAACATGGAGGAGGCTCTGTTATGTTCTGGGGCTGCTTTGCTGCGTCTGGCACAGGGTGTCTTGAATCTGTGCAGGGTACAATGAAATCTCAAGACTATCAAGGAATTCTAGAGAGAAATGTACTAGCCAGTGTCAGAAAGCTTGGTCTCAGTCGCAGGTCATGGGTCTTGCAACAGGACAATGACCCAAAACACACAGCTAAAAACACCCAAGAATGGCTAAGAGGAAAAAATTGGACTATTCTAAAGTGGCCGTCTATGAGCCCTGACCTCAATCCTATTGAGCATCTTTGGAAGGAGCTGAAACATGCAGTCTGGAAAAGGCACCCTTCAAACCGGACACAACTGGAGCAGTTTGCTCATGAGGAGTGGGCCAAAATACCTGCTGAGAGGTGCAGATGTCTCATTGACAGTTACAGGAAGCGTTTGATTGCAGTGATTGCCTCAAAAGGTTGCGCAACAAAATATTAAGTTAGGGGTACCATCATTTTTGTCCATGCCTGTTTCATGAGTTTATTTTTTTACATAATTCTGTTGAAGCATGGTTGAAAAACAATGTCTGACTTTCATTGGTTAACATTTATAGAATTTTTATTTATTATTACTTTTGTCAGATTAAAGTTATTTCTGTGACCATTGTGACTTTTTCTTTCATTGACCAAAGGGTACCAACAATTTTGTCCACGTCTGTATAGTATGTATATATATATATATATATATATATATATATATATAAATATATATCATTCTCCGGTTGAGGTGTTTCGGGCATGTTCCCACCGGGAAGTGGCCTTGGGGAAGACCCAGGACAACCTTGGAGGTATTGCATCGCTCAAAACTGTCCTGGGAACGCCTCGGTGGAGGTAGAGTAAGTGGCTAGAGACAGGGAAATCTGGGGGTCACTGCTTACACTGCTGCCCCTGCGACTAGGTTTGTATAGGTTTTGTATAGGGTTCGTAGGTTATTATATATATATATATATATATATATATATATATATATATATAGATAGACTGTCAAAGCATGATTAGCGCAGGGTCTATTTATATCTGCCAATCTGCTCCTTCACTCTGCGAATAACTTGAACAATAAAGGACAAAAAAGAAAAAAATTTATAAATAAGCTTCAGTCCATGGCCTTTAGCAGAATTTCAGCATTGATCTTTCAATAGAAGACGCGATCGATAGATGTATTTTATTTAAAAAAAACACTAGTAACATGAATCCGCTCACATTTCCTAAATTTCCCCAAATTATTATAAAACCAGTAAGTTAGAGTATTAGAAACATGAAAAAATAGTAATTGACATTGAATATAAAGTGATTAATGTGCGATTATCAGTTAACTCATGCATGCTAATGGTGCAATTAATCACATACAGTATCCAGTGTAAGTGTGAGTATATATATATATATATGAATATATATATATATATATATATATATATATATATATATATATATATACATATATATACACACACACACACACATATACAGTATATCATTGGTTACTCCAAGGACACGCATATCAGTGTTATAATCACATGTTACTGACAGCCATGTGTTCCCAACACAAAGTTACAACCCTACTGCTCAAGAAGAAACAGCACCCGCGTGAGGATGGTTATCCATTCCCATGGCAACCCACAAGCTTTTAAAGCAAAATAATTGTACGTACATCCACGAGCAGGAGTGACACACGACAAGAGACAGATGATGAGGGGGAGAAACCTGAGAGCTCTGGACCGCTTCACAACAACAACAAGCTCTCAATGAAGTGTTATAAAGCAAGTCATCAGGGCTATAGAATCCACACGGTGTCAATCGGTTATTGAGATGTGTTTATGAGATGTTTATGTGTTTAAACCGAATGGTCTATTTAAAATCCTGCTGGCGTTCACATTAAAGTAAAATATGTGCTTATGGATGTTTTTTTTTTAAATCTGCAGTATTTATTAAAAATAAAAGTTTTCACAAGTCTGTATATGTGTGTGTGTGTGTGTGTGTGTGTGTATACCAGGCAGATGTCTGGAGGGAATGACAATGGTAATTGGGGAGCTCCACTTGCTCCACAAGTTGTTGTTTTGTGAGCGGCAGCGCACTTGGACCTCGTAACTCCCCATTGATAAACCTACGAGCTCCAAATGAGGTTCACGGAGCCGCTCCTTGACCTGTAGAGGGAGACAGACAGGAATGAGGGAGGAATGAGAGCTACTGGCTGCAAACGCCACAACCTATGATTTAAATCATTTTATAGTCGCACCGTGTAACCTGTAAATCAGCGGCCCCCAACCTTTTTTGCATCAGACAATATTTTTAGTGTAGCCTGATGAATACAACAAAATAATACATACATACAACGAGCATAAAAACTGGTCTCCAAGTGGAAAAGCATTTTTGAAAGCTTCATTACATGGGAATAATTCAATTCAATTCAATTCAGTTTTATTTATAAAGCGCTTTTTACAATGTGTCATCGTCTCAAAGCAGCTTTACAAGATACTCATGTGTGAAAAGTGAAAATCAGTTTGGCCCTAATTGTTTCTTGTTGAGCAAGCCGGAGCGACGGTGGCGAGGAAAAACTCCCTGGGAACAGGAAGAAACCTTGAGAGGAACCAAACTCAACAGAGAACCCCATCCTCATTTGGGTTGTTAGTGTTGTGTGTGGTTGAGGATGTTTATTGTGTAGTGTGGAGTGTATTCATGAATAATAACCTGTCGTAATACATCCATATTTCAAGAAGGCTCCTGGTATTGCCTGTTAAATGCAGCTTTCTTATTCTGTCTTCTCACTGCCTCTTTTACCCTTTTTTTTGTTCATTTTGCTAGCTTGGGGCTTTTAATTTATTGTGTATTGGGTGTTAGGGGGCACGGTGGCTTAATGGTTAGCACTTTCGCCTCACACCACCAGAGTTCGTGTTTGACTCCCGTCTCAGCCATGTGTGTGTGGAGTTTGCATGTTCTCCCCGTGCCTCAGGGGTTTATCTCTGGGTTCTCCGGTTTCCCCCCAGTCCAAAAACATGCACGGTAGGTTGATTGACACCTTGGAAAATTGTCCCTAGTGTATGAATGTGTGTGTGTGTGTGTGTGTATGTGTGTGTGTACTGCGATGGGTTGGCATTCAATCCACTGTGTATCCTGCCTTAATACTCATAGACGCCTGAGATAGGCACAGACTCCCCGTGACCCGAGGGAAGATCGTATGTAGCGGTAGAAGATGAATGAATGAATGAATGTATTGTGTGTTACTGCCCAGAACAGCCCCTTTAAGAAGGTTGCGGATGCAGGTAAGACATGTCACAGAGGAAAGCATCTAAGAGTGATTTATAGACAGATGTGGCAGAGAAAATCTGGTGATTTTTCCAAAATAAAACATTGTTCAGATTCAGATAAAATGTCACATTTTCCTATATGTGTACATACCTTCCAGTTGTTGGGCTCGGAAACAGCTCTGTAACGTAGTTCATAGAGGAGTGTAATCCACCCGATTTGGACATGTTGAGCGATGGGGTACTGCCAAGACACCAGTATGGTGTGACCTCCGTCATTCTTTGTTTCATTCATTGAAGTGTACGTGAGGTTGAATGGGGGATCGATTTCAACTGTGATACATAAAGAATGTGGCAATAAATAAATAAATAAATAAATAATATATATATATATATATATATATATATATATGGTTATATATATATATAGATATATATATATATATATATATATATATATATATATATATATATATATATATATATATATATATATATATATATCTATGTGTGTGTGTGTGTGTATGCATGTATAAATTTTTTATTCTTACCAATTTCGGCCACGTCCAAACAGTGCTCGTTGGAGGTGAAGGAACTGCTGCCGCTGTATGCCGTTACGTTCATGCAGTACACCTCCCAGATCACTGTGTGCACTGTGTCAAAGTAACAGCTGTTTGGCCCACCAGTTACATAGTCTGGACACTCTGCTGGAGGTCGTTTACTGGAAAGATTTGGTTTCATATCAAGAGATCAAGTAATATGTTAAAAATTGTCCACATATACAGAGAAGTCATGTTTCAGGCAATTTATACAATAGTTAGTCTAATTACTCAATTCTGATTGGCTCTTGGTAGTTTGCATTGAAACTGTTGAATGCACAGACAGTTCTGTTCAGATTAATCAAATGTCTCACATTCAGAGATCCACCTTAACAATTACTTTTTCTAATGACCTAACTGAGCTAAACTGGTGATTTTTGCATGTCATACATAATTGTTTTAAATAAATAAGCTGACGATCAAAATAAATGTATTTTAACGGGAGAAGAAAACAATAAATGGGAAAGAAATCCACACAAGGGATTACCATTAATAACTCTATTTTTAGTAAAGAGGTGGCACAAATGCAGTTCACTCACACACACACACACACACACACACACACACACACACACACACACACACACACACACACACACACACACACACACACACACACACACACACAGTCTCTCTCTCTCGCTCTCTCTCTCTCTCTCTCTCTCTCTCTCTCTCTAACTATTTATTATAATGTAATTGTTCCTTTTTCATTTATTCAAATAACCATAATCTTTTCTCACTACTTTATCTGTCCGTATAATATATAGTGCCGAATTCCAGATCCAACAACCAAGCTATATAAAGCTTTAATATCACAAATGTTATATGTACATGCAAATCCTGCACTGCAAACTTGAAAAGCAACTCTGTGATGTTCATTCATTTCACTTACATAGCATACGACAACTAAAACCACAATAACTGTATCGATGTCCTAATATTTATGGACCTGACTGTGGTCATGTTTCTTATATGAAATATTATATATTATACTGTTATATACATGAGTAATATCAATGCAGTGGTACTGTTGATCTGGATTGAAACCTGTACTGATGCCCTGACGAGTTTAAACATTATACCCAGCCTTACCCAAGGGTGTAGGTGAGCCGGTAGGTGATGTTGTCATCTCCCTGGAGACTGTTGTCAAGGGGATGCCACCAGCAAGTAAAGGTTTCCATGTTCGGAGAGCGGCAGTAATATATGTATGGCCTTGGGCCATCTGCAGAAATAATGAGGCGAATGAGCATGCAGACATAAGAACTGCTATAAAGGTCACTGGCATGCATTGATCAAACGTGTGGTGCCATGCGGGAGCCTGGATCATTTCATTCGGGACAGCCGGGAACAAAGAGAATAAAGGCCATAACTTGTAGAAACTGTTGACGAGGCATCAAAAACTCTCTGTGAACGCTTTTTTATGTCCTGCAAACGAAACGAATAAAAGGCACAAACCGATGATCCGAAACTAAGGAAGCGCACCTGCAATCCACAGATCAGTCATAGTAACCTTTCAGGATAAAACCAATCATTGGCTTGCATTCGAAATGCTCTCATTGTGAAGCCATATTTTAAAAACCATCTGCGTAATCTAAAACTGTCGAAACAATTCATCAAAACAGCTTCAAATCCCAGCAAATCCAAGCTGCCACTACTGGGTGCTTGAGAAAGGTCCTTAACCATCGGGGATTAAGTCGCTCTGGATAAGGGCGTCTGCCGAATGCCATAAATCTAATGTACATATAAAGAACATTGACTCTATGATACAATAACGATGTTTAACTCTATACACAGGTATGCACTGATTATGATTGGCAAGCCTGGGACCTTTGAACATTTTTCATTTTTTAAAGCTAAAGGTTGTACCAGTGACATTGCAGTGACATTGAGGTGACATTGCAGTGACATTGCTGTGCCATTGCTGTGCCATTGCAGTGACATTGTCACCAGTCTGATGTAATCCTCTTTTAGTTCTAATTACCACAGCTAAGCAATTAGGACAGTGTAGAAGAGATTCTAGTTAAAGTTTCAAGTTTATTTAAAGTATTATGTATTCTAGGACTATTAATAACGCTATAACTTTAACTTCCCTTTAACAGCACTAATTCGATTAACGTGTGTTTAACATAGTGTGCATTGCTACAGACTTTACCAGATAATTTCAACATTGATCTTAACTCGCGCTTACCACGTGTAATGTTATAGTAGAATATAGAAAAGGTGATAGATGTGTTTTATTAACAAAAAACATCAGCAACCTAACCAACGTACGTTACCGTATGTAACGTAAAGGTATCACCAGTTTATACGGAAAGCAACCAAAACCGGAACAGAATTCTTAAAGGAGCCATAGAAAATAATAGAAATGAATAAAAAATTAATTCATTCATTAACAAAATATTAATATAAAAAGAATAATTTCTAGATTTACATATTTTTTAAATCACAATTATTTGTAGAATTTAAACAGGAAAAGTATTAATTTGTTGTATACTGAGAATCATGATTAAATATTGTAATCTACTGATAATATATACATATTCTATATAATAAACCACATAAATACTTACTTATATGATATTTAAGTGTGAGGTACTGTATTCCAATAATAAAAAATATATATGCATATTTTCATACAGCTCTATGAAAATATAGTTAACATGGGTTGGAGATGAAGATCTTGTCCGGACTTCAATAGAGCACTGACCTCAAGCCAATTGAGCATCAGTGGGAGGAATAGGAATGCTGAATGTACCTTGAACCTCCTCACCTAACCTACATCTCTACAAGCACAATCCAAAATTGAGTGGAACATCTTTTCAGAAGAGTTGAGGTTATTATTGGAGACTAAACAGGTTTGGGACGCTTATTCTTTGGACGCAGTGTACGATTAAATGCCTCAAAACTTTGACATAACAGAACCACATACAGCGGGAGAAGTCAGCTGTCCCAATGTCACAGATCTGTCAGACTCTTTCATCGCTCTGCCCAAACAATCACTTTCTCCGGAATGCTAATCAGCACCACCTCCTTCTCATCATCCTGATCATCACCACCCCTATTTAAGCACTCTCCTTACCTCAGCACATGTCCGGTATTGTAACCATGTAGCGGACTTCTACCCCACTCTTCACATCCTGAAAGTTTGTTTCTCTTTTTCTAACTGTCTCTGCTTCCTCCACCAGCTCAAGTGACTCATACTCGGCTGCTTGGCTCCATCTCTCCCCGAGCAGTCTACCGGACTCGGTATTTCGTTACATCACAGGATTATACACCTCAGGATTCAGGAAGTCTTTCAAAGATTATAGACTCTCATTAATCTCGGAGCACTCAAGAAGAAATGTTTTCCCTAGTGCTACGAGATCGCACTTGCACATCTCACTTTTGTTCAATAAATTCACGTTTATTCACCTATTCCGTCTGGTCAGCTTGTTGCAGAATACCAGACCAATCACCGAAGCACCATGAGCACCAAGGATCTGGATCAGGAACCCACGGATGACCAACAGAACACTCCTCCGGGCGGGTCGGCAATTCCGCCAACACTCCACTCACGAGTGGTGCTTCCGTGATTCCAGATGTCTACAGTCCCATGGCTCAGCATGAGGTTGGAATTAACGCACCCTCCTAACCACTTCCCAACAAGTTTCTGAAACACAGACTAAGCCTACAGCTGGCGGCTTGTAATGACACCTGTGGCATGGAGCACTTAATTCAGCTTGTTCTATTTGCGAGCATGCCTGTGCCCAATAAGTGGTTAGCACTGCAGCACCTCCTATACATTGACCAGAGCCTGTCAGCCTTCCAGATTCAGCCCCAGAACTCATTGCAGGTGGAGACAGCCGAACAGAGGAGAAGACTGATGCAGGGCCTTTGCCTCTATAGTGGCGGGCACATCCTACGCCTGTGTCCTCTTCAACCTCCCAGACCCACTCTACCTGTGCCATTCTCCTAGTTCCAATATGAAACCTGTATCCTTCTCACAACCTCCAAGGGGACTCTTCTTGTTACAGCTCTCCTCGACTCGAGGTCATAACTGATCTTATAGCAGGCCACCTCTTTCAGCAACTCCACCTGCAACCCATCGTCACCGAAACCAGTTATCAGGTTCAATCCGTGACTGGCCAGCCCCTGACGGAACATACAACATAGAGTGGGACCAATCCGGCTGCAGATTGGACTACTCCACACCGAGGAGATTGAGTTACTGGTTATGTAAGGTTCCACTGTGGATGTCATCCTCGGATGTGGCTCTTGGTGCATGACCCCACCTTCTCCTGAGAGGTGACATCCCAAGGTGCTTCCCACATCTACCACTTATCACTCCCCAGCAACTCCCAGTCAACTCCACATCAGTTGAGAGCCCTCTGGAGAAACAAAGTGTGGAGATCCCAAGTGTTACGCCCTCTTTAGTGACGTGTTCTGTCCCAGGAGAGCAACATGGCTACCGCCTCACTGACTTTGGGACTGCACCGTCAATTTCGTGCCAGATGAACCCATACCCCAGTGGAAGATCTACCTCCTGTTGCTCTCAGAGCATCAGGCCATGGAGGAGTACATCCATAAGGCACTCAAGGAGGGATACATCCAATTTGAGAGGGTGACGAATGGAAAACTGCTTTTGTCACTGCCACCGGACACTATGAATATCCGGTGATGCCATATGGCCTGGTGAACGCACCTGCTGTGTTTTAGGACTTCGTGCATGAGTTGCTCAGGGAACCCAGAAGTTTCTCCAAGAATCCAGAAGAACACCAGAGACATGTTGCGGAGGTCTTCCAACAGCCGTGTAAATATCACATGTACCTCAAAAGCTGAAAAGTGTTCGTTCCACCAACCTCTGTTCAGCACAGTCATCAACAGCGGGACCTTACAAATGGAGTAGGGCAACGTGAGAGCTATTAAAGCCTGGTCTGAACCCAACACTAAAAAAGAACAGAGGTTCCTCGGTTTAGGCAATTTTTTTACCGACGATTCTTTAAGAACTTCAGCACCATCTCATCCACCTCACTTCACTCCTCAAGAACAAGCCCAAGAAGCTCTCCTGGACCCCCGGCAGCCTCATGAGTTGTACTTGTCATGTGAGTATAACAGATAAACGGTCACTTTTGGATATTGGTCACATTTCCACAAACTCTGTTTTGGCTAATCTTTCACCTTTTACCAGATACCTTCAGAGCTTGTAAGGAAGCCGCGGCATAGCGAGTCCTTTATCCCGACCAGAACAGTCCGGCATCTCCAGGCACATAAACATAGACAAGGAAAACGTGGAGGAATTTGGGGTAAGGCTAAGACTAAACCCACACTGTCCAATGTTCTGTTCCTTGCGAACTAAAAAAGGGATGAGCTCAGGATCTAGACCCTCACACAAAAAACAATCTGTGCCTGCAACAGCATAGTCATTCGCTGATGACACCTTGGTGGTAGTCCTGATCATGATGAGAAGGCTTACCACGCTGCATGGTGTGAGGACACCAGAATTCAACATTAAGAAGGAGATCATTGTGGATTTCAGACGAGCTGACAATCACGCTCACACTCCCATATTTACTTCAACGGAGGTGCTGTTGAGCATATTCCCAGCTTCCTCAGAATCCACATCTTTGAAGACTTCACCTGGTCTCTGAACTCTTCTATCCTGAGAACAACAGCGCCTATATTTTCTGAGGAGACTTTAAAAAAAATCCGGTCAGTGTGGTATCACTTCCAAACAAGAAACAATATCACTGTACTGTAATGTATTCGTGACAAATAAAGGCTATTCTATTCTATTATGTATGTATTCTATTGGTACAAACAATCATATGTCATTTCTTCATGTCATTCTGCACACACACACACACACAAATGTATTCTTACTTATTTATACAATATCAAATACCTACTCCCACAGTTCTGTAATTATGGACCCCATACCCCTATTTTTATGCTGCTATTTATTGTAAATAGGCCACTTACAAACATCTGGTTAGATGCAAACTATTTCCACTGGCTCTGTACCTTACGCAATGACAATAAAGTTCTGATCTAATCTAATCTAAAGACTCACACAAACAAGAAATGAAATGTGCCTGGGAGGACTGCAGAAGCACGTCGCACACATTCCTGTATGCTCATGACTAAGACTGAAGGCAGCTGCATAAAATGCAATTAGAATCACCCTGTGAGTATTGCATGTCTTACTGCCTCAATGCTTATTGAGCATTAAGATTAATTCATGTCAAAATGGCCGATAAATATTAAGCAATTATTCACAAACAAGAAGTAAACTGCTTTGTGATGTTTATTACACAGCGATTTTAGATACATAAAAAGATTATTAGGAAAGATTTTTTTCCTGAAAAGAAAAAGATGAAAAGAAAATGGATTCAAAATAGATTGCCTCAGTAAGCAATGACGACAACTTTTGTCACAGTTGTAATAAAGCTGATATTTGAAAACATGAGCATTTGTTCCTGACAGTGCATTTCAGGAACAAATGCTGTTGAAAAGTATTTCCCACCTTTATTAGTTATCATATTTTTTAGTTATCATATTTGTGTGTGCGACACTTCATTCCTACAGATCTTTAAAATAAGATACACAAAAGCCAGTCTGAAAACAGCACAATACAAATAATGAGACATTATGAGTGTTTACGTGACTTCACTTCATACACCCGGAGGTGATAAATGCCAGTCCTGTTTAATCTGAACATCATTTAAAATGGTAACTTTGAAAAATGAAAAAATCTCAAAAATCTTTACTCTACTTACTGCAGGTTATGCTAAAAAATGTTCACAACAGATGATAACAGAAAGTTCTTACTGCACATTTCGAAGGCCCGTGCTATCAGGGCCATTATTTCTAAATAGAGAAAAACCTTGAACATTGGTGAAGGCCTAACAAAATTCCTTCAAGAGTGCATCAAGGACTAAAGCGAGATTATCAGGAAGAATTCGGATTTCTTTTATTCAAATACCGTGTCAAGTTTCATCATTTTTCTAGAAGACTTGTGCACAGGTATAAGAAGCGATAATTAACATATATACTGTAACACTATAACATTAATATCTCAGCTAATAAGTGATCGTAGGAATTGAATACTGATCAACAAAAAAGCTTTCTTCTTATATAGGGTTCCTTTGACCCATTAGGTAATCTCCATATAATGCAATTATCATTAACATAGCATTTGGAGCACGGAAACTGCCTATAGAGTCGAACTGGTGTTTTTCTCTCCTCATATTCTTCATATTTCTGGTTAGAGCTGCTTTCTTTTTTCCTTAATTCACATCTCATGTTTTCTCTTTTCATTCCTCCTCCACTAACGAAACGCTCACAAGATGTTTGCTTGATGTTGTTCGTGCTGAACCTGTTCTAAGCGTCTATTAGAGGTTTTCTGAAATTGCGCTGGATGTACACTGGATAGTGACTCTTAAACAGCAAACCTCACAAGAATGTTCTTGTGACCCGGTAGCAGCACTTTCATGGCCCGTACTGGGACCTCTCACCTCTGTCTTACAGTAGGAGCATACAGTAAAGTCATTTTGTCAGTAAAGTCATTTAAAGTCACATTGTGAACCAGTAAATAATACTATTGGCCCATAATAAGCAAAAACTCATGACCAAGGATTGTAGCTACTGGATATACACTATACAGCCAAAAATGTACGGACACTTGGTGGTTACTTTTTGACCATTGCATTCCATAGTCACAATCTGGCTTTATAATTTCCTCCACTCTTCCAGGAAGATGTTCCACTAGATTTTGGAGTGCTTTGTGTTCATCGCACATATAGCAGGCCACTCACGATCGTTCTCCTCAAACCATATAAACCATATAAACTAAGAGCTGTAAAAATCTGTAATTTAACTTACCGTGGCCTGATTCACCTCCTTCATGGGTTACAGTATGTGAGAACTCTGGGGAAACTTGAGCATGGCTCCACCAGTAAAGTAAGAGGAGCAGGAGCTGCAGCATTCCTCCTCAAACCCAGACAAGTCCTGGAAAGAAAAAGCATGATCAATTGAATTCGGGTCAAGTGATTGTTCAGGACACAAAACCAAAATGTATTTCGTTAATAAATAAGCATATAGTTGATAAAGATTGCAGTCATATAATACATTCAATTTCAATCCTAATGAGGCTTTTGGCAACAGTCACATCAGCAATAGATGTTTGGATATACATGCCTACATCAAATGATATTGTCGTATTCTTTGGATCATGAGCAGTTTCTTTTCATTTACACACTCATTCAATTCAATTCACTATAGAGATATTGCAGTGAAAATGAAAAAAAGTTTGATCTTTACAAATGTAAATTTGTCCCCTATGAGCAAGCCGGTGGTGACTGTGCCAAGGAGAAACTCCTTGACATGGAAAGGAAGAAAGCTTGAATGGAACCAGACTCAAGAGGGAAAGCTAAACAATGCTAAAGTGATAACATAGTAACATAGATATGAGGGATCTCTGGGATAAGAGGCAACCCACAATACCACCATTAACAAACCTGAGTGAACGTGTGAGTGTTAAGGGATAACAGCATTACCAAATACTCTCTATTCATAATCTCTCCAGGTCTCCTGCTTTACCTATGAAAAGATAACTGATTAAAGGCTTGCCTAAATAAATGTGTTTTCCGCCAAGGCTTGAACAATGAGACTGTGTCTGAATCGTGGAAGGTTGTTCCATAACTGGTAGGTGAAAGATCTAATCGAGATGTAACGAAATATAAAAGCATAAACAAGTTTTTCTGCATCCTGTAACGACATCACATTTCCAATTTTAGCAATATTTATAACGGGAAAGAAGGCGATCCTTTTAATGTTATTCACATGAGGCTGAAAGGAAAGACTACAGTCAATAATCACACCTAGGTCCTTGTACAAACCGAGACAGAAAGTGCATCGATCCATATCCGAAATCC
The DNA here is from genome assembly GCA_030449085.1 of Kryptopterus vitreolus. Lineage (NCBI taxonomy): Eukaryota > Metazoa > Chordata > Actinopteri > Siluriformes > Siluridae > Kryptopterus > Kryptopterus vitreolus. Next base: position 4,308,960 of record JACRUU010000022.1, read on the forward strand.
GAAAGTTCTAGCTGCATGTGGTCTTAGTAAGAGAACTTCCGTCTTAATTCGGAGTTAAGAAGAAGGAAGTTATCAATCATCCACTTTCTAATGTCCTTTATACACTCCTTAACATTGTTAAGCCAATCTCTCTCATCTGGTTTTGCTGAAGCATACAAACGTGTATCACATGTAATTTCACCTAGAGGCAGCATATATTAAGAAAAAAGTATAAGGCCATAGACAGATCCTTGTGGAACACCAAACTTGTGGGTTTGAAGGATGTGGAGAACTCACCATTTACATCTACACACTGATAACGATGAGTCAAATATGATCTAAGCCAAGAGAGAACTGCTCCCTTTATTCCATAAACATTCTAGTCTAGAAAGTAGGATATTGGGATCAATATCCTGGTGTCTAAAGCTGCACTAAGATCAACACTTGCAAGGAAAGATCAAGGAAGGATCAGAGGCCAATAACAGGTCATTTACCACTTTAACCAGTGCTGATGAGGCAGAAATCCTGACTGATAACTAGAAAATGTTATCCTTAATTGTTATGCTACAACCTTTTCTAGAGTCTTAGAGATAAAGACCTACAGTTGGAGAGCTGACAGGAGTCATGGTCAGGTTTTTTTTTATCATTGGGGTCTTGATAATATCCAGTTGAGATGAGATTTAATTATTTATTTATTATGAGAGGGGGATCTCCTCATCCACCATTGGCATACCTGGTGTGCAGCATGATGCAAGGATGATCGGCGGCCATAGTCATTTACCACTTTAACCAGCGCCAGAACGCCAATTGTTATGCCACATACCAGCTTACTTTTTTTTTATCTTGGTGGAGAGGATTTAATTATTTATTTATTATGAGAGGGGGATATCCACCATTGATACAGCATGATGCAAGAAGACAGAATGATGAAGCCAATCAGTACATATGGGGACGGTTAGGAGGCCAATGGGAAAATTTGGCCAGGATGCCGAGGACACGTCCTCTACTCTTTTTCGAAAGACATCCTGGGATTTTTAATGACCACAGAGAGTCAGGACCTCGGTTCAGCGCCTCAATCGGAAAGACGGTGCTTTTTGACAGCATAGTGTCCCTGTAACTATACTGGAGTGTTAGGACCCATACAGACCACAGGGTAAGCGCCCCCTGCTGGCCCTCACTAACACCTGCAGCAACCTAGTATTCCCAGGTAGTCTCCCATCCAGGTACTAACCAGGCTCATCCCTGCTTAGCTTCAGTGGGTAATCAGTCTTGGGCTAGAGAGTCTTGGGCAAAATTAAATAATTAATAATTGATATTAATAGTCTGTATTTTTTGAACTGATATGTTAAATTTTATCCTTGAAAAAGTGCATAAAATCATCATTACTTATCGATGGTGTGCATGCTAGGCACTGGTCTTATCTCATCATTCTGAGACAAACTGGTCTGTTCACAGGGTGTCGTTCCACCCATAACAATCTAGTGGTAAACACTCTGGTGAAATCCTGAAATAAACATAAGCACCTAGTGTATTCTATTTAAGCCTAAGTGTCCTTGCTGTGTGGTTAGGCTGTTTGTGAAGAGTTTTCCTTCATGGGGAAATAATTATTTGGTCATGCACCGCAGTTGTACCGATGTGATTTTGCAGGCTTTTAAGGAATTAAAAAGCTCAACAATGTGTTCATTCATTCTGTGACATATTTAATATGTTTGCTAACTCTCTAATGGGTTGGCTTTGATTTTTTTCAGCCTAGTGACTGTTTGCTTTAATGGAAGACACATGAGGTTTATGACTAGGCATAGTTGTATGAATTTGACCTATTTTGAATTTACAATGTTCCTAAAGATTTCCTTAACATTTTTTACTAAATACACTAACAGACATAGACACATGGATGATTATGGAAGAAATATATTACACTGATTCTGCATTTATAAATCAAAATAATGATCAATAAAGTAAATTAAACTTGAGCCAAGGTCAGATTTGACTTTTGGTACCAAGTCTCTTACTCGTGTGACTTAATACAAGGTGGTTCAACCAAAACAGCATCGGGAAAAAAGTTTCATAATTTGTAATGCTACCATAGGGCATATTCCTTTATATCTGTGTAATCCGGCGCTGACAATTATACAGTAAGTGTGGAGGAAAATCAGCAGTCGCAGCAAGGACAAAACAACATTTTTTCTCTTCTATTCACTGCCAACAAATATTCACTTGATAACGACTGCCTCACACTGATAACTGGCACTTGCCTATAAAGCCTCCACACGCTGGGTATTAAGTGTGTTTTAATTACCTGAACCTGGTACAGAATTGGCAACACCGAGCACTGAATCACATAAAAAAAACCCTCAATGCTGATTAATTTAACAAACCACTTATAAATCAGAGTGTAAAACAGGTGGAATTTAATGGATTAAAAAATTTAAAAACATAATCCAGAACGTCCAATTTATAAATAGTGAGAAAAGTTTACACACCAGACACAGCGTTCACCATAAGCCTAGCTTGTCATGCTTATGCTTTCTAAATAATAAATATACATCCTAAATGAGGACGGTTGCTACTTTGCTATTCATTTGTTCAGTTCCTTTGATAAGACAAACAAGAAATTTTGTCCCATCCATCCATCCATCCACACATACATCTTCTACCGCTTATCCGGGACCGGGTAGCGGGGGCAACAGTCTAAACAGAGATGCCCAGACTTCCCTCTCTCCAGAACTTCCTCTAGCTCCCCCGGGGGGACACAGAGGCATTCCCAAGACAGTCGAGAGACATAGTCCCTCCAACATGTTCTGGGTCTTCCTTGAGACCTCAAGCCACGCCAGCTGGCCCCTCTCAATGTGGAGGAGCAGCGGATCTACTCTGAGCTCCTCCAGAGTGACTGAACTTCTCACCCTATCTCTAAAGGAGCGCACAGCCACCCTGCGAAGGAAGCTCATTTCAGCCGCCTGTATCTGGGATCTTGCCCTTTCAGTCGTGACCCAAAGCTCATGGCCATAGGTGAGAGTAGGAACATAGATAGACCAGTAAATTGAGAGCTTTGTCTTTTGGCTCAGCTCTCTCTTCACTACGACCAAGAAATGTTGTCCCATGATACTTATTTTATCAATTCCGTAATCGACTGATTGGATATGACACGAATGATTTCTTAGTCTGATACTCCAAGCCAGGGGCGAACAATATTCTATTGAATATTCAATGCTTTTCTAGAAGGAGCCTGATTAAACTACTGATCTCACTGTTTAACCTTTTATCTGCTAATCTCTGTACTTATACCACTTATGCCACTGCCATCCACTGTACTGGATGTGCAATATGCAATTATACTTTATTCTAGTACCGCAAAAATCATAGGCTGCACTTAATTTGAACATATTTATATTTAAATCATCAGAAAGAAAGTCAGACGCTTTTAAATATTGCCCACTCAATGGTCTAGGGATGATTTCAAGGGTGGTATCTGGGTTTTGAACGGGTTATCTCTCAATATGAAGTCCAAAGGGCTGTCACTCAAAATTAACCAATGAGAGATTGAAAAAACAAACAAAAAAAGCACAGAAAAAGTCCGGAAGATGACGGAGAACAACTGTAATGGATGACAATAATTTCTCTGATGAAAACTAGTGTTGTAAAATTCCAGGATTTCTTAAGATTGGAAACTTTCCATGGTGTTTAATGGGAAATAAAGGGAATAAACTGGGAATTTGCATTTAACAGAGAACTTAAATATCATTAAAAATGCAGTATATTATTGATTTTAACAAACAGATTTAGTATAATTTAAGTTGAATTTCTACCCTGCATATTCAATCACATATACACAGTACCTTTACTGCATGGCTACTAAGGCCGCATCCCACACATCCCATTAATAATTGTCAAAAATGTCCATCTTGGCAAGATTTCTTGTAAATAATGTAAATATTACATAAGAATTCCTTGTGCTGTGGGTAAGCTATTGGGGAACACAATTATTTTAACAGTTAAATCTAAAGTAATCTGTATTAGTATACAATATATTTCTGTACATATATATCTATATTAGTTTGTCATGAACTAATGTTTGTATGTGATACAGTTTATATAAATTCCCCCATACAATTTCCATAAATTCATGCAAATTCTCATAAATTCCTGGTAAGGTTTTCATTTTCAACTAATATTTCCAAAGTTCCCAGGATGAAATTACTATAGAAAGCTTCTTTAATTTCCTAGAAATTTACTCAAATCATTTCACACCTTTGCAAGAGAAGAAAAACCCTTTATAGTAGTTGACAAACACCCTCAAGACAAATATTTAAGCAATATAAAGCTGTCACGAATCAGCCCGAATACAAACTCCACCAGCAACAACGCTCACAATCCCGGCTTTCATTCTGTGTTTAAAAATAAACTCTATTAACCAAACATCCCTCGGCCGGTTCTGTTCCGTTACATTACCACAAACACCGAACGAAGCAAGTTTGATTAAAAAAGGTACATTTAAATTGTTCTAGCTGCAAAACATGGTTGCTAGATCTTATCTGAAACGCTTTTTTTTCTATTTACTTAAATTATTTACATTGCTTTAAAATAATTTAAATGACGTGTAGTATCAACTGCACAAGCAAATTACTTGTTATTGTTGAAACAATAATTATATTACAACTAGTACTTCAGTACCGGCCTGTTATAAGCAAATGAATCAACGCCATACGGATTCAATACACCCATGTTGCTTGTCCATTAACAGCCGACTTATACACAGTACAGAAAATCCCCGGCAAAGTCTTACCAATATGTCCTCTCTAATCCCAAGAGTTTCTTCCTCTGTCCATCCTACTGCCTTAATGCTTTGTGCTTTGAATAAACCCTGGGTTGTATTTGCATTCTAACCATCACTTTTTTGAATACCAAATGGATAGATTCCTTAAAAGCCATGTATGAAGTTACAGAAGACTTCTTTCTGATGTGGTTCAGTAGTTGCACTCAGCAGGGTTTCGTCCTGAAAAACTCATTCTCCATCTGCCACTGAGGTGTTGATTCAAATCATTTGGCTTGACATTTATTTATTTTTTTTTTTACATATTTTATATCAATTGGAGACAAAATGTGCATTACAACCAGCCTATGTATTGTAACGTATTGTCCAGACAGAGGACAGAGCTCAGAGTCTTTATTAAAAATAATAATAGTAATAAGCACACGGGAGATCAGGGAGAGGTCGGTGTAGTAGAGATGAAGGATAAAGATTAAGGAATCCGACGGAGCAGAAACAGGACTCGAGGCAGGACTGGGAGAAATCCGGAGAAACGGTACAATCTGGGAACGGGGAGCGGAACTGGAACAGTGGACAGAAAACAGGAAAGCAAACATGACGGGTTAAGGTTTAGTCAGTGTCCTGGTACGGTCCCCGAGTGTTGAGAGGAGAGGGTTTCTGTAGGGAGCGAGAGAGAGGAGGAGTAATAGGGTGCAGCTGGAACGGATTAGGGAGTGAATGAGCAAGGTGATTGGGAAAACAGAGTGAGAAGGAAAGAAGAACCTGACAGAGCCATGACATGTATAGCCCTGAATGAAACTCTACAGGCAGACACAGGAGTAGTTTACAGTGACTTATGAACATAGAGATTTTCTTATTTCTTCCTCTTGTTTATATGATAACAGGAAAATGATACGTAGAGATTAGACTTGAGGGGGAACTTCAGCTTTATACAGAACCCACTTAGAACATCAGACTTGATGAATCTGAGGAGCTTGGCCATATTTTTTCAATCGTTCCGTATATGCAATCGTTGTGAAAGAGTGGATCCTGAAAGAGCAGCTAATTTTTTCACGTCCATAAACTTGACTGTCGCACAAAGTCTCTAAGAAACCAAATGCCAAATCTAAGCTCTGATCCATTCGGCGCCGAATTGCTTTTGAAGTGGAGGTTCAACAAGTGCAACAAGCGACATCCAAATTGCTTTAATGAAATGCTTTTGTAGTTTTTGTGGCCGGATAAACTGCTTTTTCCAGAAATGTACAAAAATACATACATTTTCCAGATTCAGGGACAAAGCACAGCCATATAATAATAACAATAATAATAATAAGAAGAAGAAGTGTCACATCATCATCATCCTCATCGTTATCATTTCATTTGCAGTGTCACAGATAGCTGGTTACCAAGGATTCGATCAAAATAGCATTTTCAGTATAGACCCAAGATACATGCTGTACGGAAGGCTGATTCTATTTCTATTAACAAAGATAATATTTTCGATACCTTCATTTCAGTATTATAAAACATCTCAAACAGTATATCTCAATTTCCTATTTGCCATATGCAACTATATATATAATCTATATATATATATATATATATATATATATATATATATATATATATCTATATATATATATATATATATATGGATAGCTTTTCATAAAAAAAAAATTTCTGCACAACAGTTTTTGATATATATATATATAGGGCAAAATCTTGTGCATTAAATATTGAAGATGTTTTTCAGTTTCTAAATCTTTTTGGGTAAATTGTGAGATTTTTTGACTCCAAAAGTCACTTACATAAGGAAAATCATAATAAAGCATGGACAGCTCATCAGCGAGGGGCCTATCAGTGAACAGTTAACTGAACAATGATAGAACTATAATGAATGGACATTTGGTGTAACCCAAATGACAACGGGTTCCCTTCTGAGCCTGGATCATCACAAGGATTCTTCTGAATGCCATCTCAAGGAATTTTTCCTCGCCACAGGCAATAATGTATATGTTTTAATTATATGACTTACTTGTTCATTGTTAAAAGAGCTATACAAATAGAACTGAAATATTATGTGCAAGCATAAGATTTTACTAGCTGCCCCAATTTACAATCTTGTTGAATTTCCCTCAAGCTTTGTCCTTGCTCTTCAAGGCACCAGGGACTCACCATGACTACAGACATCTTTAATAGAATATAACCTAAACATTTGCAATCTGGTGTGATTTCCTTTTCAAAACAATTATATAAGAAAAAAAAATAGATAAGCGAAAAGCCATTTAATATCTCACACAGAACTCGCTTTCATATCTCCATGACCAATGAACACTTATTCATTTACAGTGACTCGTTATGATGCTTAAGATTTGAACCGCTGTTAAAAAGAAAGAAATAAATCACTCCACAAATGATCACTGAAATCATTTCAACCACAAGTGTTGTGTGAGGTGTGATCTGAAGGAATAGTTCCCCTACGGCATGTAGCTGATTGTGTGATGTTTTGTGTGACAATGAATTCTAGAATTGAATATTTTGGATGCACTGGTGTTCGCATGTTAGGCTCCTGAGTCTGTAATGTGACCCCGAACATGAGTAATCTCAAAGAGTGGTGTATTTCAGTTCTCCTGGATGTGTATGAGCTAAGCATTGCAAAATCTCTGTAGGTCTAGCCTTGCCAACCCGTGGCTCCCGAGCCTCACGCGGCTCTTTAGGAGCTTTCACATAACATGCGTCAGTGGGAATGGGATGATGTTCATGTGTACCCATGTGTATGATGTGGCTCTTTGCAGTAACACAGAAAAAAAGTGGCTCTTAGCCTCCTACTAGTTGGCCACCCCTACTGTAGGTTATGCACAGGAAACAGAAATGAGTAGTCCATCGCATGAGTCCTCTGGTTTGAATCGTTCGTTCGTATCACGTGACTCACATAGACTCTATTCAATGCAATAGACAAGGGTCAGCCTTGATACCGCGCGCCCTAGAGCACAGAGAGTTAAGGGCCTTGCTCAAGGACCCAAGACGATATGAGATGTGATCTACTCATTCTGTTTATTTTCATTATTGGAACTAGTTGTTGTAGACATGGTAGGAAAGCCGCTTATTGAAAATGTAATATCTGATATTAGATTTGTTCGTTTTATAAAGATTTGTTCATTTTGACGAACAGGATTCAAAGAACCAAGTCACTGAAATGATCCAAGCTTTCCATCACTAATCCTGTGTGAATCTAAATGGGAAAACACACGTATTGGAGATGAATAACTGAAAGAGACAAAATGTTCTGAAAACTTGGCAGAAAATATTTAATTGCGCTACGATTTGTTGTTACAGCTTGACTTGTTACAAACCTCATTAAGCCAGACTGTTATGCTGTCAGATAGATATTATTGCAATAAAAGGCCAAAGATAATGTGTTATACAGTTGCACAGAAGATGTCGAAAAAGGAGCAGTGCAGAAGAAATATCATATCGCCTTGTTCTGAATGTTGGCGAGAGCTAGCATACAGTCTGGCTTTAAATAAATCGACGTACAAAAAGAAATGGATTAACAGATCATCACTAACCACCAGAAACAGGTTTGGGGTTGAAGGGATCAAACACTAAGGATGATTTTCTTTTTTCAGATCCATTCAGACGGCGAGCTGTACATTGGGTGCATAAATAAAAGCAACCTTGTACTTTACTTCCTCTCCAAATGGCGAAAGAAAACTAAACATTAAAATAAATGCAAGTACAACGAGATAAAAGAGTGAAGAAATACAGGTTTGTTTGGAAGGGTCAGGAGAAATCATATTCTCTCTATATGGCTTTCAGCTAAGGATTGCAACTTGAACAAACCACAATATTGTTTGGACAGACAAGGCCAAAGTGCAAATGTTTGGTCATAATGCACAGTGCCAAATGTGCTGTAAACAAAACACAGCGTATCAGCGTAAACACCTCAGACCAAATTGTTTTTGAGTTTAATGTCATGCCATCTGTTCTACAGCTAACGCAAAATTGTGGCATGCAGCTGAAAAAGAACAGAATCAATCCCTTCAACCTACTTCGGACCTTCCTCCATCTTCTAACTATTTGTCTTGGTCTTAAACAGCATCTCCTTCTTTCGCCTATTCCCTTTAGGGGTCTCCCCAGCGGATCATCTGTCTCTATACTACTCTGTCCTCTACATCTTCCTCTTTCATTCCAACGACCTTCCTTCACCACATCCATCACCTCCTCCTTTCTTTCTTCCTGACACTTCCATCCTCAGCATTTTTCTCCCTCTGTACACCATGTCCCTCCTCTGCACATCTCTGCACATGTCCTCCCTCACCTCGTCTCCAAAACATCCTACACGCGCTGTTCCTCTAATAAACTCATTTCTAATCCGTCACTCAAATCTCAACCTCCAGATCAGCCTCCGGTCTTTTAGACAAAAAAGAATTCCAGGAGTTTATGTGTGTTCTACAGTCGCTTTGTCGTGAGCTTGAGTGCTATATCTAACAACACCCGATATATATCAAAGAACATAACAGGATCACTCGGATATCTTATTATCACATTATCACATATCTCCTGACCCTCGTAATGAAGAGCACTCAATGTTCTTGTCACCTCACTTGTGGATTATTCTACTGTTTTATTTTTTGGGCTTCCACATACATTCTTAAACAAGTTAAAGTTGGTGCAGAACTCAGCTAATCACTCGAACTCCACATAATCTTCCTGTTAAACAAGAATTTAAATTCCCGCTATTTATTTATAAGCCATTGCAAATCCTGACTATTTAACCTACTTCTACCATATACTCTTTCTTGGCTTGATAATTTTACTTTGGTTGAAAGTTTAAATAGAGCACTTTTACTAGGGTAATATTTGAGTGACTGTGTCTATTTTGCTTAACTACATGCTTTGTGTCCATTATTTATTATGCACAATTGGACATGCAGAATATAATTACATCAATTTATTCTTGTTAAAGGTGGTTCTACAAGCTACTGAATCATTAGGAGCATTCAGTTGTTCACATCTGGATTCTCCATTTTGTAAATGATGTCATGTGTTGATCAGCTGAAGTTGTATTTACCCAGTTCCAAGAGCTGATAAGGACCACATGAGGAAAATAGTTCAAAGAGGAATGTACAAATAACTTAAATCTACATCTACTATCATCACTACTATCATCTACATCTATCTATAGACACATTAGTATGTTGATTCACTGTTCTAATGGTTTAGTTGGTATTTTAATGCAGTTTTAACACACACACACACACACACACACACACACACACACACACACACACACACACACACACACACACACACACACACACACACACACACACACACACACACACACACACACATATATATGATAGATTCATGGTAAAATAAAAATCTTTCAGCCAGAGATGTCCATAATAATAATTACACACTTCATTAATATAATAAAAAATATTTTTCTTGGCATTTGGATTATGTTCTTACTCCAGCAAAAGCATTTGAAAATGAGCATAAACTTACTTTCAGAAATCACATAAATACACACTTATATACACTCATTGTCAAATCCGCCATGAACCATTCTTTATTTTCTTATGAATAAAACATTTTTGTCCAATTATATTTAATAAATAAGATGATGCTCAAAGCAGTGCTAACAGAGAACATTCAACACAAGGAATAACAAGGACACTGGGTGCAAGTGTGAAAAATATACGAACGCAAAGGAACAAGATATGGAAAATCAAACGCAAAACATACAAGACAACAAGAAACCTTTATCACGGAGTGTAACTCAACCACCAATGAGATCGGTGAACTGTGAACGTAAGTGCTAATTACTGTGAGTGTACTTCAGAGCGCAAACAAAGTCGTGGCATGGTATACTGATGTTTTCCTCAAGTGACTTGAGGAAAACACAAGTTGTTGATTCTCCCTGGCAAATTGCAAATGAACCCAACATTCCCTGGAATTCATCCAAATGAAAGTATGAAGTTTTAATGAAGTTGTCATTAAAAAAAATGAAGTATGTAGGTTACAAAACATGTTTTAACCATTCATTTGTTTATTATTAAATTATTTATATTTTTGCAGAATTTTGTAACCGCTGTGGACCAAAGTTACGTCTGTTTAAAAGATTTTTAATTTGAAAAGCATTACACATCTTATCTAACGAGACGGAAGTTTTATTTAAATTGTCTTTAAGTTATTTGCTATTTTCTGATTGTGGTGAATGTTTTTCTCTCTCATTAGGCTTTCCAAGATTTAAAGCCAATAGGCTTTCTGAAGGGAACCAGGTAACTACATGTACCACACGAGGTGATATCAAAAAGGCTCAAGACTAACTGGTGCTGCTCTGACCATGTGCGATACCACGCCTGCAGTTTCATCACGGAAGGGACCAAAGAGAAAAGATGAAATTCCGGGTGACATTTTGCAAATATACCACAGAGACGTTTGACTTGAAATACATTTGGGAAGTATGAAGAGTTTTGAGTGGTCTGTGCTCTTCAAGATCGAAAGAATAATGACAACAATCCCCATGATCTCACTACTGCACCCAACCTACTCATCAGATCGTGTGAAATAGATGAAATAGATGAAGGAGCTTGAAAAGAAGACTTATGGGACACATTCCAAATGGTTCTGTACTGCTGTCCAAGGGGACTATTTTGAAGGCACATCTAGTGTTTACTGGACAACCTGGTCAGATGATATCCGAATCAGGACTCTTTTCATGGCTGAATGAACCCTTCAATTGCTTCATCATTAAGCCTATTGTGTATCACCTGGATTATCTGCATTCGACCCTGGCTGTTCTCAAATTCTCAAAAGTTTTATTATTTTCACTCGCCTTAAGCCACAGGTTAAATGTACGCTCTTTTTTACTTATTTGCTATTTACAGAAGATTGCTGATTTGTACATTCTGCAGTTCATGTAGTAGACAATCTGAAAGATACCTAGCATGCAATGTATTGTCGAGTCATAAAACTTTATTGTTGACTGGTCGTAGCCCTTCTCCTCTGGGGTGAAAGGTTGTTGTTTGCCATTATTATGTTTCCTGTTGTTGGTTGTAGAATAAAATTGAAATAAGCTCCGTTGGAGGTGCTATCACAGTGTTTAAGGCCTCTGGATGGGAAGATTGCAAGTTTACATTTACATTTATATTTATGGCATTTGGCAGACGCCCTTAAGCGCGGTAAAGGCCTTGCTCAAGGGCCCACTAGTGGTAGCTTGTTGGTGTGGGGTCTGAACCTGCGATCTCCTGGTCCAGAAGCCAACACCTTACCACTAAGCCACCACCTCCCTGTTCAAGTTCAAGTTCAAGTCCTACTACCACCAAGCTCACTACTGGGTAAAAAGTATATTAAATAAATAAATAAATATTATAGGTTCTAGGACTCTTATCATTTCTTACCAAGTCAATTTTGCTTACCCCATTCGCAGACTTTTTTTGCTGGATTTTAATACATTTTAACTAGATATAAGTGAATCTTGGTTGTTTCAAGGAGGGCATTGTTTGCAGTGTGTGTGTGTGTTTGTGTGTTTGTTGGCTGTATATGTAGTGAATAAAGATAACTCATACATGTGACTTTTCTCTGCTGCAAGTGAGAATTAATCACATGTCGAGGGCCTGACTGAGGAGTTCTTTTAAGTTTATAGTGAACTTCTATTCTCCATAACTCACTAATTATAATCTGTTCTTTGCCCTAAAAACAACAAATCTTCATGCGCATGAGAGAAAATTGTTCGGCTTGAGATTTGAGAATACGTTTTTTCAAACCCTCTTCCTGGAAATGATATCTATCGGTTCTATCATTTTTTTTTTTTTTAAAGCTTAGTTTGTTGTCATGTCACCAGATTTCCCAGCTTTTTCACCTTTGCTCTGAAAAGCACTCATTAATAAATTAATAAATAATAAATGCGCCAACACAACGCCGTGGTTGTCGTGTGTGAACAGGCAATACAGTCGTAAATTACACAAGTGTCTTTGGTGTGTACTCTAAGATAATTATAGAGCAGAAATTGGTGCCAGTTTTCACCAGATGAGGTATCTGACCATCAGATAATGTAATATCCTACTTATAAACTTTAGAGAACACACTGGTGTTAGAGTCGGATCAAGCAGTGATTTCTAAAGGAAACACAAGCGCACAATCAGCAGACCGCACATTATTAGTATCAACACTGCTAGCGAATTGTTTATTTTGCCCATAACTTTCATATACACCAATCAGGCATAACATTATAAACAGTGCCGTGATTAAAACTGATTATCTCGTCATCATGGCACCTGTTAGTCGGTGGGATATATCAGGCAGCATATAAACATTTTGTCCTCAAAGTTGATGTGTTAAAAGCAGCGAAAAATGGGCATTCCTTCTGAATGAAAGGTGTCCGAATGCACAATGCATCACACTGTGTTGTAGCCACAGACGAGTCAGGATGGCATGTTATGCCTGATCGGTGTAAACTCGTTTAAACTAAACTATGGTGTGCTTTTCCTTCCTGGAGCAGGATTAAATGAATTGAGTTCACGGGGTCAGATTCCTAAAGAGATAAAGGAGAGTAAACTGATACAGCTGTAGTTAAAAAGCTTTAGTTTGAATATGTTTGAATGTATTTTGGGTTACAGGCCGATTGTCTACGCAAGAAGACAAAGAGGCCCGTGACATGCAAACTACTAAAGACATTTAGAATATCTCCAAACGTCATTATTCATTTGAAAATATCATTTCTTTCAAACATTTTTTTATTTCTCCTTTTTCCATCAATGTGGTTTATCCTGTTTTCACCTACTGGTTAATCTTTATCACATGACATCTAACAGGTGAAGAGAAAAAGACTGGTATGTTCTTTCCTCAAGATGCCAGACTTTCAAGTTCCTGCTCATGCTGCATCCCAGGGCAGCGTAACACACTGGGACATTTCTGCATGTACTATGTCAATGAGATCACAGACACCTACGATTGGCAACTGTTGCTCCGAATGCCAGGGGAGAAAGAGTAACAGCATCACTTCCACCCTGACAGCATGGGAGTCCCAACTCCCAGTTACAGAGGGCTTTCTGGTTAATTAAAATAGCCGTGTTGTTGAAAAACAACCCAGGAAAATGTTCTACAAAATTATTTAAGTTCTCTTTTGGTACAACTATGACTAAAAATAATAAAATAAATATTAAACATATGCAAGGGGCACGGCGGCTTAGTGGTTAGCACGTTCGCCTCACACATCCAGGGTCTGGGTTCAATGCCCGTCTCGGCCATGTGCACGTGGAGTTTGCATGTTCTCCCCGTACCCCGTGTGGGTTTTTTTCTCCGGGTTCTCCGGTTTCCCCCGGTCCAAAAACATGCACGGTAGGTTGATTGGCACCTTGGAAAATTGTCCCTAGTGTATGAATGTGTGTGTGAATGTGAGTGTGTGTGTGAATGTGAGTGTGTGTGGCATTCCATCCAGGGTGTATCCTGCCTTAATGCCCATAGACGCCTGAGATAGGCACAGGCTCCCCGTGACCCGAGGAAGATCGGATATAGCGGTAAAAGATGAATGAAATAATGAATGAATGAACATATGCAATCCATCAGCACACTTTTCCCTGGATATTTCTGAGCACATATAATACATCATACAGTACTGTTGTTACTATTTTGCGGTCTCTGTGTTTGTCCTAAATGGTCTTGTATTGTCTGTTTGCACTCTTTTGACTGTTTGCACTAGGTTGTAAATGATGTAGCTCTGTGTAGTGTGATATAGCTTTATGTTGTTATTTTTTGCACCAGGGATTTCGCTATATACGACGTCAGTATGTGATTGAAAAGACATTGAATATATATATATTGTGGAAATTCCAGAAAGGTGCAGTATGAGCAGAGGTTTTAGTGAATACTGGCAAAAACAGGTTTTTCAATTATAAAAAAACAAAACAAAAACAAAAAACCATCTGCAATCTAAAACATCTTTAAGACGATTGTAGATTTAGAACAATGGTGATTCATTGGATTTATACTTATTGCCACTGATTATTTTTTAGTTGAATCAAGAGACACTAATTGTTAATTTTCTGTGAACATCTGATATTTGTGTGTAACGCCTATTTGCCCACAGCTGCTAGGTGGAAAATGTGGTCTAATGATGTTTTTTTTTTCATTTCTCTGCTACAGTATGTGTAATTAAACCACAATCAATGTCATAAATCCTGTTCCTTTTTTTTTTTTTTTTTTTTTTAAATCTCACCAAAATATCATTCTGGTTTAATTATTGCTGCATTTTGTCAAATGACTTCTCACACTCTCTTATCTAAGGAGAGATGACACAACGTCATTCTGAAACGTCCGTAATATATCTTTCCTCAATGAATAAAACAATGTACATGTGGTGTACAAATGGAAAATCATAATGACAATCAATATTGTCTTCACTGCTTGATGACTCATTAAAACTCGGAACAGTGTTTTAATCAATAGGACATGCAAAGAGCAACAACCCTCAAGGCTAATGAGCAGATGCGGCACAGTTTGATACGTCCGCATATATCTGCCTTTTGTTCCCTATTCTTATTGAGCACAAAAGCAGAGTGTCAAAATGACATTTTTTTAATCATGTCCTGATAATTCAGCATGGAATTCATTTCATAACAGGGGTACTTATGGTAACAGAAACATGATTGGATCATTTCTTTTTTCTGTGATTCCTCAACAAACAGTTACCGCAGCTTTAGATGCACAGAATTGTACATGATATAGCAGGTCTATGAAGCTCCATGAAGGGTAGCTCAGTGGTCAAGGCTCTGTGCTAATGATCAGATGGTCAGGGTTTTGAGCCCCAGTATCACAATGTCCTTGACCCTCTGTGCTTCAGGGGGTGCCATATCATGTCTGTGAATTCCGAACAAGCTGTGAGACTAAACAATTTCACTGTGCTGTAAAGTATATGTGACAAATAAAGGCGATTCTATTATTCTATCTGCTTTACACTGGGGTAATATCTGACCGTAAACCTATTGAACACCTTTGGGATGAATTGGGACACTGACTGTCCTCCAGGCCTCCACATACATCACTCGCAAAACTGATGGGAGGGGAACACTTCATGGGTGTTCCCTTACACCTTAACAAGCATTAATCTCGATAAGCAAAATCTCACACTGCAACAAATGCCCTCCTTGAAATGAGAAAGATTCACTTTTATCTAGTGGTAAGAATTCTTGAAACTAGCATTAATATAGAGTCGATAATAAATTCTACTAGAGCCTATAACCAGACAAAAAAAAGCCCAGTTTCAAGCTTTTATTAACTACTAGTGTCAGTTTGGTGGTAGTGGTAGGATTTGAACATGCAATTTTCTGGTCCACATGCCAACACCTTAAACACTGAGAGACCACCTGCAACTGGGCTACCAGCCCTCTTCTAGGTTTCATAAACACAAGTTGGAACCTTAGGTAAGAGTTTTTCAGGGCAGTATTAGTCTTAAAATTAGCCAAACATTCTATTTGAACATACACTTTATTTTGAACTTCAAATCGGTCATTAGGAGAGGCTCTATTAATGCTGAACAGCATAAAATTGATTTATTTCTAGTGAAATTCTGCTCAAAAGGAGTTAACATGTACTTGCCTAGACTGAACAAGTACAATTTTCTTTCGTTAAGACTGATAGTCTAATGTGCAATGTGGTTTTTAAGGATTCTTTTCAAGACAAAAAAAAAGCATAACAAGACATATTTTCTAGAAATAAGCTTTTATTTCCTTTCTCAGTTTTCAGTTTTTGCAGTGTATGGAACACCTTTAGCAGAAGAATGGAGGTTATATATCAGTAAATGCGCTCGGGTGTCAACAAGATTTTGCACATCTGGCCCAAGAAATAATAATATGTTGTTGTTTGTGCAACTTTGTCTTGGCATCCTAAATCTCGTACTTGGATGGATTGTGGATGTTCTCTTGTAAACTCAAATTTCAAAGTTTAGGGGCGGCACTAAAGCTGATCATACTGCCACGAATACACACACTCGCACACGTTTACTCACACCTGCAGATAAACTGGTGTGGAAAATGTACCCCCTCCCCATATGTATTTATGGATGGTGGGAGAAAACCTGAGAACCTGCCAATTAAACATGGTACTCTAGGTAAACATGAGACGGCACACAGAAAGTAAAACAAGGTAATCTTTTCAAATTCATCAGCAACAAAAAGCAGAGGCTTTACTCAGTTCCTGGGAACGAAATCCTCAGGTTGTCTTATTAGGACCTGTAATTCACGTTCTTGCACACGTCAAGTGTCTTTCCTGTGTAATGAAAAAGAATGTTGGGGAAAATCTCAAGGGTGATTTCCTATTATCCTACTGTGATTACTTGTAAAAATAAATAAATAAATAAACCTTCTTAGATAAGTCCTTGCTAATCCTACTAACCTATAACTGAAACCTTCAAGGTTGTTCAACCAAGAAGGTTGGGACAGAATATAAATAGAATGCAATGATTTCCTATTCTCATATTTCATTAATAATTTATAAAAATGAAAAAGGTAACGCTGAGAATTTATACCTTTTTACCGAATGAAAAAAAAAAGTTGGGACAGGGCTATATCCAGGAGACCAGATACAGATATACAGGATTCTAGTTGTTTTACAGTTCTTTGTGTCCTTTGTTGTGTTTTTCATTTCATGACGAAGCAAATGTTTTCAAATGGTGAAAGGTCTACCCTGCAATCGCCTGCACTCATCTATTATATAATCATGCTAACAGATGCAGTATGCAGTTATTATCATTTTGCTCAAATATGCAAGGCCTTCCCAAAAAATGATGCTTTCTGGATGTAAGCATTTTATGCTATTCTGCATTAATAGAGCCACTCCAAATGAGCGTGTTTTCAACTGAGTGCTGTTAACAAAGCAGGTGGTCTTTCTCCTCTTTAATCCGGACGGCATTATTTCTGCATCATGTTCACGCATGCTTTCTTTGAATGATAGAAATTTAATTTTGTTGTTATTCCAAACTGCATTCAGCCTGGACTATGATTTCCATTACAGCAAGGCCCAAAGATCACTGGGATTCACTATTGATTTTCACCCTTGCCCCTTGTGCACAGAATCCTTTGTAGCTTTTGCTAATATTATGTAGTGTACATGACGAGATATTCAACTATTTTGCAATTTTATTTAGATGAACATAATTCTGAAAAGGTTTTACAATTTGCAGACACAATCATTATCAATGAATCTTAATCTTAAAATTACCTTATTTTTTCCTTAAGATTCTATTGTCCCTTGATTAATAGTTTGATATGTATTCTGTGTGAACGTGTGTCCCCAATTGTGTCCCCAATTTTCTTTTGCAACTGGGGTTGCATATAGAAGTACACAAATACACATGCCATACTCTGACTCCTGTGCTGAACAGGGAATCAACCAATCCACTGTAGGGTTGGCAGTCTTACTGCCAATTCTAATCCTGAATAAAATGTTTCATCAGAAAGGACGCCCAGAGTACAACCTGTTCCAAATCAAATATGCAGAGTGATGATAAGTGGTATGGCAGTGCCAAACTGCAATAGGAGTAAAACAGTTCCTTACATTATAGTTCCTTACAACAGTCCTTAACCCAAACAGGTTTCAAAAAGAGCCATAAGCCAAACAACCAATTTTTCAATAAGTATATTTTTAATAACGATTTTTGGTGCCAATAAAAACAGAAATCTGGTTTATATTTCTGCCACTTAACCTTTGGTTAATATTTACAATGTGGGTGTGGATTGTCCTGGTGATGCTGGTGTATCACCAGGTATGACCTAAATGGAAAATTAAACAGTGGCACTTCTTTGACTACACCCAATTTTTTAAATATCTTAAATGAAAAACAAACAAACAAACAAAAAAAAACATTCCGGTACACCAGCCGCGTATAAACATCTTTGTGGTGACCTGTGCCCCATAATAAAATGCAATGCTTTTAATTCATCCTCAGTAGATAAGTGAAAACATTTTAGCCTGTGTTTTAGATGAATATCAGATCATCTCAGCCCACAACATACACACACTTTCACACTCACATTCAGAGGAGCCCATCTGTCCACTGGCATGTTTTAGGGAGGTTAGAGATCCAGCAATACTCATCTCAGTTTTGTATAATTAATAACTGATAACAAAGAATGAGACAACACGGGTAATTGTGGCCATAAGAAGACGATTGGAACTGGAGATTTACATATGGCACACTATACGGACAAAAGTATTGGGACAACTGACTGTTTCAAGAATATATATATATATATATATACACACACATATATATATATATATATATATATATATATATATATATATATATTTTTTTTTTTTTTTTTTGCAAACTGTTAACAAAATTCAATCCTGTTCCAACATGACCATGCCCCAGTGTACAAATAAATCTCCGTGAGATGTTGACTGGCGTGGTGACCGACGTCAACCCTATTTTGGGATGAATCAGAACACTGCACCCCAGGTCTGTTTATCAGTAAATAAACTTTAAAAACATTCTTGTCACTGAATTTGAAGAAATTTGAACAAGCACACCATGAAATACGAAAGAGTGGAGGTTCAAATAACAGCAAACTGTGGAATGGGAGGTACGAAAATCTTATGGTCATGTGTCCAAAAACTTTTGTCTATTAATGGATGTGTTCTGTTTGTGCGTGTGTACTGTGTATTTCAGACACAATCTAATAGAATGTGCTGTGTCGAGTTTTTCTGCAGTGGATTTTATGGTAACGCTCACACCGGATTTCCAGTATGATAACAATTATCTCAAGAATGACAGACTGTTTTCGGGTGAACAATAGGTTGTAAGGTTGTGTTTTGCTTTTTGGCTTTGGCGGACATACTCACTAACACACTCTCGCACACACACTCACTAACACACATTTCATATGGAACATCAAAATGTAGAAATTTCTGGTAATACAGTTCATAAATATCAGGCTCAAATAAATCTGACCACCTGTAGCCTGTTCTGGTTTACTTTGGGGGTCCTATTTTCACTTTCTCTACAGGCATTATGGTCGAATGATTTACATTTCCAGGTAAACATTTAGACATTATGGATCCCAACTTAACAACAAGGGACAGTGTTGTTTCTACACTTAGACCGGGTCAGTAGATTATAGTAACTCGGGGTTAGCGAGGGTTGGAACTCGAGAAGAGGAACAGGAAATAAACCCAAAAAACATACCCAAGGACTTGTCAACATCACCAGTGGACAGTGGATACAGGGATATGGATCATGGAGAACCATGGAAAATGCCGTTCAGAATGTGACTCAGAGACAGGCATAGAGATTAAACAGGAGGCAATCAGGTGGTAAAGCCTGCCAGAACACAGAGTGAAACCCAGAAGTAGCGTATTAATAGTTAGAAAAAAAGTTTTTCGAGCAAATAAATAAACAAACAAATAAACAGCTCTGCGTTCAAAATTATTTATTGTTATTCATTTATATTCATTGTTGGGCAACAAGTACAGGAACTTCTGGCTCTTACCTGTCAGAATGAGCGTCTCCAGGAGCTTTTTTTCACATCACCCACAGCAGCACATTATATATCCAAATGACGCTCCTCGGTCATGGTAATAACACTACAGGCAAATGTAGCCTCTTTTCGTGTGTTACCTACTCACTGCCGCTGCGCTTTAATCTACTTGAAGGACAGGGACAGACGGGATCGGCATATTCGCCAGCGTTTCCGTGTCATAAATGGCTGAGTTGATTAGCGCCTTGCTCCGCCGAGCCTCCGCCAAATCGCTCCCTCGGTGTGAAGGCGATCTTCTCTCTCCAGCTGATTGCGCGTCATTCCGCCCGCAAGGGTTTTAAAGCATACTCGAGCCGTATCCCAAATGGCTCTTTAGTTGGTCCCGAAGCGCACTACCTAGGGCATAACGAGGGCAACCATATAGGCTGTGAAGTGCACTTATATAGGCAGGAGGGATCCATTTGGGAGTGACAGTTGGTGCCCGACAACCAGGCTGTAACTAAACTACACCAGATAATACTGTCCTATGCTATATCATTTTATGCTATACTATACTATATCTTTTTAAACTATACTATGCTATACTATACGATACTATCTCGTTTTAAACTATACTATACTATACCAAACTGTACTATACTATACTATACTATACTACTATACAACGCTACACTACAGTATACTATCCTATACTATACAATATCGTTTTAAACTATATTATACTATACTACACCATAGTATATCGTCTTACACTATTCTATACTACACTATACAATGCCATACTATACTATACCATAGTATCGTTTTAATCTATACTATACTAGACTCTGCCAAACCAACTATACTATATCATACTACTACACTATACTGCACTCTACTATACCAAACTATACTATATGATGATACTATATTATTAATAGAGAGTTTTACTATAGCATACTATACAGTACTATATTGTACTATAGTATGCTATATCATTTTAAAATATACTATAGCATTGTATGGGGAGGGGGTAGCTCAGTGGTTTAAGGAGCTGGGTTACTGATTGGAAGATCCTGGTTCGAGCCTTGGTATGGGCAAGATGCTGCCCTTGGGTCCTTGAGCAAGACCCTTAATCATCTGTGCTCCGTATCATGGCTGACCCTGCGCTCTGAACCCAGCTCCCAACAACAAGCTGGGATATGCAAAGAGAGAATTTCACTGTGCTGTAGTGTATATGTGACAAATAAAGGCTCCTCTTCTTCTTCTATAGTACGATATACTATACTATACTATACTATACTATACTATACTATATTATACTATACAAGTGGTTGACTGTGAATTTCACTTCCAGGCCTTCAGTGGTGTTCTACCTAAATCAAGTCACCTCATAATGCCATCATTATGACACCTCACTTCTACAAACCATCAATATAATAAAGAAACTTAGTATAACAGAATGCTGCATCACAGAGAGGCATCTCATAAATTGAGAATGAAGACCATTAATAGAGCAAGAAACCCAATTGAAGATGCCTTTCTCTGCTGCATACAGTACATCATCTCCGGCACAAATTTCAATATTAATACTACAATACTACAGTCACTTCAATATAAAATGACCCCAACTATTCAGTGTATTTTTTTGTGCATTTGTTCCATGACTTGCAATTTTACAGGGGCTTTGAAATAAATCTAAATTGTATTTTTTGTGCAAATTCTTTTGGAAATCAATAAATGATTCCTATAGGGCACGGTGGCTTAGTGGTTAGCACGTTCACCTCACACCGCCAGGGTCCGGGTTCGATTCCCGTCTCGGCCATGTGTGTGTGGAGTTTGCATGTTCTTCCCGTGCCTCAGGGAGGTTTTTCTCCGGGTTCTCCGGTTTCCTCCCCCGGTCCAAAAACATGCACGGCAGGTTGATTGGCACCTTGGAAAATTGTCCCTAGTGTATGAATGTATGTGTGAAAGTGTGTGTGTGTGCCCTGCGATGGGTTGGCATTCCATCCAGGGTGTATCCTGCCTTAATGCCCATAGGCACCTGAGATAGGCACAGGCTCCCCGTGACCCGAGTGAAGATCGGATAAAGCGGTAGAAGATGAATGAATGAATGAATGAAAAAATGATTCCTCAATGGTAGATGAAAAAGCTTTACAATTACATTTACAATAGTATTGGCTGACTTCTCCCCTCAATTGCCAGTTTTTCTTAAAAATTCATCTTATAAATGTCCTTGTACATGTATTTGCAACCAAATCAGTTTATTCTCCTCTGTCACCGATAGTGGAACAAAAAAATCCTTTACAAATAATGAAGTTTATACATAAAAAAAATAAACAAATGTATTTATTTATTTATTACATTTTAACATACAAATGCTTTTTTGTTTCTGGAAATGTAATAAAATAAACATTAAATTGTACAATCACTTATACAAAGAAATGGACTCTTACACTCATGTACATGATATACAAAGTATATCATAACCCAAACCCTGTATGTATATTTAACTATTAATATATTAATATTCATGGTTTCCCAGACTGGCACATTTAACTTGTTCTGGTTTAGATCTCTGCCTGTCATACCACGCAGACCACATGGATTACATTTATTATGTAATTATTGAGTAGATGATGAGGTGAATGATGCGTGGTTAATTTGATTGTTCCAAAAGCATTATTCGAAACTAAAATAATTAGATTCAGAGTGGAAAAAAAAAAAAACTTAATGATCAGGCGAAAGAATTAACCCTTCAGGTAACAGCTGGTCATTTCTACAAGTTTAGATTAAGTGATTTAAAAATTCCAGCCTTCTGAACACATCTAAAAAAGAAAAAAAGAAAGTCTGAATGGTATATAAAAGTCACTGAATGCAGGATGAAGGGGCACGGTGGTTTAGTGGTTAGCATGTTCGCCTCACACCGCCAGGGCCTGGGTTCGATTCCCGTCTCGGCCATGTGTGTGTGGAGTTTGCATGTTCTCCCCTCTCCCCGTGCCTCAGGGGGTTTTTTTTCTCCGGGTTCTCCGGTTTCCTCCCGGTCCAAAAACATGCACGGTAGGTTGATTGGCACCTTGGAAAATTGTCCCTAGTGTATGAATGTGTGTGTGTTTGTGAGTGTGTGCCCTGCGATGGGTTGGCATTCCATCCAGGGTGTATCCTGCCTTAATGCCCATAGACGCCTGAGATAGGCACAGGATCCCCGTGACCCGAGGGAAGATCGGATAAAGCGGTAGAAGATGAATGAATGAATGAATGAATGCAGGATTACATGTATTACACGGAAGGCACTTAGACAGAGAATGGAGAGGTAAAAGATGGATCATTGTTTTCTAATTGCATTTCTTTCTTATTGATTACACTCAAGGGGCACGGTGGCTTAGTGGTTAGCACGTTCACCTCACACCGCCAGGGTCCGGGTTCGATTCCCGTCTCGGTCATGTGTGTGTGGAGTTTGCATGTTCTCCCCGTGCCTCAGGGTTTTTTTCTCCGGGTTCTCCACTTTCCTCCGGTCCAAAAACATGCACGGTAGGTAGATTGGCACCTTGGAAAATTGTCCCTAGTGTATGAATGTGTGTGTGTCCTGTGATGGGTTGGCATTCCGTCCAGGGTGTATCCTGCCTTAGTGGCCATAGACGCCTGAGATAGGCACAGGCTCCCCGTGACCAGAGGGAAGATCGGATAAAAGATGATCGGTAGAAGATGAAGATGATTACACTTATATAAATCTCAGATCTAGCATTTTGCTTAGTAAAAAAAAAAGGATTCATTCAGCTTCTCTCTAAAAATGAATAGAACCTTTAAGTGACCAAACTCACACACAGAAACACACACATTCAAACACACCAAACAATACGCCTGTGACATCTTGGCCACTATTAATGATCACGATTACAATTTAACACAAAACGTATAGCAATGCATTGTTTATTAAGTTAGAACATGTGAAAGAACAGAGTCTTTTCATTGATTGGACCATGCCACTCATATTAGACCAGCGGTTTAAAAAAAAAAACATTTTGGCATGGAGAGTTCACTCCCTTCAAGAATGTGCAATATCATAAAACAGCAAATAGATTTGTTAATGAGACGTACATTGTACAGCTTCCAAACAGACATCCCGTATCTGTTCTAAACAGGTTTTCCACTTTTGCTAATAGGTGCCTTTAGTTATAAAAATGCTGTTGACCAAATGCATGTTTAATTACTGACTTTTGTTCTGTTGCTTTGATTATGTTCAACACAACGCAACTATAGTATTATTACGCAACTGTAGCAGTATTATAAACATGGTAGAAGGTTAATCAGTAATCATTTTATCTTTTATGCATTGTGTAGCAGATATCCCTTCACATACAGTACCTATCAGAAATCCTATTCAGTCTAAGAGGCCTCCATTTAAATGTTAAATATAATTAAACATGCATCATATCAAAATCAACTCCATACAAATCAAACTGTATTTGTCCCAAACACATTGTTAACAGAGGATGACATGTAATGAAATACTTCTATCTAATACTATACACTGATCAGGCATAATTTAATAACTTAACCTGCCAATTAAGGGGCACGGTGGCGTAGTGGTTAGCACGTTCGCCTCACACTTCCAGGATCCGGGTTCGATACCCGTCTCGGTCATGTGTGTGTGGAGTTTGCATGTTCTCCCCGTGCCTCAGGAGTTTTTTCTCCGGGTTCTCCGATTTCCCCCCCCGTCCAAAAACATGCAAGGTAGGTTGATTGGCACCTTGTAAAATTATCACTTGTATGTGACTGTGTGTGTGTGTGCCCTGCGATGGGTTGGCATTCCTCCAGAGTGTATCCTGCCTTAATGCCCATAGACGCCTGAGATAGGCACAGGCTCCCCGTGACCCGAGGGAAGATCGGATAAAGCGGTAGAAGATGAATGAATGAATGAACCTGCCAATTATGTTTTGTTGGCCTCCCATATGCTGCCAAAATAGTCATAGACATATTGAACATTAACAGCAACGGATTCAGCATTACACGATTTAATAACTCATCTGTTGGAATGAACCACACGAGTCGGCCTTCCCTCCCCCCTCCTTCCCTTCATCGATAAGCCTTGGCTGTCCCATGACCCTGACGCTGGTTCACACAGTTCAGTGTTCCTTCTTTCAGCCACTCTTACCCAGTCGTCTAGCCATCACAATATGGCCCTTGTGAAACTCATTCAAAACCTTTGCTTCTAACACATCAACAAATATATCCCACCCTCTAACAAGTGCAATGATGAAGAGATTAATCAGTGTTATTCACTTCACTGTTATAATGTCATAATCTGTGTACATGTAAATAAACATAGCAATACAATTATAAAACAATATGAATTAAAATAAAACTTAAAACTATCAAATATAACCAATATAATGATAAAGAAACCTAGACTTAGGTGTAGTGTACAGTGGTGTGAAAAACTATTTGCCCCCTTCCTGACTTTTTATTCTTTTGCATGTTTGTCACACAAAATGTTTCTGATCATCGAACACATTTTAATATTAGGCAAAGATAACACAAGTAAACACAAAATGCAGTTTTTAAATGAATGTTTTTAATATTTAGTGAGAAAAAAAATCCAAACCCACATAGCCCTGTGTGAAAAAGTAATTGCCCCTGCACCTAATAACTGGTTGGTCCACCCTTAGCAGCAATAACTGCAATCAAACGTTTGCGATAACGTTTTTACAGTGCTCTGGAGGAATTTTGGCCCACTCATCTTTGCAGAATTGTTGTAATTCAGCTTTATTTGAGGGTTTTCTTGCATGAACCGCCTTCTTAAGGTCATGCCACAGCATCTCAATGGGATTCAGGTCAGGACTTTGACTAGGCCACTCCAAAGTCTTCATTTTGTTTTTTTTCAACCATTCAGAGGTGGATTTGCTGGTGTGTTTTGGGTCATTGTCCTGCTGCAGCACCCAAGATCGCTTTAGCTTGAGTTGACGAACATATGGCCGGACATTCTCCTTCAGGATTTTTTGGTAGACATTAGAATTCATGCTTCCATCTATCACAGCAAGCCTTCCAGGTCCTGAAGCAGCAAAACAACCCCAGACCATCACACTACCACCACCATATTTTACTGTTGGTATGATGTTCTTTTTATGAAATTACTTTTACGCCAGATGTAACGGGACACGCACCTTCCAAAAAGTTCAACTTTTGTCTCGTCAGTCCACAAGATATTTTCCCAAAAGTCTTGGCAGTCATTGAGATGTTTTTTTTTTGTTGCAAAATTAAGACGAGCCTTAATGTTCTTTTTGCTTAATAGTGGTTTGCGTCTTGGAACTCTGCCATGCAGGCCATTTTTGCCCAGTCTCTTTCTTATGGTGGAGTTGTGAACACTGACCTTAATTGAGGTAAGTGAGGCCTGCAGTTCTTTGGATGTTGCCCTGGGATCTTTTGTGACCTCTCGGATGAGTTGTCTCTGCGCTCTTGGGGTAATTTTGGGCGGCCGGCCACTCCTGGGAAGGTTCACCACTGTTCCATGTTTTTGCCATTTGTGGATAATGGCTCTCACTGTGGTTCGCTGGAGTCCCAAAGCTTTAGAAATGGCTTTATAACCTTTATCAGACTGATGGATCTCAATTACTTTTGTTCTCATTTCTTCCTGAATTTCTTTGGATCTTGGCATGATGTCTAGCTTTTGAGGTGCTTTTGGTCTACTTCTCTGTGTCAGGTAGCTTCTGTTTAAGTGGTTTCTTGATTGAAACAGGTGTGGCAGTAATCAGGCCTGGGGGTGGCTACAGAAAAACTCAGGTGTGATAAACTACAGTTAAGTTATTTTTTAACAAGGGGGGCAATCACTTTTTCACACAGGGCTATGTGGGTTTGGATTTTTTTTCTCACTAAATAATAAAAACATTCATTTAAAAACTGCATTTTATGTTTACTTGTGTTATCTTTGACTAATATTAAAATGTGTTCGATGATCAGAAACATTTTGTGTGACAAACATGCAAAAGAATAAAAAGTCAGGAAGGGGGCAAATAGTTTTTCACACCACTGTAGGTTTACATTTGTCACAACATGCTCAAATTGTGTTGAAATCAAAGTAGGTGATCAGTGATAAAATCATTCACCAAAGTCAGAGGCACAGTCTACCTTGGACTGAATAGGCACAGGATTTTCACATACACTTATGAACTGGTGTTATCTCATTTTCGTGCATTCTATGCTATGTTTTTTTTTATTATGCATACATTATTTGTCATAAATCTCACTCAATTATAGAGAATTTTCTTTCATGGAAGACATCTGGCATTACACATTATGAATATCACATGAGGGTGTAAGTATCGTATGAACAAGCTAATACCAAATCTGAACTTGTCGTATCTTGTCCTTCTTGGCAAACAAGGTCGGGCAAGAGCACTGTGGCTTTGTTATGGTTACATAATACGTGAGTGAATGTGAGTTTGTGTTTTGAACCTTGTCACAGTGTATTTATCAGGTTACACATTTTTTTGCTAAACCATTTCCTGATTTAGATTCAGTCATATAACATGATTTAGTCATTGCGTGCGATTATGAAGAGAGATGGGAAATGGATAAGGAAGAGTTGTAGATACACACTTAGTCACTTTACTAGGAATTCATACAACTATCAGTCAATTATGGGGCACCAATGCAGTGGTCAAGATTCTCAGTTCACATAAACAATGGTAAAAGGGACAAAAATATAATGTAATCTCAGTGCCTTTGACCATGGCATTGATGTTAGTGCCAGGTGGGCTGGTTTAAATGTATTACTTGCTGATCTTCTAGAATTTTCACTAGACAAATATTTCTGACAATAAAGGAGAAGAAAAAAAAACATTGAGCAGCAGCTTCTGCAGGACGTGACTTGATAATAAGAGAAGAATGTCCAGTTAGTAGAATATCTACAGGTGGAATTGCCTTCCAGGTTAGACAGATCAAAATGGGTCAAATGGTTTTGACAGGAATACGATGGTAGCTACGTGGTGACTATTAAAGAAAAGGGATACAAGAGCAGGAGACTACTTTTGGTTTCACTTCTATCACCCAAAAACTGAAATGTAAGGCTGTTCAGCTTAAACCGGTAAAGAAATCCTACTGTAGAACTCTCGCTTGTCAATTTTCACAACCTCATCTATTCTCACAAAACACCTTCCCACTTCAATAACAACCCCACACACCACAAGGCCAATGAGCCATCACACTTAGCGCCCAAGATCCAATATAGGAAAAGACAACTAACACTAAGGATCTTGGATGTACATGATTTCACATCAGAGCTGGTCATGGTATGTATTAGCACATCATAACCAATTCACGATCAATACACCTCAGCCCTTTCATCATTCAAGTTGCATTGCAGTGATTTCTTCTCTAGGAAGCTAATCCAAACTGATTAAATCATCAAAGTACTGTAAAGTGTACATGGGGTTCTGTCAGATCCTATAATGACCAGCAAACTTCGATTTCTGAGTGAGAATGGCATGCAATACGCAGTGGTGGAGGAAGTGCACAAACCATGTAGTTGAGAAAAAGTGGAGATTCACTCTGTAAAGTTATATTAGATTCAACTTTTGTCATTGTGCATTGAACAGAGCCACAGAAATGCCGTTACTGTCGCTTATTTACAATAAATAGGGGTATGAGGATCATAATTACAGTGGTGGGAGTGAAAAATGTTCAAAAGGGGCAGTAGATATACAGTACTGTGAAAAAGTGTTAGGCAGGTGTGAAAATGCTGTAAACAAAGAATGCTTTCAGAAATATAAATAATGTTTTTTAAAATGTGCAAATTTGCAAATAAAAAAAAAAATGCAAAGTGAGCGAACAAAAGAAAAATCTAAATCAAATCAATATTTGGTGTTGGTACCTTTTGAAGAAGTAGAAGTAGTGGAAGTGATGGCACGACCCCCACAGAGTCCTGATCTCAGCATCATGGAGTGTGTGTGGGATTACATGAAGAGACAGAAGGACGTGAGAACGTCTACATCCACAGAAGATGTGTGTGTTTACTTCTCCAAGATGGAACAACCTACAAGCCGAGTTCCTTCAAAAACTGTGTGCATGTGTACCTAGAAGAACTGCTGCTGTTTTGAAGGTAAGGAGTGTTCACACCAGATTTGATTTCCATTTCTATTTTGTTCATTCACTGCATTTCATTCATTGATAAAAGTGAATAATTAACACTTCCATTTTTGAAAGAATCTTTTGTTTACAGCATTCAAACCTGCTTAGAACGTTTGCACAGTACTGTATATATATATTTATATATAATATATATAATATATATATTTATATATATATATAAAAATTTGCTCACTTGATGTTGAAGTCAAAAATGACTGAAGCCACAATCTACCATGGGATGATTTGGCACATAATGCTCACACAACAGTTTTCAACTGGTCTAAAAGCATTTTTAGTACATTCTAGGCTGCCAACTACCTTCATTCACCTAAGCCCATTAGGAATAATTATGTTGAGGATAAAATTAAAATTGGAAAATTGGAGGTTGGCACACATGAGTACATATATAAGAATTTCCAGAAGACAGATGCAGCCATCTGTCACCTGTCCTCACCCTTCACCTGTCCTCACCCTGGCCAAGCCTTCATTTCATTGTACAATTTGAGATAAAGAAGCTGCACCCATATTTTGTATCCCCCTATTAAGCTGTATGTCTTCAGGTAAGATTTATTACCTTAATTTATTACCAGAATGTATTACCTCAGTGGAAAAAATGAACTTCTGATTAGAAGCTAATGGGGGTCATGAGGTACCCAGAGCTTAGCTGCCACCCCCATTGTGAATTGATGATGAAGCACCAGCACAAGGATGGGGAACACTGTATGAAACCACATAGACTACAAAGGGTATGAGATAGAGATGAGATCCTGGCTCGTAGCTGAAAACCTTTTAGACCTAGGTGTACAATTTCTATTGGGAACATCGAGAACATCCAGTATTCTGTTGTATTGGTTTTGCATTTGCAATAAGTCAACTATATACTACCTGGAACACTCACGCCTCAAATCTTTATAGTTTACAAATTGACCAATAGTTAAGGTCAATTTCAAACAAATTTGTCTCAACTTACCATCGACTTCCCATTGTTTCTGAGAGTGTAACCTTGTCTTGAAGATTGACTATGACTATTCTGAAGCCAAGCACTTTAAAGTACATTGGCTCCCTGTCAATATCATTCATTTTCTAATTCTTCTCTAGTAAGGCAGTTCACAGACATCTGCGGTAAAAACTTGCGACTTTGGTACGTTAATGGGCTCCCTCTCCTCCTGCTGTACCACATGCAATCCTTTTCATTATAAATGGAGGAATGAGGGGAAGGGAGAAAGACATGCCAGGAGCAACCTGCATTTCATTACTGATTGAAGTAATACAAATCGTAATGTCCATTTTTAGCAAGGCAGAAGACAACATCATAATGTCTCACTGATGATCAGAGTGACCTTAGCTCAGAGAAAGGGTTGATGTATTTAATAGGTAGCCCATTACTTAGGATAGTGGATTATTTTGTTACAAGAAAACCTAGAGTGGTTTAACATGTTAAAACCAGGGACAGAAGCAGGGAACACTGTTGAGGTTACACATCAAGTTTTTGGTGGACTTAGGGTGTAATCTATTAATCTTCGTTGAGCGGTGAAGGTTAGGTATAATGATCAGCCAGTGCAAGTCACTATTTAGGATTTATAGTGAAATCAATGGAAAATTTTTTTTTTCTTAATTTATTCAAAGGATCATTTTAGAAAACACAGACTCTAGCAACAGTTGCCTGGCATTTTAGTATCCCCCTCATTTTATAAATCTTTGCAGATAAATAATTTCAGTAGCGTTTCAGTAAATATTTTGGGTATTTCAGCATTTTTCGGCTAGTTAAATAAAAGGGATTTTGATAATATGCATATATATATATATATATATATATATATATATATATATATATATATATATATATATATATATAAATAATATATATATATATATATAAAAATAGACGTAATAACAACGTAAAAGCATGAATGATTAAGTTGATCAATAAATATGCCACTGATATGAATTAAGAATGCTAATGCATAACATTTGATGCATCATTGACAAGTTTCGACGAATCAAATTCTGCACACTATTGATTCCACCAGGGCCCCTCGAGTACAAACCCACTGTACGTTGGCGCATCTTCATCAGCAGACTGTAGGACCATTCAGAGATTCAAATTAGATTAGATTAGGTTCTACTTTATTGTCACTGCACATGTGGGTACAAGGCAACAAAAGTTACAGTTAGCATCGAACCAGAAGTGCATTTTCAAATTGCAATAATTAGCATATATAAAATCAGTATATAACAATAAATAATTTGCATATCTAAACATGTAAATGAGCAAATGATTATAATTGTTGTGTACATGAATAATTGAATATGTAACTATAATCAGAGAAGGAGTTATGTACAATGAGGGCAATGATTTAGGCGTATGCAATGAGGATAAAAATAGGATTTGCATAGGTAAACTGTACACAGAAAGGATCACCTTGGATTAGCTGTGCCATATTTATCCTCGGGCAATATGCACAGATATTTCCATATTCTTGCGGGTCCAACAATCCAACCTGGTCTCCTTCCAGCTCTCAATGGTAACCCCGGGGAAAGGAAAGATTAAAAATCATGTGGGTTTGGATAGGCATGTACACACTGTAAGTGGACCCACATTACCATGACTGCCATCTCAGCTTCTTCTACCTGCGCTGATGAAGAGAAGGCTTGTGCATAAAGTGGGGCTGTTGACCTTTTAAGAGCTGAATCTATCACATAAATGAAGATGGTTCCCTAGCTCCTCTTAAGAATTCTTTTCCCGATTGAAGTTTAATTCATGGATTTTAGCAAACCTGTCTTTTGTTTATATCTTATAATGGCTATAGATCAAATATGATTAAATTATATTGGCAAACATTTGCAGACACGATTGACTTGAATGCGCAATCCACATTCCCCTTCTCTGCTGTTCACAAGGCAAGTCTGTTCCTTCATGTCTGCCTTGGCATTATCCTGGGGTGTCGTAAAGAGCTTAAATTTGGGTTTATAAGAGCAGAAAAGGTGGAGATTAGTAAGCTCTGAGTGATGGTTCAGTCTGTAGCCACCCACATCTTTTCTATTGATCTGAAATTTCAGTCCTGCAATCTCAAAAGGCCACTCATGCAACTCCGAAACCCGGTGGACTCAGCAGCAGCAGCAGGATGGCAGGGGAGCTATGTGGACATTATAAAGTTCCTCTCAGCAGTGTCAGAGGGTGATTTGATACTAGCTGCTGTCAAATTTAATTTCTTATCCCCTGAATATGTAAATTTACATGTCAATATTATTATAATCAGCGAAGTACGCATTTTATGAATAACTGCATTAAAAACCTGAACAAAACAAATTTCAGTGTGAATTGAAAATTTTGAAAATTCAGGCTGTATCTTTATTTATGGCTAAAACCAGGGTTCCAGACTGTTAAAAAATTAGTGCTGTAATAATTTAACCATGTTGTAAAGTTGACCCCAAAGTTCAGATGAGTAATTTAGAGCTTTTTTCTGCATGAGAAAATTTCTCACAGTCATTGGGCTGCTTTTTGAGTATTGAAGAGACACTGAAATGTCTTTTGACTGCAAGTTTCTAAATGAACATATGAACTTATATTGGAGTGAACTTGAAACATGTAGAAAACATGTAAGCTATGTACAGTTTTAACAGATAGTTTGATCTGTTGTGTGTTGGGAAGGTTTTTTTATATTGGAAAAAAAACATCGGTATTTACAGCATTTATTGTAATATAGCAGTAACAGAATCAAATATTTCCACCTACCTGTACCAACAGCAAAAGGACAACTTGGTCTGGAGGATTTAATTCCCTTATATTTAATATTTAAATATATTTAATTCCCTTTTCAATTCAATTCAGTTTAATTGAATAGCAATTTTATTCCCACTGGCCATTGTTTCAAAGGAGCTTCACAGAAATGTAGTTATACTGTTGTATAAAACAATGTCTAAGATCAATGCCTATAGATTTGCTCCATATGATTGAAATTTGATCATTAATATTTAAACCATTGGAGATTATGGAAAGGAAAAGCTCTTTCTTTCTTTTTTTTTCTTTTTTTTTTCTGTCACATTTGTAGATGGTGGTAGGTTGTTTGCTCGGTTCATGTCAGTCAGAAACCTCAGCAATGACGTGCAATAATCCATCGCAATCATGTGAGAAACTGGTTTACTGGTCGGTTGTGTATTAGGAATTCTGTAATCAAAACATAGAGATTAAAGAAAAAGAAAATTAATAACGTTTCTAAAACATTACCATTTCCATAAAACATTTAGACGTCTTTAGATGACAGATCTGTCTTTTTTCTGTCTTTGTATAATTTGCTTACAATATACAAATTATTAGATAAGATGTTATGCCTTATTTCTGGTCTTCTTTTTTCCTTCACTTTTGTAGTTGGTTCTTACTGAAATGACGTATCGATACCCGAGTGAAGGAAAACAGCTTCAAAATTGCATAGAAAAAGCTGTTCTGTTCCATCAAATCCTGCGTGAGCTGTTGATTGCAGTATTCCGCCGAGTGTCTGTGCCTCATGCTGCAGTCTCATATCTGTACAAGGTTAGTCATCAGATACTAATGCACTTACATCTGTTACTTAGGCTGTGATTTAAAAAAGATCCAATTATGGCTGGTCAGGGTCTGGTATTAATTAGGGAGGCTGAATGAGAGACGAAATATATGTCGGATTAGAAACTGTTACCATCAGGAACCATCTATGAAGATTTATTATGTCGCATTATGAATATATCAGTTTTGTGATCCTTTATATATGCAGGAAACTCTCCTATTAACGCACTGAGTAGCACTCACATTTGTGCATCCCGCTTCTTAATAAAACACGTGAGTAATATCAACAAATAGCAAACATAGTGTACCTGATTCTTCCTCCACAATGATTTTCTTTTTATTTGTTCTCATTAAAATCCAGTGCATGTTTATTATACCTGTTATCATACATGCAGGAGGACATCTATGGGTTAGAACTGAATATAAAATTATTTTTTTCAACATTGTTACATTGTCAGAAAAAATTGGGTACAATTATGGTAAACTAATTAGCTAGTCATTGCAGGGACAAAATTGTAAATTTTTGTAAACATTAAATTGTACATTTTTCTGTCCTGTCCGCGCCCGCTCCTTTTTTTTTAATCCATCCCGCTCATGCCCGTTTGCATAATTGTTATTTTCTCTGGCATGCAATATATAATTCTTATCCCACATCTGCACTCAACAGCCCAAGGATAAAATGTACCTAGTTTATATTATCAATGCATTAACATGCATCAGTGAGCCTTGGCCACTCATGACCTTCTTCACCACTGTCTCGTCCTTGGAGCAAAAGAGCTTCAGTTTTCTAGATGCTCTGACCCAGTTGTCTGGGTCAAATTTCCACAACATTACAGGGGCCAGGAAGTATCAGTGTTATGCACTCAACCGGTCATAATGTTATGCCTGTACCTTTTAAATTTAGAGTAGTGGTTTTAGGTGCTCATTTATTCTAGGTAAATGAAGTCAACTTTAACTCGATGCAAACACAGGACTGGGCTACAATCCTTTATATAACTCCATATATATTATATACATTGTGAATCAACAGATGATTCGACTTCCACTTTCCAATAAACCATGAATGCATCATGTCCAAGTAAGCTGTCATGTGCTGCTGTACCATTGATGAAGTTAAAGTGGAAGTCGAATCATCTGTTGATTCACAATGTATATAATATATATGGAGATATATAAAGGATTAATAGTAATAGGTGTCGACAACAGGCAGCACAGATTGGCCTACATAATTATAAACCATTAAACAGGGTTCAGAAAGTGGACAGTGGACTACCTTACATTGGACAGTATTTAAGGACACTCCTCACCCATAATACAGTGGGAAGTATATGCCTAGTGATCTGGGAAGCTATACTAGATGTTTTTGGTAATGACTGCAATAATGACTCTCTGTCCTGCATGACACAAAGATGAGTGAAATGAATAAGCACTTCGGGCAGCACTGCTTTCATTCATTTATTCATTCATCCCTTTAGTAACTGATTCATTGGGATACCAATAAATCACAGAGCAACAAACAAAGCTCCTAGTTTTCCACACTTGGTATTTTTAGAGAGTATTTTTACAGAACACAAAGATGTGGCCTTGGACAATATGATTTGCTACTACTTTCTCAGTATGCAAATCTAAAATGAATTCTATAATAGCTTCAGGCAGCAAGTCATTTATTCCTCCATTCACTAATTCATCCTGGTCAGGGTCACATAGCAGGGAGCATATCTGAGGTAAGAGCACAATGAATGGAATGCCAGTCCATCACAGAACAACGCAAACAAAATCCCTGACAAACTCTTTCACATGTAAGAGTATTAAGAGTATACCCTTAAGAGTATTTAAGAATACACAATATTCCTCCAGGCGTTTATATAGCTCTGTAAAAAGAAAATTGCCCAGAATTTGCAGAATGTCGTCTTAACCCCCCCCCCCCCCCCCCCCCCCCCCCCCCCATGTCAATGCACTCTGTAGATACAAACCACCAAATCTGCTTCACTGAGCTTTTTAGCTTTAGCAGTTGCTACAGCAACAGTGAAAGCCCTAAAATAAAAAAAATAAAAAAAGAAAGATAATGGGCAGCTGGAGCGAAAGACAAGTGGTGCAGGTTGGAACTGGTTTTATACATTCATTATATTTTCCTTTGAAAAAAAAAAAACATTTTACCCTCATCTATAAATTCCAGTTGAGGATATGATTGCAGGTTTTAAAAGCACTGTTGAAAGTGGGTGAAATTATTTGACTAGAAGCCTGAGCATATTGCAACTAATTTGCATGTGGCTAATTAGAAACATCTGATCAGGAAAACATATCTGGTGATGAAACATATCACCAGGGTTTACCATGGGTTTACCCTAATAAAAATTCAGATCCAGATGTTTTGGGGGGTTTTTTCTTCACAGAATGCATCTGTAGAATGCATTTGCAGAGGTTTCATCTGAGATTATTCTTGCTTCCAATTTTACATTAGCCAAGTAAATACAGCTAACATTTAGCATTTAGATATAACTAATTATTTATATGAATAACCCTAATACTGATATCAAAAGAAATACAGAATTGAGGTCTGAATGCAGAATGCTGAATGTGAATTCCCCCCCCCCATAACATTGTTCATTCAGGTGTGTATAGATGAGTCCCAGAATTTGGGGTTTGTGTCATTCAGCATACTTTATATTTATACATTCTTAATGTACAAAAAAATCCCTTTAAGTTCCTTGTCTCTAGCCTGCGTACTTATTCTTCATTATGTCTTGTGCCTTCTTCCAGCTCTTAAAAGCAAGCTGGTAAATGGTTTGAGTCAGAAATGAAGTATAAACCACTTACATTCATTGCATTGTCTATTCCCAAAGTAGTAGAAATGGTGGAGTGGTTTACTAAAGATAACCAACTGGGAAAAAAAAAACAAATAGAGTTCAACAAATGGATACACAATTATAAAAACTTAATAAATAAAGTGGCTTTGCATGCCATTTAGAATATACGAGTGAAAGTGACTGTCCAAAAATAAATGAAATAGTTGCAAAAGGATATGGACCACTAATACTAGAATCATCCTGATGGAATGAGACTGGTGATGAAAATAAAAAAAAAAATCCCTAACACAAGTATTAGCATTCCTGTTCTTTCTTGCCCACCCATTTCTGAAGCCTTGTCCACATTCTACCATCTCATTAGCACTGTAATGCTTTGTAATGCCTTAAATTTTGCACAGCCTAGGATGTAACAGTTCCCTAATGGCCAAATATTACCCATCAGCATGCTGCATGGAAGAACAGCTCTTGTCCAATGGACTGTTTGATGGACACAGCAGTCTGCCTGAGAAGACACTCGTCACAGACTCCATTAACACCAATCAGAACGCCAAGGGTCACGAGCGAATCTAAGTAAAATAAATCAACCAATCAGCATTGCTTTGAAGCCTCCATGTTCCCATTCCACACCGGCTCATTTGATGCAAAAACTATTTTACTGTGTGTTATGAATCAAAGTGTATAAAGTGTAAACGGCTCTATGCGCTACATTAAATCAGTATAAATAAACAATGAAAGTGCAAATCAAATAGTAATACTAATCCGTAACAACCCAGCCAATCATTTGGATGCATTTTGGGACAAACAATTGCAATGTATAATATATATATATATATATATATATATATATATATATATATATATATATATATATAAGATATATCCTATAATATATATCCAAAATGTCAATAAAAAAACTGTTGCGAAATGACAGTAACCATAGTTGCTACTAAAACTCGACGACAGGTTAAGACGACAGGTTAATGAAAACAGTTAATACGACAATACTTGCCTTACTACTTTCTTTAAGATCATTTAGAGATTCACATGAATCCCAACAAGGGGACACGGTGGTTTAGTGGTTAGCATGTTAGCCTCACACCTCCAGGGTCCGGGTTCGAATCCCGTCTCGGCCGTGTGTGTGTGGAGTTTGCATGTTCTCAGGGTTTTTTCTCCGGGTTCTTTGGTTTCCCCCCCGGGTCCAAACACATGCACAGAAGCATTCTATAGCAAACGAACTATAGAATGTACAGAACTGTAGACATCGAACTTCATGAATTATTTGGCTCCTCACATTTCATTCATTATTTATTGACATTTTTGGTATTAGTTAGTGTTCACGCTTTATGATCTTTCGCATCCATGCACACTCTTAAATCCACATTCTTTTTCTTTACACACACCATGGAGTTTACCTAGTCCGTAGGATCTTCAACCTTTTCAATCTACTCCTAATTTGGTCATCCTGCCTAACTGTTTCTTTTGAATTTCCTTGAGAGAGGCTGGAATTCCCATTTTCTTTTTGCAGGCCTTTGTAGATATCATGTAAAACACAAAAACTTTTGAAAACATCTGTTTTTGTCCACAGCATGAGTTGTCTTTCACTGTTACTTTTAGCTTGCGTATGCCTGAAGAATCAATGCTCTGTCCATTATAGTATTGGCTTTTTCCTGATTTTAGGCTTTTCCGGCACTTTTCTGATGTCTGACGTGCTGATCGAGTATGCGTTTGCACCATTGTCAAACTTGAGAGTGACCAGGCCTCTGTTGATCTTTTTTGATGCTAGCCATTTGTCATTTTTGCCAGAACCCTCCTGACATTGTGCATTAACCGATAATTCTTCCTGCAAATCCTCATGGGTTACCATGCCAGCGAAAAATGTATCACTGCTGTCAGTTTCCTCTATCCTCTTCAGAGATCTTTCTTTTTGTCTCACCATTCATTTTATACAAACACTGGTTTGCGAATTGTTTGTACCATCATGCTTTGAGCATTGTTTTCCAGAAGGTGGACAGTACTTGTTCAATATCACA
The DNA here is from genome assembly GCA_030449085.1 of Kryptopterus vitreolus. Classification (NCBI taxonomy): domain Eukaryota; kingdom Metazoa; phylum Chordata; class Actinopteri; order Siluriformes; family Siluridae; genus Kryptopterus; species Kryptopterus vitreolus. The sequence continues at coordinate 4,347,656 of JACRUU010000022.1, forward strand.
ACAAAAAACACCATCCTTCTGTTTTACAGCTCAAGAGTGCAGGATCAGTCGTGATACAGCAACCCTGGAGCATAGAGGGTTAAGGACCTCGTTCAAGGACCCCAGTGTTTCAGCTTGGTGATACCGGGGCATGAACCCTTGACCTTCCAATCAGTAGCCCAGCACCTTAACCACTGAACCCATCCCACTAACTGAGCTACCCCCTCTCCATACCCCCAGATTCATTGATCAATGAATCTGGTTCTGGCTAATGCCCGGAGAATACTATCTTCTGGTATAGTGCAGGAATAGTAATGTTGGACGGAAGCAAAATAGTGGTCTAGGGATGTTTTTCCAAGATATGCTATTTGTCAGATAGACATTACAGCACAGGGAAATTCTTTCTTCACATATCACAGCGTGTTTGGAAGCTGGGGGTCAGCCATGATACTGCGCTCTCTGGAGCCCAGGTAGTTAAGGGGCTTGATCAAGGACCTAAGAGTGGCAGCTTGGTGATACCGGGACTCAATCCCCGACCTGATCAGTAACCCAGTCCCTTAAACCACTGAGCTAGATATAGGCAAGAGTTCAATCGCATTACAATCTTAATCCTATAGCAGACAAAGACATGTTAGACATAGCTCTTACCTATTCCAGCACAGCACCCTGACCTCAACCCCAACCTCTATTTGAGATGAATTCGTGTGTAGTGGGCTTTTTGTCCAATGTTTCCGCCTGACCTCACAAATGCACATTGACTGTGTGAGCTCAGATTCTCATAAACACACTTGGAATCCTTCCCAAAACAGCGACAGCAAGAGGGAACACACCATATAAACTTTCCTGGTTTTGGAGTAGGATTTAAGCAAGCTCATAGAAATATGACAAGAGTATATAATGTACACATTATAGAAGGATTGATTTCCATTCATCTAAAAGCAGGTGGTAGATGAGCAGTCATTGGAATATTTTTTTTTGTCATCCTCCATCTGTAAAGAATCCTATTTCCCAACAATTTTTTCCTCCTACCATTAGAATTCAAGGCCAAATTACACATGCTTTCTGCACATACACATGGATTCATGTTGTCTCTTTGTCATTCATCTGTTGATAGAGAACAATGCCATTTAATCTCTTATTATGAAAGTATATCTCAGGGTCAACAACTTGACTTTTATTTTTAAAAAAAAGTTTTACCAAAGCTTTGGGCCGTCCTCTTAAACGGTTTTCACGATCCCATCCGGTTATCTTTCCTCCTTCGCACAAACAGACGACTCCTTTTTGGCTGCCCCACCATAATTTAATGGTCAGGGTCACTCTTGCTTTCTGTGGTGGTGCAGCTGTTGCACCTTTATCTTAAAAACATGCTCTAAAACAACATCCCTGTATATACAGCGCTGTCTGTCTCAAGCACAGGTCCTCGGCTGTATAATATTCTTAAAATGAGTTTAAATGGCTGAAGTCGTTATGTTTTGTTTTCAGTTTCATTGATACGTTCTTGTTAACTATTTCAGTCTAAATATGTACAGTTACTTTTTTCGTTGGGCTTCTCCTGTTCTCCCGGGCTCATCACAGCGGATGGTCTGCATTTATCCGGGTTTGGGACTGGCATCAGAAATGCACTGGCTTGTGCAACCCTAATGGCTGGGGCTGAGCAAATGGGGTTTAAGGGACCAACTCAAGGGTCTACTAGTGGCAGTTCAGCTGGGACTCGAACTTTTTCAGTCCAGAGCCCAATGCCTTAAACACTGGGCTACCTTCCCCATTATGAATATGTTCAGTAGTATCATCAAGGGAGGGGTGGAGCTGAGGGACTGGGCTACTGATTAGAAGGTCTGGAATTCGAGTCCAGGTATCACCAAGCTGCCATCCTTGGGACCTTGAGCAAGGCCCTTAACCCTCAGGGGCGCAGTGTCTGACCCCAGATTCCAAACAAACTGGGATAAGTGAAGAAAAGAATTTCAATGTGCTGTAGTGTATATGTAAAGATAAAGGTCATTCTAACTGATTAACTGCTTAAAATATCCAATTATAAAGCATTTTAGGATTTGGTTCATTTGTGAATTATTTAAGTATTAAGGCAGGATACACCCTGAATGGAATGCCAACCCATCACAGGGCACACACACACACACCCACACACATACATTCATACACTAGGGACAATTTTCCAAGGTGCCAAACAACCTACCGTGCATGTTTTTGGACCGGGGGAAACCGGAGAACCCGAAAAAAAAACCCCTGAGGCACGGGGAGAACATGCAAACTCCACACACACAATGCCGAGACGGGAATCGAACCCGGACCCTGGCGGTGTGAGACGAAGGTGCTAACCACTAAACCACCGTGCTAATGTTCGTTCTGACAATTTCAGTGCATTTTTTTATAGAGTAATTAACGGGCCTAAAGAAATTAAAATTTGAATGCAGATTGAGAATGAATCATGTTTATACATTCTACCCCAGGTGTACACTCCTCTAGCTTTACTAAGCATTTATTCATCGGTAACTTTTTCACATTGCGACGTACTTAGCGATTAACAGTACTGGCAGGCTGACCATGAGCAATGCAGCGCCTTCTGTTATAGCGTTCTACATCTGCATTGTGCTTGACATATCTGATGCAAAGGCAGGCACAATAAGCAGATGGTTGCTATGGATCAAAATGGGTTTCGAACAGAACTGTGTATCGGCTTCCGACCCTCTGTGGTGTACATATATTACACAGATGTAATTGATGATGTAACACAGGTGGCATTGAAAAATGTGCTTGAGCAAACACTCGGGAAATGAAGAAACACTGAGATATACTAATATATACGTCCTGCCTATAATCGGCAGTGAGAATCATACCGATGGCCGCTCTCTGCACGGTGATATTCATTTCTTTCACAAAAACGTGTGCCAATTTGAAGTGAATGCCTCAAACAGCGTGTGTCAGGTCTCTTTATGCGTATTTCATCATGTCTCCTGGTTTTAACACAATGTGCAGTCCTGCCTTGTGCTTATTGCCTTCTCCTTCAGTGGGGCTCTTGAAATATCTGCTGCAAATGTGAAGACATGGACTTACAGTACCTCCAGATGGAGATTGCAGTTGCTATGGTAAATCTGGGTCTCTAGAAGAACTGCGTACCTGCTCTTCAGCGCACAACACTGCCTCGTGTACACACACACACACACACACACACACACACACACACACACACACACACACACACAGACACTATGAACATGTACAGATGTGTGCATGTGTGTGTTTTTATTTTTGGTATAAACATTTTTTTCCATGGCATATAAAGACTAATCATAACTAATGTTAGTTTTTTCTGGTAATGTCATGTAAACCTTAGATATTTTCGCACCACATTTATTTTGTGTGTTGGAACTTCCATTTCCTGACTTAATTTGCACATTTAACATATTTGCAGATGTTTTGTCTATTCTGTTTATCTAAGTGACCTTTATGTGCAACTTATGTGCAACATTCATTCATTCATCTTCTACCGCTATATCCGATCTTCTCTCGGGTCACGGGGGGTCTGTGCCTATCTCAGGCGTCTATGGGCATTAAGGCAGGATACGCCCTGGATGGAATGGCAACCCATCGCAGGGCGCACACACATACACACACACTCCCTGAAGCACGGGGAGAACATGCAAACTCCACACACACATGGCCGAGACGGGAATCGAACCCGGATCCTGGAGGTGTGAGGCGAACGTGCTAACCACTAAGCCACCGTGCCTCCTCTTATAGGATTATCCTACATCATATTTTCTATCTGTCTGAGTATTTGGGTTTTTCTTTTTTGTAAGTCAAAGCTTGACAAATTGCACCTGCGTCTTTGTGGATACACGCCCTGACAGCTGGAGGATTTAGAGAGTCAGGTAAAGGCAAATTTTACTGCATACAGAGAATAAATGACATAGAATTTTCTATCACTTACTATGTGGTAGCTCAGTGGTTAAAGTCTCTCACCTACTGATTGGAAGATTTTAGGGTTAAGACATGCTATCTCCAAGCTGGTTCTTGAGAAAGGCAGAGAGCTGGAGCCGGGCCAATAATTAAGAGCTGCATGAGGTTTCCCACCAGGGGGCACACAATCAGCAACTTGCAAAAACAAGAGTGCAAGTGATCACTCATACAACTAATTCAACATATTTAACACAATTCCTAAACCACTGTGGAAAATAAAAAACACATCGCTAGAATCAAGATGCTAAAGACATGGTGATGCATGAGACGCCACAATGCAGCCATTCAGATTAACGGGTTTATTTTCATAAATAAGAAACATATACAGGACTGTGCAAAGGTTTTAGGCAGGTGTGAAAAGGTGCTGTAAACAGAGAATGCTTTCAGAAATGTAAATAATGATTCTTTTTGTCAATATACAAAATTCCAAGTGAACAAAAGAAAAATGGAAAGCAAATCAATATTTGGTGTTGGTACCTTTTGAAGAACTAGAAGTAGTGGAAGTGATGGCACGACCCCCACAAAGCCCTGATCTCAACATCATGGAGTGTGTGTGGGATTACATGAAGAGACAGAAGGACGTGAGAATGTCTACATCCACAGAAGATGTGTGTGTTTACTTCTCCAAGATGGAACAACCTACAAGCCGAGTTCCTTCAAAAACTGTGTATAAGTGTACCTAGAAGAACTGCTGCTGTTTTTAAGACAGACGGTGTTCACACCAAATACTGATTTGATTTGTATCTTAAGTTTGTAATCAATCATACCTGAATGAATTTATTCTTAGATGGAGACCTAAAACACTATTTGTACGTCGCTCTGGATAAGGGCATCTGCTAAATGCTGTAAGTGTAAATGTAAATTATTTCGATGTCCCTTTTGATCATTCACTGCATGTCGTTCATTGATGAAAGTAAATGAATTAACACTTCCGTTTTTGAAAGCATTCTTTGTTTATTTTTTTCACACCTCCCTAAAACCTTTGCACACTACTGTATAAACCGTAGTTTCGCATTTTTATTCGATTAAAAGTTCGGACACATTTAATGAGTTCATATATTTTAATTATTATTAGTATATGTTACATTAATGAAATACTATGTAGAGGGGGAGGCCTCCTTGATTCCGGCCCTATTAGGTCCTTAATCATGTTCCTGGGGTGCTGAGACATGTTTAATTCCAGCTTCCTAACATCACCACATCACTTTAATTCTAAAGTGCTGTAAAGTACATCTGAGTGTGCTTTTCTGTTCTTTCTTGTTCTCAGGTGATGAAGTTCAAGCCATTGAGAAAAACATAAATGTTAGATATGAGACTTAATCAAGATTGTCTATAATTACTTGATTGATGGCTGCAGGAATGTATACACTTGCTATTTTTAGAGGCCCAGATGGAGTGTATTTTGTAATGTATCTGCTGGAGTGGAATGGAGCACTTGGGACAAGGTCACTTGTATTTTGACTGATGCTCTCCCAAACACGATAAACTTTTGTTGATCCGGGAAACATGATTGTGTATCTCACGGCCTGAAATGAACAGTAAACTTCACGGAGATTTCTTGGACTTTTTGGGGCAAATGGACCTCAATGCACGGATGTTTGCGGCAGAAAAAATGCTTAGTGTGGTTGTCATGCAAACTTATTAACATTAGACACCCTTATCTAAACTGACATATACTTATACTATTTACTCAGCTGAATAGTTAAGAGGCTAAAGCTTTGCTCAAGGGCCCAGAAGTGATTGAACTAATGATCTTCTGGTAAAAGCCTGAGCTACCACTTTCAGCCTCTCTGACAGATTTAAAATGGATTTATTGTAGAGACTATAGTTTAAATACAGTATGATTACATACTATGATTAAAGTAGACTACATGTAATCAGAAATCTTGGCAATAAACAAATGGTATATCAGAAATAAAGGCAATCAGAATCAATGTAAACCTTCCAGAATAAAAAAAAAACAAACAAACAGCAGTCAGAATAAAGGCTTGCTTTTTCTTTTTTAGCTATGAAAACAGACATCAATGTGTATTTATTTGGAATGTGTTTTTACAGGCAACGGTGCTGAAAGAATACTGGTGTGTGTGTGTGAGAAGTAATTACAATGACTGGAAAGTGACGGTGACGTGAGTGATGCATTCGTGGGATATGGACTTTGATGTCTACTCCAGTATAGTAACAACACATTTTCTAATTTATTACTTGATGCAATAAAACATGGATTTAGAAAATCTTTTGTTTTATATTCCTACCCTTTTTTGGGGGGAGGTGGTAGCTGAGTGATTAAGGCATTGGCCTCTAGCCCGAAAGCTCACAGGTTCAAATCCCACTCCCACCTAGCTGCTGCTAGTGGGGCCCCTGAGAAAGGCCCCTAATCCTCAATTGCTTAGTTGTAAGTCGCTCTTGGTAAAGGCTTCTGCCGAATGCCATCAATGTAAAAATGTTTTTTATTTATTAATATTTACATTTATCCAGAGCCTTATACATTCATTCATCTTCTACCACTTTATCCAAAAGAAAACCTAGCTTTATATATATATATATATATATATATATATATATATATATATATATTATATATATATGTATATATATATATATATATATATATATATATATTATATATATTTCATTCATACAACTGAGTAGCTATGAGGTTAATGGCCGTGATCAGGGGTCCAGAAATAGCAACCTTCACATCAAGCATCATATTTACCCATAGCTGTGGTGTTTCTTGCATGTGTATTCTGTTTCTGCTTGCTTTTGATGCTTACCAGACTCCGTTTTATTATGAAACCTATATAAACGCCTGTTCTTTCTATAATGTACTTTCACTTCTAGTCAAGTCAAGTAGGCTTTTCATATACACTGAAATGAAACCCCCTGCGGCTGGAGCAACATAAATTCACAGTAAATACAAGTGCAAGAACACAAAACTGAATAGAACACTACATAAAGGCCACAAGGCAGAGATTGGAAGTAACAAAAGTACAAATACAGCATTATTGTACTGAAGTAGATTTTTCTGGTTTTCTCTACTTTACATCACTATTTATTTTTCGGGGAAATTTTTACTTTCAAGCGTCACATTTTTTTTACACAAATATCTGTACTTGCTACTTCTAACCATTTCTAACCAGTCCCCATGACTTTATTTAAGTCTTTAGTTTAGTTAAGTATTTACTTAAGTATTTAGTGATGTGATAAATATTTGTTGTATGTGTTGTTTTCAGCCCATCAAACTATTTCCTGTCCAGTGCTTTTTCAGTCTACCTTGTACATACATTCATCTTCTACCGCTATATCCGATCTTCCCTCGGGTCACGGGAGCCTGTCTCAGGCCTATCTCAGGCGTCTATGGGCATTAAGGCAGGATACACCCTGGATGGAATGCCAACCCATCGCAGAACACACACACACATTCACACACACATTCATACACTAGGGACAATTTTCCAAGGTGCCAATCAACCTACCGTGCATGTTTTTCGACCGGGAGGAAACCGGAGAACCCGGAGAAAAAAGCCCCCTGAGGCATGGGGAAAACATGCAAACTCCACACACACATGACCGAGATAGGAATCAAACCTGGACTCAGGCGGTGTGAGGCGAACGTGCTAACCACTAAGCCACCGTGCCCCTACCTTGTCCATAGTCTTTTAAAATACAAATATTTGTACGCCTACTTGGATGAAGGATGTGTGTACTTTTGCCATCTCTGACACAAGATATTGAGACTTGTGATGGGAAGATGGAATTATTAGTTACACGGTTCTTTGAAACATTCATTCATTCAATATTCCCTCTAAGGCAGGATATTCCCTGTATGGAATGCCAACCCATCGCAGGGCACACACACACTCACATTCACACACTAGGGAGAATTTTCCAAGGTGCCAATCAACCTGCAGTGTATGTTTTTGGACCAGGGGGAAACTGGAGAACATGAAAAAAAAACCTGTGGCATGGGGAGAACATGCAAACTCTACACACACACACACACACACACACACACATGGCGGAGGCGGGAATAGAATCCCCACCCTGGAGTTGTGGGGTGAACATGCTAATCACTAAGCCACTGTGCCACTTGTTTTTTGAATCTTTTTCATCAAAATTCTTTTAGGTGACTCTTTTTAGTTTATTTATTAAATGAGTCATTAAGTCAATTAAGCTTCTTGACTCCAATCTTTTAACCCAAGTCGATTTTCACATGTTTAATGTTTATTTGCTGCCTGCCTCCACTTTTTGCCTTTTTATTGCTTTACTCTTTTGTCTTTTCCCTGGATGTTCCCTGGATGTTTAGCGTTGCTGAATGTGCCTGTCTGACAACTCTCTTCATTAAAGCTTATTTTGGATCCTTTATTCTGTTTGCGCTCCTGTCGTGTCTGTTCGTTTCCAGCCCACGTTCGAATAAGCAACCGTCCGTTACACTTCTTCAAAGCAAAGACAATAAGATAAAATGTTCTGCAAATTCTCATTTTTATATACGGAAAATAGAAGTTATGAACTCAAAACAAATACGAATTCCAGGAAAGGAATTGTGTGTGTGTGTGTGGCGAAAGTCTGTGTCTGTGAGTCAGTGTATGTGTATTCATGCTGCGCTTATGAAAATGAATCAGCGCATGGCCGTGCCTGCTGGTATGAAGAACAGGAGAACAATCAGGCAGTTCAAAGTATGCGCGCACACACACACACACTAACACACACACACACACACACACACACACACACACACACTATAAAGGCTGCAATATGAATTATTACAAATGTTATGGTATCCAAATAAACACAAAACTGGTGTCGTGTTAATGAAAAGGTATTTGTGGACTTTGGAAACCCTGTAAATGACAGACAGATTCAGTGCAAAGATAACAGAGAAATGAAAGAGTTAGACACTGTAAAAGAATGCTTACAGATTGTTACAGACTGCAGTTTCACATTACACAAAACAGGACAACTAGTAAACACAATACTTTCCCCTGCACAGGAGTGTTAGTGGTGTGAGCCTCGGGGGCTTAGAATTAATACAAATGCAGCTTTTGTGATTTCAGATTGTTTGTCTGGCGTGCATTTTGTTGGTTCCAGTAACTTGTAACGTTTGTAAATCATCAAATATAATATGTAAAAGGTGCACCCTGATCATCACATCCATATTGTATGTGGTTCCTCTTGAAACGCTACAAATTGAGATCAAGATTTGCCTTTATCAGTATGCAACAAACCCATACCTGTTTCGCCTGCGCCTATCTCAGGCGTGTATGGGCATTAAGGCTGGATGCACCCGGGATGCATCGCAGGACACACACATTCAAACACTAGGGACAATTTTTCCAAGGTGCCAATCAACTTACCGTGCATGTTTTTGGACCGGGGGGAAACTGGAGAACCCGGAGAAAAACTGCCTAAGGCACGGGGAGAACATGCAAACTTCACACACACATGGCCGAGACGGGAATCGAACCCGGACCCTGGCGATGTGAGGCGAACGTGCTAACCACTAAGCCACCGTACCCCTTCCATACCTGTTTCTGTATGACAATATTCTTGTGCATTTGCTCTCCATGACATGTCCTTCACAACGCTCTCATCTCGACCCCACAGAACACTATGTAATGAATTAGGATGTCAAAAAAAAAAAAGTGGTCAAAATATCCAAAAATAATTTAAATGAACTTTTATGTTATGTTTACTTTATTAATCTAGTTAGTTACATTAATGTAGGAAGA
>JACRUU010000022.1:4362338-4377338 GCA_030449085.1 Kryptopterus vitreolus
AGTAGTACTCGTATGTCTACATATGACTCCTTGTTTGAAAATTTGGAAATAAAAAAAAAAAAAAAAAAAACCTGGGGATCAGAAGTCCTACATGTTATTTAATGAGCTACTACTGCTCTTCCGAGTTAGACAGTAAGCTAATTTGGTTTAATCTTATTTTTTTTTATTGCTGTAAAAACAAACAAAAAAAACTATGGGAACTCGTGGATGTTTTTTTATTTATTTGTTTAGAACTGGTTTGTTGTTCATTCATCTGGCCACCAGGTGCCGCTAGTGTGCGCTGTGTTTAAAAAGCAGTGGCTAATTTATTTTTATTTATATATTTTTTTAATGAACATTTCTGCTGTTCAGTAAAACTGTTTACTAATCTATTTGCATACTAGTTCAGTTCATGCCTGACTAATATGCATTATTCGGTATTACAGTATGTACCTGAAGTGTCACTTGGTCGTGGTTGTACATAAAGTATGTACATGTTGCCTCTCCTCTGTGCCATTTAACCACAAGCAGAGGAAGTTAAACAGTGGCCTGATTAAAAATGTCGATTTCTTTCTTTCCTTACTTTCTTTCACATTTTTTGAAGCACCAAAATGTTTTAAATTGTATTTGTTGTCCGGTTGCATGGCAATATCTTTGACAGACGAACTAGACACTATTAGCCAGTTTGTTTACACTGCTATATTTGAGATGGTGATAATGGGAATTGGTTTTCCTTTTCTTTCCCCTTGTAGTGATTCACCTGGCTTCATCGTTAACTGTCAACATCCCACAAACAACATACGAATTTCCCCGAGATTCTCCTGCCATTATACCATGCAACTTCATACCCAAGAAATCAACAAACCCTTCGATCATCATCACATGGTCTGCACATCCAGATAATACAGCAGAAGCTGAGGTAATAAACCCATTAAAAAAAAAAATCTTATTTTTTTTTTCTGATAATCTGCATTTAAAACAGCATGTTCATAAAACATGTTCCCATTGAATTATCGCAAACCACTTTTGTGATTGTTTGTTCTATATCCTTTGGTCTTGTAGATGAACATCCTGACCTATTACTACTATTCTTCAAATGCACCTCAACTGGATGTCAGTGAAGCGTATGATCAACGAGCATCAATCGGCGTGGACATTTCTTCTGGCTGGGCCAACCTGACGCTCAAAAGTATAACCGCGAAGGACTCGCGAGTGTTTCAGTGTGATGTTAAAATTCCATCTGACGTACAGGGAACACACACAGACACCACTACTCTTGTGGTTTTGGGTAAGTACAGGGGCTGGGAATAAACAATCTATTGAACCGTAAATATTATGAAAAAATCTAATTCCCAAACCAACCTAACAAATTCTATCATTCTGCATTTTCTTTTAAATTAACAATATAGAATAACAATGGAGAAAATAGAGATGAGTGTAAATTTTCAGTGGAAAAAAAAATCCCACATTTAGAAACGATTTTTTTCAACATGAAATCATGGGTACCATATTTATTGCCAGCCATGATGTAACTTGTTCACCTCCTTTAACATTTCAACACATTTGAGAATAGAAGGGATCTTTTTAAAATTTCAGCATTTGGCCGACTCCCTTAGCCAGAGCAACTTGCTGAGTATTTGAGGGTTAAGGGTCTTTCTCAAGGGCCCACGAGTGGCAGCTTGGTTGTAGTGGTAGGATTTGGCGATCTTCCGGTCCAGAGACCAATGCTTTAGCCACAGAGCTACCACCTCCTTGATTTAATCCTCTTTCTAGATATTTCTAGATCATCCTGGGTGCTCTATTGTGCACGCTCCTATTTGCCTCATCCCACAGGTTTTTAAATTTTTATTTGGGTTGAGGTCTGGGGATCGAGATGGCCATGGGGAGAACTTGATTTTGTGCATGCCGAACCATTTTTGTGTAGATTTCGCCACGTTTTGGTTCATTATGCTGCTGTAAGACCCAACGGTGACCCATCTTCAGCTTTCTGACACGCCACTGGGTTTTGATTTAAAATGTACTGGTATTTCAAAGAGTTCTTTATGCCGTGCACTCTAACAAGGTTCCTTGGGCCTTTGTAAGAGAAACAGACCACAGATTCTTCACCACACTTCAGTGTTTTACACCAGACCCACTTCAAGTGTTTGTTCCCAAAAAGCTCTATCGTAGTCCCATCTGACCAAAGCACACATTTGGAGACCCAGTTGAAGTCCCAGCTTGGAAAACGTCAGACGTTTGTTTGTGATTATAGGTGAGGGTAGTTTTTTGTCCTTGAATGAGACATGCCAAACAGTCTAATTAGCATTTAGATAGTGTTTAATGGTTATGAAGACTTTGGGACCCCAAGATTTTGATGCAGTTCTCCAACAGTGAGTTTAGGAGAATTTATTTATTATAACTTTTTTTTTTTTTATAACTCTCCTCATTGTGCATGGTGGCAAGTTAAACTTGGGTCCTCGTCCAGCTTTCGTCACTGTAACAGTTGTTGTAAACTTCCTCTCACAGTAGATATGTTTTGGAGAGTGGCTATTTGCTTGTAGCCTCTGCCTGTCTTAAGCAGATCAACACTTGAATGGTCTTATTTGAATGGGATATTCTTATGTCTTTCCCATACTGAAGATGTGGATGAGATAAATAGGCCTCTGTGTCATGTCGTATTTATACCACAGGTAAACAGGAAGTGATGAATTATTAATTTTGAGATTTTCTGATCCACCTTTTAAAACTTCAGTTAAAATCATTGATACATTTTTTTTTAATTCACTTGAGATGAAGGTCAAAATATCGAAAACTTTCTGCAATAAAATAAGAATTTATTTTACCGCTTTTAACACATTTTAACCAGGTGTGCCATTAATTGTTGAGGTATATGGATGTTTGTATATATTTATTCTAGAATGAATTAAGGATCGCTGCCTCATTTGTTGTTACACAGCCTATTGCAGTCACCTGTAGATATGCAACTAATCTGTGATTATTCTCATGCATCTCCTCTTGTGAGGCAGTGGCTCCTTCTAAGCCCATCTGCGCCATTCAGGGCACAGCAGAGTTTTACCAGAACATCAGCTTGACCTGTATGTCCGTGGAGGGCACGCCGACACCGACGTACAAGTGGCAAAGATATGATGTCAGTAATAATCCCAAAGATAATCCTCCCAAAGCCACAGATGGTATGTGTATATGCTTTTTATCCTGTATTTTTTGTGTTGATGTTTTTATAGCATCCATTTGTATGTCTAAAAAAATGCTGCCCCCCTGCTCTTTTTGCTATATAACTATCTTGTATCTCTCTCTTTAGTGAATGGAGTTTTGTCCCTTTATAATATTTCCGCGGAGACTAGTGGTTATTACGTCTGCACATCCTCGAATAAAGTTGCCTCCCAATCCTGTAACCTGACTTTGTCCGTCATGCCATGCAAGTATTTTAAATAAATTAAAAAAAAACCAATGTCATACTCGTTTCATGCTATAATATCGACCATTTTTAATATTAATATTTGTGGCATTTTTCCTCACTTTCATGTTTTGTGCTGTCGTTTCCCTCAGACTCTATGAAGCTCGGTTCTACAGCAGGAATAATCGGCGGCGTCGCATTGGCTGTCATACTCTTGATTGTTGTTATCTGTTGCTGTTACCACAGAAGGAAAAAGAACAAGCCCGAAGAGTACACCATGGGGTACGTCATAACTTTATTAAGAAAACTCGTTTATCAAGAAACATATGGAATACACTAAGCAGGATGTATCGGGTCTGATAGCTTAATGGTTGTTTGGGGGTGGGGCTAATTTTAATTTAATAAAATTTTACATTTTACAAACTGTTGCATTTATAACATTTAGCTCTCATTTTATGAAATGTTTTTGTTAAAAAAAAATTTTTTATATATATATATATATATATATATATACATACAATTTTTTTTTTTTTTAACAAAAACATTTCATAAAAAAAAAAATATATATATATATATATATATATATATATATATATATATATATATATATATATATATATATAATATATATATATAATTAGTATTTATTTTTTACGTTTATTTTTTTTTGTTCTCCGCACAGATCACGAGAGCATGTTGAGTTTGGTGATCAGGACCCACTGAAGATTGAAAAGCATGAAGAGAGGCACGTCGAAGGCAAAGCCGACATGCGTGATGAAGAGCGTAGTGATAACCGTGACCAGAAAGATTATGAAACTAGGCAAGGCCGGCCTGACGACCAGCACTATGATTCTGATGACCGCTATGACGACCGCCGATCTGACCGCTATGACGACCGCCGATCTGACCGCTATGACGACCGCCGATCTGACCGCTATGACGACCGCTACGACGACCGCCGTACCGACCGCTACGACGACCGCCGTACCGACCGCTACGACGACCGCCGTTCCGACCGCTACGACGACCGTCGACCCGACCGATACGATGACCGCCGTTCTGACCGCTACGACGATCGTCGCTACGATGACCAGAGAAGTGATTACGATGACAGAAGGAGCGATCGTTATGACGGCCGCCGCGACCCACGTGAACACTATGACGATCGCAATGATGACCGCGGTAGACCCCCAAATGTTCCCGCTAATAAACCCACTAGAAGCTAAGTTAAACTTGCCGGATCCACTTTTTAAAATATGTTTTTAAACTCCTGAATTTTCCCAAAATTATTTGAAGGAGGAAGGGTGTTTTTTTTTTTTTTTTGTTTGTTTAAGAACAGTTTGTGTTCTGCTCGTCTGAACATTGCTTTGTTGCCTTTCCCACCTTCGACTGTATGGTAGAAATATAAAATATTTTATACATCACATGTAATCTATATCGGGCTTTTGGGTGATGGGTCATTATGGTGTCTAAAATTGAATGTTTTACTGTGGTATTAATAACCAAAGTTTAAAATGGCTCTAGATGGTCTTGGGTTGTATAATTTGGGTCGTATGAGATATAACTACAAAATCAATAATTACGCCCATTCTATGGCTTCCCTGGGCCATGAAAAATTTTTTTTGTTGTTTTGTTCTGGACTTTACGTTGCTAATAAATAAATGCTGATGTTTTTATTTTTATTTGTTTTGTTTTTTTGTCATTCCCTTTTTTAATAAGTATATTTAAGTACACATATTTTGTAGTGCTTTTTGAACAAGGAAAATGAACTGGATATTATCAAAAGGAATAATAAGTATGGCAAAGGACGGATGGTCAGGAAGGAAGAACCAGGAGCGCAAACAGTTTCACTGGAATTATTATTATTTTTTTATTGTTTGTTTAATTATAGAGAGAATTATACACACACACACACACACACACACGGAGGCAGGTACACAAAGTCTCCACTCTCCATGCGTCTCTCTCCCTAGGCCTCATTCTCTCCTCCTCTAAAACTTCTCTCGCTCACTACAAGAGAGAAATATGATCAGCCAAGTCACAACAGGTTTGTGATTCTTACCAATTGTCTACCAATTGCGCTCTGCTATACCCCTCAAGTCTGAACTCTGTCCCCTGGTTTTTATGAATGAGAATGTTAAGGGGTCCTTGCAGTTGTGAATTCTCTGATTAGGATAAAGCACTTCAAATTCAAATTCAAAATTCAAATTTTATTGGTCACATACACAGTCATACACAGTATGATACGCAGTGAAATGCTTGGGCAGCTGCCCTGACCTCAAGAGTGGATTGTTTTACCAAATCCAAAAAATACAGAATTTACAAAATAAATACAAATATAAAGTAAAATATAAAAAATATAAAATATAGAATAGACTTTAAAAAAGAGAGAGAGAAAAATGCAAGAAAACCAGAAGAAATCTGTGTGCAAACAACAAAGTCCAGGTTTGTGCAATATGGTTGCTTATAAAGTGGTATACCATCACTTGCTGATGGTAAATGTCCCATTAACCACTACAGTAAAGTAAAAGCCAGTGACCTTTGTCAAGAGTTTAACATTGCAATTTGTGCTGCTTGGTCAAGTCATTTCAACCATGTACAGTAGGGAATACCATCAGGCATCAGGCAAAAGAACACAAAACACAGGGCTACACTGTGGGCTAACTGGGGCTCAGAGTAACGTGCACATTGTGTGACACGAGTTAACATTCATGCTAAATTGCCCCTAACCCCATATCTGTTCAGTCATATGAGTGAGATAAAAATGGCAGTCTTTCTGGATCAGGGTGTCTGACAAATAATATAATGTATAAGATTTGTGTTCGTTTAAATGACTAATCCATATTATATGGAATTGTTTTAGCAGAAATTGGCTTTTTGATTTTGTGTGTGCCATCCTATGAGGAATGTAAACCTCTACAATTGGGCAAATAATAATAATAATAATAATAATTAATAATAATTATAAATTTAGTTGCTTAGAACCGTGTGCGTATCCTGTTTGACTTCTTCCAACATCTCGACTTTGAGAACTAAACTGAGAACACAATGTCTATATACCGTGCCTCATGCCAGGTGCCAATGTAACTAACTTCCCCTGTCAGGAATTTTATTGTTCCCTTTTATCAGCTACTATTGTTTTCCTTTATGCTTACATTTAAGAAACACCCTTGAAACATTTATATTGAGATGCATTCTCAAAGTAATTGATTACTTGAGGTTGAACAATAGTGTAGGCTTTTGTACTGACTCACCGAATCCTAGTCTACTCTAATTTACCGTAGTGCACTTCATATCCAGCAGAGGGGTTGTTTGGGACACAGACCACGCCGAGGTCCTGATTGCACACAGTCCCGTTACTCCACACAAACACACACACACACACACAGCGGAGGATGAGGCGAGGGGAACGGAAACATGTCCACCACTTCAGTTCGCATTATAACTCTTCTACTGTGAAAAACATGGTTTTACTTCTGGCCTGGTGGATTTCAGTAATAACTTTTACAGGTAAGTGAGTTTCTGCTTTGTTGCTGGTGTTCAGAGAACACACACACACACACACACACACACACACACACACACACACACACACACACACACACACACACACACACACACACACACACACACACACACACACTGTGCCTTTCGTTAACAGACTCCATGGTTCAAACACGGATCTTTGGTCACGAATAGCTTCAGAAACAGAAGTCCAGGCTTCATACAGACTACAGTGTTTCTGTTCATGACACGCACACACTGATTTAGTTTGTTTTCAAACTAATCATTATTACACAAAGGACTTGCATTATAAATATACAGCGGTTTAACTGGTAAACAGGTGTTTCGGTGTTTCGTTGTTCATATTAAGTACCTTTATAAACCAATTCATTGCATTTAGGACTTTAATGTGACTCTAATAAGATGAAAAAGCTGAATTTTACCATCAAACAAACTTTACCAAAGTCTAAAAACATTTCTTAAGTAGAAATACTTTTCAAAACGTTAATACATGCATGCTTATAAGTAAAAGACCATGAATTCCAGTGCACCTACTAGGATTGTACATAGTGAAATATTTTGTACTGCATTAATATCACCTTTTATACTCTGACTTATTCTAACTGTATATAGACTTACATTGATTATACTTACTTTGACCTTTTTTTGGGTTCTTGCGTCAACCTTTCCACTTTATTTGACCAGGCAATTAACCTTTAAAGTATAATATAAAAATAGTAACACAAAGTCCTGTTACAGTTATAATGTTGAGAAATGTCCTATAGAAAGTATGTCTGTGTTTGGTGGACCTCTGTGACATCTTAAAAGTATAATAGTATTACCATATATCAGTCAATCAGTCCATCCATCCATCCATCCATCCATCTTCACACTTACATATGTATAAAACATTATATTACAACTGTAATCTGTAACATCTGTGTTAAGAGAAAGCTACAACTACACACACACACACACACACACACACAGCTGCATAAGCATTTCGACTTATTATTAGCATTTCGACTAATTGATAGTTAAGATGCTTAGTTAAAGATACGCATTACTCACAGCAAAGTGGCAAAAAATATATTTATGAATGTTTATAGTACTCCGTAAAATAAGTTTCTATTTGCTGATATAATAAAGTTCCACTAGGCGTGTACTAGGTCATTAGTAAAGTGGCGTACTGATGTGTGAGTTTTATATAACACTTCATCTCAATACTTCTTGCCAGGGCACTGGAGCCAGTTTGGTCACGCAAGACCACACGTACTAGATAACAAAATTAAAATTTGTATCTAATAATGACACTCATTTATCACTCATCCTAGCATCTATTAGCGGAATGTTGCTCCACCTGACCTCACATATCTGACTCGCTTCTGAGACTATAAATGGCGAGTGTCTTTGTAATCAGCGGGGGTGAGAAAGTACACCTTTCCTCCCGCTCAGATCAGGGCCAAATTTGCGGTCTTGACTCTTGGTCACGGATGACTGTGGTTTCTGTGGGATTCAAACGTATTATCACCACATCTGCTATTCACTGACTCGACGTACAGTATGTTTCAGGCTCCTGTCAAAACTGTTAATATAAATGATCAGTCATTATCATTAATACGTTGAGATTTTCGCTAATCAGACCACAATGATTTCCGGAAAGCAGAATTATGAGGTTAGTTCAAATTTAGGTTCATATTTTAATGAGTCAGTACATTTCCTGTAATGGAAAAAGAACACAAGTTTCGTTAATAATGTTAATAAAATTAACACCAAGCTACCACCCTTGGGTCCTTGGCAAGACCTTTAACCCTCTGTACTCCAGGGGTGCCGTATCATGGCCCTGACCCTGCGCTCTGACCCCAGCTTCCAAACAAGCTGGGATATGCAAAGAAAAAAATGTCACTGTGCTGTAATGTATCTATGACAAATTAAAGACTATTCTATTCTATTCTAGTGCCGTTAAAGTGGTTCAAACTGGCTTAATGAATTTTATTTTTGAAACATTCTTTTATGAAATACTAAAATGATTGATTAATGAGTAACATTTCTAAATACAAATATCTGTATAATACAATTAATTTTTTATGAATACAAAAAATGCATCATGAACTGGCGTGTCATATCAAAGTCTCAAAATGACAAAATAACCTGTGAGATTATTCGCTTCCTTTTTATTAAAAAAGTACTTTAATGATTAATAATTATGTTCAAATTAAGCAGCTAATGTGATGATTTAACACAAAATGTATTAGATTTATAAGGTAAAAACATATTTACAATAATCATATTAAGCAAGGGGCACGTCTCGGCCATGTGTGTGTGGAGTTTGCATGTTTGCCCCGTGCGTTGATTGGCACCTTGGAAAACTGTCCCTAGTGTGTGAATGTGTGTGTGCCCTGTGATGGGTTGGCATTCCATCCAGGGTTTATCCTGCCTTAATGCCCATAGACGCCTGAGATAGGCACATACTCCCCGTGACCCGAGGGAAAATCGGGTAGAAGATGAATGAATGAATATTAAGCAAGTTCTATAGTCCGTAACATTGTGAGTAAAAGAATCTCGTTCAAATATTTTTAGTGTAACTCGCGTCACTTCTGCCAAATCGCTAATAATGGAAGTCTACTACAGAAGTTAATCAAGCACTACATACACAAAAGTATTGGGACACTTTAACAGTAGCCATGTGTGCTTCTTCCTAAAGCTGTTACCACAAAGTAACAGGTGCACAATTGTGTGCGTAAGTCTCGAACTAGGAAACCCAAACCTATTCTGCCAAGTGAGCTCAATGAAGATACGATTTACATGAGTTGGATTGGGAGATCTTGAGTGGCCTTGCTATTGAACTTTGACCTCACCCCTACTGAATACCTTCGACATGAATAGGAATACTGACTGCACTAATCCTGTGGATGAATGAGCAAAATTTCCTCAAGCACACGGCAAAGTCCAGCAGAACGTCTTTGGAGCAAAGTTTGTTATTACAGAAAATGGGGACTAAATGTGTCCACGGATTTACAAATAGTGCTCAGTGATGGAATTCCCTGTGCACACCAGGTGCATCTCACACCCACTGCTACTGCTATCCAGAAATATTCCAATTTTTTCCTCATGGCTCATCCACACATGGCTTAGCCTTCCCACTCCAGATGTTTCTAGGCGGGTGTGTTTTCGTAGAGCTTCCCCCCGCAATGTGATAAGGATTATAATTATATACAGAATCTCAGCAGCTCAAAGGGGTGTGAGTGGGTCAGTATAATCTGTCTGCAATGTCTATTCTGTTTATAGATGTATTTTTAAAATGTCAGGAACCTCTTGACAAATCAACAACCATTAACCTGAATAGGTCTCTGCCAGACTTGGAGCTGTGTGGGGCTGTTGTTGAATGTGGCCGCTCGAATGTTAATAAGCACGTCTCAGCAGTGGCGTAATTGTGCGTTTTATCAGACACGGCTGAGTAAGAGGGTAGAAGCTGCGTCAGCTTGTTGTGTTTTCTTTTTTTTTTTTTTTTTTTTTGCATTTCAGCCTATACCTACACATTATTATGTATGTTGTGTACTTTCTTGTTCTCTTCATCCTGTGCAGTTCAGGCTTCGACTGACTCTCCCTTTTCAGTTTTGCGAATGTTTGCTTTTTCTCCTCTTTCACATTCTGACCTCTTCTACTACCGTCAACACATGCTTTTACTGTCCCACCCTGACTCCCTATTGCTTTGCCTTCTTGACAGCCTTGTTTTTTCCTCTCCGTTTGCTTTTGAAGTATCTCATAATTCGTAGACCTGCCCCCTTTGCCCTGCACTCTTCAGTCAGTCAACTCCGATAATTTCACTGCCTTTTCTGTCTCCATATATAGTGTGTATTTCTTTTGAGACATGCATTTATCGTTTTTAACTGCCAACACTCTGTAGTGAAAACGTTTTTTGTAGACACCTGACCGTGACATGCATATGTATAATTGTATGCCAGATTGAATTCTTTGTTGCTTTTGAGAAAAGCTCAATTCTTGTGGAAAAGATTTCAACTAGAGCTATTAATTCAGCTATAAAGCTTTTTGTGTGGTCGGGTACTGAGGTTATATGAGGAGGTGTACCAGTGGTGTTGAGGTCAAGTTCTGTCCTGGAGTTCCTTCACACCAACCATAGCAAACCAAGACACTGGGGCTTTGTAATGCTGGAACATGTATGGGATTCTTAGTTTTATGGACCAAAAATTGTAATGCGTATTCAGTAGTTCGGTACATATCCTGGGATGAGTCACTTATTGGTTACAGTTCGTTACAGTTAAGGGGAAGAAATGGTTTTATTTTTATTTTTAATTTTTTAAATGTTGTTTTCCTTTGTTATTAACTGTTGTGTTAATCAGCTATCTTTCTATCTATATAGATAGATAGATAGATAGATAGATAGATAGATAGATAGATAGATAGATAGATAGATAGATAGATAGATATCAACAACCATTAACCTGATATATGGTTGAAATGACACTCGAATCTTTGAAACTGTAAAACCTTTTTTTTTTTTTTTACTTTTTTAAACAATTTGAAACTTCTTGGTGTATATATCAAATTAAATAATAATTCGAATTAATGCAATTCACTGTTGAGCAATTTGAGTAATTTGAGTAATTTAATGAAAAGCCACAAAAGTAATTGAGTGCATTGAATTAAATAGATGGATCAATGTAATTTAATAGTTAGCATTTGTTAAACACCATATGCTTTTATAAGTTTGTCTGTCTGTTTTCCTTTTTTTTCTTAACATGAAGAATTCCATTTTTTTTACTTACATGTTCTACTTATTTCAGCATACTTTATTAAATGTCTACATATTAATACATGCAAAATATTTCTTTTTACTCCTTCTGTGTTTTATTCATTCATTCATTTGCTTTCTTGACAAGTGGAATTGTGAGGTTGGAGAAATTTGTTCATAAAAATGCTAAATAATCCATATTGCCGTAAAAACGTAAAAAAAAAATGAAATGACTGACCAAATTCACTCAACGTGTGAAGGTGAGACTTTCTGTGCCCTATACAGAAATTCCTGTACCAAACAACACGACATCTAACATAGTTTTGTTATTCCGATTTTGTGGCAAGAGTTTGAGGAAAGCTCACATATGCAAAGCAAATCAGAAAATCTGAGTAATGCATTAGAAATTCTCTTTAAATAAATAAACTTGAAACACACTTATTGTTGTCTTCTTCCCCCCCAACCCCACAGCTGTGCCATGGTGTGAGGCGGTGCAGGTGCAGATCCGGGACAGCGAACGGTTCGCCATGCTTTTCCAGTCAGTGGTTTTGCCGTGTCAGTACACGAGCACCTCGACCCATACGCCGGTGGTGCAGTGGTGGTACAAGTCATTTTGTCGCGACCGGACACGTGACTCGTTCAGCTTTCCTGTTTCTCTTGGAGTCAGGGGGTCGGAACTCGGGCCCACATCCCATCTGGACTGTAGTGACAGCAGCCGGACGGTTCGGGCCGTGGCCTCCGGGCAGGGATCCTCTCTCACCATTGCTGAATACTACAAAGACAGGGACATCTCCATTATAAACAGTAATATGTTGTTTTTTATTCTGCTCTAGCCTGTTTTTAGTGTCACGATCAGCAGCACCTAAAAGAATGTATAATTTAGTGCCTACAAGTTTGTTCCTTATAATTGAATGTTTGTCCCTAATGAGTGAGCCAGTGTCGACTGTTGTAAGGAAAAAGGCACGCGAAAGGGAAACTCATCCTCATTTAGGTAGCAGCGAATGTCTGTTCATTACAGTTCATTACTGAAATCACTGTGAGTAAACGTGTTGCATAATAACTTTGTTCTTGCAGTCCCAATAATAGAGAATGTAAATTGTCAGTCCTTGTATGTGGTAATGTGTGACCAGCAGAGGTGGCAATAACGGAGTACAAATTCTTACGTAGAAATTTTGTGTATTTATACTTTACTGGAGTAATTATTTTTCAGCCGACTTTTTAATTCTACTCCTTACATTTTCACGCAATTATCTGTACTTTCTACTCATTACGTTCAAAAATAGCCTCCTTACTCCATTATTTAATTTCTTCTCCTTTTCATTGTCATCATTCAAAAAAAAACCCTATTCAGATAAATCAATCCATCTGGATAGAGTGAATGTGATTGGATGAGATATAAACATATATCATTCTGACACCCTATTGGTTTGTACGCAATCCATTGCACCTGGACGTGATACAAATCATGTCACACTCCAGCAAGGACACCACCAGTGTTGGGGTCGTTACTCAGAAAAGATTATTTCTTAAAAGTAAAAATGATTTCTTTCTTATTTCTCCACTATTGGCTCATTTATCAAACGGGTGTTTTCACTTCGTCCTCCGATAATTAAGCTACAGTAGGGAGTTCAGTAGAGAGACGTTTGAATAAATTAGCGATTGTGATTAGCAAGGCCTACAATTTTGTTTTTATTGATGTATTTTCCTTTAATTACTTTTACTTTTAAACTTTAAGTAGTTTTGAAACCAGTATTTTTACACTTTTGAGTAAAAAGCTTGAGTTGATACTTCAATTTCTACAGACGTCTTTTTAAACCGCAGTATCTATACTTCTACCTGAGGAATGAAGGGAAATACTTTTCACACCAGTGGTGACGAGTGGAATGCATCCTTAAAGATATACAGTACATGATTATGTTATAATGGTTTATTGGTACTCATATGTGTACACCATAAATATAGTGGTGACTGTGTATTGTGGTATTTACTGTACCATTATTAAATGTTTTTGGATTTTGGTCTCCCCTTTTGGTCCTAATTGGACGATTTCTAAAGATTTGTAGATCATCATCTAGTAAAAAAATGTTTATCAGAAGATTCTTGGCTAAAAGTTGATTGTAGCTATATTGTATTGTAACTAAACATTTATCAGACATGTAGCAGGTGGTAGCATGGGTAAAATGGGTCTATAATAGGAAACCGCAAAAAATGCTTCGGATAATGCTCCTATAATAATAATAATAGGCTCAGATTAAAATGAAAAGGCAGTTTGACGGTCTGTACCGTTTCACCGGTGTGTATAGCCACAGTAAAATCCAGCAAATGAGGCGTTTGGCTCTGTTTCAAGTGCACTTAGCATTCTTAACAGTACTGCTGGAGATATCTGACATTAAATCGTCCCCTCACATTGTAGAGCCGTTTTTGTTCGCGTAGTCTTAAACCCATAGTTTCACTTTTGTCTCAGTTTTGTCTCTTTTATTGAGGATATTTATGGGCAGTGGTTCCTCTGGTGAATTCACAGCTATGCTCAAACATGCCAAGCTGGTGCTTTTGCATTGCTTAGGATTGCACTGTCAGACTTACATTACTGGACATGTTGGAACTCTATGCAGTTTACTTAGAGAGAGTTTGTAGTGTTTTTATATTGCTATGATTATCATGGATATTGGAAATGGATGGTTTATGGTTTAATAAATACGGTCAGCGAATAAATGATGACTAGATGTTCAGCTAGTTCCTTGCATACAGGGAATGCATCGGGCTGATGTTTAGGGAGGTATCCCACACAAGAGATTAACTGCTGTAATCTATTATGTCTGGTAGCTCACAAAAACACAACGCCTTCTTGGAATGTAAAACTGCAATGTCAGAATCTCATTGTCTACAAGATTTTTCAGTATAAAGGTATGAGAATACCATAGAGCGTTTTAAACTTTAAAATATGTGTTGGTCCTTCTCCATGTCACTATTGAGTTACATACATTTGCAGTCACTTTTAGGCGATTGATTAACAGCATACTAAAAAACTCTACTCTATGTCATTAGGATCACTATGGGAAATCCCGTAATCCTGTTAGAGCATTGTTAGAAATCCTTAACGGTTCAACATGCTATGATTCGAAACATTTTGTAGACAATTTAAATGTAACTGCAAAGTAGATAAATAAATAAATTAACAAACAATTCTTAGCTCTCCCAGCTGCACTTCAGTTCCCTACAGGAAAGGCTTTCCATTGTAATGCGGAATGTTTCCTTTTCCTGAAATAGGCCTGTTTACTTATGATGAGGGAGGATCTGAGGTGCCCCCACTGCTTCACATGCATTTAACTGTCACGACATTCCATCCTCCTCCTTCTTGTCCTCTTTCTCA
>JACRUU010000022.1:4382338-4602338 GCA_030449085.1 Kryptopterus vitreolus
CTAATAACGAGTATACGAGTGTTCATTGAGAAAGCAGAGGCTTTTAGGAAAACATAAGCCCTTTACAGATGGAGAAATAGTAAAGGAGTGCGTATAGAGGCTGTATGTGTATGTGTATACATGGGTTCTTATATGTTCTTGAGTCACCAAACCCGCTTTCACCTTTGAGGCATAAACACAATCTTTACTTCTTTACAATACAATAGCACAGATCCTGTAAGTACTACATGTTATGGGGCAAGGTGGGGTCTCACTGGATCGGTTAGTTTGGATATTTATGATAAATGTTCATCGATAGGTACAGGAAACTCTTCTATACCCTACAATGAAATTCTTACTCTGGAAATTTACCCAGCAGGCAATAGCAAGAATGGTTAGGACAAAAGGCATAAATTCCATGTTCACGCCATTAATATGTGCATGTATAAATGTGTAGTGTGAATTAGGCTTCGGTAAACACCTTGGTTTTTGAGTTATGGTTTGCTACAGAAATTAAGTACCAAAATGTAAAACTTAAAAAACTTTGCTTGTTTTTTTTTTTTGTTTATTTTTTTATTAATGTAGTTTATTGTTATCATATCTTATTATATCTAATCAGTTCAAAATTATTTTTTATTATATTGATTGAGTGATCATTTAAATGGGCACAAATTAAATTCATTAAATAAATGGAAACAGTTCATGATTGCTGGACCCCTTTTGGAGACTACAGATTGCATTATACTTTAACAAATGTCTGCATTCTATCCATCCTTCAATCATTCATTCACTCCCGTGTTATGTGAAATTGCCAGGATTTTCTTCTTTTAAAATAAATTTGTGAATAAAATGCTAAATAATCCATATTGCTAGATTGTTGTAAAATCAGTAGGGGCCTCTATTTTGCGCATGCACTGGCACTACAAATCGTACTTCTAATACCGATCGAGTGTGTGTTTTTGTGCGTGGGTGTTTGTTTGCGTGCCTGTGTGTGTGTTTGTGTGTGTGTGTGTGCATTTCCAAACAATCTAGCAGCTATCTGTAGTCTGTGGCGTTATCCTCCCAGGATCTTTAGAGCTTTTGTAGTCTAGTCTTGTTTTTTTTCTAGTTTTTTGCTTCTTCCAGTGCAAGTGACTGAACTGTCTGATCACATACAGACTGTTACATCCCACCTCTTGACAGGTGGCAAGCAATAGACAATAAATGTAATTTACACCTGTTAGTGTTTTCTTATTGCTATGGCAATAAAAACAGTATAAAGTCGTATCCTTAACCGAGAAATACATGGAAATCAGAAAAGATAGTGTTGGAGTAACCGGTACAGTTAAGAGCAAGAAACTAGTGATGAGTGATGAGGTAACTATAATTATGGCTAATAATAGATCACAAGTGAGGATCTGACCATTCTGTCATCTAGTGGTTTTGTTAATAGGAGTGATATCTGTTGAGTACAGTCAGGATACATGGGGGAGAATATGAGGATGCGTTTAAAATGTACGGTTGTAAATGATTGTGAATACGGAAACTCCAGGTTGAACAATATAGGAAAAGTATGGTACACACTGATAACCCAACATTACATGTTTTGCTGTATGCATACATTTTCTTAAAGAAAGTGAATATTGCAGCAGTACGGTCTATGTTCCTTGGATGAGGAAATGCAGATGTTACGAGGATCACTGTTGGCCTTCAAAGTTTTATTAAAACAATGTGGGTATCTATCCCTGACTGTTATAGGATTTATATATATATATATATATATATATATATATATATATATATATATATATATATATATATATATATAATGGGCTATTACCCTATATTCTCACATTATTATGAAATTCAAGCTAATATACTACTCGCATTATCATACAAAATATACCAATATACTTACATTATTATGTAATATGAGCCAATATACTAACATTATTGCAATATAAACCAATATATACATTTTGATGTAATATATACTAATATGCTTAAGGGGAAACTGGGATATAAATGCATAAATTCACATTATTGGCATCCTGGCAGTGTCCAAATGTATCATACGCTACGCATACATACTTACATATGTTTTTTTGTTGTATCCCTGTCGTCTTAAGACAGAAAAATCTATCAAGTGGAACCTTTGTAAATCGCACATATGATGTCTCATATGATGCACGTATGATGCCTCTTTAAAATCAGTGGGCAAATCTGGTGTATATTTTTTAGCAATACGTGTGTTTGTTTTTAGCAGTAAGTGCGTATGTATGTTGTGTGAATGTGAGTAATCATACTGGGTTCTTACAATGTGTATTATTGACAAAGTTATAATGAATTACAGTGAATTTTTGCCAGTGTATATCCATTATGCTCTAACTGAGTTGAAGCAACAGTTTGGATTTATCGATGACACGTTACCTTCATTAACACAATCATGCATGAAGTAACCCAATATATGCACACTAGAGCACAAATTGTCGATCTTCCACAGGTAGGTCATCTTTCTTCTTTCTTCTTTCGTTTTCTGCTGCATGCACCAGCCACCAAATTCTTGCCAACACTCTTTTCAAATCTTATCCTGCACCTCTTTTTTTTTGGCTGATTAACCTCTGCTCCTCTTCCTCCTCTCCTTCTGTCCCTTTTCTCTCCAGGTCAGACAAGTGTGGCTGATGATCTCCTGCCTGAGATAGATCTGGAGTTTATGCCAGGTATGGGTTCTTCCCACCTGCCTTAGTCTGTCACACCTAACGTTCTTCATCATGTCTGCTGTGGCTTCTGTGTACTGTTGTAATGATCATTAGATGTAATACAGCAGGTTGCAGACCTGCATTTGATAATGGATAGATGATAGCTGATATTCAGATTAACTCACAGGTGTACGATTTGCTGCAAGGTGCAGGATGTTTTCCATCACATGGATTTCGGCAAAACTTACTTTGCAAAAATTCCCCTGAACGAGTTTTTTTATGCAAAGCCAAACATTACATTATATGGATAAAAGAAGTGATATTTGATGCTTTTACTCTATAAAGTGTTACCACAAAGATAGAGATGCAATTGTGTAGGATGTCTTTGCATTACTAAAAGACCCAAATCCTTGAAGATATGCTCTACATAAGTGGGAATGAAAATGGCCAGCAACCCTGCTGAACACCTTTAGGATGAACTGGAATGTGTTAACATGCTATTTAATGTTTTAAATAACATTAAATAATGAAGCTGCGGTCAGTGTTTTTTTTTTTTACTAAAAGTCGGATCCTGGGAATATTAATAGCTTTTCTCCTAATTAACCACCACCCAATGTCTTAATACAGAAAGCAATGTTAGTACTCAGCGGTATGATCATGTAACTTCGAGCTGACTCATGAAGCGCAAACAGAATTTTGAAGCATTAGTCATAGATAACATTACTTAATAGGGAGTCTTATCTTATGCTTACTTATGACTTATTAGAGGTTGCGTATCTCATGCTTTATATTGCATAATAAGTATTTTGGTTTATATCCTATAAATAATGTGACTATCGGTTTATATCCCATAATAATATAACTTTATTCATTTATATTGCATAATAATGTAAGTATCTTAGTTTATATCCTATACATAATGTAAGTATAATGGTTTATATCTCATAATAATATAGGTTTATTAATTTATATTTCATAATAATGTAAGTATAGTGGTTTATATCTTATAAATAAGGTGAGTATGTTGGTTTATGTCCCATAATAATGTAAGTTTATTCGTATAAATAAGTATATGTTGGTTTATTCCCATAATAATGTAAGTTTATTCATAGTAATGTAAGTATAGTGGTTTATATCTGATAAATAAGGTCTGTGCATTGGTTTATATCCCTTAATAATATAAGTATCTTGATTTGTATCCTAAAATAATGTGAGTATATTGGATTATGTCTCATAATAATTTAAGTATATTTGTTTATATCCTATAAATCAATGGTTCTCAAACTGTTTCTGCAGGTAGCCCACTTGTCTAGGGTGAATCCTTTTGAGGCCCCCAAAAGAAATCACATGATGCAAAACATCCCCAAACATACAATTTTACTTTAAAACGTTAGCGTTTTTTTCATATAAGCCTCTTCTATGTTAACCTTCTCAACTGAGACACTTCATACCCTATCTAAATACGTATATATTTTAAAGAGTAGGCATTTTTCAGCATTTTTCAGCGAGTTCATTGCTAACTGTGTGTGTGTGTATATATATATATATATATATATATATATATATATATATATATATATATATATATATATATATATATATATATATATATATATATATATATATATATATATATATATATATATATATTTCCTAAGATGGAATCTAGAATTTCATCTGGTGGCCTCCAAGGGGTCACGGCCCCCAGTTTGAGAACCAGTTGTAATTCACTCTGGATAAGAGCATCTGACAAATGCTGTAAATGTATGATGTTTATATCACATAACAATGTGAGTATATTGGTTTGTATCCCAAAATGATTTATGTATAGAGGCTTAAACATAATAGTTTAAGTTTATTGGTTTATATCGAAAATAATATCAGTATATTGGTTTGTATCGAGTAATCTGATTATATGTTTAAATCCCACAGTAGTGTTAATATATTGGGTTATATCACATAATAATGTGAACATCTTGGTTTATATTGCACAATACTTATGGAATAATTCCAGAATTCCAGAATTTGTGTTTCATGTACTATAAATTGTAAAGGAAATTGTAGGCTTGGTTCATTTCTGTCCTTGAGTTAATCTGACTGCTTGTTCAGTGTTATCAAAACCTCCACGGTTCTCTCAGAGTGTTCCGATTGTGTTTGTAGACATAATATATCAACCGTTTTCCTGATTATTTCCTTCATTTACGTGTATGTTTATGTCATCATTTCGTTATATGTAAATACTACATGTTTGTGGAATAACTATTCTTATTTTAACACGATTGATACCTTCTTCCTTTGGAAAGCATTGGAACTGACACTTTATTTTATATGCTTATCGATATAATGGCCTGAATTCATGACCTTATAATATACAACCATTTTTAGACAGGATATGAATCGAAGTTCTAAGGTAATTCAAAAAAATTTAAATTCCAAGAAATATGGATTTCAAAAATGGCTTAGAGCTGAATGTGCTTTGAAATGCCCCTTCAGTGTTTAGGGGATGATCACCAGTGCTATAATTATCAGACTGTAATAATCTTCCTTATTATTCAGGAAATATACACTATACGGACAAAATATTGTGGACCTGACTGTGAGATTTGCATGTGCTTTCTGAAAATGTTATTCCATGTTTGCTGTTATGCCGCCACTCTTTTAGGAAGACATTCTAGTAGATGAAGGGTGGTTGTATGATCTCATTCAGCCATGGGGGGGTTGCAAAGTCAAGTACTGATGTAGGTGAGGCGTGGACGCCTAAGCTGCAGGTCTATAGGAGGCTACTCAATGTCTTCCACACCAACCCATGTAAAGCATTTCATCATAGAGGTGGCTTTGTGCACCTGTGTGTTGTTCCATCAAAAGGCTTGGGTCTGCTCATTCAAGTGAAGTTCAAATATGAATGCTGTTATACATAAATATGTTGTAGACCATAATTTTCTCTGTGGAGCACATCAGCATTATGGTTGCCCTCTATAACTATAAGACGGTATGTAGTCTTTGATGAGTGACACCGCCTCATAGCACACAAAACATACCACTTTTTCTCCTTGAAGCACAAACATGTATTCTCTTTCGCATCTTAGAAGTGCCTTCTGTCTGTTTAATGCTTAACGGACATTTAGGGATAATTTGCAGAAATGTCTCAGTTTTGGTGTTTGGAAAAATCATCCTTGGAAAACACTTATGTGGGATACACTGCAAGGTAAAGGCAGGATGCTGTCACTTTTTTATATTTACAGCATTTGGCAGACGTCCTTATCCAGAGTGACTTACAACTGAGCAATTGAGGCCCATTATTGGTAGTTTGGTGGTGGTGGGATTTGAACCTGAGATCTTCCAGTCAAGAGGCCAATGCGTTAATCACTGAGCTACCACCTCAGTTTGCGGGAAAAAGTCGCATGCATTGTGGGATATGTAGTTTAGTGTTGCCTTGCCTTATTTTAAGGCAAACACCAGCTCTTGTGGGCATAAAATGATGTGACGGGCCACATTCGGCCCACAGGCCTTTAGTTTGACATGTGTAATAGACCAAAGCCGTGGTAACGTTTTTGGAGAAGAACCAAAATTTATATCCATATAATGTATATTGTGTACGTGTGACAAGGAAAAGGAGTTTTGTAAGCCATTTCATACACACACATACAGTACGTATGTGTGTGTTTTTGTGTGTGTGTGTGTCTGTGTGGTTTGACTGCTGATGCAAAACCGATCCATTGGTTTTTAATCCCAACACTGCGCATTTTCTTTCAGAGTGGGTATTTGTGGCAGTTGTAGTCCTGGGTAGTATCCTGTTCTTCGTCCTGGCGGGTGTGTGCTGGTGTCAGTGCTGCCCTCATTCCTGCTGCTGCTACGTGCGATGCTGTTGTTGCCCCGAAACCTGCTGCTGTCCTCGTCATTGTGAGTACTTAGCTTCCACAGAATTGGGCATAATCACCATGTAAAGTTCTCTTCCCGCATACATGAGCTCATAGACTCCCACCATAGGTTAGTGTGTGTGTCTGACTCACATGCTAATGCAACACAGCATAATGCGAGCCTCATGTGTCATCTAAGCTCTTTGCAAATTAGGCAATGCAACACATACACACTATTGGTTCTAATTAGCAAACTGTATGCCATGTGTGGTAGCTTTCAACTTTGGTAGCTATCTGTAATTAGTTGTGGCAGTGTGTATCAATTGTTTCTCTCCAATCATACCATGCTATTTTAAAAAGAAAGGAACACCTTTTGCATTTTAAAAATGTTTGCGTTCGAATGTATTTAAGTATCATTAGTCAATCTATGAGCACATTTGTTAATTGCAATTCAGTGTTCCATTTGCTTTCTCATCTTTGAGAGGGCTTTTGATAGTTAGACTCACTGAGCGTACTTTTACTCCACGTGATCTCTGCAGGGTTACGATTGTGATCAGGGTTTCATTCAACACAATTTATAGTATAGCAAGTTGTGGCATAAAAGCCAGCACGGTTACACATGTGATTTCCAATTTAATACAGCAGTTCCTTAAATAAGAAGGTAATATTAAGAGATTTCGTTACCTATTTTAATTCTGTGTCAAATACAAAAATAATTACAGACAAATCCGCAGCACTGAGAAGTATAGTAGTCTATAACGCATATCACGACCCCAAAATTTTGCGTTTCACGTTTTATATGGAACATTCGCCAAAGAGACCAAATGTTCCTGAATATTAGGAATCACATTGTAAACTGTTTACAAACAAATTTTATTTTAAAAAATCTAATACATATTATTGTATTAT
This sequence comes from Kryptopterus vitreolus, assembly GCA_030449085.1. Taxonomy (NCBI): domain Eukaryota; kingdom Metazoa; phylum Chordata; class Actinopteri; order Siluriformes; family Siluridae; genus Kryptopterus; species Kryptopterus vitreolus. Next base: position 4,389,762 of record JACRUU010000022.1, read on the forward strand.
TCATACTAAGTAATAAATAAAGTACAGTACATAGAAATATATTAAAAGAACCATCCCATGCCAAGATTCAAGACAAGTTGATTCATGGTTTATTCTAGTGATTGTTTATTGCTTAACTGTTAATTGTATACTGTTCTTAAATGTTATTAATGTTCTTTAAATGTGTTTTTATACATTATTTGTTGATTATTTATGTGAATTAGATGCAGTACTGTACATTACATGTACTGCATTTATAATATGAAGTACAAACATGCATTGAAGCAAAATCACTATTTAACTACACACGAAGCATTGCGTGAAAAGGAATAATAAAGAAGAGTCTTTTGAATGGGTGATTAATTCAGTCGCAATGACTCACTGATTAAGAGTGGCTTTACTGACGATTTCAGTCAGGATCTCATTTTTCAGTATCCAATGTTCTATGTTTACAAATATCAAAGGATTATTTATGAAATCGCATCTAGCATTACATGTAAAGCTGAGCTACATTAGACAGCATGTGCAATACATTTAAACTACACTTGAGATGCAGCTTCTTTTCTCTCTCTATTGGAAAGATGAAATTTGTTGATATTAATATAAACATTTTAGGAGTCAGCTGTATGTGGTGCTCTTTAATGTACCAGGACAGTAATACCCTCAGAAAAATATAGCTATTGATATATCTATATCACCCCCTTAGTGGTATTTGCCATGCTGAAGTGGATATTAATTAGTAATTAATAACATTATTACATTAGCATTGCTGATGTCTGGTGAGTGTTAAGGATCTCTGGCATTGAAGTTAATTAAAATGAAGCCTTGCATGCAACATATCATGTTCACACTGATTATCACATTATCACAAGTTATCAATTAGTCTGTATTGTATCAAAAGTTACGTAAAATACGTAAAAGGGAATGTGCGAATGGCTGCTCCCCTGATGTCTACAAACATATGGCAATATAGTGTATTTCAGCAAAACATGGAAAGATGTTTTTATTTTGTATTTACTTAAGCCAGACCGATTGATAATGATTGAGATAAGGATATGGCGCACCTTATTTCACAGTCAAAAATATGGCATTAGCAAGAAGCACTGATCAACTATATTAACAGTACTATAATGTAATCTACCCCCTCCCTCCCTCCCTCCCTCCCTCAACAGTGTATGAAGCAGGAAAGGGAATAAAGACATCACCATCCACGCCGGTAGCAATCTACCCTCCGTACTACATGCAAGGCATGCCTGCGATGGTGCCTATAGCTCCTCCTTCACTGATAGAACCCAAGATATCTGCTGCGCCATCTATCGACAGTAATATCCCGTCACCTCAACAGTCACTGGGTAAATATTTCACATATTTTACTCAAACGAGAAATTGTGTTTGCTGATATAATGTGTTTAAGATGCTAATCATGTGACCACAGTCAAGCACTCTAAACTAGATACTGATTGATATGCTAACTTTTTCATATCATATGAGCTACTTTATTTTTGTTGTTTTTACTAACGAATAGTTGATACGAATAGTTGAATAGTAGATTGAATAGTCACACTTGCAATATAAATGATATAACTGGAATGGAAACTTGTACTGTAGGCTGCTTTGTAAAGCACATATATGCTTGTTTAAGCCTCATGAATTCTATTTGCTGAGCAAACAGCCGTGCACTATACACAGATAAGGACTAGTTAGAGTTAAAGATTTATTACAGCGTTTAATCCTGTTTCGTGCAAAGGTTATCACCGTTATTTTGTGCAAACACGATAAGAGTCATACAGATAGAATAAAAGCACTTTATTGTTATTTCTGTCTTTATCGTTAAGCAAAGTAGTACTTAATGTAGAGACGGTTGTAAAGATTCCAAAGCATAAATACTGAACAGTCGATGGCCACTTTAATAGGAACAACTGTACTGCTGCTCATTTATGTGAGTATCAACCAGTACTGTTGGAGCAAACCAGCATGCAGATACACGGCAAGCGTTCCAGGTCATGTTAACATCAGAATGGGGGTAGTCTCTTCGATTATTACCATCAGACGGCCAATTAATAGTTTTTGCCGATTAATCAGCATCAATAGTTGATTGCTGGAACTATTGAAAATCTGCAAAAATCCATACTGATAGTTTTTCCGGCTTATGTCATCACAAGAGAGGCTTCTAGAGACAAATCACTGACATGACGTCATTTGTTTTTACACCCGATATCTTTCACTGCATGGAGAGAACTATATTATTTGATTTTCATTCATTCATTCATTCATCTTCTACCGCTATATCCGTTCTTCCCTCGGGTCACAGGGAGTCTGTGCCTATCTCAGGCGTCTATGGGTATTAAGGCAGGATACACCCTGGATGGAATGCCAACCCATCGCAGGGCACACACACTCACATTCACACACTCACATTCATACACTAGAGACAATTTTCCAAGGTGCCAATCAACCTATCATGCATGTTTTTGGACCGGGGGGAAACCGGAGAACCCGGAGAAAAACCTCCTGAGGCACGGGGAGAACATGCAAACTCCACACACACATGGCTGAGACGGGAATCGAACCCGGACACTGGCAGTGTGAGGCAAACATGCTAACCACCAAGCCACCGTGCCTCTTATTTGATTTTATTATTTATTATTAATTATTTATTCATTAATATAGATTTTTATTCATATAATATTTGCTTTATTTTTGTAATGAGTTCAGTATTATTTTACATGTTTGTGTATTTTTTTATCCACAATCCATTTTATTGATTAATCAGTGTCCATTTTCACTATCCAGTCGGTCGACCTCGTTGTTTTTTTGTTTTTTTTTTACTGTGGAAGGGTTTATTAAAATGCTGACTTACTTGTTTGAGTATTTGGGAAACTGTTTCATGCACAAGTGTGTAGACATTTAACAAAATGTTCATATCACCGAGATCGTTTTCCTCTATCGGCATGATTTTGTATCTGGTGATCAATTTAATTAAATGAATTTATGTTGTAGCTTTATAGCAATAAAATGAATGCAAATGTTTAATTTGCATGTTTAAGCCAAAGTGGATTGTCATAATGAAAACAACTCCCTGAAATGAAATGAGGGAGAAACCATTAATGGAACCTGTTCTCATCTTGAGGAACACAAATGTTCATTCATTATAGTTTCCATTATTGTTAAGGTGATCAAATAATGACCTGGCATTGTATAGGTGTACCTATTAAAGTGGACAGTTCAGATTCTATTTCGCTCAAGCAAAAAAAAAAAAAAAAATAGAAATGTTTCTTGCACATGAATACAATCCCACTTACACTTACATGGCCCAACCCCCCCCCCCCCCCCCACCCCCCCCCCCCCCCCACCCCCTGTAGTGCACAGTGGTTATCGTCTGCAGCCCACGCCGGATCAGAATTCACTGAAGGTGCTGCAGTTTGTGGAAAGAGAACTGGCAAATTTCAACCCGTCTAAGTCACACAGCAGTCACGACTGTAAGCCATGTGCAGCACACAGAAATGCAGTGCTATAAAAGCCTCCTAATACAAGGCTGCACTTTCCTTTTCCATCGAAATGTTCTCCGTAGCTCGCTTTTTTTCTTTGCTTTTCTATGCTTCAATAGCCTACCTATGCAGTCCGCATGATTCAGATTTCAAGCTGATACAGTCGGGCAGCACATCCCGTAGACTCTGAGCAGTTTCTGATTGCTTATATATTAGCACCGGCATTTTGCATGAAGCTTTGCAGGCTTTTTCTTTCTTCTCTCCTTAATGAAGTTCTATAAAAACTAATGTTCTGTTCAATACTTATGAATGTCTCACTGAATCACTGAGGAAATGTCATTACAATTTATTTCATTTTTTAAAATACCGATTACATTCTTTTACTTACCATATCCTTGAACCTAATCTCATATTATAAAATTAAATGTTTGTGTTTATCGGATTAATACATTTCTTGTTGTCGTTAGTGACTGCTTGAATGACTTTAGTGACTTTTCCTGGGTCGACTGAATATAAAATATGTGCATTTTCCACCCTAATAGGCATTAAGGGCCTTTTTTACTTACACCGCTTTTGTTTTTTCTACTGCTGGCAAGCTTGCAGTATGTCAGAACTGAGCTCTTTACATGAAGCAGAGACCGACTTCCACCAGGCTTATCGGAAAGTTCAGAAGAAAGTGCTTCCAGCCATTCCTGATATGGACGACCTTCCAGCTGTAGTGAGCAGAGATAGAGACATGTCTCCAGGGCATACGCAAACGTCCACTCGACATCATCATCAAGCAAACGAAGATCAGCCAAGGTAACTAAGATTTGTAATGCGTTCTCAAAGTTCTGAGCTCTCTAGTTTGATCCTGAACTCTTCACTTATTCACATCTGGGTTCCTCCAGGGCCTTTCTACTTTTACTGTACTTTCTGCTTAACGATTCCGATTGCCAGTTTCGATTCCAAATGGTGAACCCCGCAGATGCTTAGTCATGTTGGTCGTGACACCTTGCTTTCAGCATGTTAGTTTATTACAATAATTACACTTAGTTTTGTCTTCGGTTTTTACAAAAGTTTTTACCACACTTTTAAGCGCTTCCCGCGGTCCATCTTGTAAACAGATGTTTAGATTACCACATAAGCCGGTCTTGGAAGATTGGACTCTACGAAAGGTCCTGGCAGATTACCAGGTGGAAAACAATGCACCCAGGAAACAAAATTTTCATTTATCCGATTCTTAATCTTAAGTATCTGATTCCAGAATCAAAATTGATTTTCAAACAAAATGTTCCCTAAGTATGCGTTAGAGTGTGTACCGTTTGTTTTCAGGGTGTACCTCCACTTTGCACCCAGTGTTCCCATAGGCTCTGGATCACAAGTCTGAGCAGAATTACTGAGAGAGAATGAATGAATCGTATAGCAGCATTTTTTGTTTTGCATATGTGTTGGTGTTTGTTGTACATGTTGCTTGTGATTCTTGCATTTAGAAACTGTATAATGTATAAGTATAGAAATATATGGAAAAAAAAACCATTATTTTCGGGGTAACTTGTAAAGTGCAGAGGTCATTGTGTTGTCTCCCTAGGTGGAACCCTCGTTCCGAGCACTTGCAGAGGAAAGCTTTTAAAATGGGAGGACGCACCGGCTCGCTGGACGAACTGGAGGAATTCGCTATGGGCTACGTGCAGCGACGCCGCCGCGAAGACTTTAGTGACGACGAGGTCGAATACACGACATGCGCAGATCAAAGGCAGTACGAGCACGAGCTAGAATCTCGGCGTGAACGTGAGCTGGAGCGTGACCGTTACCCGTATTATAGCTCCAAGCGTTATTATCCTAAAGATGTCCAAGACAGACCACGTCCTCCCAGTCCGCCCTCTGTACCAGGAAATCCGAAACGGCGAGGTACGGGGGACGGCAATCTACGGCGAGATCGCAACGCATGCGATTCGAGAAAGCAGGAAGATGAGAACGGGCAGGACTATGACGACGCCCTCCTTACTAAGTTATTGGAACGCAAAGCAAAAGCCGGGAGGAGCTTGTCTTCCAAAGGTGGCCGGAATGCGGAGGAATCGGACCGGCCTTCCAAGAATAGCTCTCAAAAGAGCAGCCACAGTCACTCACCTAGCAACCGATCCGCTAGCCACCGGCACACAGAGGAAGACGAGTCGTTGCCTCCGTACGTAGAAAAGGAATCGGAACGTTTCCGCGGCCCCGTGAACTCCCACCAACCTTTAACCTCGACACGCTCCAGAAAGGAACAGGAAAATAGAGAGGAACTAAGTAGGCCGCGTAAAGTGGTGAGTTATATGTAGACTCGGTGTTACATGAAACTTACCTTAAAGTACTTCAGGGACACAAAAAAAAGATCTGTGAGGAAATCTCAGCAGAAAAGTCAAACCATGTATTTGCACTCTAGGATTTCCTCAAAACTCCCGTCTTGATCAATTATTTCATGTTTATCTCTTATAGACGTTTTGCGATGAACAGAATGCACAGGTTGATTCAGACCTAGGTTTTTTGGTCACGGTTCGATTCGTACCTCGCTTCGACAACAGAAAATAACCTGTACACAGGTAAAAAGAACAGGAAGAAAAATGCACTCAGAAGCGCCTGCGTTTGCTTGCGTTTAAGTTCTCCCTCCCCAAACCCTTAACACCCCTAACATTTATGAGAGATAAAAATGAGAGAAATTGCTGCCACACCCTCTCAACCAAAAAAAAAGCATAAAGTTGTTTTTTTTATTACAAAATAGTACATCAAATAATTCATGCATATGGAATTAATAAAACATTAAATAATTAGTGCTGATTCAGTGCATTAAATTCCAAACATTTTGTGACCATTTATTATTTATTATGTCTGCCACGTTATGTTTAGACTAGAAATCCAATGAGCTCCAATTTTGGCCTAAGGTCATATTTAGGTGACAAGACCAAATATGTTGGCCGTATATAGTTATACACTGTGTGGACAAAAAGTATTGGGACACCTGACTTTTCCATACGTATTTGGTTCTTCCCCAAACTATTTCCACAAAAGCCACCTCCATGATGATCAGGTTTATATGGGATGGAGTGGAAGACCTCTGTCCGCAATCCTATAGAAAACCTGTGGGATGATTTAGACTGCTGACTGCACCACAGGCCCCTACATCACTCCTAACACTATTATGGCTGATTGAGCACAAATCTTCCCAGTCTAGTGGAACATCTTCCCATAAAGGACGGATGTCTATGATGTATGATCTAAAGAAGGACTATGATTATGAACCTGGATTGGAGCTTAATAATGATTATTTAAGCTTCGAAAATCCTAAAGACATTTATTTTTTATATTGCTTTTAAGTCGAACCCGAACATTCTTTGCCTGTACACACAGTAATAGAGCTTTGTAATATGCTTCACTGAGATTAATAATGCATTTGCTTTCATTGCTACATACTGTATAGCACTAATATTTAAGTCTTGTGGTTTTTATTTTGTTTTTTTTAAGTAGAAGTTCAGCTGTCTTTGAATCTTTAAGCCAAAGCATCCAAAGAATTTTCCGAAACCGTGTCGACAATAATTAATATCTGCTGTGTTGCACTCAAAAGTGACCTAGATTGCACTGAGGACCGTAGATAAGCCTAAACTAAAACAGTCAAGCAAAACTTTATACTAATTTACTATCACAAATTTCTAGTTATTTACTAGTTACAAATTTCAAAGACCTAATAACATATTATAGATACTGTTAGAACACTGTCATTAGTAAAAGGTTGAGATGCCAGTCACGTTCGTTACTTTTGATTGACAATCTTTTGATATGGTAATTATAATAAACATCATGTAGAGTTTTTCTTGTCCAGACCAAAATATTGGAACCTTTGTGCAGCATAACGTGAGGGTAATGCCGTCACAGAGAAAGTAATGCCGTCAATAAAAATTGACCGAGCTAGAAATGATGTAACTCTTTAAATTGTACAATATTTTGGGTTCCAGATATTTTGGTGGCTACCAAAATAAGCGTTACTTATGCTGTCGGTTTTATTTGTGTGTGAATTGTTTCCCCCAGCAGATTGCTCGGACTCCTTATTTTTTCCCAATTGTCCAGAAACCCAACAATTTCCCGACTAATCTTATAACAGACACGTGACGATCAAATAATGCAGTTGTTCATTCTAAAAAAAATCCCTTACCTGAAAAATATCCCTTAACTGGATTTCTATATATTCGATCTAGTTTCTGTTTACTTCGATATTCCACAACGTAAATCTTTGCTCTGTTATCAATACTACATTTATATTTCGCGCATTTAGCAGACGCCCTTATTCAGTGCGACCTACGTCTTTTTCACTGAGTAAATCAACACTGGTTCACTGAACTGTGAACTTTAAAAGAATTACCATCCTAAAGTACTGTTGGTAGGCATTATGGGGTGGGGGTAACTCGGTGGGAGAGGGTTGCGGCTCAGTGGTTACTGGGCTACTAATTTGGAAAGTTGGGGGTTCGAGTACCTGTATCACCAAGCTGCCGCTCTTTGGTCCTTGAGCAAAGCCCTTAACCCTCTGTGGTCCAGGTGGCATTGTATCATCTCTGACTCCAGCTTCCAAAACAAGCTGGGATATGCGAAGAAACAAATTCACTGTGCTGTAACGTATATGTGAGAAATAAATGTGATTCTATTCTGTTTGAACATCTAGGGGAAGTCCAGTCTACCACTTAAAGACTACTAATAATAAGGAGAATGTAAAGCGCTTTGAGTGTCCAGAAAAGCTCTATATAAATGTGTAATGAATTATTATTATTATTATTATTATTACTAGAATCCTATTTGAAGCTGTATTATAATGGAGTTGTACTAGTGTTGTGTCTAAGGGCGTTTTTGCACATTTTCAGGCAAACAGTTTGCATTAAATAAATGAACGGCATGTTTTATAGGGAATCGTATTTACACATTGCTACATGACACGTCATGGCCGGGATTCCATTATAATCTTAAAACAAGAGACATGTGCGATCCTTTAAAGACTGCCGATAACGAAAGCCTGCCAATTAAATGTTTACTAGCATGTCTTTTGAGGATTTATGTGAATTTCTGGAACATAAAATATAGATATCTGTGCCTGATCTTTAAACGCCATAATATTAAAAACATGGGTTAAAAAAAAAGTAAAATGAAATCGTATAGAGTGCAGCCTAACGGACCGTTGCGGGATTTGCTTATTTCATCTTGCCCTGATTATTTCACTTTCCCTGATCGGCCCTTTATTTTCAGCTGCCTAATATGTTTTTATATACAACGCAGGATAATATTGTTTTAAAAAAAAAATAACCTAAAACCCTTCACTTGCACTATTGTCAGTTTACTCATACTAATCTATGCATGGACACACAAAGCACTATTTACACTTTCTGTCTCTCTGTCTTCCTTTCTTTCTTTTTTTTTTCTGTAACAGAGCACACTGCTAAGCCGAGATTCTCTCATTGTCTGACCAGCAGGCAGGTCTGACACACACTCGCTCTCCACCCAGCTTCTGTGCACTGACCTTCTTCTATATTTTCACGTGCAAATGGGCAGCCGTTCATCCTGGAATGCTCTGAAGATTAAAAGAAGGACTCGCGTTTATTACGGCGACACCCAGACTGCGCCGGAGTGAACAGAGAAGCTTTGTTTTCTGAAATACGACAACTGTTCTGAACTCTTCAAGCTGGGAAGAAGATTATAACTGGAACGTTGTTTGACAGTGAGCTACAGAATTGTACTTTTATTTTTCAAACACTTTTAAAGTAACGGGTGCGGTTCAAATACATAAGTAAAAGGAAGTGATAGGACAGTATGTGTTTTTTTTTTTCAGGTAGGACACATACTGTCTTTGCAGGACCATGATAAGCATAATGGGCCTTAATTGTGCTCAGCGCACACACACACACACACACACACACACACACAAGTCTTTGTTATGACACGCAAGCGTGATTTCACTCGACGTTCGAATGAGATGACGTTTTTGTTGCGTCCTAAGAGCCGCGTCCTTCATTGTCACTATGACATAACACGCCAACGACCACTGAGACGTGTCCTACTGTACAAGTGTACTTCTCATCATTTGTCTATGTATGTTTTAATACAAGAAGAATAGTTGTGACATGTGACAGTTATTAATATTATATTGTTTTTTGTTTGGATCAGTTACAAGGACAAAAGTTTTTGGACGCCGACACATATGATTCGTACCTGTTCTTTTGAACATCCCATTCCCCATTTGGTCTTTTAATAAGAAGTTGCTCCACTAGATTTTTGGAGATTTTTTTTGTGCTCATTCAACCACAAAGGTGTAAAGTCAGGTAGTTGAGATGATGAAGGTATAGTCAGCGTTCCGATGATTCCCAAAGGGTGTTCTACTCTGGATTTTCCTTTTCCTTTTTCCTCAAGCTGGCTTTGTGCACAGGAGCACTGAAAAAAAAGAACCATTTTTTTGTTGTTGTTGTTGTTCAATTGAAGGTAAAATTTCATGCAGGGTTATGTACAATTGGAAGAGACACATATGTCTGGAAAAGTCAGGTGTCCCAATACTTTTGTCCATATAGTGTATTTGTACATAGAGTGTTTTTTTTTGTTTTACTTTTAACTATTATTGTCATACCCTGGTTTTCTGTTTGATACTAAATCAGATTATTAACTATAACTCTCTCTCTCTGCCCTCTATAATGTGTCTGCTAAAGATATAATAAGATATGAATATAATGCTGCATACTGGAACAAGAGCTGACATGTTTACCTGTGCTGAGCAAAGACATGAAAACCTGCTTGCATGGGAAAAACACATCAGTAAATTTGAATAGATTATATAAAAGGACAAATATGTAACTATTATTTAGGCGAATTTATTACAAGAAAAACTGCCTACAAATGCATGCAGGTTGTTGTATACACACACTCTAGAGTGTACAGGACAGAAAACAGGACTACAGAAAAACTCTGGGGAGTAACTAGTTACATGTAACGGCGTTACTTTTATTTTGTAATTAAATGACATAACAGTAATCCGTTACTATGAAAAAACATGTAATTAAATTACATTAAGTTACTTTGGAAAATGTTGAAGGTGACAAATCCCAAAGACCACCCCACCTAACACCCCCTCCAACAATTTGATTCTGAAGCAGCACAGTTACGAAAATACATCCCACTTTTTCCAAGCACCACCTAGTGGACAAATGAAAGTCATCAAAAAGTAATCAAAACTAATCAGTTACTTTACTTTTATAAAGTAATTGAAATGTTACACTACTTATTACATAGTGAATAGGCTCATTTGTAATGTGTAACCTATTACATTTCCAAAGTAACCTTCCCAAAACTATATGTAACGTCTGTAATATTACACAAACATTAACTTGTGGCGTTTTTGATCGAACCCTTATAAAACAAAGGTGCGAGAAAATCGATTGATTTAATGTGTATGTATAAATTTGTCGCTACGCATTCCTACAAATGTTGTATCGAGACAGAAACAAGCGTCACTCCTTACTACTCGGCTTTAATCGAAATTCCTGATTAACAAAAAGAGTATACAGGATTCTTGTAAACATTTCCTGCTGCCACAAATATTCTAATATTCATCATACGGGTTCTTTTCTCAGTCAAATATAAAATATTCAGTGCCCTTTACCCCACCAAAAAAGCATCTGCATGAGTGATGCACCTTGTTTTCTTGCTCCATGACCTTGGTATGAAATGAACAGCATGGTGGTCAGGGCCTGCAATATATCACTATATATGATTAAAGATTGTCCCTTTAATGTATTCAGAAAAAAAAAAAAAGAAGGTGCACTATTGTGTCACGGTGTAAAAACCGGCGTGAGGTATTTATCTGTCCGCATTGTAGCTCGAAACAATGTGCTGTCAATAAGCGTGTGTTTCACTAAGAGTGACTCATGCACTGAGAGTCCTTGTCCATTGTTATCGCATAATAAGTGTCTCTCCGAGGGACATCTCAATCAAGCAGCGTTTCACCAGAAAGCCAGACTTACCATGATTACACAAGTAAACGCAGACTCGGGCATAAATATGTGGCTTATAAACAGTCACGACTTTCATAACTCCAGAATATTTTCTAGTGCCAGTGTTACATAAGGGTAAAACCTTAGCGCTCCTGTACTATACATGCTTTTATAACAGTCTGTCGATCCCACAATGCCATGCTGACTTATTTAATTCTGCTACAGAAATGCCTTTTCAAGTCGTACCACAAATGTACTGCACATTTCTTTTTCCATCCAATAAAAAAAAAAAAAAAGAAAATCCAATACATTCCTGTCTGACAAGTTTATGTGTTTGGCAGTTTGGTATAATACAGAAATACACAATGAAGCATAGAATGCAACTGTGCAACATGAAATACGTTTTCACCATGTAGTCTGGAATTTGAATTAAAAACGTCACACGGAATCCTGCACTGTGGAGCTGATTAGCAATCACTTGTGTTTGTTCCACTCGTGATGCAAAAACGTCATGGATTTAGGTCCTAGCATTCAGTGGACACGTCTGAACATTGCAAGAGAAAAAGAACATGAGGTGTGTGTGTGAGCACGGTACAATTCCAGGAAACGGCAACCTTTACAGGCAGTTCCTGTTGGTTGTGGAACACATCGGAGAAGTTCACTTGTTTCACGTTAACCGTCTCAGAAAGAAAAAAAACAGCTAAGAATTTTGAGTAGTTCTCTGACACATGTATTGACACTAAGTACACTTTTCTTACCGCAGGACGGCTCTTACAAGTGCATTTTGAATGGCAATATTTTTTAGAAAGCACTATATGACACTGCTGCCACAGAACTGGTGTGCTGCCACCTCGGGATTTCCAGGAACACCATTATTGCCACTGTCAATGCCTAAATTCAAATGCTAATTTGAGGGCCTGCCACAGAGTGGGAGCTTTGGACAAGCATTTGTACAGCACAAAATAAGCAGAAAGTGAGTGCCAACAGAGATAACGGAGATACCTTCACAACTACCATGCCAAAGTCTACTACATTACTACACTTTTTTTCTTCTTTCAGCTTCTCCTGTTAGAACTTGGCACGGCGGATGATCAGCATATTGGATTTGGTCGATTTTTTACGCTGGATGCTCTTCCTAATGCAACAATCCCCATTTATCCAGGCTTGGGATTGGAACTAGAAATACACTGGCTTGTGCAACCCTAACGCCTGATAGAGACCGAGCAATTAGTGGGTTAATGGCCTTGCTCAAGGGCATGCTAATTGGCGGTGCTGGGACTCGACCCTGTGACCTTTTGGTCCAAAGCCTTAACTACTGAAAATAACTCGCCATGTCTAAACCGCTATCAACAACAGTGAGTACACCCCATAACTTGGGCCCAAAGTGACAATATTTTGTGTGGCCACCATTATTTTCCAGCGCTGCCTTAATCCTCTTGGGCATGGAGTTCACCAGAGCTTCACAGGTTGTCACTGGAGACATCTCCCACTACTCCATGATGACCTCACAGAGCTGATGGATGTTAGAGACCTTGCACTCCTCCATTTGAGGATAGCCATGACATCACCTTTACCCTCAGCTTGTTCAGCAAGGCAGTGGTGGTTGTGGAGGTGTGTTCATGTTGGATTACTAACAGTCCTCGAAGGGAGAGGCATCGTCTGTTCATTATGTCACAATACATGTAGGAATTCATGGTTCACTCAATGAACTGTCGCTCCCCACTGCTGTCAGCACTCATGCAGCCCCGGACCGTGATACTTCCCCCACCAAAAAAATAAAGAAAATAAATTTGTCATGATGTGTTAATGCAATAAAAATATGAAAAAAAAATGGAAAAATTACAAAAAAAGATAACTATAAAGTCTGAGGCAGAGCAATGATGATTTCTCCCCCCCCCCAAAAAAAGTAAGCTGCAGGATTATGGTATAGATGACTGTGTTAGTGAAACACATATGAAAAGAACAGTGCAGAGTTTACATTACTGGAAGTGTTATTGGGTTGGTATTATCGATGAGTACGGTTGCAGAGAAAATCATCTTAATTCAACTTTATGCTTATATTTCTTCAGCCCAGAGATTTATCACGTATCACTAGTGAAATCATTTCTGCATGATTATATTACGTACTATTTAAGGATGTCAAACGCAAATTCGCTTTAACGTCACTATTTATATTAACATGCGATTAACGCATTACTATGTGAGTGATCTGCTCCTTCACTCTGCGTTGTGTAGGCGAACGAACGAGACCTGAACTTCAGTCCGTAGCCTTCCCGGTTAATATCAGCATTGATCTTTCTTCAGCCACTGTTAGGTGATAGATGTGTTTTATTAATAAAAACAACTGCAACCTGCATTACACCTACTAGCTGCACATTCATAACAGTGATCTACTCACTACATTACTGTATATTAACGTATGTAACCTAGAAGTATCACTGTAACCATGCATGGAAAGCAACCAAAACCGGAACAGAATTCTTAAAGGAGCCACGTACCATATTTAACAATTAAAACATACATTTAAAAAAAATTAACATTGAAATGAACAAGAAATTAATGTTAAAGTAATAAATTCCAATTTGAAATAAACAATAAATATTAATAATTGTATTAAAATTTTAAAACATTTCAGAAACATTTATATATTTATAGCATCTGTTACAATTAGAGTATTAGAAATATGAAGTATTCATTTATGAATGTGCATGTACATGCGCGTAATGTGCGATTAAAATGTGATTAATCCTGATTTAACTCATGTTAATCATGCAATTAGTAATTAATCGTGTTTAAATATTTGAATCTTTTGACTAGTACTATTACATGACATCTGGTTCTGGAGTTTATATATAGTGTCCATGGTTTCTTATATTCAATATAACAGCCTTTTTCATTTCTGTGTCACTCAGCTTGTGTGTTCACTACATATGACTTCAATTATAGCTAGAGTTTGTTACACTGAAACTGTAATAACATTTATTACGGGTTGTCAGTCAGCATGTGTGTTGGCAAGGCAACATCTTTTTTGGAAGGGATGTTTATATATATAATATATATATATATATATATATATATATATATATATATATATATATATATATATATATATATTTCCCATAGGGTGCATATGGGATCAGTTACATAAGAAGGATTAGTGTAAATATCGTTACAGGAGGAGATAATTAGTGTAAATATGACATTTGCACTTATAGTACAATAAAAACATTTGCACCTTCATGTTGTTGAGAGAGAGAGAGAGAGAGAGAGAGAGAGAGAGAGAGAGAGAGAGAGAAATTAAATTAGAGCTTGTAGGTGTTTTGTGCCACCTGCTGGCTGAATGTGATAGAGAGCTATACATTTGCCAGTTGAATTGAACGCAATGGAATAAAAGTATAAAAATAAAGGGTATTTATAAAGAATATAAGAATATATATATATATATACTATATATATATATATATATATATATATATATAATATATATATATATATATATATATATAGATATAGATATAGATATAGATAGATAGATAGATAGATAGATAGATAGATAGATAGATAGATAGATAGATAGATCTTCGATAGAAGTTTTAGTCAAGAATTTAAATACTGTCTGCGTAGATGTGGTTGTTTCTGTCAGAGGAAAGTTCAGGAATCGAAAAGCTTTAATAAACATATACAGGTTTTATTCTCTTGTTAAGAGTTTTCACTTGAATATGCAAATCGTCACTCACTGCTGCTGATGGCCCTGATGTACAGCCTAAACTGGGGACATAGAAAAGAATATAAAATATTAAAATGGTTAAGGATAACAACTGACATGACCAGTGAATATTTGCTAACTTTAAATGTTTCACAATAAATTTTTCACCGCAGTACAGTTATAAAAGGGAATTTTTTGTGGTGTCACGACAATGAGGATGTGTTTCTTGTTACAATGACAGCTGTTCAAAGTGCTAATTATGGTGAAATATCGCTTTATGCATTGAAATAAAATTACACAACAGTAATAGATCTGATTAATTTAGCATTTTATACTTTGCTTTGAGATCCACCCGAATAAAGCATGTCACCATCGGGCAAAAAAGACCATTAGCAGTGTAAATTATTTTCACATGTTCAGAATGCGTTCTGGGTATCTTATGAAACAGGATGTTTCCGATGTATAAGCATATAGTGCGTCTGTAACCGGTGAAACCAGTTGATATTCATTAACACATTTCATACTCCGTGCACTTTTTTTTTGTATTGCTATAGTGTACAGGAACCAAAAGTCATAGAAGGACATTTTTGTCAGACATCATGCTGTGCATTATACTGTGTAAATACAAATAATAATATATATGATTAATCATGTGTTTATAGTTCACTTATACATGTTTTTATTGTGTTATTAAAACCAACATAAAAATTACACATATTTCAAAGAAAATATCCATTTTTGCCTTGATATAGAAGAAAGAAAGAAAGAAAGAAATAAGGGAAAAATCAGTGGCAGATTTTTATACAGATTTAAAAAACAATAACATTTTATTATTTACACACAGAAGCTAGAATATCGTTAACCCAGAAACTAACACTCTACTTTATCATTATTCAGTGGTTAGTGTAGTCCAGGGGTGGGCAATTATATTTTCCAAAGGGCCACATAAGAGAACCTGTGGTGTATTCGTGGGCCGAACCAACAATAACGTTGAACATAACTTATGTTCAATATTAATTTTTTCCACTTGTAAAGAGCGGTAAATGATATCATGATGCATTATGCTACCAAAAGAATAAGGATATTCTATTTAGGGAAAAGAAACAAACAAAAATAAACCAACAATGTCAGCACTGCTGTGTGGTTATACTTTCTTCTGGTGCGGCAAAGAAGCCGAAGCAGTTCAGCGGGCCGGATTAAAAAGACCAAGGGGCCGGATGTGGCCCCCGGGCCGTAGTTTGCCCACCCCTGGTGTAGTCAGTGTAGCTAGAAGATGAACTAACTACATATTATGTGAAAGAGAAAAGTCTGTCCAGAATTTATTTAAGAACTGAATGCAAATAATTTTCTTTGGGAAAGAATTCCGCTGTTATAAAATACTTTCCTGCTGTGGTATTTTAGAGCTGATAATAGAAGGTACCTTATAGTTGACTTGTATTTTTTTTTATTTAAAACTGCATATGTGATATTTGTCATTCAAGGCATTGAATGGATAATTGTAGTAATTATAGCCATTTTAAGCACAGTTGAATGGAATAAATGATATATAGAGAAGGAACAGGAATATATGAAATGTTTGTATACAAGCGAGAAGATTCTCAGCCATCCAGTTATCTGGAAGATGAGTCATGTCAGCTGGACAACTACCTGGACGATTGAATTTTCACTATTCATCAGAGCAGATTAAGGATGATGTGGAATGTGGATTCTTCAGACTGAAGAATCTGCTCGAATGTGTAGTTAGCTAAGAAGTATTCATATGCCTTAAATATTTACCCATTTTGTCACGCTATAACCACAAACTTAAATGCGTTCTATTGAAACTGTATGTGAAAGACCAACACAAAGTATCACATAATTGTGCAATGGAAGGGAAATGATGCATAAAGATTATTTATTCATCTTCTACCGCTATATCCGATCTTCCCTCGGGTCACGGGGAGCCTGTGCCTATCTCAGGCGTCTATGGGCATTAAGGCAGGATACACCCTGGATGGAATACCAATCCATCGCAGGGCAAACACACACACACACATTCATATACTAGGGACAATTGTCCAAGGTGCCAATCAACCTACCGTGCATGTTTTTGGACCGGGGGGGGGAAACAGGAGAACCCGGAGAAAAATCCCCTGGGGCACGTGGAGAACATGCAAATCCACACACACATGACCCAGACGGGAATCGAACCTGGACCCTGGCGATGTGAGGCAAACGTGCTAACCACTAAGCCACCGTGCCCCTCCACATAAAGATTATTTACAAATAAAAATATGAAAAGCGTGGCGTGCATAAAATCCAGTACATTCAACTGCCTTCAGAAGTCATCTAATTAGTAATAAGAGTCTACCTGTGTGTGTGTGCTTTAATCCCGGTATAATTACAGCTGTTCTGTGAAGGCCCCAGAGGTTTGTCAGAGAACATTAGTGAGCCAACTGCATCATGAAGACCAAAGAATAGGCCAGATAAATTGTGGAGAGGTTTAAAGCAGGGTTAGGTTATAAAACCATATTCAAAGCTTTGAACATCTCACAGGAGCACTGTTCAATCAATCATCTGAAAATAGAAAAAGCATTGCACAACTGCTAACCTGTTGAGTCTGGTTCCTTTCAAGGTTTCTTCCTGTTACCATCTCAGGGAGTTTTCCCTTCCCTTGCTTGCTCAACAAGGAACAAGCTCAGGGACATGGTGACTTCCATTCCCACACATACTCCCACACATACCATAATTAAGTGTGTTGTGTAAAGCTGCTTTGTAACAATGACAGTTGTAAAAAAAAAAAAAAAAAAAACGCTCTACAAATAAAACTGAATTGATTTCAACCTGCCAAGACATGGACGTCCACTAATACTGACAAGGAGAGCACTGACCCAAGAAGCAGCCAGAAGGCCCATGGGAACTCAGAGATCCACAGCTCTCCCAACCAAGAGACTGTCCATAGGAAAGCTATCATGCACTCCACAAATCGGGCTATTATGGAAGAGTGGCAAGAAAAATTGGGAAAAGAATTACAGTCCCTAGATGTGCAACGCTGATAGAAGATAGAAGTCAAAAAGACTTGCAGCTGTGATTGCAGTGATAGGTGGTTTGACAACGTACTGAGTCAGGTGGGCTGAAAAACGTGTCATTTTTCTTGCACTTCAAAATTATGTGATCCTTTGTGATGGTTTATTACATAAAATCCCAATAAAATAATTTGTAGTTATAATGTGGAAATATTCAAGGGGTAGGAATAATTTGCAGTGCACCTGTATACCAGGACCCCTAGTGCACAGAGGATTAAGGGCCTTGCTCAGGGGATCAAGAGTGGCAGCTCGGTGATACACGAACAGTAAACCAGTGCACTCAAAGACCAAACCCCAACTACCTATATATCATCTGATTTGAACTGTAATTAATATTAATTGTCTGTTATAATGTTAGGGGGCACGGTGGTTTAGTGGTTAGCACGTTCGCCTCACACCGCCAGGGTCCAGGTTCGATTCCCGTCTCGTTCGTGTGTGTGGAGTTTGCATGTTCTCCCAGTGCCTCGGGGGATTTTTCTCCGGGTTTCCCGGTCCAAAAACATGCACGGTAGGTTGATTGGCACCTTGGAAAATTGTCCCTAGTGTATGAATGTGTGTGTGTGTGTGTGTGTGTGTGCACTGTGATGGGTTGGCATTCCATCCAGGGTGTATCCTGCCTTAATGCCAATAGACGCCTGAGATAGGCACAGGCTCCCCGTGACCCGAGGGAAGATCGGATATAGTCCTGAAATGAAGGAGATGGGGGACATTTGGCCGCCATTTTGAATTACACTAGCGTATTTGATTGCTCTGATGAGCTCACTGTGGGATACTTGTGAGGGAGCGGCGAGATGACGTCATGTGAAGCACCTGTTGGGGGAGGGGTCAGAGCACTGCGGAAAGCTGAGGAGAAAAAGCTAAACTAGCAGGAGCCGTGGGGCACTCAGGGAAATTCAAGCTACAGGTTTTTTTTTTTTAAAGAAAAACTGCTATTTTATTAAACTATTTTTTATTTAAGTGTTTGTGTTTTTAAGGTGAGTTTGGGCGGCACTTTTTTTTGTCCTCCAGATATTTTGTGCTTTGAATAAACGGAGAGCACAATGAAGACACTGATACTGGCGCCGGTGTTCCTTAGTCTTCTGTTCTCAGGTAAGGCTCGGTCATTTTAAACGCCCTTTCCCCTCTCTTTAAGTTAGGTGTTTATAATAAACAACATATTGTTTATAAACAGACGAAACCGAGCGCTCGACAAAAAACGAAAAAAAAAAAAAGATAACCTGCAACAATGGAGAGCAGTATCGGTCACGTGACTACAGGTGTTTACAGATGACTCCACGGCGCTTCTTTCTGTTTGTTTCTCGGCTCGGTGTTTATTTTTATTGATTTGAAAACTCAGTTAAGTTGTGTTTGTTAGGAATGTAAAAATTGCCTCGTATAGAACAATGTTGAAGTGTTTAAGATAACACCTTCAGTGCGTACATTTGTGTGTGTATGTATGTGTATATATATATATATATATATATATATATATATATATATATATATATATATATATATATATATATGTATGTGTGTGTATATGTTTAGAGCGAGAGAGAGAGATAAAGCAGAAACAATAAAAGCTGTGTGTTTGAGTTGATTTCTGGTTGTGTGTGTGTGTGTGTGTGTGTGTGTGTGTGTGTGTATGCATTTGTATGTATTGGTGTGTGAGTGATGGTGTGGGCTTTAGCAGCATGAAACTATTTCCTGTCCTGTTCTCTACATTTCCAGTTCAACAGGTTTTGCTCTTTTTCACTAAGCTCTTTCTCCCTCTCCCCCAGTCATCCCATAATAATTAACATATAACTCGATAATATCAAAGTATTTTGTCATTTGAAAGACCTTCTTCTATTTACATGAGCACACTCATTTAGCAAATTCATATTTCTTTCATGCATACAACAAAAATGTTTTGAGCTTTGATCTTGAACAATCCAATAACACATTTCAATCATTTTCGAAATCCTTCTTGTATTTAAGTGCCAAATGTCCAACAACTGTAATGTGATGAGGCTTACATTAACATTTATATTTTTAATAAATCACTAATGTATTCCCTCCCGAAATAGGATTATGTAATTAGTAATCATTTGAAAATAAATTCAGCCTTCTTTTTTTGTCTCTTTTTTTTAAACATTATGTGAAGGAGAGATAAAGGCTAAAATGAGAGATTCAAGGTTGAAGCTTTGTGGTGTGTGTGTGTTTGTAAGTTGTAGCCTTGATATGCAGTTTTGGCACATCTGCATAGAAAAGCATGTATGTGAGAAGGCGTCTGATGTTTATGTTCACATTTGCTCTATTTACACGGCATGACTGACATTCAGGTATTTTCAGTTCAACTACTAAGCGTGTGCTTTCACTTTGTCTGGTGGCATTCTTTTTTTAATGATAGATTATGTTTAGGAAATATTTTTTTTACAAAAGATTTACAAAATGTTAATTTAAAAGTGTGTTTAGGAAATTCTGTAAATGAATAACCTTTAACATTGAAAGGCACAATTGCAGGTATGCATTTGGTTTAAGTTGACTTTTATAGTATAAGATACAAAATATGTATACTTTTATTTGATTCTTTTTTAATAAAGATTTTTAATAATATTTTTTGATTGGTTTTCCCTCAAGAATTGTTTTCTGACCAATATGTATTTGTCTATCCTACAGAAGTGTATTCGGTCCAGGTGACAACACCTTTTACGCAGTACAGCTCAGGCCTGTTTGTCCCGGTCACACTGCGCTGTGACTATACCACTTCAGCCAGCCTTCAGAATGTGCTGGTTACCTGGCTCTACAAGTCTTTCTGCAAAGACCCTGTGCTTGACTACTACTCCTCAGGTGAGGGGTCAGAAATTTGACCCACATTAACCATATACTTGGCGGATCTGAACCACATGTGCTGCTGAACAACAAGAAATGAAGAATGAAGGAAAGGCTATGTTAGAAATGATTTATTGTCATAATTGTCATATAAAAATTATTCTTTATAAAAGTTTTTGATGTTTTTAAGTCTACCTTTAAGTCTACTTATAATAACTAAATTATTCTTTCCAAGAAGTTAATAGTAATAAAAATAATATTAATAACAATAATAATGATAATATATTTTATTTATAGGTGCCTTTCATGATATGCAATAAAAACAAACAAAAAAAGCAATTAACAACAGCAATTAATAAGATGATATACAAACACAGGTGTGGGGCAGCGTAGCCAAAAGATCCCATGGTTGCCAAATGCATAATCGGAAGAACTAAGTTGAATGAGAACATTGATCTTAGAGTTCGAGAAGGATTGTAGCTTAGAAGATATGATCAATATGAAGAAGTCAGGTTATGTAAAGCCTTATAGACTAAAAGCAGGTTTTTATGGTCAGTGAAGCTGTTGAAGAACAGGAGTTATGTGATCTGTTGTAGAAGTTCTAGCACGTATCCATTTTGTACTGTAGCTTGCGAATTTGTGAATATATTGAGTTTGTGTGGAAGACTAAAAATACCTATAAGTGGCAATAAATAGATAATAAATAGCATGGGGCCCAAAACTGAACCCAAAGGAACGTCTGCAGTGAGGGATGAAGATTTAGATTTGTACTGACTTGGATGAACAAATTGAGTGCAATGAAAAAGATGTGATGTAAACCAAGCGAAGGCAGTATCTACAATTCTAATTGAAAGCAGTCTTTCTGATAAAATATTAAGGAAGATGGTGTCAAAAGCTGTTTCAGACAGAAGTCCTGAGTCAGCTGTGACCAGAAGATCATAGTGTGATTGTAGTGTTAAATATAATAAGACTTATGCTGACATAAATCAGGAAGCGCAGGACCTTTTGTTGCCAGTGATCGCAAGTTCCATAGTCCAAAAGACGGGTACTTACAGGTACTTGTAACAGTACCTGAACAGCAGACTTGACACGGTGCACCAATATGTTGTGGTCAGCAGATTGTGTAGTTTTTCTTGGTGGACGAGGTTTGAAGACCAAAGTGAGCGTATCTAGAGTCGTCAAAGTTGTATCTGCGCCCAGAGAGCCCCGGTGGACATATTGGACACAGTATTCTTATGGGAGAGCAGTACTGATGGCAGCTTGGAGTGGTGAGATTGAAGTTGAAGAAGTTCTGATGCCCTATAGTGGAATATTGAGGCTACTAGACAAATGATTGTGATGATTATCCATCTAGCCAAGACCTGCAGCACAGCAAGCCTCATGTTTTCCACTGATTAGAGACCCATGGCAGAAGGTCTCGGGAAGATGAAAAAGGTGAAGCACTCAATGGTGATAGCTCAGTGGTTAAGGAAGATCGAAGGTTCAAATCCCACCACCACCAAGCTGCCACTAGTGGGTCCTTGAGCACGGCCCGTAACCCTCAATTGCTGATAATAGTCACGGACATATGTCAGTAGACGTGGCACTAGGACCTACAGCAGCTGCCAGTAGTTGCCAGTGGTCCTCAGTAGCCGTATCCTTTAATAGTAGCCAGCAGATGTCAGTGTCTATGGCCGGGGACACTGGGCTTGAGCAGCCGCTAAAAAGCTGTGACAGCCGATAATATCCGCAAACAGCCTCCGGTATCCCCTAATAGCTGTGACTGACCATGGCCATGTAGACAGGTCAGCTAAAGGTAATTAAATTAATACCCAGGCGCAGCAAATATTAAAAAAATTAAAGAAAAAAAAATTAAAGAAAATTTAAAAAAGCATCAGAATGAGACACATCACTCCTAGGAGCTGCAGCATTCACCTAGCGTTCTAGCGTTCACCCTGGAACTTTGTTGTTCATTTAGAGACAAGTGTAATTAATTCACCATATTACAAAAGACACTGTTGCATTCTGTATAGTAACAGAGGAAAAAAATTGGGGGGGGGGGGGGTTACCTGACATAGGCTTTAATAAATGTTTTGTTGGTGTTCTTCAGCTTACCAGGCAGCTCTGCAGCTGGGACAGGATCCGTCCAATGATTGCCCAGATAGCCAACGCACCATCAGGACTGTGGCTCAAAAATACGGCGCCAGCGAGGCAACGTTGGGTCCTGAATACACCGGTCGCAAAATCACCATACAGAACAGTATGCTTGTTTCATTCATTCATTTATAATCTGAAATTATAAATTATTTATTTAAATTACTAGATTAGCAGATTGTGTCCCAAGGAAGGGTTTTTCAGTGGACTCGAATAAGTTTTTTATGGCAATATTTGTTGATTGTGCCTTAAATGATTCAAATGAAGAATGCTGATGCCTGATGGATTCGTGTCATTTCTAAGAACTATGACATATAGTGATTTATTTTCACATACAAAAACTGTGATTTTGAATGAATAGATTTATATATCCCCCTGAAATGAATTCCTGGCTACACCTTCAACACTTAATATTTTCCTTCACTTATAATAATGCTTTTGGACAATACTGACTGATTATCACCAGCAATAGTTTTTTTTTTATGTTTTATGTATATATTTGATATATAATTTGATTTAAATTTCAATTTGTATTCGCTTTTAGATATTTAGGTGGATTATAGTAGTTGTGAATTAATGGCTAGTAAGACCATATTTTGTTGCTCTGTGTCACACACTGTTTCTGTCTGTCTGTCAGAGGCGGACCTGGTGATCCAAGAGGTGATGTGGTGGGACAACGGTGTCTATGTGTGTTCTGTTGATGCCCCTGGAGATACAAGTGGATATCCAAAGAAAGACATCAAGCTCATTGTTTACAGTAAGCACTTAACTTTATACGGAACTGATTCAAAGAACCCATGCTTGAAAGGAGTAGGACTTTGCAATTCTTGTCTGTAAATATGTATAAAACTGAGATGGGCTTTCTCACAACTAATGTGTGTATTTTGTCCTTTCAGATTGGCTGACTGTCCTCTTCCTTATCATTGGGGCCTTTCTCCTTATCCTGCTTTTTTGCATCTGTTGCTGCCAGTGCTGCCCACATAAATGTTGCTGCTATGTGCGTTGCCCATGCTGCCCACAAACCTGCTGCTGCCCTGAGAAATGTAAGGATTACTACACATTCTAATTTATTGAGATGTAACTGTACATTACGGACTCTCTCGGCCATGCAAGTCAGACTTCTTGTTGCCTTCTGTCTTACATCTTGTTAGCTTTGTAAGCTAGTCTACCTCCGGGGGGCTAGGAAATAATACAGAAGTGTTGGAATGAAAAACAGAGCACTGACAGGATCTTGGTTGATGGAGTGAAAAGGGCATGAGAAGAAAAAATAGTACCATTTTACCACATAGATTAAAACTACTGTAACGAGCCTGGTTTGAAAATGTCTGAATGAGTGAAAGTAAAAAGTTGTCTGGAAAAAAAATCTAGTACTGATACCAGACAGATCTACTTAAGTACAGTAATTAAATATTTGTACTTTGTTCATTTCCACCTCTGGCAGATGAGCACCAGGGAGGTAAATGGAGGATTGTTTGCTCTTTTTTAGTGTCTGGCGATACAGATTTAAAAAAAAAAAAAAAAAAAAAAGAGACAAACAAGAGTTAAACTGATATTTGAAGCGCCAAAAAAACCCGCAAAAAATATGTACTCTAAACTGAAATGACTGAAAGTATTTCACAATTTTTGCCTAAAACTTTAATATTTGTAATCTTGCTGTATTGTAGCTCAGGGACTATAAAACCTGTGACCTTAATTATTCTGTAGTAGTTTTCCTAATGTTTAAAAAAATACTTCTGCTGCAGTTTCATGACCTTTAAATGTGTACAAACATTCAATACTTCCATCAAAATACATCCTTTTTAGTTGTCTTTCAACTCCTGAAGTTCAAAAGCACTGCAGCTCCTTCTTGTGGCCAACAATTATATTGTAGTTTAGAAAAGAATTACATTGAAAACCACGTACTGATTGATATTAACAAACACATTATTCTGGCTCTCAGTGGTGATGCAACATAGGATGATTAAAGAGGCCCAAAAAGCGATGAGCTCCTGGACTAATGGTCAGCCGATCTACGCACCCCTGAGCTCTCACAGCTCTGCATACCAAATGAATCCCATGATGTATGCCGGTCAGTTCATACGATTTTTTTTGTGTATAAAAAGTGGTTTAGTTATTTTTTTGTATTTTATTTAGCCCTAATTAAAGGGTGGATCACTGTAATGCACATGAACCAATTTACATTATTATCATCAATGAATGAAACACAGTCAGTTATTCTCTAAAGCCTTACATTTATGTTTTAGGTTCAGCATCAGGAAAGATCCCCATGTCTCCCATTCCTCCTATGCCCCTCCCACCACCTGCCCATCATGGCCTTATGCCTGGCCCTATGCCCGGCCCTATGCCCATCCATATGCCAGGACCCATGCCCCAACAAAGTGGCAGGAACAGTGCCAACAAGGTGCTTGATTACCTGGAGAACCAGGTGAGGGAGATGGATGTGACCAGCCCCATGATCCCACCTCCACCTGTGCACATGGTCCAGACTGTGCCTTTCTCTGCCGGGCCACCCAGCATGCTTTCTGGGTTGGACGATGGCCCTGCCTCCCGCCGTCACCACCCGGCACACTCCAGTGGATCGTCCAGCTACAACCGCCAGCGCCGACCTCCTCCATCTAGACGTGGCATGTCACGCAGTTACAGTCAGGAAGACTTCCTGGATAACCGAAGTCAAGGAAATTATCGCCCTCGTTCGCGATCCAGAGAAGACCTGCTGGAGAATGGTAGAGGATACTCGGAATATAATGATGGCAGGAGAGCAGGTGGATCTAGAAACGGAGCCCGGGGTGGACCTAGAGAAGCAGATTGGTCTGATCACCCGCCCAGCTACAGCGAGTATGAGCCAGGCCAGAAGCCGACAAGGCGGCCCGATCGCTACCCTGTAAGAGTCTAAAAACATTCTCTTCTAAACAGTTTTTTAACATGTTTTCAGACATCTAACAGCTTGATCTACCTTCCTGGGATCTGTTCATTTTTCGGAAAATCCTACTAACACTTAGAGCTGGTCTAACCAAGCACTTTTCTTCTTTCACTCCCAAGTTATTGATTATGAATTCTCTGGGTGTTTTAGGACACAATATGGTGCTGAACTCACACAGACGATTTTTTTTTTTGGATTGGATATTAACCAAGACTTCTCTTTTCCTTAGGCTACCAGTTCACTGAGTGGTACAAGTGTAGTAATCTGAAGCCTGTCTGCCTTTCACCATTACGGAAACTATCCCGTATGTGCCAAGGACAGCACTGCATAGTGAAAAGTATTTGAAGGTTTTTAGTTTTTAATGTTACACTGTCCATGACCAACATCGCATTTTTAGGCAATCTGCCTTAATTTTGCCAATCTCATTCCATCTGGGCCCTGCTGTATTTCAAAGCAACCTAAAACTCAGTTGGCTCCCATTAGGGATTTTATGAACATGGTTTGTAATATGAAGCAAGTGAGGAGTTCATGATGAGTTCTATTCCATGATATAATGCTTCTTTATCAGCTGTAATAGTATGTGTTTATATATTTGGGGAAAACATCATGATTTTAAAGCTTTTTACATCCATTTATGTTTCTTATGTGTGTATATATTTGAAGTGTATTTATTCTTTTAAGAAATTTCCGAAAACATTTTTGGTCAGAAGCACACTGTAAGGGAATAAATGAAAGATCTATCAAATAATATAGATTATTTAATTAGAAAGATCTGTGGAATGAAGTTACTAGTTGGAAAATATGCAAATCTAGGGGGTATCTACTAATGTCTTTTTTTGTTGTGTGTAAATAAACGTTTTACTTTTATATACGATATTGGTGAGTTGTCTGATATAAAGTGAACAATGAATGTTAAAAAAAAGCATACATTTAAATAATAAACATTAAAATAATGTTGAATTTATAGATCTATATAGATAAATGACTCATTGCCATGTATGTGAAAGTTTTTGTGGTATTTTTTATTTTTATGAGAACTGCCAGGTATACGTTTAAAAAATAAAGCTGTAATTAAATGTCCCCTGTGGTTTTGTACTTTCATCGACAGATTAATAGGACCCCCCCCCCACACACACACACTTTTTTGGTAACCTAATAGGGCTATATTGTCTCTTTACTCACTCTGTGGTCTTCAGCACATTAAGAAGGCAAGAAATCTTACAAACGTACTCTTGACATGGGACACCCGTGAACTTAAAACCATTCCAAGTGTCTACCTCGTGAATCTGATCATTGAGTGTCATGAGTTTACCAAGATGTCATCAAAGCTAAAGCTTACGACATTTTGAAATATAATATATATTCTGTACATTTCCGATCATCGTTTGGATATTGAGTATTTCATGTATGTAATTTTGTATATAAAGAAAAATGACAGAGAGACGTCTTCACTCGGTCATTTTTCTTTTATATATATATATATATATATATATATATCTCCACGTCTGCATGAAGCAGCCCCTACACGCTGTACATCTTACATTAATTCCACCTGGGCCCAGGAAGGAGTTGCAGTGTGATGAATCGGTGTAGGGTTGAATCCGAAAACAGCGTACAAACGCTCCCCTGTGCGCCCTTTTTAACAGTTTTTCCACTCGGTAAAGGGCGCCTACGCAGTATACTGTGCTGCTTTTTGGAACGCAGCAAGCGTGTAACGCGAAGAGAAGGCGGAAAGCCCGAACAGGAGAAGCCGCCACGTCGCAGGGA
Source organism: Kryptopterus vitreolus (assembly GCA_030449085.1). Classification (NCBI taxonomy): domain Eukaryota; kingdom Metazoa; phylum Chordata; class Actinopteri; order Siluriformes; family Siluridae; genus Kryptopterus; species Kryptopterus vitreolus. Next base: position 4,417,586 of record JACRUU010000022.1, read on the forward strand.
TGATGACGCCATAGCGAACGAGGAGAGGGGGCGGAGGCTGGAGGAGGCGTCGGTTTGCCACGTCGGTTTGCGTGCAAAAAAAAAAAACCCCTAACTCGGACTAAGTTTGCGGCTGATTGGAGTGTGAGAGTGTGTGAGTGTGTTTATGAGGGACAAAAAATACCCGTAACAACAACTATATTAACACCCGGAACCGTTACTCGAGCGCGTGACTCACGTTTCCCCCCCTCCTCCACGCTGAAGAACATCTAATCGTTAATAGACGCGCCACCGCGAGTGGGGTATGTTTTGTTGGCTGTGGACTCGATGCTGCACTCCGGCTGACTGATGCGTCCAATCCATCCGCTCGGAATTGATGCGTGAGTGCTTTCAATCCCTTCGTTTCTTCTGCGCGCACACGGTTCACGCGCACCCGCTCCGGCGCAGGAGATCGATCAGATCCGTCAGTCGATCACAGTTAGTGGATCGATCGATCGATCTTGTGATGCAAACTTTACCCAGGTGCTATATAGCTTCGGAGCTAAACCACGCTAACTAGCTAGCACATGTATAAAGCTAAGCAAAAAGTCCACGTTTGGTTTTTTTTTTCCCGCCCCGTTTCCTTCTTATTGTGTATTTATTACCTAATCCTGTAATCACAGATTGAAAACTAGGGTTCTACGCTGTGTGTGTGTGTGTGTGTGTGTGTGTGTGAGTGAGAGAGAAAGGCGAGTGTGGGGTTTGAAGTTGGTAGAAAGATGAAACCGTATGAAAGCTACAGGTTGCAGTTACCTGGAAACGCATGGCTAAGTCCGGTGCACGCGCTGGACGCTGCACACCACCGACTTTGTTCGCGAGCTTCGAGTGCAAGTCGGATTACAAATATCAATTTATTACACTATAATGTCCAAACACGCACACGCGCGCTGCCACAATCCCACATGCTAATCATGCATTAGTTTGTCATTTCTTAGTCTGGCATTAGTCGGTTTTTTTTGTGGACGTGGAAGCCACTTGTTTGCAGGAGACATTGTGAAATTTACGGTGGTTGAACTTCATGGTGTGTGTGTGTGTGTGTGTGTGTGTGTGTGTGTGTGTGTTTAGTTCCTCAATTTGCTCTTGACTGGGTCGTTGCAAACATATGGCAGGGTCATGCAGCACAAACCACTCACACACTAGTAACCATATGAGGGCCATCTTTATACCACTGAACCAGTTTTATTGAAAAGATGATCAGTGGCATGCTTATTATTTTTATTTTTTAGATCTCAAATGTGTGTCAATATTGATGCTGTTCTTTTGTAATAAGTGCCTCATTTCTCGCAAGACCATGCAACGATCCCAAATCTTGAACCACTGTGTGAATGAAAGACCTCCCCGGTGTAGACATGTGGAATCAATGACAGCCGCACGTCACACAATGAACTTGCACGTTGGTCCAATACAGATGAATTTATAAAAGTACTTGGTTCTGACTTGTGGTTCTTCCCCAAAATGTGGAGGAAGACGGGATATTTTCTCTCCGGTTTAAACTTGTTCCAGCATCACGCACACGTCGAACTCCATGATGATGTGTTTAATGTGGTTTGAACACATGTATCGTGATGAATTTGAACACTGCTTACTGAATAAGGAAATTACAGACGCTCTTCTGGTTGAACGAGCGCAAATATCCACTAGTGGAACACGGAGAAGTGGAGGTGGTTATAGCAGGAAATGGGAACTAAATGTGGACTGGGATGTTAAAAAACAATACATAGCAATGTTATGGGCTGGTGTCTGTATAGTGTGTGTTTAAAAACATTGGTGTGTTGAAGGAAAACGGCGCATAAGTAGTATAAAAATGATATCTAGAACAGAAGGGTTCGAATTTAAACTTTTACTTTCTCCTGACGTTCTCTGTAGGCCACACTAATGTGTGTTGTGTTTTTCTCAGTTTTGGCCTTTTGTCAAGACGCCGTTTTCAATCAACGAAAACAACTTCCTGAAAATGGGATACATTTGAAAACTTGCATGGACGCTGAAAAGACTTTCAAAAACGATGACACTTTTTTTTTTGTTTGTTTTTGCCATCGCCCTGATGTTTCAAAGGAAATTAAGCAGGTTTTTAGCAGGTTTTCAGATTTTAGTAATTGATTATGCTGCTTATAACAGTTAATAGGGTAATTGGATGCAAAGTACTTTTTCTTTATTAAAAAGCAATACTAAATATACAAGACAAAATAAAACAGGAACAAGTTTCCCATTTTAGAAAACATTAATATTTATTGCTGAAAATGCATGCAAGAATAGCCGTGGAAATTAACCCAATTTAATTTGCCATATTACATCAAAATGTAAATGCAAATATATAAAAAATATATAATCAATTTAAAATTCACATGTAAGCTCCTTTTCACCACCATAGGGTTGTGGGGTTGTGTGTGTGTGTGTGTGTGTGTGTGTGTGTGTGTGTGTGTGTGTGTGTATATGTGTATATGTGTATATATATATATATATATATATATATATATATATATATATATATATATATATATATATATATATATATATATATATATATATATATATAATAATTCTTGTGAAAATCCAATATTTTTGCAGTGTCCGGTATCCATTGTGTAAACCTGAAGTTTGAAGTTGTCGGTGTATGAACGAAGCCACCTTTGCTTCATCTCTCCTATTCCATCTCCCTTTGTTTGGCTTAGTTTGATATTGTTATACTCAAAATTGCAAGAAATGTAGTTGGATTCGTGAGGGTTGAATCAGAAGGTTCAATCAGTAAATCTGTGTGGGTGTGGCCAGAGGTTCTGTGAGGTAGAGTTTTGCTCGTTCGTTGTGTTGTAGGCGAGCATCAGTGTTTTGAATGTGATGTCGGCAGATACAGGAAACTACAGCTGGCTATAAATCGTTATTATTGATTAATATTATTGTTTACGTGGATGTAAAATCAATTTTCTTTTTGCTACAATTACACTTCGGTTTGGCACAGCGAGCGTCCGTAGATTAAATAAATAGGACGTATCAGTCAGCTCTATGGGAAACCAGTAAAAGGAGTGCATCAATGACATCATTTGGGAGATCCCGTTCCTGAACCAGTTGATCATACTCGTCAGACCCCTTTCGTCAAGTCATTTCTATTTAAATAAAAAAAAAAAAATTGCTGTGTCAGTCTGCTGTTTGTTAGTTGTTGTGTCGAAGTGACAGAGCTTATTGAAATCTCTCATTTCTTTAACCTGCATTGAACCAGCAAGGAAATGTGACGTGTGTGTGTGTGTGTGTGTGTGTGTGTGTGTGTGTGTGTATTGGTGTGGCTTTACAATTTTGCTCATGTTGGAAAACATTGTTGAATGTTTTGGAGTGTGTAGTGGTCTGGTATGTTCTTCAGTCCATCCATTACTGGTGATCTGCATTGCAGTGTACACATTTTACTGTAATTCTGGCAGTTCCCGTTTGCCAAGCAATGTCTGTTTCTCTCATGTACTAGTTTTCTCGATTCAAGGTAAAGAGGAAGTTACATTTCAAATTGATTTTAGAATGTGCAACCTACTTTACAAACATTTGCTGTTCATCCCTCTGTACATCAAACACCCTCGTGGCTGATTTCAAGTCCAAGAAGTTGTATTCAAATCCCTGCGTTTGCATTACACGGACAAATCCGTTCTCATTTATATGAGTATCGTACTGTAAAATGTTTACTTCATCCGGGCCAATGATGCTTGACCTCTGGTTATTCCAAACATTTTCTTTGACCATACATTTCTTTTGGCAGGCCAGTTAAAGCATGTACTTTCCCGATGAAAATATTAGATGTATAAATAATTACAAGTCAGACATTTGTTTGTATAGATTGAGATGCATCTTTACAGAGTCTGGAGTTTTCAGGAATTGATGTAATTACTTTAGAAGGTTCTGATTGGTCACTTGTTGTAATTAGGAGTTAACGGGGCGCACACATGGGTGCATATAGGGGCTACTGCCTTTCTGACACATGATACCATGAGGAAATCTAAAATTGATCTTATGATCATCTCTAAAGACAATTCTATATAAAAATAAATTAACCAGTAGGCCCACCAATGCAAGTGTGGCAGATGAAAGTGTTAGAGGCTCTCTAGATGGGATCTCTGATTAAGCCAAAAGGAGCCACAATTTATCCATATAATTGATTTTCCTAGGAGGACAGGGATTTTCCAAGTTTGCCAGAAAGTGTCATGAAATATGAACTTCAAAGAACTGACTGAGTTGCACCAATTCCGTCGAGAGGAATAGCCATCAGGGATTGTGTAGCTAGGGGAAGGTTTTACGGTTTAAAATTGTTTTTATATTTTTCAACTAAAATAATTTCTTGTCTTGATTAAAACGTCTGAAAACACTTGCAACTGTGTATGCATGAAACAAACGTAAGAAGCTTCGTCAGACGTTTGCGTTGCATCCGTTTGATTGGATGCAATTGTGAGAGAAGGTTCAATCTTCAAAAAAAAAACCGCGAAAACAACACGATTGTCTTTTAAACTAGATTGTTCAGCATCCGCCACCATTTTGTTTGTTGGTTTGGAGTCAAATGAGTCACATGACTAAAAGTTATCAAGAAATACTATTTAGCAGGGCCAAATACTAACAAATTGCATGAATGTCTATGCATTTGAAATACCTTTTTTTAAATTGAATTAAAGTAGACGCTCCTGCTGACACAGGAAAATGAAAAAGTGCAAACGTGTGAAACGTAAATACTCTATTCTTTAGCGTTGGTTGGGGAAAACACTTTTAAAGTAAAAGTACAAATGGTCACGACTCCAAGTGATGAGAGAAAGGTGGTTAGTGGTATCGTCTGCGGTGTCTGGTTTTGTTGGGTATATATGTACATAGGCTATGATCTCGGCCCACACTTTGCTCTGCTCAACACATACCGAGCGTCTTAATGCATTTTCCATGTTACACATGTAAAGGAAAGCTTTTTTGTGTTTCAGAAAGTCATTAAAGCGTTTACTGTTTCGGCTAATAGTCAGTAAACTGCATCACTTTCTGCAGCAGAAATATCAGACGGTCTCTTCCTGTGATGAACTGCACCAGCAATCTTGAAGGAACTTCTTTCATCTTTGGTTTTGGTTTCAGTGCGTAGCAAAGTATCACACACTGCACCAAAGATGGGAAGAAAACGCAAACTCCTAAACCCGATTTGGATGAAAATTTTGATGCTACATGTTGCATTCTTCATTGAATTTTTTTTCCATTCATCACACGTGAACAGTGGAGAGCAGAAACGCACGCTTTGTGTGATAAACTTTCCCATTTCGGCTATGAAGTCGTATTGTGTAAAGACTAAAAGATGACCGAAAGATTGTTACGTCACGATATGATCTTTTATAAAGCTCTGATTATAGTCACGTATTATCCAATTAAGATTTATGTTTCAAGAAAGCACCTGGTTTTTTTATTGCAGTGTTTATATTTTTACATTATTGTTTCAAATGTCTGGTTTCCGCTCGCATTCGTAGTAGGTCTCTGAATAAATCTTCCTAGCTGAACATCTAGTTTGGCTCCAGCATTGTTTACAATTAGTTTAACATTATTAAAAAAAAGTTTTTATTGCCATTAAAGTGGGATTGCATACACTCTGTGGACATTTTATTTAGGTTATTAGAACGGGAAATTTCGAACGGGGTGTTGAAAAAGCACTTGTATCTTATAGCCAGGTGTCCACAAACCTTTTCCCCAACATATGGTACATCTGTATCTGTAGTTGTGATCATTTTCTGAAGTAACGGTCTTTCGCTTATAAACAATGAGCGGTGTAGTGATTTGACATGAGACAATAGAATAAAGCACAGGTGTTGATGTTAACCTGCACGTCAGAGCGCTTTTGAGGTAATTTCGTGAATTTTGCTTGCATAGGCCTTATGCGACATGTGCTGTAACCTTTGCTTGTGATTTTAGTTTTTTGGACTGTGATGTAATTCTTCTGACGCAGGCATATTCCCATCACAGACTTTGTACTCTGTACGCTTCTACCTTCTTCCATGTCTGAAGCTGCCCCCTTTTGGCTCAGTGAAAGCCTTTCCTTAAGCTGCCTTTCCGACATCTGAAGCTGCTCTTAATGTGATTTTTCTTTCTCTCTGAAGCGGCCGAGTAGAAAGCAAAAGCTAAAGCTGCCACTCCCTTCACTGTCGCTTGCACTTCTGGCTTTAAAGTTGCCTCTGACACAAAGTATACAAAAAACTAAATATTAATATGACTATGAAATGGCAAACCATCACAGTAGAGCAATATTTCTCCATAGCATCATTTTATATTCATGACAACGAATTCTGTAGACGTGTTGCTTCCGTCGAATTATCGGACAGGAATTATGTTTGGACAGGATAGGAATTTTGATTGTGTTGCCGTCTTGTGAGGTGTTCATTCCGATCTGGATGTCATTCTTCCAAACCATTAATCTGGTGACTTCCACACTGTTGTGTTTAACTTCTAATGACTATTTTGTTTATGTTCCTTTAATCCCCCCCAGTGGCCGGGTAACAGTAGGGGAGGAGGCCGTGAGGGCGTTGGAGCTGGGAGCTGCTGGGACTGCGCTGGTGGTGGTGGTGCTAGCGGTCGGCACCGTGCGAGCCGGACATGCCCGGAGGTCGCAGGGGTCCGAGTAGACAGCAGCTGAGCCGCTCGGCATTGCCGTCCCTGCAAACTTTGGTCGGGGGCGGCCTCAGCAATGGCACGGGCCACAGGAGCAGGTACGGTTCTCCATGTCTTTGTCCTTACGCCTTCTCCAGCCCATTACCCATAATGTAAAATTTCAAAAATCATAGCTCCTACGAGTCCGTTTCAGTCGTCCCGATTCAACTCTGACTTGTATGTTTCTTCTTCTTTATTTTGTAAAAAAAAAAGTATTAAAAGTATTACTCGTGTCATTCCAATACTTTTGAAGACAAAGATATATGTAATTTTAGAGTCACTATGTTAATGTAGCATGCAATACTTGCTTTACGACTTGATGAAGTAATTAAGTGCAAAGTGATACTTCAGCAAACTGAAAGCTCTCTTACACCATACGTATTAATAAAATGTAATGGTGCTCTTTCTGTTCCATTATGTGGCAAAATACTTCTCGTTTATGAATGTATCACTAGGCTTATTTACTTTGCACACCTCGTTGACTTTCAGCACATACAATTGTGATCAGACAGCTCCAGTTTCTCTTTCAGCTACTTGGTTTTTCGATTCTACAACGCTGATCTTGCTATAAAATAAGTCCCAGACAAGCCCTGTTGACCCCTGGACTTTATTCTGTCGGTCACCGGAGATAGAGATTACAGCTATTCAGTAAGTGAAGTAGAGAGACCTTTTGAAGGAGCTGTACACTTCATTAGACCTCTTGCAGAATTGATTTATCAGTCGGTGTGGACATTGATCTATTATGCTTCAACACAGTCAGACGAATAAAATCCATCAGGCACTTCCTTATATGCATTCATTTAAAAAAGCAAAAAAGAAACGAATGCTGCAGGAGCGTATATAAATGTTGCAATTTAAATAAGTGAATCTGTGATCTTGACACGTGCTTTCTGAGGACAGTTTTCCATGCTGAAGTAAAACAACAGACAGTCTCAGTTTAGGTAGTGGACGTGTGGCGCGTGGGGGTCAATTGACTTTCTGGCCTTCATCGCGGAGATCAGGTGAAGACGGATGACGAGTAGACCGACACTGAACTGGTAGCCAAAAAAACCCTCCCTCTGTTATGTTACAATACTTTACCTTTGAGATCAAGAGAATGTTTTCTACATTAAAATTACTAGATCACGTGGCAATGTGACAAAACTTTAACATGCGTCCCTGCTTCCCGTTTGGAAGGAAGAGGCGACAGGCTACCGGTCACCGGAGTTTTTTCCACAACATTTTTATAGAACTTCCAGTTATTGTGGCAGCTGTATAGCAATAACAGGTCTCTCTCTCTCTCTCTCTCTCTCTCTCTCTCTCTCTCTCTCTCTCTCTCTCTCTCTCTCTCTCTCTCTCTCTCTCTCTCTCTCTCTCTCTCTCTCTCTCTCTCTCTCTCTCTCTCTCTCTCTCTCTCTCTCTCTCTCTAACTCTCTCTCTCTCTCTAACTCTCAACCTCACCCAGGAGCAGCAATTCATCGGGTCTGTCGGCTCCCCCTCTCACGACCCTGATAACGCCCGAACCGGTGCGCCACTGCCGCATCCCCGAGCTCCCCTTGGACAGCAGCTTGCTTTTCGAGTTTCTGCTCTTCCTCTACCTGCTGGTGGCGCTCTTCGTGCAGTACATTAACATCTACAGGACAGTGTGGTGGTATCCTCACATCCACCCTGCTGCCTCTACCTCGCTGGTGCGTATTACTGCCGCACGTCAGGCAACACGCACGTCAGGCAACACACACTTACACACGCTTGGTAGCAGTACAAATATAAAAAAAGAATTAAATGGAAATGCTTTGGGAAATAAAATGTGCCAAAGGGGACAAGTGAGGATTGAAGCGAATTTGATATATTTGTGGCAGAAATGACCATGTGGCCTACATACTGCCTGGTTTTATTTAAATCGGGTTAATCAGCTGTCACTAGAAGCACCCGGGAGTGTGTGTGTGTGTGTGTGGGCTATGTTAAATGGAGAAATAGTATTATAAGAAATGATTTGCCATTTAATACCAACATGTTTGTTAGTAAAATAGACATTGTGATTCCTGGTAAAAATGATGACAACATGTTTTGTAACTCAACCAATCCTGCCTTCAGTTATTTCCTTTTTTTGGTTGTTTGTTAAAAATAAGCCATGTAACACAGCCAGGACGTAATTTCTCTGCTTTCCTAATATCCAGAAAGCATTAGTTACTGCTTTAGACTCTGGCGAATTTAAACAGGATTCAATAATTGTGATGTCATCGGGGGTTCTATATTACAGGATTGAAATGGCTTTAAATGCGACAGATTTCAATCATTGTACGGATATTGGAACTTTTCCAACTACATTTGATTCTTCCACGTTTTCCTCAACCTGTTCCTGCATGACAACGATCCTGTACACCATGAAGATCTGCTTTACAATGATTAAAGCGGAAGAGTCTCGACCTCAATTGTGTTGTGTAGCTTCGGGATGAATCGGAGCGTCGACCTGACCCCCGTACCTCACCGTAACATCAGAACATGACTTTACTAACACTTTTGTGTTTGAATGAAATCTTACAAATGTAGTGTAACATCAACCAAAGAAGGACGGTTCATACTCTAACAGCAAACGGAGATTGCATATGGAATGGGATGTTGAAAAACCCATTTTTATGTCCACATCTAAAGATCGAGGCTAATCTGTTGGTTAACGATTTCATTTGGGCTTGTTTATTTATTTGACTAATAAATATTTGTCTCCACTGCACTGGGCAGATGTGTTTGATTTGCAAAATGTGTGCAGTAGTACAAAAGTGTACACACATCTGGTTAGCAGAAAATCAAAAAGAATGCCCCCTTTTTTCTCTCTTTCCTTGTTGATTTTTCTTTTTTTATATATATATTTTTAATGAGCATCCGCATTTGGAAGCATTATTTGTTTATACTGTTTGTCTGGCATATTTCAATCAAACTAAAATTTGATTCAGTGAGAAGTTCATTATTTCAACAATGTGTCAACAATCACATTTTACTGTCGCAAAACCCCGCCCCCAACAATCTAAGAAATGATGCAACAGTCTAAGAAATGCTGCACTAGATTCTAACCCATGTGAAGATTTTGTGCACTGTGGCGTTGTTGGAACAAGTCATCTAGTTCAAGTGAAGGCATGTTATAGGGAGGTGGTAGTTCAGTGGTTTGGGCATTGGCCTCTGGACCAGTAGAATGCAGGTTCAAATTAATCAATTGCTCAGTCGCTCTGGATAATGGTGTCTGCCAAGTGCGGTAAATTTGATGGAAAATGATCATCTACTTCCTCCAAAGATACCCATGAGTCTTTAACTTTGTGGTAACGTAAAACCATGTTTGGGCGGAAAAGACAAGTGTCCCAATATTTTTGTCCATGTACTGTTATTCTTCACTCTTTGTATTTGTTACACGGTGTCACAGGACCATATTGTCTTACAAGAGTTTAGTAAAAAGTGCTATCTATTATTTACTGCATATACTGTTGCTTTGTTACTGGTTAGTTGTATCTAATGCGTGGTTTCTTCCCTTTCCTAGAACTTTTATCTGATAGACTACCACCTGGCTATCTTCATCACCGTGATGCTTGCTAGAAGACTAGTGTGGACCATCATCTCTGAGGTATTGTTTTTTTGGGAGTGTTGCCAGATTTTAAGCAGAATTCCCCCATCTCAGAAATCTCTTTAAACCGTCCCACCATGATATAAAGGTAGACACATTTAGGGAAACAACTTAACAGCACCATGTTTTAGATTTGTGGTGTCAACACATGGAAATAATGTGGTACCTGGCAATGTATATATATATATATATATATATATATATATATATATATATATATATGTCTGTGTAGGCTATGTTAGATTGAGAAATATTATTATAGTATAGTATTATATTGTTATATACAATACGTAGAGAGGCGTAACTGGGCGTGCAAAAACAGTGTTTATTAAAAATAAATCAAAAATAAAGAGGAATATGTTGGTGTCCAATATTTGGGGGGTCAGAGTGGCTGGAACGGGAGAGGGAGCGCGGAGATCCCTCGACGCGCTCTCCGACGTTTGGTCCCGACCAGTGGGCGGCTTCGTTCTCCGGATCTCCATCGGCTCATAGGGGTCAGGTTCATTTCCTGCCGCAAGGCTGTGGAAGCTCCCAGCTATCAGGCACTGCGAGGGTCTGGCGGGTATTCCCATCCGCGCTTGCCGTCTAACCCAGGGGTGGGCAATTATATTTTCCAAAGGGCCACATGAGAAACCTGTGGTGTGTTCGTGGGCCGAACCAACAATAACGTTGAACATAAATTGTGTTCAATATAAATTTTTTCCACTTGTAAAGAGCGGTAAATGATATCATGTTCATTATGCTACCAAAAGAATAAGGATATTCTATTTAAGGAAAATAAACAAAAAAAAAAAATCACTGTATTTTTCCTTCATTTTTCTCACGCACAACAGCATGTCAGCACTGCTGTGCGGTTATACTTTCTTCTGGTGCGGCAAAGATGCCGAAGCAGTTCAGCGGGCCGGATTAAAAGGACCAAGGGGGCCGGATGTGGCCTCCGGGCCGTAGTTTGCCCACCCCTGGTCTAACCTGTAGTGGGAGGTCGGGGGAAAAAGGCACATACACGCCGTTAGTCGGGAGCCCAAACGTTCTCCGACGTCAACCGCCGTCCGACGGCGTTTTATAGACGCCGCCTGATTTATGATAATGAAGGCGCCACTCTGGGATAAGCTCCAGCCGTGTCTCGTTGATGACGCCCCTCCTCTCTCATCCGTGCTGGGTTGCGCGGCGATTGCGCAACCCTTCTGCCTTCCGACGACGCGCCGAGTTCGGAGCGCTTACCCATCTCAATAGATGGGGCGGAGGCCCATTGTGACTATATATGTGTGTGTGTGTGTGTGTGTGTGTGTCTATATATGTGTGTGTGTGGTGTGTGTGTGTGTGTGTGTGTGTGTGTGTGTGTGTGTGTGTGTGTGTGTTGTGTGTATGTATATAATATAGATATATATAATATATATATATATATATATATATATATATATATAATATATATATATTCATATAAACTATATATATAGATATATAGATATATAGATATGTGTGTGTGTATATGTGTGTTTACCTGATTACATCAACATCAACATGGTGAAATGGTTGTTTCCGTTGCTTGTTCACGCCAGGCCTCCCAGGCGAGCCCTTCTTCATTCGTGCAGTATGTGCTGCTGATCGTGGCCCGGCTCATCCTCCTCACTCTTTGTGGCTGGATTCTCTGCTGGACCCTTGTCAATCTCTTCAAGACCCACTCAGTGCTTAACCTGCTCTTCTTGGGCTACCCGTAAGATCATTTCCTTTCTCAATTCCTTTACGTCACATTTTCAGATTAATCTTAATGAATTATTTGTGGTTAAATGGGTGTTGATAACAGTCCCTGTCTTTATCCAAGATCAATGCTTTGTGAAGAGGCTGTGATGTGTGTACAAGTCACATCTGGATTGTGGTTATCATCTTGGAAAGGAATGTAAACGCAGTCATATTGACTTGGGAATTTGGTTTTGCAGAAAGACAAAGTATTAGTGCAAGTAAAAATGATCCATGATCAGCCAAACAGCAACATGGAAAACTATAAAAGAGGAATGCTGTTTATATGAAGACCCTGTTTTTGCCAGTTGAGTTATTATATTTACTAGTGCTGTCAATAGATTAAAATATTTCATCGCACATTAATCGCATTTTCTCTATGTACCATAAATTCATACTGTTCATGTTTTTAATACTCAAACTAATTGTAGCAGATTAAATATATTAATTTAACTCTAAAGCTCTCCATTTAATAAAGTGATATATATTGCTTTTGACAGAAACTATATACACTTTCCAGTATATTTTAAGTTACATACGGTAATATAGCAAGTAGCACATACCAGTTGTGGCATGCACAGCTAGTAGGCGTATTTCAGGGAAATTTAGTGTTTTCTGTTAACGTTAAATATTTTTGAGGTGTAATTTAGTGGGATAGCTCAAGAGGGGGCTGTTTATTATATGGGTGTGTAACATTTTCCCTTTTTTCCCTCGGGACTTGCTGCAAGCGAGAGACATTATAGCAGCTGTGCAGAAGGACGAGCTCTTTACCAGGAGTTTAATGAATAATATTCGGATTTGTGTGTTCACGGTATCCTGCCACCGTTTCCATTATTTTCTTAGGAAAAAGTATTTTAGGCGAACTTCCACCTTTAAAAATCCTCATTTACATTATTAAAAAGTTCCGAACCGAAGAAGATCCATCACCTCAACACAACGCAGAGTGAAGGAGCAGATCATTCAGATAGTAATGCCCGCTGCACGTCGTTAAAGTGAATTTTGTCTTAACTGGTTATTGCAAAGCAGCTACGTTTTTTAGATGTTACTTCAAATAAGAGAATGAACTAATTCACATGTAGCAGTGGTCATTTTTGTTTGTACATAAACCTTATGAAACTTCCTCAACTCTTAGTAGCCTGTGTTTCTCTGTAGCTCTGTGCCCTGTAAACCACTGTAAGTGACTTCTGCTCACACAGACGATGTGCTGAGCGTTTTCACAACTTTTCAGTTGCAAAGAAGTAAACGTGGTTCGAACAGCAGATTCAGTACAGTGTTTCACGTCCACTGGTCTCGCATTGTATGTAATGAAAGTGAACGCATGTTTATGATAACACCATTGATGTAATACTAAACTGTCTGCTAATATTATGGTATAATAATGATAAATGTTTTAATCCCAGGATACTCCTTAGTCAGAGTCAAGTTTAATCATTGTTTTTACACACAAGGAATGTTGGTAAAAGTACTGGCATAAACTATACATTAATGTACAGTAATGTGTATGTTGGTGTTCCTGTTGAAAAGAGGTGCGTGTGTGTAAAAGTACACAGATGTAGTCTATCTTCAGCGGTGTGTTGATGGTTGTGTGTAGGACGAATGTGAGGGCAGTGGATATCTTAAGGTGTGATCCCGGGGAATATGCTTTTTTTGCTGTACTAGAATAAAGTATAATTGCACATCCGGTACAGTGGGTGTGAGTGGTGCTTTCATTGTCGGAGTATGCACAGGGACTAACATAACGGTACAAATATGGTGAAGTGTTTGTAGCACTTGGATTCAACCCCCTGCAACATTTTAAGGCACAGTAAACACACCGGTCTATCTGCGCCTCCCTCATCGTCGCGCTACGGAATTGGGGGATGGGTGGGCGTAATAGAAAATAGTTGAGAAGCACTGTCTTAGGGTCAGAGGGTGATTTGCAGGGTCTGCAGCGGTGATGTTCACAAGCCTGATGTCCAGTGGTCTGTTTTCCCCACACTCTTATAGCGTCTGCCTGATGTGACAAGACTGTGCTCTTGGTGACTTTGATCTTGATTGCTCGTCTAACAACTCTGACCTGGTAGAAGCTCGCCGGTGTTTGTAAGGCTGTTAAAGGTTCGCACCGCTTTTCTTAGAACTTTACGATCAAGCTAGCGAGATAACGGCGATTCGTTTCCTGTCACAAAACTGATATACAGAATTATGTATGTAGCTATGTTGGTTTTATATGACAATAAATACTGAGTTTGTGGAGACTTTCCCCAAGTTCCTGAAGAAGGAATTCCGAATTAAAGGCTGGAGGTAGGGAATTGCAAGTTAAGGCCAGAAGTCGAATGTGACATCATCATTAGGGGTGGGGATTTATCCATAATGTTTCACTGGCAGAAACACATCACTATTTCTTTGTGGACGGTGTAGCTCATTGGTTTAAATCGCTGCGCTACTGATCGGAAGGTTCGAGCCCAGGTATTACCATGCTGCAACCCTTGGATCCTTGAGCAAGGCCCTTAACCCTCTGTGCTCCAGGGGTGGCGTATCATGGCTGACCCTGCGCTCTGACCCCAGCTTCCAAACAAGCTGGGATATGCGAAGAAAGAATTTCATTGTGCTGTAATGTATCTGTGACAAAGAATATTCAATTCTATTCTATTCAGACTTACCAAAAACAATGTGAAAGTCCAAACAAACTGGGAAAGTGTGAAATTTTCCACTATGAAAGTCACACTGACTATTGCTAGGCCAACCAGATATTATATGTTTTTGCATTATGGATATTTACTTGAAGGCATAGATCATGATAAACAAGTTAATCATCCCACCTGTAAGGAGAGTAAAGAAGGTGTGTGTGTTACCTACTGTGCTGTGCGGAAATCTGACGTTCGCAAAAACTGGAGGAGGGATGTGAAATGACTCTGTACGGAAAGCATTGAAACAAAAAAAAAAACACGCAACACCACAATTTGATGTAATGCCCTGCGGGGGGAAAAGAATGTTAAATGGTCACAATAAAGAAATTATAACATTTACCGATTTTACCCGTACCATTAGCTAGGCTGGATCATGTTTGCTGATAACATATTAATCAACTGGTAGTTTTAAAAGTGGCTACTGTATTTAAGGAAATAATAATAATTAGAAATGAAATAATCCATATAAATAATTGAAAACAGTGAATCATGAAAATGTGCTCAATGAAATTAACAGG
This sequence comes from Kryptopterus vitreolus, assembly GCA_030449085.1. Taxonomy (NCBI): domain Eukaryota; kingdom Metazoa; phylum Chordata; class Actinopteri; order Siluriformes; family Siluridae; genus Kryptopterus; species Kryptopterus vitreolus. The sequence continues at coordinate 4,432,744 of JACRUU010000022.1, forward strand.
AATATACTAATTAATAAATATAATTCTATAAATTAATAACTTGTGTACATACAGCTTGTATATAGCTGGTAATATATTTAGTATAAATATATAATGTGCTTCTATGACTGATTAGTGGACGCTCTCCCTTCTTGATCTGACCATGTGAATCACTTGACATTTAAGTGTCTTGGATAATATTCTATATAAATTCATTATAAAATAGAGTGCTTCTCTCTAGTTGAGTTTTATTGGCACCACAGAATCGTATAAAGGAATCTTGTGTTCCTGCTTTCGTTTTGCGTTCGATTGCAAATGACATTCCTTCCTTTGTATTTTTACACTAAATATAGATGAGTTAACTGTAGAGGAATGTTAATGAGGTAAACGAGCTTTGCTGTTTTAATATTTTGAGGTTTACCATATGAAGAAATGTCACAGCACATAAATATGATGATGCTCCATTGGGGAGGAGGAATCATTTAAGAGGCGGATCATGCACCCTTTGTTGCCTTTAGGTGTAACTAGAACATATCTTATTACAATGTACCAACTCCATAAATATGTGGTTCTACCTCAAATTTGGCACTCACATTTGTTTATGATGATTTTTTTTTTTTTTTTTTTTTTTTTTTTATATTTACACTTCAACTTGGAACTTGGAGGCCCAAACCTTTTCCAGCATGACAATGCTCCTATACATGCCAACTCTATGAAGGTGTGGTAAATTGAAAATCTTGGCCTCTTTTCTAACACCTTTGAGATCAATTAGAACACACACTTCACCCCCGGGCGTCCTCACAATACATCAGTGTCTGAAATCTCCACATGCACAGTCTAGTGCGACTTCTTTCCAGAGGAGTGGATGTTTAATTATAAGTCTAAATATAGGCAAACAGGCACATAACACTCTTATGAACAGGTGTGTACAAAAACTCGTCTGCGTAGTGTATTTCTTTCATGGCACTGTTTATGAGCAGCATATGGAGCCTTCCAGTTTATTCACTAGTTGTGTGTTCCAACAGTACTGCATGAACATTTAGCGTTCACTTCTAGCCTTGCTGTTTTATCAGTTTTTGTTTCTACATCTTGGCAAGTCGCAGCCCTGCGGTTACATTTTAAACTTTAAATTATAGACCACGGGGCATCATAAAACATGGGGAGCAAAGTGCATAATATTAGATACACCACAAATGTGATAAGACTAAAACTGCCAGCTCGGCAGTAATGCGTGCCATCAAAGACACGTTACAGTTTGCTAACCACTGTGCAAAGTATTTATACTAAGGCTGATCTTAATGCGTTAGCGCAAATTCACTTTATGTGAGTGATCTGCTCCTTCACTCTGCGTTGTGTTAGTGAATGAACACGACCCGGACAACAAAGAACAAATGAATAAAGAAACTTCAGTGCATCCACTCACGCGTCCTAAATTTCCCCCAACTATACCTACTAGCTGCACATTCACAACAGGTATGATCTCCTCACTATATTGCTGTATGTAACCTTACAGAAGCACATCGCATTCCCTATTGTGGAAGCGCATTTTTCATTTGTGAATGCAATGCATTTCCGTATACCGGAACATAATTCTTAAAGGAGCCATGTACCATATTTTACAAGTAAAACAACCACTAAATAAGAAATGAATTAATTAACAAGAGCTTATTATTGAAAGAATAATTTCCAGGCTAAAACAAAAATTAAATAATCAATAAACAGAGAATTTTTTTTTGTGAAACTTGTATAATTATGACATCTGTTACAGTTAGAGTATTAGAAACCTGAAAAGTATAAATTTATGGTACACTGAAAACATGCGATTAATCCCGAGTTTACTCCTGTCAATTTCACGATTAATTGTTATTAAATATTTAAAATGTTTGACAGCCCTAGTTTATACTAATAAAAAAGAAAAGGAGCAGCTTTAGATTTATCCAGTCTACCTTCAGATTGTAAACGTATCACACAAAAAAGTAGACGTTATATGTCTGGATGATGTTTATTTGCATTTCCTAACAGCACAGCATGTGGTGTCAGTGACTCACCTCTAGAGGCCGCTCTTTTTCTGTTTAGAGCAACTCAGATGCAACTCAGAAAAGCTTTCGTTATACATGTTAATCTACGGATCTGATCTGGCTTTCGCCAATGGGGAGTTTGTCTCTTGACTGAACTTGTATAAATCACTGTTAAAGCTGTTATTTATCTTTTTAAATAGTTCTCTATTAGAGTCTGGTGGTAGAGCTGCATTGTGCTGATGAATCAAGACGTTGGAGGAACATTGTGGTTGTGTTATCCACAGGACAAAAGTACAGAAATGATGGTAGCAGTAAAATACAGAGTGAATGACTTATTTTGCTGTTATCAAGTGGTTGTAAGGATTATTAATAGATTGAATTGAAAAAAATCTAAATAAATGTGGGGCACGGTGGCTTAGTGGTTAGAACATTCGCCTCACACTGCCAGGGTCCGGGTTCGATTCCCGTCTCGGCCATGTGTGTGTGGAGTTTGCACGTTCTTCCCGTGCCTCAGGGTTTTTTTCTCCTGGTTCTCCGGTTTTCCCTCCTCTCATCCTCCTGGTTCTTGTCCTCTTCTCCGGTTTTCCCCAGTCCAAAAACATGCACGGTAGGTTGATTGGCACCTTGGAAAATTGTCCCTGGTGTGTGAATGTGTGTGTACCCTGCGATGGGTTGGCATTCCATCCATGGTGTATCCTGCCTTAATACCCATAGACGCCTGAGATAGGCACAGGGTCCCCATGACCCGAGGGAAGATCGGATAAAGCGGTAGAAGATGAATGAATGAATGTATGTAAATAAATGATGGAGAAGTATATCCATGGATTTCAATGTTGTATAACAAGTTGATTTTGTTGGTCACGTTGTATTTGATTGTCTTTAGCACACCATTTGCATATAATTGTCTTATGCAGGCCCCAGGTACAATTTTGTTCACATTTTGATCTACTGTGTGTCTTGCTCATGCAAGGCTAACCTGCGTAAAATCCATCACCTCGGCAAATGACTTGATCCACAGAATATAATCACTTGTAGTAATGAAGGTGAACTGATGAACTCCAGCATACTTCTTAATACAAGGTCGTATCGAAAAGTTTCCTGGTGAAAAATGGTGACCTTTGAGTTGAGGGAGCCAAATCTGGATGGGGTCCGGTGATCCGAATAGCACCAGTTGCATAGCTCTCAAAGTATACAGGACGATGTCTTTTTGGACTTATAAAGGTCTGTGCTCCCTCTGCTGCCATCTGTTGGCTCATTACAAAACTAGCCTTGAAGCTTTTTAACCCCATTTCGTCTATTGGGGGAAAAGCAGGACAATTGTGTTGATATTCGAGAATATTTTTTCCTTTTATTGGGAGGGGGCACTTTCTTCTGTTTCTGTTGTTATTTTTGTTATCTTTTTCTCCAAGGCACTCTTGTTAGGGGTCGTAAGTGTTGATGACTTAGAGATGACCATGCAGTTCTGCATAATTAAAACCCCTTAAAAATATTATAAAGAACATCCCACGTGGTTTTCTCTGCTCAGGTTTGGTGTCTACGTGCCGCTGTGCTGCTTTCACCAAGAGGGCCGAAGCCAGCAAGCACCGACAGACTGCCCCTTCACAGAGCAGGACGGAGCAGACGGCTCTCCGCAGCGCCCCAAGGACTTCTTGGCGCTCGTCCGCGAGAACCTACGGGAGCAGTTTTTCAGCCCCGCCCATGTCCCCGCCCACACGTGCCCGCCCTCTCCGGAGCTCATACGCAGCGAGGTGGAGGAGCTCAAGAGCGACTTCAACCGGCGGATCAAAGAGGTGCTCTTCAATTCGCTGTTCAGCGCCTACTATGTGGCCTTTTTACCGCTCTGCTTCGTCCAGGTAATAACACGCCGAATAGACGCGAATCGCCTTGCTTTCTTTGAGCTGTGTGTCTATAAATACGCATTGTATGTGTGCGTCGCTCTTGTCGGCAGAAAACGCAGTACTACGACATGCGCTGGTCGTGTGAACACTTGATCATGGTGTGGATTAACGCGTTCGTAATGCTGATGAGTCAGTTGCTCCCTCCCAGCTACTGCGACCTGCTGCACCGCTCAGCTGCACATCTGGGACGCTGGCAGAGACTCGAGCACGGCTCCTACAGCAACGCACCACAACACACGTGAGTGTGAATAACGTGTTTGGGGGGAAATGTGTAATTTTATTTGAGTGGTTTCCAGGTCAGGATTAGTATTGGGGGTGGGGCAGTATTGAAAAAATATATATTACCATTAAATATGAAATTAAATCATTTGTAAACTACATTGTAAAATTATATTTTACACTAAACTAATCCGGATACATTTAAAAACGACGGCTTGTCTTTTAAAAAAATTAATTAATAAATAAATAGTATTCTGCACCCTCACTAGTTTTCAATCGTTTCCCAAATGTTTTTTCCATCCAAACATCTGCAAACGTCTTTTCAAAATGCTACATTTCTATTGACTGAATTGCACATGAATAAGCTTTGTCAATGTAGGTTTACAGTTAAAAAATGGCATTTATAAATGTTTAATATGACAGCGTGGGGCACGGTGGCGTAGTGGTTAGCACGTTCGCCTCACACCGCCAGGATCCGGGTTCGATTCCCGTCTCGGTCATGTGTGTGTGGAGTTTGCATGTTCTCCCCGTGCCTCAGGGGGTTTTTCTCCGGGTTCTCCGGTTTCCTCCCCCCCCGGTTTTCCCCCCTCCGGTCCAAAAACATGCACGGTAGGTTGATTGGCACCTTGGAAAATTGTCCCTAGTGTATGAATGTGTGTGTGAATGTGTGTGTGTGCCCTGCGATGGGTTGGCATTCCATCCAGGGTGTATCCTGCCTTGATGCCCATAGACGCCTGAGATAGGCACAGGCTCCCCGTGACCCGATGGAAGATCGGATAAAGCGGTAGAAGATGAATGAATGAATGAATGAATATGACAGCACTGTTGTAGAATGCTACAGAGTGCTGTTCATTGAACGGGTGTTCATTTGTATCACTTTTTATAGCTACAGTCTTCCTTTTTGAGCGTTCCTGATTGAACACAATTCTTTACTTTAGCACACTTTAGTGTAATTCTTTAACTTCGGTGGGTTCTTCTGTACACAAACTGTCCTGAAAATGACTGGAGTACTGAAGAACATGAGCGGTTCTTCTGAACATGGCTTCTCTTGCCTATGTCGCGCTGCCTGAGACGTGGTAGCGCTTCCTCTCTGAGCTAAGCCACATTTGGCTTGAGGAAGGAAGCAGTTGAGACCCTCAGTATTGCTTTAAGATCGTCAGTAAGTCTGGACCTGTACTTGGACTTATTAAAGTGGAGAAATACTTTTTTTCATGATGACATTTGTAGATGGCAGAATGTCCCTGGATAGCAAGCACAAATAAAACGATCTTTCTTATTTATTATATAAAACAATGGGATTCACCTACGGATATTTACTGTCTTCATATTCTACAATAACACTAAGGATTCAGCGGTACGCCCTGGCCTAAACCGATGTTCCGTTGATTATATAACTGAGGTTTTTAAGCGCCTGATGAGGCTACAGCGTGGTCCAGGGTCCAGGCCCCTCAGTGACATCATCAGTGGAACATCGGTGTTGGTCGTTAATTTGCGGATTCGTCATGATAAATCATCTGTATGGATAGAGGCGATCGCCATCAACTTACAAACAAATCAGCCCATTTGAAATGATCAAAATACAAACCTCATTATGACGAATCCATCGCTTATAGCATCACCTTCATCCAGCTCAAAGTCAAACATGCTCATTACACAAACACAGTAAGACGTGATATAAATTATATTAATCATTGCATTATATTTATTTTTATAATTATTATTAAAGGGTTTACACCAGCATGTTGTCTGCTTAGTTTTATCTGACATAGATATTGTTTTTTGTTTTTAATCATATTTTCTGCTGTTAAACTCATGTTTGTTTTTCAGGTGGTCAGAGAACACAATCTGGCCTCAGGGTGTGCTTGTGAGACACAGTCGCTGTCTGTACAAGGCCATAGGGCCATACAACGTGGCCTTGCCCTCTGACGTCTCGCACGCCAGATTTTATGTGAGTAGACTGTATAATATTTACATCAGCAAGCAGTTTTTTTTGTTTTTTCTTTTTCTCAAACCAATTGCTGGTAAAACATTCTCATCCTAAAATGTGCTGAGATTATTTTGGTCCTTTTAAGTTTTTCATCTGGACATTTTTACTGTGTTTTTACTCTTAGTTTGTACTGTATACTCATCCAACATCATCACCCATTGATAGTTTGTTTGTTTGTTTATTTATGGAAAATATACATGTAAATCACCTGAAATAATATATATATATATATTAACTGAGTTCCTACATAAAATGATATGTAAAGAAAAATTAAAGGAAATGTATTGCTATTTTTTTTTTTAATACCATAAATCTTGTTTTATTTATATTTTCAGCATTACATATTGGAGACAATTTGGAACAATGTTGTAATACCAGTCATTATTATAAGCATTTGCATTTCAGACCCTTTTTAAGCACTTTTTCCTCATAGACCATATATTTAATATTTAAACAGAATCCATCCCTTCATTCATTCATTCATTCATCTTCTACCGCTTTATCCGATCTTCCCACGGGTCACGGGGAGTCTGTGCCGATCTCAGGCGTCTATGGGCATTAAGGCAGGATACACCCTGGATGGAATGCCAACCCATCGCAGGACACTCTCTCACACACACACATTCATACACTAGGGGCAATTTTCCAAGGTGCCAATCAACCTACCGTGCATGTTTTTGGACCGGGGGAAACCTTAGAACCCGGAGAAATAAACCCTGAGGCACGGGGAGAACAGGCAAACTTCACACACAGATGGGAATTGAACCCGGGCCCTGGTGGTGTGAGGCGAAAATGCTAACCACTAAGCCACCTTTCCCAGAATCCATACAGTTTGAAGTTAAAAAAAAAAAGTCTAAAGAATTTGGATTAAATAATGCCACTGAGATCACATTTTATTCTCTAATCTGATGAATGAATTGAAGATAAACTAAAGCTCTTGGTCTGTTACCTGCATTATTATGTGAAGTCTCATGATTGGCTAATTTTGAAAACTGCACAAACAAGCAGGTCACCTCAAATTCCAACTTGTTTTTGGACATCATTTTTACAGTTTTTATCTACCTTTGAGATATTCCATGTGTCTTTTTTGCAGCAAGCTGATACAACAGAAAAGTTCTGGAATTAAACAAGGAAATGTATTTTTTTTTTTTCCAAGACATTTTGATTAATATGCAAGCGATAAATTTCTTACATTGTTCTACATGAACCAGTTTTTTGTCATGGAGCTGGCACATTGTCCAGCGCCACACTTACTGTTTTTACTCATATATAATATATATATATATATATATATATATATATATATATATATATATATATATATATATATATATATATATATATATATATATATATATATATATATATATACATACATATACAGACGTGGACAAAATTGTTGGTACCCTTTGGTCAATGAAAGAAAAAGTCACAATGGTCACAGAAATAACTTTAATCTGACAAAAGTAATAATAAATAAAAATTCTATAAATGTTAACCAATGAAAGTCAGACATTGTTTTTCAACCATGCTTCAACAGAATTATGTAAAAAAATAAACTCATGAAACAGGCATGGACAAAAATGATGGTACCCCTAGAAAACACAGAAAATAATGTGACCAAAGGGACATGTTAATTGAAGGTGTGTCCACTAATTAGCATCACAGGTGTCTACAACCTTGTAATCAGCCATTTGGGCCTATATATATGGCTCCAGGTAATCACTGTGTTGTTTGGTGATATGGTGTTGTACCACACTCGACATGGACCAGAGGAAGCAAAGGAAAGAGCTGTCTCAAGAGATCAGAAAGAAAATTATAGACAAGCATGTTAAAGGTAAAGGCTATAAGACCATCTCCAAGCAACTAGATGTTCCTGTGAGTACAGTTGCACATATTATTCAGAAGTTTAAGATCCATGGGACTGTAGCCAACCTCCCTGGACGTGGCCGCAGGAGGAAAATTGATGACAAATCTAAGAGACGGATAATCCGAATGGTAACAAAAGAGCCTAGAAAGACTTCTAAAGAGATTCAAGGTGAACTTCATGCTCAAGGAACATCAGTGTCAGATCGCACCATCCGTCGTTGTTTGAGCCAAAGTGGACTACATGGGAGACGACCAAGGAGGACACCATTGTTGAAAACGAATCATAAAAAAGCAAGACTGGAATATGCCAAACTACATGTTGACAAGCCACAAAGCTTCTGGGAGAATGTCCTGTGGACAGATGAGACAAAAATCGAAGTTTTTGCCAAGGCACATCAGCTGTATGTTCACAGACGAAAAAATGAAGCATATCAAGAAAAGAACACTGTCCCTACTGTGAAACATGGAGGAGGCTCTGTTATGTTCTGGGGCTGCTTTGCTGCGTCTGGCACAGGGTGTCTTGAATCTGTGCAGGGTACAATGAAATCTCAAGACTATCAAGGAATTCTAGAGAGAAATGTACTAGCCAGTGTCAGAAAGCTTGGTCTCAGTCGCAGGTCATGGGTCTTGCAACAGGACAATGACCCAAAACACACAGCTAAAAACACCCAAGAATGGCTAAGAGGAAAAAATTGGACTATTCTAAAGTGGCCGTCTATGAGCCCTGACCTCAATCCTATTGAGCATCTTTGGAAGGAGCTGAAACATGCAGTCTGGAAAAGGCACCCTTCAAACCGGACACAACTGGAGCAGTTTGCTCATGAGGAGTGGGCCAAAATACCTGCTGAGAGGTGCAGATGTCTCATTGACAGTTACAGGAAGCGTTTGATTGCAGTGAAAAGGTTGCCTCAAAAGGTTGCGCAACAAAATATTAAGTTAGGGGTACCATCATTTTTGTCCATGCCTGTTTCATGAGTTTATTTTTTTACATAATTCTGTTGAAGCATGGTTGAAAAACAATGTCTGACTTTCATTGGTTAACATTTATAGAATTTTTATTTATTATTACTTTTGTCAGATTAAAGTTATTTCTGTGACCATTGTGACTTTTTCTTTCATTGACCAAAGGGTACCAACAATTTTGTCCACGTCTGTATATACACGTACACACACACACACACACACACACACATATATAATTTTTTTTTTTTTTTTTTGCTGAGGTAATGAAATCTCTCTCTTCCTCCTCAGTTCCTTTTCCATAAGCCATTGCGGATCCTGAACCTTCTGATTGGGATTGAGTCGAGCGTGGTACTCTACCAGCTGTACTCACTGCTGCGCTCCGAGCGCTGGAACCACACACTCTCGCTGGGCCTCATTCTCTTCTGCAACTATTACGTGCTGTTCAAGCTGCTACGAGACCGCATCGTGCTGGGCAAAGCCTACTCGTACCCTCTGAACAGCAACGGCCTGGGCCTCAAGTCCCAGTGATTGTGCGCTTTAGGGGAGGTGCGTTTTATCAAGTGACTATGAACTCCAGCTGGTATTTCTTTTGATACGGTTCTATTTTTTTCTTGCGACTGTTTCTATCTATTTAAGAAAATATTTTATTTTGTATACTGTTACATGAACGAACGCAAAGGGCATTACGTTTGCATGACCTGATGTCGTTTCCTCCCTTACGAAAAAGTTTTTGGAAAAAAAAAACCAAATTCAATAAAACGGTGGATTAAAAAGTCGGGGAGAAGCATACATTTTTTTTCTTTTTATATAATTATAAAATCACAACGTCCAAATTCTGCCAAAGTTGCTCTTAATAGCCCCAATAGGCCTCCTGGTCCTGATGTTGCCGCTCTGTTAAGTGGATGATGATGATTAACCGTAAACAGCGTGATATCGGTGCATTTTTATTTTTTTCCTGTCGCCACAGCATTTTTGACGCTTAGTAGACGCCACTTTTGTTTCCTGTTTATTTATGTTCATCTTTGTGCCAAATCCCAGGATGCTATGGAAGCCTGCCATTGATTTTTTTTTTTTTTTTTTTTTTTTTTTGGTTTTTCCTCCAACATGGCAAATGACGGTGGCTGCATAGACGCTGGGAAAGGGGCCATAGTCTGTTAATCTTGCAGTATTTGACACAATGCAGCATTATTTCAGAATGCCATGGCATCCAGAATAAAACAAGAAAATATCTCCCATTGTCTCCCAGCGTGTGCCTGTTTCTTGTTTGGAAAAAGAACAAATGTTTGTGCAAACTTTTTTTTTTTTTTTTTTTTTTTTTTTGTTGCACATCCCATTCCATATGTGTTCCCACTTTGCTGTTAGAATAATCTCCACTCCTCTGGGAAGACGTTCCACGAGATTTTGGAGTGTCCTTGTGGAGAATTGTGATCATAAAGTCAGGTGCTGATGTAGGTGATGATAACACAAATACTATCATTTTTAACACTCACTATACTTGCATTATATTAATATTAATTATAACATGTTTTAGGGGTCTAACATAACTGTAGATTGCATAGTGAGTGATAATTTGGAGTTACATGTCCCACTGCTGAGCTGCCGGTGATCCAGACCCCCTCTACACTCTGGTCCTGTCTGACCCTCATGATGACCCGCCGGTTGATGACGCCTCAAACAAATTGATGGATACACACCACACTCCACAATAAACATCCTCAAATCACAAACAAAACAAAAAACCCAAATGAGGATGAGGTTCTCTGTTGAGTCTGGTTCCTCTCAGGGTTTCTTCCTCTTCTCAGGGAGTTTTTCCTCGCCACCGTCGCTTCGGCTCAACAAGAAACAATTAGGGCCAAAATCATTTTCATTTTTCATACATAAGAATTATGTAAAGCTGCTTTGAGACGGTGACAAATTGGAAAAAAATCGCTCCACAAATAAAATGTAATAATTCTTATGTAAACCCTGATATTGCTTGTGACATCGGTCAGGGTAAAATGTCATTTTTATGCCATACCGAGGAGGATACCCAGAATCCTTCCGAATCATTTTTTGGACACACACTTTGTCTCTTTCAGTTGAAAATGGCCTCTAAGTAAAAGATTTGTGTGAAAGGAGAGTGAAAGTGACAGGATCATTTTGATTTATTTTTATAGTCATAAAAGTCAAATGACCTGACACAAAGCCTATTAGTAAATATTAGTTGTTAGATTTGGCATGAGAGTTGCACATTGTTGTAAAGCAGCTTATAAAATTAGAAGATTAATCGGTTAGGAATATAAACAGGGTTGCGATGGGTCATGGAATTTGTGGAAAATCATATTTTAAAAGGTCTATTACAGACATTGAAAGTCAGGGAATTTTATATATACTGTATTTATATGTTATTTGTATTTTATATATATATATATATATATATATATATATTTTTTTTTTGTCCAAGTCATGGAATATCAGAAATGTTTGTCTTTTCGAGTTTTCCATTATTGAAATGCAATATTTTGCTATTTTTCTTTAACGGTTTGTTTTGGCTGTTGTTACGCTTAGGCTTGTCAACTAGAAATCACTTAAGTCAAAAGCACATATTAACTAAGGAAAACATTCCAGGAACATTCTTTTTTAAAAGTTTGGCTTCGAAGACTTGAAGCTACATTTTGTAATTCATTTTGAAAGTGTAGCCTTCGTAAGGTCAGTGACAGAATTGAAAATGTCTGTTGCGATCTCATTTTTGTTAGCGCGTGACAAAGTCGAAGCAGAATTTCGTGTGTTCAGTGCTCAGCAACACATTGGCCTGTTTTTCCCAATCATTATAGATTATGGGAATTCAGCTTTTTAGTCAGGGAAAGTTCAAATGAACTCCCAAGTTCGTTATTTCTTTCCTAAGTTAGATTCGAAAGAGTTTTGTGTACATGTTTTAGGAGTTCCTATGTAAACATGCATTATAAATACCTGGAGTTCATTCATTCATCTTCTACCACGCGGAGCCTGTGACTATCTCAGGGCAGGATACACCCTGGATGGAATGACAACCCATTGCAGGGCGCACATACACTCACATTCACATACACACACACACACACACACATTCACACACTAGGGACAATTTTCCAAGGTGCCAATCAACCTACCTGCATGTTTTTGAAACCGGAGAACCCGGAGAAAAACCCCCTGAGGCACGGGGAGAACATGCAAACTCCACATACACATGGCCGAGACGGGAATTGAACCCGGACCCTGGCGGTGTGAGGCGAACATGCTAACCACTAAGGCACCGTGCCCCTGCATACCTGGAGTTTTACTGTAAAAATTCCTGTTCTGGTTGAGAAAGGTTAGAACGCTCTTTTTTTCCAGTAAAAAGCATTTAATAAATGTTTGTATAGTACAGATTGAGTTCTCACACAGAGCGGTTAAAGACTAAAAGAAGTCAGTAATTTCAAAGTGCTTTAGGTGCTGAAGTTATTTCCAAGTACTTATTTCCAACTTAAAAACTCTGGTCGCCTTCTGATATAATGACTTTGACCACTAGGGGGTGCTAACAGCCTAGAAACCACATGTCCTCACATGGAGATCATGCAAGAGCTGTGTGTTGACTTAGAGATTTAAACAAAAAGCACCTTTCGTTAAACTGGAGCTCATTCTTCCCAAGCAGTGAAAATGTTCACCAAGGCTTGAAGCCCTGCATTGATTTATACATGAGGGAGTCCACAGGTACTGAAAGAAAAAAGAAGAAAAAAAAACATCTTTGGTGATCTTTCCATTGTGCTATTTCATTTTTCCCCAATCGATTCCCAGTTGTTTACGTTTTCGCTCCAGTGGAAAAAACTGAGCACAGTTTGTCGTTATCAAAGATGCGATGGCCGAAAGAAAATAAAGAAGACTGTCAAATTACATGGTAACTATTGTCAAATCATCTGTAACTATTGATACTTGTCATTTTGGCATATTTACAGGGGGTGTGAAGTTCTTTCAGTGTTTACATGCCAGTGTTTTGTGCACTCGTAGGCGTTTAAACTCCATTTGAATGAATCTAAAAAGGTCCGGATGGCGTTCAGCCTTCTCTGCACTCCATGTAGTTCCCTTTGATCCAGTAGCAGATCTGGGCATATTTCAGAGGCGTGATGCGCACCGCCACGTTAAACTCCTGTGATGCGCCATTGAGATCCACCCACTGGTGTCCCGAAAATATCCCGATCACCTTTCGCTCCCAGCGGCGACGCTGGCGGTCCCACATCCGCGCGTAAACGCCAGAGCCGCTCGCACCCGGCTGAGCGTCGCAGTGCTGATACAGGAGGTCATAGGTTTCGTCCCCAGCTCTGCAGAAGCGGTAGACAAGCTGTCCCGGTCGATCGTTGTCAAAGCCGGAGAACTGCACACGCTTACCGGGCAGTTGCTTGGCAGAAGGACTGACTCCGAGCTTCATATGCTTGCGCTTGTGGGCCTTTTTGAGTTCCAGGAGGGCGTAGTCGTAGTCCATGCCGATGTCATTGGCGTTGCCCTTTATCCAGCCCTTGGGCACGTGCGTACGCTTGACTCGGATCCACTGGAACTTCATCTTGGTGTTAGTGCTGTTGTTCGGCACGCCGTCCTTTTGCCGTGACTTCAAAAACCCGACGCGCAACCTCTGTGCCCCTTTGACGTAGTTCTTTCCATCGTGGATGCAATGGGCTGCCGTGAGGACATGCTGGTTACCCACTAGAGTGCCCGAGCACCCGGTGGACAGCTTCACAGCAGTGGAAAAAGGGTAGTTCAGGAGGAAGTCGTGTCCCACAATGCTAAAGCGACCATCGTGGCCAAAGATCTGCCGCTTGGCCCTGGAACGTCCCTGCTCCGTCGCTGGAGTCTGGAGCACGTTCGGATTGAAACCGTAGATTCCAACGACCGTCTCGGTCAGATAGCCATTTGAGTGGAGAGTCTCGTAGGACAGGAAGTGTCGCAGGTCCCAGTAGCTGGGTGCTGGGGCTTTCTTGTGACACTCTGGACCGCAAGAAGAGGTCACTTCCAGGTGAGCTGGGCCGATGAAATGAGGGGCGGGGCGCTCCTCGATCTGTTGAGGAAGGACTATGGGGACACGGTGCAAAGGCCACTGGGGCTTCTGATGGGAGCTCGACTGAACATGAAGTAAGGGAAGTAGAAGCAATAGGAGGGATTGGAGCAGGGATGCCATGCCGGGATACACAACTATATAGGAATAATAAAACGAGAGTTATTAACAGCAGACTGATTACATTTATTATTTCACATTTTAAACCTAATACATTCTTTGGCTTCTCTGGTTAAATTGAGCTCATCAGGTATAATATTTTCATAATTCACGTATTGGACTTGGACTTGGACGCTTGGACTTGTTTTGAGTGAAAAATAAAGTATATGGAACTGACTGTGTCCTGCCTTATTTTTAGCCACCGGCCTCGTGGAACACGAGATCAACGGTCCGCTTCGAATACTGACCTGTCAGAGAATTTAATAACCAACATTTCTGCCACTGCTATCCAAGTAGGAGCAAAGGAAATCTTTTAATATATTCACTCACTCCCCTTCTACGCAATGCATGGCAGTCTTTAGGATTAGGCCCTCGTGTATTGAAGTGACATCCATCCATAATAATAATGCACCACGGCATGAGCTACATTTGAAATATTTTAAGCTGTTAATATCTTACTTATGCACTTTTTCATGGAATTCTTGGCTAATATTAAAAAAAAAAAACAAGCACACATAGGTTAGATATAGCTATAATTGTGGAATCCATACATAAACATAAAACACCCTTAAAATGATCCTTTTGCATAACAAATATTCCAAGCTTGCATAAAGACGTTTCAAATGGTATATCGCAATCATTGAACTATATAATGGGTAATGCACACTGCTATTATACCTTTTGTGAATCATCTGAGATCTGTTATCCTTCCAGAACACAGTCAAACACTGAATGGATTGCTTGGCAGAAATTTGCATTTGAGTACCGTAAAGAACAAAAACATAATGCAACCACACAAATCCAAATGAATCGTCACCCCAGTCCAGATCTACACTCATCTGAAGAAGGCCGTGTCTGAAGAAGACATCTGGCAAATATATACCGCTCACAGTTTCACCGTGCCGCAGTTAGGTAATAAAGAATATTAATAAAAGTTGCAGAAATGATGATTCTGACTCTAGTAAGACTAAAAAAAAAGTATTTTAACTCAATTTGACCATCTCTCTCATTAAAACACTGTACAACACATGGAGCAAGAAGTGTATTTAATTATTCAATATCAAAAGGTATTAAACATATATGTTTATACTGTATTTTGTAGATTTATTGTGATGATACCCTCACAGCCTGATTCTTTTGCTTTTCTAACTTAAAATCATATATAAAAAAGTCAGTCTTCTCTTTTGCAATACACAGATTTATGGAATATTCTTATACTTGATATACTTCAAACTGATTTGAACGAAGCATCGTTTTACAAAATAGAAGGCAAATTGTTATTCTACTATAGTATACTGTAGTATATGCTTTAGAATTTTTGGACTGCCTTAGGCTATAAAAATACAACAACAACAACAACAACAACACTGTAGAAGACTCACAAACGCAAGCTCAGGATAAAAGTAGTTGCGTGCAGATCTCACCTGTAACTCAGGGTCCGAGAGACAGACGAGGTGTTGGTATTCAAAAAATCCGCTTAAAGAGCTGGTGCATGGGAAGGAAAGGGGACGTCGTGTCTCTCATTCCCGTCTTCCTCTGATATCATCTCGTCCCCGTGTTCCCGTGAAGGTTTCCTGACGGGATTTGCGCGGTGTGAAGAGCAGAGGTTCAGGAGAACGCGGCGCTCTGCGGGTGGAGTCGCGGACAAGCGAGACAGTCACAGGCTGCGGTTCAGCACCACGTGACCGCGGGCATGGCCAAATAATCAAGTCCCCAAATTGCATTAACCTGCTAGATTTCGACAGTGTATTCGTTTATGTTTAATCTCACACGAAACTATTAACTCATCTCAACTCAATTCGAAATATCTTTACTAATGAAGCAAGGTGCATACACTGTGAAATAGCAAGAGTAAACAAACATAAAGAGTAAACATTAAACATAAAACAGGTATGATGCGATGGATATGAGATTAAAATGTAATTAATGTAAGAACAAGAGTGCAAGTGCAAATACTATACTTTACTGGAGTACTTCTTTTTCATCCGACTTTTTACTTCTACATACTTTGATACATTTTCACAAATCTATCTGTACTTTCTTACTATCTTATTTCGTTCTTATTGTGTATTATCTGTTATATATTTAACAGCTTTTGCCTTGTGATATTTCTCAGTTTGCCATGTGATACACAAATGTAGGTTAAATCTCTACCATGCAAAGATGAAATCATGCCGCAATTGTCTCTGTTCTAACATTCATTTAAAATGTACTGAGGCAAATTAGAAAACTGTTTGCTGATCAGACTAATAGAATAAAGCATTTTGCTTTTGGAAACCATGGACACCACATTCTCCAGCGTGAAAAGGACAAAGAGACTGTCTGACTTGCTATCAGCGCTCAGTTCAAAAAGCCTGTGTGCCTGTAAAATAGGCAGCAAGTTTGAAAGTACACATCAATGTCGAATAGTGGTCATTAACAGTAAAAATGGTATTAAAGTTCAGGCAAGACCTTCCTAGTTTGAACAAAACAGTAACTGCATTCAAAAATATTTGAAGCATCGTGAAATAAAAAACACAACCAAGGACACCCAGATGTGCTGAGCAGCAGGCATCCTGTAACAGATACAAATAGGACAACATTCCTCTTCCGACACCTTAGCAACTGCTCTCATCAGCTCCCAGATGTATTCAGAGGGTAGATGTGATGCTCCACAGTGGGAAACATGGCCCTGTTCTAATGACTTTTTTCAGACATCAAATTCAAAGTGACCGTTTCCTTTAAATGGTATATATTCTATGATAGGTTTTTATTTACTTTATTATGAATAGAATATAGGCAAGGCAATGCAATTTTATTTTTTATAGCACATTTCATACACGATGGTAATTCCAAGTGCTTAACACAACAGGAAATAAAATAATGGTTAAAATAATTGCAAAAAAGTAATAATCAACAATTGATTTTAAAATGAATAAAAACAGGAATAAAAATGATTATGAATAAAATACAGTGCAATCGGTTCGCACGAGGCACAGTGCTCATTCAGCAAATGCACGACTGAACAGATGAGCTTTAAGTTTGGCTTTAAATGTGGTGAATGTTTTGGCACATCTGATCTCTTCTGCAAGCCGATTCCTACCGTGTGCAGCATTAAAGCTAAAGGGCAGATTCCCCTTGATTTGTATGAACCCATGGTATTTCTAACTGACTCCATCCTAGTGATCTGAGTGGTCTGTTAGGTTTGTATTCAGTGAGCATATCTGCAATATATTTAAGTCTTAGGCCGTGATTTATAAACGAGTAAAAGTACCTTAAAATCAATCCAGGAAGATCCAAGAATCGGAAGCCAGTGTAAAGACCTAAGGACTGGTGTGATATGCTCTGATTTTCTGGTTCTACATAGATATATGAAATCTGCAAATATTTGCAATCTGTTTTTATTTCTATTTTACAGGATCCCAATGGATGCACATAATTTCCTGAATTAACAGATAACAGATAAATGAATGAATGAATGAATGAATGAATGAATGAGTGGCAATAATTGCATGTTTTTTAAAGTTGGGAGAATTGTCGGACCAGGAAGAAACCTGGGTGCCAGTAATAAAACAAAAGCGTCAGTAACCCCATGGAAACATCAGGTAAACATATAAGTGACTAGAACGTGATTGAAACACCTGAATATATTATACATTTAAATGAAAAAAAATTGTATGGCAACATTATGTTAATAATGAATTATGCTAGGTAAAAGCATGACTCAATATGGAAACCTTGGATGAACAGATTTTACATCTGTTCTACGAATGATATAATATTACTATATGATATAAATATGAAGTCATTATAGGTTATGTTGTATAGGCTGTATAGGTGTGTGCTGAATTTAGATTGTTTTCATTAAGTCAGAAAAGGAATGGTTGAATGAGACTTCATTTCACATTTTGGCAACGGTCAAAAAGCGACGTAAGCAAATACGGCTTTCCCACGACCATTATTTTCCTTATTTAGGTTTTTCTTGTGGTCCAGGGTCAAAAACATGCAATATGTCCTCAGAGACATTGCTTTGGGTCTTAAGGGCAGCTGTAAATATGCGTCGTGTAGACATTACTGACATAAAGTAATTATAGGGAAATGTAATAATATAAAAACATATCTGGTGGGAGGAAAATTCACTATACTCTCTGTGATGTTCCTGATCCAGCTGTGTGGTCACAAAAACAAACAAACAAACAAAAAAAAAAACGGATGTCCCCTCCTTTGCTAAATCAAAGGTGCAACACAAACCCGGGAAACAAAATTCCTTTTGTACAGTTAATGAGAGTCCTGCACAGGAAAGAGATAGGAACAAGGAAGAGGATGACGAGAATGAGAGGGATTTCTGACCCCTGTCGGTGACCTTAACCCCCAGCACAGTGGTGGGCGACACTGTGATCCCATGAAAGCCTGGTTCTGTTATGGGCTACTGCTTTAGTAACCATGGCAGCACTAAAGCCTGCACATTTGCATTGTCACCCGCCTACTCTGTCCAGCCTCGTCATCTTGGCATGTCCTTTTGGCCTGAATGTCCTAATGTTTGTTCAATTCGGTCTCATCTCACTGACCTAACAATACTTTCATTTTTTTTCCCGATGCTATTTGTTTTGTCTTGTATATCCAGTTACTTCATATCCATATGTACAAAACATGTACAATGAATAAAACATGACTATAGTATTTGTTTGTTCGTCGAGTTTAATGAATAGGCTTAGATACTAGAATTTGATACTAGCTGAATCTGACCTCTAGGTTACTGGTTTAATAGGCCTGACTTAGAGGACTTGAATAGAAATCGGATCCTAGAATAATTTGCTTGAGCACGTTCCCATGGCCTGAGAATATGACAGAAGTATTGCCAAAATATTTGTGGTTTTTCCCCAATTTTTTCGATGCCAAGCCAATTAACTGAGACTGTGCAATTACCGGTTCAGTGCACAGAAATCATAGCTCATGTATCTTTAGATGGTTTTGATCATTTAACATTTCATGTATCAAAAAAGGAGAAGGATAATTAAGAAACATAAGATTCTCCACCAATTATACCAATTATACTGTAATGTATTGAATTGCCTTATCGTTATATCCCCTTTTGTAGCCACGTTGTTTGAGTATTGTTAAAATGTCGTATACCATCTTACGACATTTCTTGTCTACTTTTTTGTCGTAGTTTATGCGCTTTTAAATAAGTTTTAATGTATCATTCACAATCGAAAGAGCATTTTGGCCATTAATAACATGGGTTCATTAATAACTTGTGAGAGAATGACAGATTTGTATTAGAGAGGAAGTTAATGGTTCTTTATAGTTCCTCTGGATTTTTATGACACATTTTATGTCTTTTCCATCCCACTGGTCAGTTTGTTGTTGCATAATCGCCGCCAAACAGGGACAGTGAGAACTAACACACGTTTCCTCTGAGTCCGGTCTAGTCCCAGCAATTGCACTACAGGGCAGCTTAGTTTGCTAGGAGGAAAAGTCTAAGTGCAGTTTTCCAAATACATATTTCATAGTTCGTTTTTATTCTTTATTGTGCTTTTAACAGTGCATAACATTTTCTGTTTGTCTACACACTTTTAACAACTGCCATTTTCTCAAAGCAGTTTTACTGATATATAAGGTTTTTCCTTATAATTGTACTTGTATTATAATTGTAAGAAACCTTGAGAGAAACGCGACTCGAACTCATTCTCATCTGGGAAACACGGAATGTCCATTTCTTAAAGTGCTGTCATTGTTGATAGAATATAATAAAATAGAATAGAACTTTATTGTCATTGCGCAACAATTTGCACAACGAATATAAACAAGAAACATAAGCAAAAGGATAAGGGGGGAAACAAAAACAAGGGAGATTATTTACAAATATCTGCACATCTAACTCTGGCTGTCAGCCTTTCCATGTAGAGTGCACAGAGAGATGTTGTACTGTTCAGTGAAAAGCAAAATTGTCCATGCAACCTGTCGTCCTGTGCCAGTGTAGTAGACTATTGATATTAATTACAATCCAAATCGATTCTCATAGCTCAGTAATTTTCAAGTGGAAAGATCCCCAGCTGCACAGAGTGGTCTTCTATTGAAGATAACGCCATCCGGAGGTGAGGCATCAGAATGAATCTGGAAGAGGAGAATGGGAGCACTGCTCACAGGTACCCAATGTATCCATGTTTAAAATCTTGAAGAAAAAAAGAGGGAGAGAAGGAGAGAAGAAGAATGACATATATATATATATATATATATATATATATATATAGAGAGAGAGAGAGAGAGAGAGAGAGAGAGAGAGAGAGCATATTTAAGATTAGTGATCAGTACTGCTCAAATCACGAGGGCACACACACAAAGAGCAGCTCCAGTAAAGCTCTCTAGATTCCAAGATGGCAGTGTCTGAGCTATTGCTGGACACGCCCTGTATGGAATGCCAACCCATCGCAGGACGCACACACTGTTCACACACTATGGACAACGTGCCAATCAACCTACTGTGCATGTCTTTGGAGAGGGAGATCATGCAACTCCACACACACACATGGTGAAGGTAGGAATCGAACCCCCAACCCTGTAAGGTGTGAAGTGAATGTGCTAAACACTAAGTCCACGTTACTTCCTTATATCATTCCTCATGTGATCAGTGAAAAAGTAAATTATTGTTTTACTCTTCAGCAACGACTTTATCCGGTTTATGCACACACACTCTTTCATACCATATTGCGTCAGTCCACCTGCTGGCATGTTTTTGGTAGGTGGAAGGAAATCTGAGAACACAGAGAAAAACTGATTACCTTCTCAGGAAGTAAAAAACACCGAAACTACATTCAAATATTTGGCACTGAATATAATATCCTTTATTTGTCATGTATAAATTACAGCACAGTGAAATTGTTTATTTGTTTGGAAGTTGGAGTCAGAACACAGGGTCAGCCATGATACAGCGCCCCCTGGAGCACAGAGGGTTAATGGTCTTGCTCAAGGACCCAAGAGTGGCAAGCTTTTTGATATCGGGGCTTGAACCTCTGACCTTACGATCGGGAGCACAATGCCTTCACCACTGATCTACCCCTCCCTGCTTCTATACACAGGAACCGCCTTAATCCTTAAACTGGCAACTTGCCAGTACTAGGGTTTGGACCCCTGACCTTCCAAACCCTAAACCAGGAGGCACCGAGCTTCCTCCTTTCACTATTAGTTAAAGAATTACATACTACTTGGAATTCATATAGATACTACTTTTGCAGCCCAAGGAAACTCATACAATTTCTTTGTTGACAACAGGAACACATTGGAAGGATAAATACAAGGGTGTTGACCTTGTAATTTGAAAATATTTCAATAGCTCACAGAACTGGAGCACAGCCAGCTGTCTGTAAAATGTCCCATAAAACCACTTGCCAAAAGGATTATGCTGGAATGATTAACTTCTGTGCATAAGAGAAAAATCTTCAAATCTCCAATAAAAGTGCACTCCCAAAGCTATTTATTTTACGGAGGACTTACGATTTTACTTTTGGTTTTTTTTTCTTTTCAAAAGCCGACAACATCTGCCCTTTTCTTCTCAGGAAGCCTTGTTACACTATATGACCTCTGGTATCTCAACAAAAGGGAAGTGCCATGTGGACAGTATCACTTCACTGTTCTTCCAGATGTTCCTGGTGAATGTCATGCAGGATGGAAGTGTGAATGGGTGGTACTCATCAAGGTACAAGAAGAATTCCTCCACACTTCTCCGCATGAGTCATACGTGAGTGAGGGCCAACAGGGAGAGCAGGAGAAAACTCTGGAAGCGTCACAAAGTGGCTTTGGGGGAGGCTTTGCTGGCGGAGGTGGTTGAAGGAGTTAAGTGGATGATCTGTGATTGCGTGCAAGTGGTTAGGGTTTATGAGCTTGGCCCAAGACAGTGTCAGTTCTTCTCAAAATCACAGGGTGTTGCTTTCTCAAGGGTGCTTCAGTCAAAAAAAAATAAAAAAATAGGACAAAGCCATTTTGCTATTGAACGCTGGGACTGTTCCTAGTCTGGGCATCAAAGTTTCTAGAGGCATGGCTGATTTATAGTGGGAAAGGCCACGCTTTCATGGAAATAAGTGAAGCGTACACTTGATAAATGAAGGAATCAAACGCTCTGTATCTAAGGGATATCGAAGGGATATTTTGGACATCTGCACCACTTGGATTTGCCGAGCTAACCACCCTGGAATGTGCACTTTGCTGTCTTCTAGTTGGCACTTTTTTATTCCCCAGCCAAACTATCAGAGGTATTTTACTCAAGTAGAAATTTCACGCAATTTATGCTTTACTGGAGAAATTCTTTTTCAGCTTTTTACTTATATTCTTTATATTTTCACGCAATTATCTGTACTTTCTACTCCTTTCATTTTGAAAATTGCAGTTGGATGAGATATAAACATATATACCATTGACACTCTATTGGTATCACATCACACTCCAGCAAGGACATAACCAGTGTTGGGCTCGTTACTCATAAAAGGTTATTTCTTAAAAATGATTATTTCTCCACTGCTGGCTCATTTATCAAACGGGTGTTTTCTCTTCATCCTTCGCAAATGAAGCTATAGTAGGGAGTTCGGCAGAGAGATGTTTGATTAAATTAGCGATTAGCGCACTCCTATGCTTTTTGTCCTTAATTTTCCTTACATTACTTTTATACTTTAAGTAGTTTTGAAACCAGTACTTTTACACTTCTATTTGCGTAAAAAAGCTTTAGTTGATTCTTCTACAGAAGTCTTTTTAAACCCCAGTATCTATACTTCTACCTGAGGTCTGGAATGAACGTGAATACTTTTCACTCCAGTGCATAATAATGATAAAGATCAATCTGGAATGACATTAGACAATGATTAGGTAAATATATGTGTGTCTGTCTGTAGTTTTAGCCAATCATAATTCAAGTATGATGCTGTTTGTGAGCGCATCTGGGAAAAATAATGTAAAAATGAAAAGGCTTTTGAATGCATTAAATGCCACACCACAGATGCACCCAGTGTTGAGTTAGTTATGAAAGAAGCCACTTGTTTGAGAGGAACAGCGGATGTTGCCAAGGAACCAGACATTCCTCCGAGTGTTGCCTTAGATAATTAGAGGATATTTTGCATGCATTCTTCACCAGACTTTTATATTCAGCGTTGCCATTTCTAATCGACTCAAGTTGTGTCTGTCCTCAAGATCATTCGTCTTGGGTTGCCAGTGATATTCCAGCTGCCTCTGTGAAATGAAAGTGCTATAGAAACTATAGAAGGGGAAGCATGATGAAATTCAAAAGAAATGCAGGCCAAAGAGGGAAACTATGCCTTGGCCAAATGTGCATTTGTTGAAATGAAAACTTGTTTGAGAGGAACACATGTTGCAAAACAGACATTTGGGTTGCCTTAGATAATTAGAGGATATTTTGTGCATTCTTCACCAGACTTTTAACCGTTGCATTTCTAATCGACTCAAGTTGTGTCTGTCCTCAGATCATTCGTCTTGGGTTCCAGTGATATTCAGCTGCCTCTGTGAAATGAAAGTGCATGAAACAAGAAGGGGAAGCATGATGAAATTCAAAAGAAATGCAGGCCAAAGAGGGAAACTATGCCTTGGCCAAATGGCATTTAAATGAAAACTCACACAAAACATTTGGGAGGTGTTGAAACCCATTGTTAGGGGGTTCTTCATGTGCATGCAATGGCAAAAGGGAATTAAGGTTAATGTTTTATTGAATAGTTTTTAAAGAAAAGTCTGACTCATTAATGCACAGAAATGTCCACAAATATTGTTGTGTTTATGTTTTTTTTTCTTTGTGTGCCTTTGTTTACTTTGTACAGTGATGTTATTTTAAAGTTTGATTGGTGGAAATGAACGGATGTTTGTATGCTATTCATCATACAGGCCCGTGGTCATGTTGTGAAATTTAATGAAATATAATTAAATCTAGCTAGGACTTTGTTTATCATGTTCATCCGGATCTGCAGATCAGTGACACAACATCTGAGTTTAAGCCTCTTGATGCAGCTGGGACTTTCCAGCGAGGAATTTAAACAATGTTCTTTTTAGTGTGTGTATGTGTGTGTGTGTGTGTGTGTGTGTGAGTGGGGGGGGGGGTGGCCCTAAACATGGGGAATTGTCTAAGGCATGAAATTTGTTTCGCCCTGAGTCCCACCTTAGATTACCTTAACAGCCTTTTATAGTTATGTTAAGATAACAGATCTGGACAAATTAGCATGGACATAATTGAAGACATGATTTTCCTTGTTGGTGCCTTAAATTACATTGAAACAGTAGAACTGTGTTTATGCTCAATTCATGAATATATATACTATTGAGCTAAAGGTGGTATTAATAACTGTACACGTTACTTCACATACACAGCTGCGCTCAGACTCTCACTCGGGCTTTTGGGATTCTGTTTGGGTGGGGTGGTGACTCATTTAAGCTCTGGCCTGGAAACCAAGGAGTGGAAGGGTTGTGTGTTTGGATAACAATCAGAGAATGCACTGCATTGTAATTGCAGTTTGCGTGGCTGACTGGCTATGGTGGAGGCAGGTTAGGATCTGTGTTTTGGTGATGTCGAATTAAGTCCTACAAATGCCTAAGACGTCTTATTAAAGTTTCAAGTTAAAACAGCTGCTTACCAAACTGCAGCAAATTTTCAATGAATGTAGATGGAAATCTGATTAGACAGGTCAAATTACCTAAATTATACTTTACTAATAATAATACTTATACTTATTATTGTTGTCTACTTTTATAGGAGGGACTTTCCTAACGTCATGAATGAAATGGTATTATATACAAATATTATAATATATATTTTATATTTATTTCTGACTAATATTCATGGAACACCTGACACATCCAACGGTATAAAAACAGGATGCACAGGAAGTTCCATCGGATAGTTCATGTTTTGAAGTTAAGCTTTTCCATCCTCTCGAAGTGCTAAAAATACACATCCATGTTTTGACCTGGGGAATTTGACCATCGGAATGCCATTTAGTCATCACAGTCAGATGGGATTGTATATCCAAATAGACAATGGACAATTGGAAAAAATAACCAAACACAAGACTTCTATTCCTATAAATGATGATGATGATTTATGTGTGTGTTTTACTTCTTTTCAATACTACTAAAAACTGAATACAGTAAAATGAAAAGCATTCATACGTGTATACAATACAGCACTATTATATTTGCTTGTCAATTGAACGACAGAATATTAACAGTGGGTTTACTTTATGTGTTTGATGAAGAGTGCATTACATGCTGCAGTTGTGTGTCTGTTAACACCAACTCATTAAGGGAAAAGTGTTACAGAATGAGCACCAATTAAAATACTTTAGGGATTTGGCAGTGGCGAGTGATGGCAGCACCTGCCGGAAGCTGGAGAGTCAAAGTTCAAAACACCAGTCGTTTCATATCCGGTAATAAAAATACCAAAAAAAAAAAACATTGCACACGTTATTTTTTTCCTGTGATGTTTTAGGGATGCATGAAATATGTTTGTTTTTGTGTTTAATATGAAGAACCACATTTAAAATTGGGTTTCTTATAACAGTAAAAATATGCAGTCCAAAATTCAATTGTATAACCTTTTGTTTATATATAACAAATTACCAAGTAGTTAAAGGCAAATCAGTGCAATCTAGACTTGCAGTCACAACAAGCATTTGTATATTATACTGTATACATTCTGCATACGAATACATTTGTACATTTGTATGTAAATTAGATTTACAGAACAAAAAGAACAAAAGAATGGTGTTTGTTGCTTCTTTTTCTTCTTCTTTTTGGTTAAATGGTGGTTCAACAGAAAGGTTATATCTTGCCCCTGAGTTGTTTGGAAGATATACCTAAACAAATGAAAATAAATTCTTAGAAAATATCAATGAAATGAATAATGAATATAATCCTGGCCGACCATCCACCATGATCAGGTGATCAGTAATGTCTCTCCATCATATTTACATCACTGACTCCCTCTTCACCATACTTCTACAAACGAATAGGTCTTCAAACGACGATTGAAGACATATCTCTTACAACAACACCTATCCTAACACTCTTCTCTCTCACTATTCTGGAATCCATTAAAAAAACTCAACTGTGTCTATGCTTATTGTGTACCTTAAATTTGTATCAATCATACCTGAATGAATTTATTCTTAGATGGAGACCTAAAGCACTATTTGTACGTCGCCCTGGATAAGGGCGTCTGCTAACTGCTGTAAATGTAAATGTACTTCGTGTTGCCTTATACCTTGTTTATTGTTAGCTTCATAAACTAGCCTACTGCATGTCTGTGATGCATGATAGCCAGGATATGATACACCAGTGGTAGGCAGTGCAAAGACAAGAAAAAATATCAAGTAGATTTAGACTAAAGTAACAAGCCTGGTTTTAAAATGTAAGAAGTATAAAGTACTTTGAGAAAGATGATTGTGTAAAAAATATAATGCTTGAAAGTAAAAAGTTAATATTAAAATACTAATACCAGAATAATTTACTAAATTACAGAAACGATGTATTTCGACTTTATTACTTCTCATAGGGGCACGGTGGCTTAGTGGTTTGCACGTTCGATTCCCGTCTCGGGCCATGTGTGTGTGGAGTTTGCATGTTCTCCCCGTGCCTCAGGGTTTTTTTCTCCGGGTTCTCCGGTTTCTACCGGTCCAAAAACATGCACCTTAGGTTGAAAACCTTGGAGATTTGTCCCTAGTGAATGAATGTATGTGTGAATGTGAGTGTATGTGCCCTGCGATGGGTTGGCATTCCATCCAGGGTGTATCGTGCCTTAATGCCCATAGACGCCTGAGATAGGCACAGGCTCCCCGTGACCCGAGGGAAGATCGGATAATACAGTAGGAGATGAAAGAATGAATGAATGAATTACTTCTCATCTCTGTACAAAAGCTTAAACATTTTACATTGCTTGAAGCATCATTAAAAGCACAGTTTTAAAAAAATGAGAGAACATAGCAAAAACTTACATTTGTCTACATTTATCAACAAAATGTCAGCGAACATGTACAGAGGGGAGGGCATTACTCAGAACAGCACCCATGTACTCAGCTTGCACCCAGGTTACAAGGAAAGTGGGAGCTCACGTATTAGACATTAAAGCCTTAATTCGATTTTAGACAATGCATGAATGATCAAAGCGTAATTGACACAATTCCTCGTCGTTCTGGTTAAAGGCACCTGTAAACTGCTGTTATTGGCCGGATCTTCCTCTTGTAGCTGCCCTCGTTAAGATTCACCACAGCGGATCAACTTCTCCATACCACCCTGTCCGCTACATTCTCCATCCTCAGCCCCTGTCTTTTAGACAACTCCATCCACTGTCTCTAAACCGTACAACATGGCAGGTTTCACCACAGTCCTATAAACTCTCCCTTTCACTCTTACAGGTACCCTTCTATCACAAATCACTCCTGCAACTCTTCTCCACCCACTCCACCCTGCCTGCAATCTTTTCTTCACTTCTCCACTCTCTCCACCCTGTCTGCACTCTTTTCTTCTCTTCTCCAGCTGACCCATGCTGTCTACACTCTTTTCTTCACTTCTCCACCCTCTCCACCCTGCCTGCACTATTTTCTTCACTTTTCCACCCTCTCCACCCTGCCTGCACTCTTTTCCTCACTTCTCAAACATTTTCTCCATTACTTTGAACTGTTGTCCCCAGAAATTTAAACTCCGCCACCTTCACCACCTCATCTCCCTGCAAACGCACCACTCCACTTCCTTCCCTCTCATTCACACACATGTGCTCTCTTACTCCTACTGACTTTCATTCCCTCAACCTGCTCCACAAATCACAACATCTTGCAGAAACTTCAAAGTCCATGGAGACTGTCTGACCCCAGGAAAGGTCTCAGAGCCGATCCTTGATGCAATCCCACCTCTACCTTCAACCAGTCTCTCCTTCCTACTGCACACTTCACTGCTGTCGCACTGTCCTCATACATGTCCTGCTCCACCCTCATATACTTCTCTTCTACACCTGACTTTCTCTAGACCCACAAACACACAATACAACTCCTTCTGAACGTCTCTGTACTTCTCCATCAACAGCCTCAAAGCAAATATCACATCCACAGTGCTCTTCAATACTATTCCTTACAGATGGTCACCTCTTCCCTCAGCCGAGCTTCCACTTCGCTTTCCCATAACTTCATGGTGTGACCGATCAACTTTATTTCCTTTCAGTTGCTGCAGGTCTGCACATTATTATTATTATTATTATTATTATTGTTGTTGTTGTTATTATAAACAACCGAGTTTCTGCTAATATCTGCTCTCCTTACTAATCCTATCCACTTTCTGCTTCACCATCTCCACATCATCCACCCTTCTCTCTCTCTCATTTTCCCCATTCATCGCCTGCTCAAAATTCTCACCTTCACCTTCTCAACACACTTTCCTCACTCCTTAACCCATTTCCATTTTTCCACTTGGTCTCCTGAACACACAATGTCCACCTTTCTCTCCTCCATCATATCAGCTAACTCTCTCCCTTTACCATTCATAACATAGAACCAACATTTACACCACCCTAACCACAACTCTCCTCCACTTCTCCTTTCCCTGCCGTCTCAACAGTACCCCAATTTCCACCCATACTCTGTTTGTCTAACAATACATGTGGTGTTCGTTGTTAACCCGGGCCTCGACTGGTCCATTATGAATTTCAATTTTGTGATCCGCATATTTTCCGCTTGTTTTACACGGGATGTCCTTCTGAACGTAAAGCTCCCCCGGCTTGGGACCGGCACTAAGAATGCACTGGGTTGTGCAACCCACAACCCGAATAGCTAGGTTAGAGGACTCACATCAATAATTTTTAATAAATCCAGTGTCTTACTACATACTACAGGGAGGAATGCGTGTGGAGAAATGTGTGGAGAATTAACATAATACCCTTTTATTTTTATTATTTTCTCTGACTCTGTTTTACTTCTAGTACATTTGAGAGTGACACCAAAAGTGCAGCTTGCAGTTCAGTATATTAACTGGAAAGATTTTTTTAGCTTCAATAGTGATTGTGATAATGAATCTCACCCAGATGAGGACAGAGTTCCTTTAGAGTTTCTCTTAAAATTTCCCCCTCATATAGGCACACACACACTCACACTCACACACACATTCACACACTAGGGACAATTTTCCAAGGGGCCAATTAACCTTCCGTGCATGTTTTTGGACCAGGGAGGAAACCGGAGAACCCGGAGAAAAACCCCCTGAGGCACGGGGAGAACATGCAAACTCCACACACACATGGCTGAGATGGGAATCGAACCCGGACCCTGGTGGTGTGAGGCGAACGTGCTAACTACTAAACCACCGTGCCCAATAATAATAATAATAATAATAATACATATATATATATATATATATAGCGCTTTTCTAGACACTCAAAGCACTTTATATTATGAGATGAGGATCTTCTCATCCACCATAAGTGTGCAGCATCCACCTGTGCAGCCATAGTGCACCAGAATGCCTACCACACACCAGCTTACTGATGGAGAGGAGACAGAATGATGAAGCCAATCAGTAGATATGGGATGATTGTGAGGCCGTGATGGTCAGAGGCCAATGGGTAAATTTGGCCAGGATGCTGAGGACACGCCTCTACTCTTTATTCGAAAGACATCCTGGGATTTTTAATAACCACATAGAGTCAGGGCCTCATTTTAACGTCTCATCCGAAAGACGGTGCTTTTTGAGAGTATAGTGTCCCT
This sequence comes from Kryptopterus vitreolus, assembly GCA_030449085.1. Taxonomy (NCBI): domain Eukaryota; kingdom Metazoa; phylum Chordata; class Actinopteri; order Siluriformes; family Siluridae; genus Kryptopterus; species Kryptopterus vitreolus. The sequence continues at coordinate 4,462,590 of JACRUU010000022.1, forward strand.
GTCATTATTATGGGACGCGAGGACCCAGACAGACTGCTGGGTAAGTGCCCCCTGCTGGCCGTCCAGCAACAACCTAGTTTTCCCATGAGGTCATTCATCCAGGTACTAACCAGGCTCATCCCTGCTTAGCTTAGTGTTCAACCATTCTGGCGCTACTGGGTGATATGGCTACTGACTAAACTACCACCTGTCACTCACTGCCACCACCTGCCTGCTAATGACTAAACTACCACCTGCCACTCATGTTATTAGAACACACACAGAATTAAATATATGAATATATGATTAAATATATTAATATATGAATTTGTTTTCTGTCTCCTGCTATTTGAATTTAATTCAATCACTATGTACTAGTTATTAATAATAATGTGCATATTCCATTCAGGTCGCATGTCTTTGCAGAGTAGTCAAACTACTGTTCAGCTTCATACTACTGAATTTATTATTCTCATAATACAGTTATATTAAATCTTCATTTCATAACCTTGAGCCACAAAAATAACCCAGCCTTGCGGACTTCTCCTGCTGTGTACCTGCAGTGTGATCTTTTCTGTGTTCCCACCACATCTGATCCAACCCATCAGCTGATACTGTATTAATAGTCTGTAATAATAATACATGTCCATTAGAAGCAGGTCAGCCTTCGCAGTTTAAATATAGCCCTGTGAGAAAAGTCACCATCATGACACGGCACCGTCTCCAAAACATGCTTCCATACTGTTTGCTCATTCGAGAAAGGGTACTTAGAGAATGCATGTGAGCTTGGAAAGCAGCCAAAGTAAATTCTCGGGACATATACCACACCATTAACAGTTTATGCAAGGACACTCAGAGTCATCAGAGATCAGTGTAGACCATTTTTAAACTAAGATTCATTGTGAAAACACATTTCTCTGGTATTAACTTATTTCAATTGACTTCTGCATGAGTGAAAAATAAGTGAAAAACTATTTGGAGCCTCAAATTGGTATTTATATAAGAAGAATTCCAGAAGATTTACAGTATTTTTTTGTTATAAAATACTCATTCAGACTCTTCTCAACCTGCTCCCTATCACAATATCATCCACAAACATCATAGACTCCTGTCTGACCTCGTCCGTCAACCTGTATATCACCACTGCAAATAGGAAAGGTCTCAGGTCCTTGATGTAATCACACCTAAGCCTCCTACTGCACACGTCACTGCTGTCACACTCTCCTCATACATGTTCTGCACCACCCTCACATACTTCTCTGCTACACCTGACTACTTCATACAATACCAAACTTGAGTACATAATAAAAACCGAACCCAAAATAAAAACCCAAACCAAACATTAGTAGCTCACAACACCACAACCTGTAAATGTGCGATCAGAAAAGTCAGCTATAAGCCTGATGACACACAAAACACCACAAACATAAACTGTGTCTTTGCTCTTTAACCTTTTTTGGTTTGGGCTGGACCAACTTTCCCTGGTCGTGACTATGCAAAACTCTTCAGTGTAGGGATCCGTGAGCGCTCGAGTGTTCGTCAGTCAGTGATGAGAAATTTATTCCCTGTACTTCCTGAGAGGATTTAGTAAAAACACATCAGACGAAAATAATCACACGCAGACTGCTGGAAGCCGGGGTTTGAGGTCATATGCTTGGAAGTTTTGGATCTTTCTTGGGGCCCCACGTGTTGAAAATCAGGAAATGAGACTGTGGAAGATGATTAATCAGCAGCTGACCTATAAAGGCACCCACGGGCAAACGAACAATACAGAACACGGAGCTATCCAAGTGTACATGCACGCACTGGCAATACTGACTAGCGCTATTAAACATGTAAGCACAGTTGCTCTGTGGTGATTCCAGGTCACACCCTGTTTCTCATAAACACGCCCTGAACTCAGGCTTTACTTTCTCCGGCGGAAGAAAAGAACAGATTCTTCACCAGGGAGCATTATTAAAGCCAGAGGGTACTTGATATTGTCCTAGGTCATCTGCATCAGCTAACACTTGTGCTTCCGGAGAACATTTTATCCCTGAGAAGGATTCTTTGTTTATTATCACACACCAAACACTGCACGGAATATGACGGATGTTTTCACTTTAAGAGTGTCTTCGCACCACAAATGCCATTTGTACACATTTTTTAAAAGTTAAAAAAAAAAAAAAAAAAAAAAAAAAAAAAAAAAAAAAAAATTAAATCCCAAAGGAATTTATAAAAGACTGCCAAAGACTGGAAATGTTGATGAAATATAATAGAAGAATAAAGGAAAGATTGTATTCAAATGCATTCAGAATTAGGGAACTAAAAACATTCTGCACACAATATTATATTGTCCATGATGTGATGTTGTATTTTGGAATTGTACTTCACATACATTTAAATCTGCCAATTCTTTTAAGGCTTTATTTTAACATAATAAATAGTACAAATTATATTTAATAAAGCTCATTTTAGTTATTTAGGGCATCATCAACATTGATATGGGTTCAATGGGTTCAAAACAGCTTTACAGGGATAAACAAGGTAATAATGTTAGATAAGAGAATGTAAATGTTTAGTGCCTGAATGTTTATTCTTTATAAGTGGACATATATATAAATATATATAATGAGAGAGACAGTGGAGAAGGTGGTAAGGAAAAACTCCCTGTGATTACATCAGGAAGAAACCTTGAGAGGATTCAGACTCAAAAGGGAATCCATTCTTTAACTTTATTAATTTCGGGTTCATCATTGTGGAGGTGTGCAGAGATTTGTGCTTCTGAGAAAATATGCATAGGTAACACCACATGCTGACAAAAAGGATTCTGCTACCAGCTCTAATGTAGTGATGTACTAACGTACTGTATTAACGATGGACTACAAGTTTTTGTGACTTTTTTACTTTGTTTTACTGAACAGCATGTCAATATTCATATCATTATTCATCTCAATGATATATAAAAGAAAAAATATATATATAATATAATATAATATGGGGGGTTTGGGATTCCTTCCCAATATGGAATTCTGGGTAGGGGCCGGCGCATATTCCATGTAAGGTGCTCAGCTCAACAAGGCACCCAGATAATCACGGACACGGAACAAGCAACACTGGGCGGAACATTCCCCAACAGAAAACCCTTCCAGATGGGCCTGGTTCCCCCATGGCATTTTCGGACTGGATTGAAACCTTGGAATCGGAGCCCTCTTGAGGGCCCCTGATGATCTGGTAACCATGGGTGTTCTGTTCAGCGGGTTCATCCTTTGCTTGGTTTCAGTTCGCGGCCATCAACCTCTAGGGTGGCCAGCGAAACTACGCTCAGGGCTTCCTGGAAAAGGGCCACTAAGTTCCTCTGCATGCAGTAAAAAATAAAATGTGGCAGCGCAGGAATCAAATCGAGCCGGACAGTACAAGTCCATCCATGTAAGCAATTTCTAAATATCACCTTTCCACCACGGGCAATTGGGGGGCTCTTTTGGTCCGGGCTTCTGTAACACGGGACCAAAAGTCAGTAAGCAAAATGAAAAGGGGGAAAGGAGGCCAAAGCAATGGAGGACCGAGGTCACTCCGACAGGAAAGGGAAACTACAGAATAAAATAGCAGGGAACCAGAGCCGGGAAAAATGAGGGGGTTGGAACTTAGTGGAGGGGGTGTGGGAAGAAAAGAGCGATAGGTAGGACAAAGTGCCGTTGACGGCCGGTATGTGTGGGGTGCCCAAGAGAACGGGTCTTTTAACCCTCTTTAATATGAAAATATTTATGTTTATTCCTTCCCAATAATTGAAAGGAATTGAGGGACTGGTTGGGTAGTCGCAATACGCTCAGGATAAGATGCCAGCTCAACAAGGCACAACCACGGGCAATCACGGGATATGCCAAAGCAAGCAACACTAGCAGGGAACCAGAGTGAAACCCCAAAAAGAGAAAACCCTCTTTATTTCTGTTTCTCTATTTCTTTCAAGATAAACATGGTCCGTCGGGTTCCAGTGATTCTGTCCTTATCTTCTTTCTGGACTGGACTTCTCTTCAATTGGAAACCATTTGTTCAGGTTCAGAATGACAATTGCATGAAGATTTTTGCATTCATGCTCCATCAGTGAACAATTGATAACCTCCAATAACTGATCAAATGATAATTGTTAACCTCCCCTGATGAAACTATAACCAGTGGATGTTCTGTATCACCCAGATGAGTGCGGGTTTCCTTTTGTGTCTGGTTTCTCTCAAGGTTTCTTCTTCACACCTTCTAAAGGGTGGCTAGAAAATCGAACGAAACTTTATACATACAGAGTTGAGACAATCACGCAGTCCTGGAGCTGTGAAGGCAACATGCTAATTGCTAACCCTCTGCACTAAACCACATTGCATTTTTAATTAGAAAATACAAGTAAAAAAATAAAATAAAAATCGCAGGAATGAAAAAATCGAAGACCCACAAGCCCACAATAACCGAATGAGTCATGCTCTGAAAGCACGTGTGTAGTTCTGTACCGAAGTAAAGTGTGTGTGTGTTTGTGTGTGTGTGTGTGTGTGTGTGTGTGTGGTGTGTGTGTGGGATGGTCTTCCAGGGAAATATGTTGTAGGTTAATGAGGTCTCTGGTGGGAAAGGAACGTCCATGTCACGGTGCTCCTCCCGGACTGACTGGGTTTCCCCAGCTACGTTTTAAATAATGTTTTCACATGTTATTTCCATTTGAGAACAGTGTAATATTTGTGTTCTCTTTCCACATCAACAGACAGTTCTTTCCTCCAATTGTGTGCACAGGACTTCTGGTGGAGAAGTGTGATGGGGTTGAACTCTGTTTCCAACCTATTCATATACATGGGTGCACACCCTAATGCTAAGCGCGCACACACACACACACACACACACACACACACACACACACACACACACACACACACACACACACACACACATACATGTTAAGGACACTCTGTTTGATTTGATTTTTACGTTTATTCCTTCCCAGTTTCTTCAGAGAAATATACTGAATTTTCCAGTATTTTATTTAAAGGCAGTTACACATTAATTTCCTTATCCAGACACATTAATATGTTCAATAAGAGATAGATCTTCTTGGGAAAGGTAGCATTTTTAGGAGGAGAATACGTGTGTGTAAATTGTCAGCATGTTTTGAGGTTGTACTTAACAAGTAGTAAAGACGAGCGTGCGGAAATTTTTTTTTCTAAATGGGAATCCTGCCATTATGCATCCGGAGACCCGTTTTCCGTTGGCTCATCACCTGAAAAAACAATGAAAGGGGTTTTAAAATGCAATTGTCGTGAACAGTTTAATACTGTACGAGTTTAAATAGGGTTTAGAGTGCATGTAAGAAGATGTGAGGAATGTTGATGTTATTTTGGATTAAAAAAAACATTCATTCTAGCAGTAGATCACATCTAAGAACATGGAAATCCTCCCCATCATATTTCATGTTGAAACTATAATTTACTGCTTACACAATTCCAAGTTGTATAGAACATAGTTATGGAAAGAAATTCTTCTTCTGCATGCCGTGTCAGGAAGCTCGGGCTTACAGAGAGATTTATATGTATATAGTATATAGTATATAATATAGTATATAAGTTTATATGGATTATTTGCTAAATTTCAAAATTCTGTCATATGAATTTCAGTGAAGCTGTCAAAGTTCAAGAATGGAAAGGATTCCCTTTTTAGTCTGAATCCTCTCAAAGTTTCTTTCTTTACCACCTTCTCCACTGTCTCAATCATTTTATATATATATATATATATATATATATATATATATATATATATATATATATATATATATATGTAAATGAAGTTAAAAGTTAATGTCAATAGTCTACTGAAATAGATGAAGACTCCAGGCTGCATTTAACGGTAATAAATAGACATTCAGTGCCACCCAGATGAAGATGGGATCCTGTATTGTTTGCACCGATTTTATTCTTTTTTTTTTTTTTTAAGCCTTCAGCACATTGAAACTAAACCAAATCTTCAATCCACAGTGGTACCGTGGCAATAAACACCACAGGAAAAATACAGGGCTTCATGTGTTTTATATCCCTTTAGTGAATACTTTGTCCAACAAGCTTTCCCACGTTCTCCAGGTCATTCTCACTAGGCCTGCAGTTAAGAGGAATGAAACAGGACAGACTTCATTCTCCATTAGACTGGAGTCAAAGGTTCACGGTGGTTAATTTGTCACAGAATTAGGGAGGATTTCCATGTGATCAGATGTGATCTAATGCTTGTAAATGCTTGCCAGAATTAGGGCTGGTGTATAATGAAACATTAACTGGATTCATATGGGTTTTTTTGCTGTGTTCTGGAATATTTGTAACAATATATCATTTAATAGCATATTACACAGTTAATATAACAGCAGTTTATGTTATTTTATGGTGAAACACATGAATAGATTGTACATTCTAGCAGGTTTTGCAACTGAATGCAGTTCTGTATAATGTAGTCTGTATGTGCAGTACAGTTATTATTTTTTATCAATCACATTGTTATTTTCTGTGATTTATGTCATATTCATCAACAGTTCATTCCAGACCACTGCTCTGTAGGGATGAGCAGCATTCCAAGGCTGCAGTTTTATTATAAATGGACTGGGAGGTTTAAATCACTCTTCTCATCTGTCTAGTGCATTCTATATCTAGCAAGAGTTCTGTTCGAAATGATTAATACAGTAGGGCTGTTAGATAGTGACATCCAATTACTTTAGATTACAGAACGGTCCCAATCCTCTAACGCAATGTTACACTGTCTACGTCCTACTTTGCAACCAAACTAATCACATTATAGTAACCTTTATTTTACAGGTCATGCTTACTGATATATCGGCTAATTCCTATTGTTTTAGTTGCAATATTTTTTATTGATTTTCCAATCAGAAATTAAAAAAATGATCCATTCAGCAAAAAAAAATTGATTCGAATGTTTACTGAAATAGGGCACGGTGGCTTAATGGTTAGCACGTTCGCTTCACACCGCCAGGGTACGGGTTCGATTCCCGTCTCGGCCATGTGTGTGGAGTTTTCTCCCATGCACTGCACGGTTGGTTGATTGGCACCTTGGACAATTGTCCCTAGTGAATGAATGTGTGTGTGAATGTGAGTGTGTGTCCTCTGATGGGTTGGCATTCCATCCAGGGTGTATCCTGCCTTAATGCCCATAGACGCCTGAGATAGGCACAGACTCCCCGTGACCCGAGGGAAGATCAGATATAGCAGTAGAAGATGAATGAATGAATGAATGTTTACTGAAATATTAATGAAACCTTCTAAAATCTAAGACAGTATACTATATTTAGAAAAATTAAGGATGAATGTTAATACTCCTTAATACAGAAAATCCATAAGAACAAGAATGGACTGAATGATATAATATAATTAGTAAATATCAGTTTACCAACATGCACAGGGCCTTTTACCTTAAAGTCAGAATTCTGGGAGTTAAGAAATGTATGTCTCATTCTGATCATTATTCCATTGTGAACATTCTGAAAGGCTCATTAGGAGGATGTACATTGGATTTGGAATGGCTGGTTATTTTTCATGCATATAAAATGCATGTTAAATGAAGCCCACAATAGTATTCATGTCAAAGTAAGCAGAGTAAAATGTCTTTAAAATGTCTTTCTAGAATTTACTGGAGTAAAAGTAGAATAATACACATCAAAATGTAATAAAGATATAGAAAAACTATAGCAATGTTAAGACACTATGAGAAGTGAACATAGAAACCTGTCCACCATCAATGGCGGACAGATTTCTTTGTTCAAACATGGTGAATTCTGATGGAAATTCTGGCCCATGAGTCGGGAAGTTACATTGATTACATTTATCTGCCAAGTCATATATATATATATATATATATATATATATATATATATATATATATATATATATATATATATATATATATATATATATACATATATGGGCCTATATATGAGTTAGTATATATGGGTTCGTTTCTAGCAGTCAGATGTTTACCTGTGGGGGTCGGCGGTCATCTTGCCATTTCCCCCCCGATATTCCAGTTTGGACTTTGAACTTTGTTTTTTGACCTTGTTTTTTGTACCCCATTTCTACCCTGCCTGCCTGCTTTACTGGTTTGAACTGTATTTTAGTGTATTCTGTCCTTTATTGCCCTGTTTTGCTGTGCCTGATTCTGGTCTGTCTTTGGTTTATGATTTTTTTGATTCTCCCTGCATTGCTCTGTTTGCCTGTGCTCTGACTCTGGACTTTTTCTTAGACTTGTGTTGTTGCCTTTGCCCTTTTGCTCAGTCTGCTTCCTTTTTCATAAAAAACTGTTATTTTGCATCCCCTGTCTGCATCCTGCATTGGCTCCTCCCATTCCAGTCCCAATAACGACCCATCACTGACAATTTCATCATAGCCTCATTGGCCTGTAACACATTCCTGTGCACAAATGTGGAAAAGAGCGTTTTCTACTGTTATATGCACAATAATGAGTGTACAGTAAGCTTCACAGAGACACTCGTGAGAACTGTGGGAGTTACACGTTCTCATAACGGGTTCTACAGACGGACAGCTATGTGTCTCAACTTACGGAAACTTCACAGTCACAAACGCGCACACATATTCCTGTACCCCAAGCCGAGTTTTGAATAGTTGGCCACAATAATGATCTCAGAGGAACGTTAAAGCCAGTCGATTGTGTGCTGAACAGAAACAGCACTACCTCTGGGTGACGAGCGATCTCCGAGGCTCAAATTGCACGTCCCATGTCAATGCCATTTACTGTTCATAATGAGAACTGTCATTATTTTGTATGAGATACAATCAGTGAAGCTACAAAGTAATCAGCATCAGTGAAGTCATTAAGCAGAGCTCGGCCAATATATTCCCACTTACACAATCATGCTGTTTGGATTAACTCATACATAATGCTGTGACCCGGCTTGAAGTAATGAACTGTTAACATTCTGATAACCCAGCCGCCACAAGTCATTAACTATCGACTTCTTTCTCAGCTTGGAAAAACACCGTTTCCCCTAAACATTAGTGCTAAACATTAGTGAGACAAATGTGCTTCAGCTCAAAGCTCTTGGTTCAAATGTTGATTAGTGCTTTTAGTGTTTAAAAAAACCCTATAGATTCTTGCTTCTACAGATTGCTTACTGGATTTTAATAATAATAATAACAGGAAAGCGGAAAATTTTCTTAGAAAACAAACAATGAGCTAGGATTGCTTAAGAAGTGTCATCGAGGGAGTCAGTGTTTTCACTGGAGCAGAAGTTGCCCTAAATTCTTGCAGAAGCATAATGGATTCCAAAAATCCTATGGATGATTTATTACCAAGACATGTGAATAATACAATAAGGAAAATTGAGTTCAAATGTAAAATTTGCATTTTTACATGAGGAAAAGAACTTGCTTTTCTAATGTACTTGAGTACCAAATACATTTTAAAAAATACTGATCTATAAGAGCTACACAATATGAACAAAACTGAGTTCCATTTCATCCCAAAGGTCTCCGGTTGGGTTGAAGTCCATGTAATGTATACATTATTCAGTGCAGGGATGTGTGAATTTTACAATTAGAGGAATTTACTATTGTTACATATTTTTGGTCTTGAGGCCTGTCTTTATTTAACAGTACATGGGTACAGTACACATGACAGGAACTGCATCTTTTTTTGCAGGAACTGCTTTTTTTCTATAATTTAGTGGAGTAAAAAGTCAAACATTACACTTTAAAAAGTAGTAAAGCAACTAGTCTAAAAATGCACTCAAGTTTAGTAACAAAGTTAAAATACAAACTTGTCCAAAAAGATGTTACCACTCAAAAAATGACAAAAAACACTTTGGACATGCATTGAAAACCAAGGAATACAGGTCGAAGGAGTGCACTAGCTCTATTTGGACTTGTGTACGTAGTATATGTTATTATGTTATTAAAATAAAAGTCTATTCAAGTAAGTGCTAACATCTTTATGGACAACCCTGTATTTTGTGGAACGGAGTTATTCCTTCAGCATTGATGTAACATACCAAGCAACATTAATAGCGCAATTAACACGTCTTTTCCATTGTCACTGCATTATCCGTGAAAAGCTGCTTTGTCAAAAGTGCTATAAAAATAAAAATACATAGAATTGAATTGAATTAAGGCTTAAATGTATCTGAAACTCCATTACAGACAAACTCCATTGTTCCCTTATAGTATAACAAATACTTTTAATGTATATATATATATTTCTTAAACCAAATGAACGGCAGCCTTATTCATAACTCTATCATGGCATGGTATGATTTTGTGAGCTGCCATACCACCATTTAACTTTGTCATTCCCAACACTCAAACACAGTGTTGTTTTGCTATTAAACAGCAGCCGCTGAGATTTACAGATGAACATTAACCAAAACATATTAGAATGGGCTTTATTTATCCCCTGACTTTTAGCTTCCATTTTAACAAGAAAATCACACACGCTGTAGTTTAATGAGAAACAGCCAACTGAAACCTAATAAAACTATTACGTCTAACCAGTATGAAAATATCTTATTTATAATGGATACACTTTTAAGCATGTTCATTTTTTTAGTTCTTTAGAATTTATGTAAAATTTCTTGGAGCATCAAATTTGAACTCTGCTTGAACTAGGAGACCAAAACCTGCTCAAGTATAAAATTGCACCAAGCTACCTCTATGAAGATTTGATTCGTGAGCTGGAGTGGAAACTCTCCTGCAATCGAGATCTGACCAAAATCCTTTTTAACAGCTTTGAAATGAATTGGAACGCTGATTGGACTGATTGGTGCATGACTTCACCAGCATCCCTGTAGATGCATAAACAACATTTCCATTGACACACTCCAAAATCCTGCGGAGAATCTTGGCCAGAAGAGTGAATATGATAATGACAGTAAATGGGGACTAAATGTGAAAGGGGACGTTCTAAAAGCACATATGAATCTTATTGTCACACATTCCACATAGCGAATTTCAGCTGAAAAAAAAAAAAAACAAGAAAAGAATGAATCACCCTAATCATACTTTATCTTGAAATATAAACAGTAAAATCCTTTAAACATTGCTTTAATCTTGCATTAGATCTATTTAACATCTAATATATCATTTCCACTAGTCATCTCTTGTAAGTTATGCAAAATTATTAACTGCCACAGGAACACAATTACCCGTGCAAAATTGCTGTATAAATCCCACGAGTCATATGATTAAAATAAAGTCGTATAGATCCGGATACAATGTAATGTATGGATGCTGCCTCTCTGGTCTTTTCTGTTGAAGCCTTGCTTTTATTGATCACATGTGAAGCAACTAATACTTTAAATATCGTGCAATTCACATCATTTTTTATTTGGACCAAGAATGATCTGAGTGGTCTGGGGTGAATTATTAACATAAACCAGCTGTCAAAAGCATCCAGCATGTCAAAATAAATAGGATGCTATAGACAGGGCTTTACTGCTGACAGATGGCCCTGAAGGCACATTAAGGAAATTCAGGACAGAACTAAATTCTTATGTTAAGCTTTTGGGTCTGTACAAGGTCTTAATGTTTTTTTTTTCTGCTTGTGAGAGGTTCTTACTTTACATCCAGCCTGTTTCTCGGCTGCTCCCATTAGAGGTCGTCACAGCGGATCCCTGTATTTTAGCAAACGCATATTTGATTTGGCACGTTGGATTCCCTTCCTAATGAAACCCTCCTCATTTATCGGGGAGTGATATCATGTGCAACCCTAATGGCTGGATTTGAACCTGCGACCTTTCGGTTCAGAGCCCAATGATAAGACCTTATACCTGTAGACATATTTATATTTCGACCTTATATTTATTCTTTATTGTGCATTTTTTGTTCTTGGTTCGCCAACACAACACAGAGGGAAGGCACAGATCACTCATATAGTAATACACGCAGGGTTAATCAAGCGCTTATAAAATTAGTGCCATTTTGCGTTAACGCGTTCTTAAAGGTTGATTCATAAAACTACAGTTAAGCAGCTAAATGAGTCAGATTTGGCATTTCGTATGACATTGACTGCATTGTGAAAACTGACCTGAAATACTGATTTTTCTTTTTAGCAGTTATTATCCTTTTTGCATATATTTGTACCTTGTGACCAGCACTTCCTCCATCTCCCATGTCAAGTAATGTCTGTCTCTGTGTCTTTGCATGTGTATAATTAATATACCACCAACTATCCTGGTTAAATTCCCTGATAGAAATTGAGACCTTGCAATAATAAAATACATAAATAGAATTAGAAATCTCAGTTGCGAGTGGGTGTAAGACTGAATGTGTTTTGTAGATACAGCTCTGGGAGCTTGGTTACTGGGAGTATGGATAGCAGTACAGTGCCAGAACATCTGGAGACAGGAAAAGAATCGGACTAAAAGTAACCGGCCAATAAATACATATGGGGTATCAAATGCCTTGGGAACATAATACTTCTGCTCCATTACATCTAGCAATGGATCAATCAGTAACTGTGTGAGTGGGTGTGCATGCATTTGTCAGTTCCTACAACATAATTCAGTTGGAGTTCACACACACCCCCCACCTCCACACTCTTATTCTTTTGTCATAATAAGTAGGAAACACTGCAGCATATTTCTTACAGATTTCAAGTGTCATTTTATTACAAATGTCATATGACCCTGTAGGCACGGTGGTGTAGTGGTTAGCACGTTCGCCTCACACCACCAGGATCTGGGTTCGATTCCCGTCTCGGCCACGTGTGTGTGGAGTTTGCATGTTCTCCCCGTGCCTCAGGGGGTTTTTCTCCGGGTTCTCCGGTTTTCCCGGTCCAAAAACATGCACGGTAGGTTGATTGGCACCTTGGAAAATTGTCCCGTGTGTGTGAATATGTGTGTCCTGCAATGGGTTGGCATTCCATCCAGAGTGTATCCTGCCTTAATGCCCATAGACGCCTGAGATAGGCACAGGCTCCCCGTGACCCGAGGGAAGATCGGATAAAGCGGTAGAAAATGAATGAATGAATATGACCCTGTAAAAAGTGACTGCATAATCTCACCTTTTTTTTAACTGTTAACTTCAAACACATTTTTTAGCCCAGTAAAATGTGTAAAGATAACATTTAATTTTACAGCTTCACACTTTAAAATGTGTTAGTGTTAGTGTTTCTGTGACTGGTGGTGAATTGTAAAACTATAACATTACCCACAAGGTTCCTGGTTCAGTGGCAATGCAAGTATTACAATAAACAATCTATCTATACATAAAACAACATATTCACACCAGACATCACACAGCATAGAGCTACAGAAGACAGCGGTGAGGACTACACTAAGTTGTCCTAGCTCTATAAAGTGCATCGCGTGCAACCGAGTGCAAACAGCACAAAACAAAACAGTGTAGAACAGACATGAGACAGTGCAGGACAAATACACAAACACAAAATAACAGCGTTACCCACAACCTACTGTATATTTATATACACTGTAATGTGTAATTGGAGAACAATTTTACAAATAATAAAGTGTAAACAGTAATGAAGGCAGATACCTGGGCAGATTGCATATACTGATCTTTAAACAGAAAAGAACTGAATAGCATGACCAGATAAGTGACACACACAACCACGAATAAGAATGCCAAAAGGAGGTTTGTAAGAAAAGCAAAATCCAGAAATGTGCTTATTGATTTATTTGTTTGTTTGTTTGTTTATTCAGAATTCATGAACATTTTTTTGTTGTTGTAACAATTATACAATGACTGTCATTAATTACAATAAATGAGGTAAATGTACATCTATCTAACATTACATGTATACATCTTTACAGGACAGAAGCAGTTTATGTTAGTTAATGCTACATTACTATTTCATTAGTCATACACAGTTACAGCATATGGCAGACGCCCTTATCCAGAGCGAATTAAAATTGTGCAATTGAGGAATAAGGGCCTTACTCAAAGGCCCCAATCGTGGCAGATTGGCAGTGTTAGGATTCAAACCTCCAGGTTTCTGGTCCAGAGGCCAATGCGTTAACCACAGAGTTACCCCCTCACTAGACAGGTTTTAAGATTCTATTCACTATTCTATTTTCCTACTGGAAATGGCAGAATAATAGTATATGCTCTGTATGTTTATAAGTAATATTTATTTCACTGTAGAAAATAAAACCACTGAATATTTTGAAGGCTAATAGAATTACTTATGGAACATTTTAAGCTCTTTTGTGTACACAGTTTTTGCATGTGGACTTCTACCTTTCACTAAAATGTGTTATTTATTAATTAGCAGAAACAACTAGACACAAAATAACCCCAAAATATACCTGTTTATTTTACATGGGATTATTGTTTGACAAGAGTCTTATGGTTGACCTTCCAGGTACTGTAGGAGGCAAACTATTCCGATTCTGGCTTCTGAGGGTTGAAAGAGAGTGTTATTGTTCTGTGTATAATGCTGCTGAAAGGTCAAGCATTTGACATTGTCAACCATAGGACGGTCAGAAGCCTTGATATCCATGGAGCAGCATTTGAACTTGCTCTTGTTGGGTGTTTCTCTATAACACGTGGCAAACTTATGGCCCGCGGACCCAATGTGGACCACATCATTCGGACCACATCATTTTCAAAAGATATTAAAAGGTGTATTATTGTCTTAAAATAAGACTATGTTGCCTTAAAGCATGCACTGACAAATAAAACTACATCTCCCACAATGCATGCGACTATGTTACCCGCAAAGTCACGGCTTCTTTCTTACAATAGGTCCAGCTTGTACTTATGAAAGTGAAGGATTTTTTATCTTATTTTTTGACAAATCCCGAATCCAAGATATTTCAGTTCCAGGACATTTAAAGATAAGGCAGATAATGAACAGAGGTGATTATGAAGTTGGTTTATCGTTCATCACCTTCTCTGAGACATATTACTTTATGTGCACCAAGTTCAGTAGAAGAGTGTCTCGGCTACACAGAGCCCTCGGTAATGGGTACGGAGAATGCCGGGTGTCTTCCACAAAAAGGAGACCATACAGGAGACCTGAAGGGTCTAACCTCAGCCTCAGGTTTTTTGCAATAATGAAAAAATGAAATCACGACAGATCATATACACCTTTAGTGATATAGCAATCGATAAAAGAAAATCATAAAAATCAAATGTTAACATTGTAACAGGTGAAAATATCATCAAAAATATTCTCACTGCACCCTTATTCACCCTGCATGTGCCAATCCAAAATCGAAAAACTAGGTAAAAGGACATTTTTTTTTTCATTTGAGTTTTTAGAACCTGAGAAAGGTTGCCCTCTGGTGGCTGGGTGGAAATCTCTACACGACGTGTTGAGTGATTTTTCTTTCTAGAACAAAATTTGATTCTATCTGTGAAATTTTTATTTTAAACATCCACATCTTTTGCTTTTTACTATGATGGGTGTCAGTAATTCGGGAGGCAAATGGAGACAACTATGGCATAATATGCATAGTAAACATAAATCATATTTAACACTGTTTAAATACATTTTTATATTGTTTGACTTCTACTATTGAGAAAACCAATGTCTTTACTAAGTAAATCTGTTCTTTATAAGAGTACAGAAATATGGAACCTATTTAAGGGTTTATGAGGTTAAAGTAGGTGTTGCTCAGTGCAGAGAAGGTTTTAGGGCTTTCAGGGGTTTAATGAAAATGAGTTGTGAAAGGAGTTATGAAAAATGGTCCTGGAGAATCGCACCATCTGTTATCCATTTTGATCTCCCCATAATCTAAATCGCTTCTCCCTGATCCATTATAGATAATCTGTTACGAATATATTTAATTAACAGTGTTCATGTGAAGACAAGGATGATTTTCGGTTTAATAGCAATTCGCAATCCTCTTACTATTGTGCAACTCAGCAATAATAGGAATAGAGATGCAACCTTGGCAACCAAAGCCATCATTCTTTAGGGATTATCAACATTTCAAAGAAATGATTCACTTTTTATTATTATAATAAGCATAAAAAACACAGGTCAACAACTTTCCCTCTATTCCATTGAATGACAATATTTATTGGTCTCCCTGGAAAATGGCACAAAAATCGCACATGGAACATGAGAATGATCAAGAAATAATTCAAAATGTTGTGTTTACTTCCACAGAGAGAAGCGTTTGCACAGGATAATCCAGTCTAATAAAAATGGCATGCCCCTGTCGCGCGTTTCCCTCAAACACTTTCACGCAGTTTGTGAGACAACTGGAACGATAAATCTACAATACAATAAACACACAACAATGTTGTTGCTGCAAATCTGTAATCACTGGTATCAATAGTATTCGGATTCATTCCTCAGGTAGAAGTATAGATACTACGGTTTAAAAAGACTTCTGTAGAAGTTGAAGCATCAACTCAAGCTTTTTTCTCAAGTAAAAGTGTGGTTAAAAAAGCTGGTTTCAAAACTACTTAGTATACAAGTATAAAAGTAAAAGTGAAAAATGCCATTAAGGACAAAAGCTTAGGCAGCGCCAATTGTAATCGCTAATTTGTTCAACCGTCTATCTACCAAACATTTATGGCATTTGACAGACGCACTTATCCCGAGCAACATACAACTGAGCAATTGAGGGTTAAGCTGACACAAGTGTACCCATTGGTGGTGGGATTGAATCTGTAATCTTCTGGTCCAGAGGGCCTTAACCACTGTGCTACCAACTCCCTACTGTAACCACATTTGTGGAGGATGAAGAGAAAGCACCAGTTTGATAAATGAGCCAGTTGTGAAGAAATAATCACTTTTAAGAAATGATCTTTTTTGAGTAACGATCTTTTTTGAGCCAACACTGGTTATGTCCTTCCTGGAGGGTGATGTGTGATGTGTACAAACCAATAGGGTGTCGGAATGATATATGTTTATATCTCATTTAACCACAATCACATTCACTCTATCCTGATGGAGCGATTTATCTGAATAGGGTTTTTCTTGAACGATGACAAGTCAGAATGAAAACAAGCCGAAATGAAATAGGAGGCTATTTTTAAAATGCAAGGAGTAGAAAGTACAGATAATTGTGTGGAAATGTAAAAAGGAGTAGAAGTCAAAAGTGAGCTGAAAAAGAGTAAAGATGCCCGAAATTTCTACTGAAGTAAGTCAGTAATTATTAGAGATAAAATCAGTTCATCTATCCCAAGCATACAGAGCAAGCACAAGTATGTGCACACGAAGACACAGAGACACACGATAAGGACTGCATTCCAGAGCAATGTATGCCTGCCCTGTGTTATCCAACAAAAAAAAAAAGTCTGCATGCCTTCATGTTCATACCAGTGCCTATTTTCTGTCAAATCAAAAATCTTACATGCTTTTTCTCTCGTTTATACTGACCATCAAATACTTTCTATTGTGTCAAAGGCTTTAAATATTTCTTATAAATATGGGAAACATTTGACCATAAGGAGGAATTAATAATGTAATAATGCTTTCATAATGACCATACATTGACCATATATATATATATATATATATATATACATTTGCAGTATTTAGCAGACGCCCTTATCCAGGGTGACGTACAAGAAGTGCTTTAGGTCTCGCTCTAAGGATAAGATTCATTCAAGAAGGGTAAATATAAACTTAAGTACACGAGGATAGAGAGTTGCCTTTTTTTATGGATTTCTGGACAGTGAGATTTAAAAGAGAATAAAAAGGAATTTTAGGATAGGTGTTGTTGGCAGAGGTATGTCTTCAATCGATGTTTGAAGGTAGACAGTGTCTCCGTTGTTTGGACATCCAGTGGAAGTTTGTTCATGGCACACACACACACACACACACACACACACACACACACACACCACACACACACATATATAATCTTTATTACTTAATACTGAAAAAAAATAATATATATATATATATATATATATATATATATATATATATATATGTGTGTGTGTGTGTGTGTGTGTGTGTGTGTGTGTATGTGTGTGTGTTTCTCTTTTATATGAAGAGTTTATTAAGATTCAGTGTACTCTAGTTCATTCTGAAAGGCTGCAATTTGACAGTCACACCCATAGGTTTTTTTTTTTCCAAAACCACTGCCACAAAGTTTTGCAGATTTTCCATCATTGGGAGTAAGAGCTCGAAGTTGTTCCAGCATGATAAAAGAGAACTCTGTACAGACATGGTTTGCCAAACTTGGTGGGAGTGGGAGAATATTATACAGAGAGCCCTGATCTCACCCCTAAGAAACACGTTTGGAATGAAACACATGCTAACTACATCCTTGGCCTTCATGCCTGCCATTTGTACCTGACCTCACTAAAGCTCTTGTGGCTGAATGGACTGAAAATCCTGAATGTCACACTCCCAAAACTATTGGGAAGCCTTCCATTTTTGGTGGAGGTTATTATAACCAAAGCGGACTGAAACATTCAAACGTCACATATGAGTTTTTTGAGAATTATATTTTATGAGAATTATACTACATGTCATTTTTGCTATATAGTTTGGATAATTATTCATGCAGGGCCTAATGATGTTTACCTGTCAATCAGGGGTTATATGAAGAAAATAATCTGACACTGCAATATGATTAAGCCATGTTGCTTACAACATTTTATTTATATACGTCATGGATCAGCTGGATGTATCTATTACAGAGGTGGCAAAGGTTCACACATCCTTCACTTAAGTAGAAGTACAGTTACTCGTTTTTTTTAAATACTAGTTAATGTAAAGTTAATGTAAATAAGTTTGGGCTGTGAAATGTATTTAAATAAACTGTCCTAAATGTACCTCAAATTAAACACTCTAATCAACATGGGCATGGACAAATAGCTATGCTTTATGCAAATGTATGTTTATTTAGGTTTAGATTTAGGTTGTTTAATTTATATCTGTGAAGAGAAATGAGAGACGGCAGAGAACGTCCCCTGTCCACCTTCTTTATTTTACAAAAGCGCAGCTGTTTTGTTAGTATGACGTATACAAATAAAAGTAGAACGTTTACAGATTTACAACCAAAAAGAATAATTGAAGTTTGTTTCCGAATCAAAATGCAAGTGCATTTGTCGACACCAAAGGGTTCATTTCTGGATGTGCGCCTCATGACAGATTTTGGTGCTTGATTTGGGACTTTAATCTCGAAACCGTGTCCCAAGAGTTCCCACAGTTCCCACATGCCTCTGCCTGGGAATCAGTTTCTAGCTGGTGGAATATGTATATGGGACACAATCAGAACACAATTGAAAACATGTGACTTGAAAACGTACGGTTTGCCAAGTCACACCATGTCTCGTGTTTTGACTTAAGGATGTTTCAAGTTTATGATTATTTGCCGCCTGTCACGACTATCACCGGTTCTTTGATTTGCCTATGCCTCGGATGTACAATGCCTGTTTGACTATTCTCAATCAAAGCTCGCATTTGCATCCTGTCTCCATGCCATTGTCCATTTAAAACAACCATTACACATGAAAAAACTCTAACTGCCTTAAATTTCAGTGCCTGTATACCCAAATGTCCTATGATCCATTCATTCATTCATTTATTCATTCATTCATTTTCTACCGCTATATCTGATCTTCCCTCGGGTCACGGGGAGTCTGTGCCTATCTCAGGCGTCTATGGGCATTAAGGAAGGATACACCCTGGATGGAATGTAAACCCATTGCAGGGCGCAAACACACACACACACACACACACACACACACACACACACACACACTCACATTCACACACACATTCATACACTAGGGAAAATTTTTCAAGGTGCCAATCAACCTACCGTGCATGTTTTTTAAAAAAAAAAACCCTGAAGCACGGGGAGAACATGCAAACTCCGCACACACATGGCCGAGACGAGAATCGAACCCGGACCCTGGCAGTGTGAGGCGAACGTGCTAACCACTAAGCCACAGTGCCCCCCCGTTCTATGATCCTCCCCTGCTTTTTTGATCAAAAGGTGCAGGCTCTTTGTTAGTACTTTTATTAATGACTGTTACTGCATGGGGCAGAGGTTTCTCTAACGAAGACCCAAATTTTTTTTGGGAGGGTGTAGATCAGTGGTCTAAGACACTGGGCTGCTGATTGGAAGATCCGGGTTCGAGCCCCAGTATGGCCAAACTGCCGCCCTTGGGTCCTTGAGCAAGACCCTTAATCCTCTATGCTCAAAACATGTACATTCTTTTATTCCCGCTTTGCTGGTGTAAAGCTGCTTTGAGACAATTGGTAAAAACACCATAGAAATTAAATTGAATGGAATATTCAGTGTTTGGTGAACTGGGATGTATGGGTGCTCACATGTTCACTTGATTCACCAGTGCCTCCAATCTGCTACTAGATGGCCCTTGAGCAAGACCCTTAACTCTGTTATAAGTGTCTCTGGATAAGGGCGTCTGCCAAGTGCTGTAAATATAAAATATTGGAGGGGAACGCTCTAAAGCATGTGCAACTGGTCATCCCTTTTACTTATTCTGTCATGACTCATCCTACTGAAGTCCACGTTGCATTTTGTGCACAATTTACGTACTCTTTAAATCACTATAGGACAAACCTGTGCATACGGCTTGTACTCCCCCCCCCCCTTTCCCGGCTTTCTGTAGATCAACAGATGTTCCTCCTATTGCTTTATGAAACACCCGTAATACTGACCCCTTTTGCCATCTTGATCCAATCAGCTTGATCCATTTCTTTTGCTTAGAGCTTTGAGTGTATGGCCAAATATCATTCAAATTTCAGTGGATAATTTCACTCGCTTTAGAAAGCACTCATCTTTTTACTGGAGATTCTTTCAGCACATTAATATTTCACTTCATATTCGATTTTTGTGCACATTTGTGGATTGTGTGTCACTCAATCACACTATCTAGTGTCTCTTTGTGGGAAGAGGATGGTTATGTTTTATTGCTGATTTCCCTCAGGTTTTGTTTTCCTCATGTCATTTTTCTTACGATCCAAATTCCTGTAAAAGCTACTTTCGAAAAATATGCAATAAGTTACAGGTGCTTGCAAAGTAAACATGAAAGGAATCACATGTTTACAATGAATGCTGTAGCACAATAACCCAAAACAGGATGTTGTGCTATTGACATTTTGATAAGTCATGATTTCCCCCATGAGTTTGATTGATTTCCCATATCACAATATCCTTTTATTTTTTCCCCAAACACTATAGTGACATCCCAAGTATTCCCAAATATGAAAAAAAAGCATGTTGAATGAAAATTAACTTTATTAGTACTTTGTTCATATTATTACTATATTTTTTATATCATCAAGAATTTTTACGTTCAAACATTAAAATGATATATAGCAAAGGACATTTATATATTTAATAATTCTTATGTAAAGACATTTTATTTGCCAACAGATTCAAGTGTGTCCGAAGTATTTTGGTTTATATTTGGTTTGCAGGGGAGTTACACCATCAGACGGGAGCCCGGGATGTAGTGAGACTCCTTCCAGATGTTGCTTTCGCCACAGTTGGTGGTTTTTCTCTTGCACTGGAAACAGCGTCGGTACTGTTCACACTGGTCTATCAGCAGCCTTCCACCTGACCTGTGTATGCAAATATATTCCAATCAAACCATACTGTCACAGGTGTGTGTGTTTTAAAGAGAGACGGAGAGAGCCCGGGCCGAGGGCCGAGACACGGTAACGCACGCTTGCTCCGACCTTCCCGTCGCCCTCCGCTGCTCCTGGCTCTGTCTATCTCTCTCCATCTGCCCATCGCAGCTATACCATTCATAAAGTATTATTAAGCTGTCTCATGTTGTTAGGAGACAAAAATCAACATTGAATATAAAATAAACAGGCTATACAACTGGGCAAAGTCTTGTTCCTACCAAGTTTAAGAAAAGCAATACCAATATCATTTGACCAATCAGATTTTAGTATTTTGGGGAAAAAAAACAAAACAAAAACTGGTTTTCATGACAATAGCCAGTATTACTGTTTACAAGTTAACCAAAAGTTGTTTCACAGAAATAGAGGAAAACATTCCTCCCACTTTCCTGTAAACTTGTGAAACGTCTCACCTAATGAAAGCTCGCTCCTCAAGGTCCCGCCGGTGTTTCAGGCCAGCGCTGCGAGACCATGTGCGCTCTAGTGCAGTCCTCAGGTCCCTCACCCTTTCAGAACAGGCGATCCGATCTGCTATATGTCTAACAGGCAGTGAATTATGAGTCTCAGTGCAAATCTCGAAAAAGATTGGGCAATTCAGTTCTTTTAAAAACACAACTGTAAGCGTTTATGGTTCCGAGCATAGTTGTACCGTAACGCTGAAACATTCTGATTTCTAC
Source organism: Kryptopterus vitreolus (assembly GCA_030449085.1). Taxonomy (NCBI): domain Eukaryota; kingdom Metazoa; phylum Chordata; class Actinopteri; order Siluriformes; family Siluridae; genus Kryptopterus; species Kryptopterus vitreolus. Next base: position 4,484,795 of record JACRUU010000022.1, read on the forward strand.
ACAACCATCTCCCTGCTAAGAATGACCTCAGCAATATGATTACAAAGAAAGAAACTGACATCTGGTTTAAAAAATGTTAGTTCTTGGAATCGCGCATACATATTACATACTGAAATAACAAATAACATGCCGCATGATGTATCGATCTGTGACCTTAAACACATGCACATTGATTGCTGAATGATTTCGTATGTTTATATGATACCTTTTCCAAGGCTACTCTCTAGTGATATATTTGCAGTTTGAAGGACTCTTGTTTTGACTGCTCACACCTAAATCCAACTGGATATCATTATTTATAAGGTGTTTTATAAGCTTTATAAGGTGTGGAACTAAACTTCCAAACATCCTTTTGTTTTTTACTTGAGCATAACTGATTTCTGTCTAGTTGAGGACAATCTTTCAATCCTTTCCCACACCACACCCGTTGTCTGTGTCTATTTAGTGTCTGATGCTATTAATGCGGTTTACGTTACTGAGGACTGCGACAAAGTACATTTTGAGATTTCAAGCACATTGCAAGTGCTTTTGCTCGGGTCGAGCTTCGTAGGCTGTGTTCTCTTACTCCTGGTGGTTACGCCGCAACATGTCTCGTTCTTGTCTCTGCTCACTCAACCGGCTGCACAGCGCCTCCTTCCTCTTTCTGCATGCTGTTCTTATCTGCTCTTCACCAGTCTTTTGCGCTCTCTGCTTTTGTTCAAACAGCAAAGCTGGAGCTCCGTCCCACACCCCAAACACAGGGCCGTCCGAGTCAGGCAGACGTGCAGGGAGACCTGGATCCCGGTGTTCCAGCTGAGTGAAGAAACACAAGCACACACACACACACACACACACACACACACAGTTTTTTCCTATTATCCAGGAGGCTTGCAATTTCATACCACTGTATATACATTGAATACTATTACAAATTACATGACATTCACATTTGTAAATCTTGTTAAGTAACTGCCGTCAGAGCTCAGTGCCATCTCTGAGCGGACACGTTTGCGGGTGGCCCTTATTTGTTTGTTTTTTCAGTCGTGGATGAGCTCTTAGGAGGGACATCTCAAATTTATAATGACAGCATTTGGCAGACACCCTTGTCCAGAGCGACTTACAACTGAGCAATTGACAGTTAAGGGCCTTGCTCAAGGGCCCACTAATCGCAATTTCATGTTGGTGGGATTTGTACCTGTGACCTGTAGACCTTCCGGTCCAGAGTCCAACGCCCTAACCACTGAGATACCTGAGTATGTAGAGTTTGCATGTTCTCCCCGTGCTTCAGGGTTTTTTCTCCGGGTTCTCCGGTTTCCCTCCGGTCCAAAAACATGCACCGTTAAAGTCTCATTTCCCTCATTTGCATATTCTATCAATTTATTTTTATTTATTCATAATCCAGCAAAGTTTTGGGCTTTAACGCAGTGTTCGCATCAGAGCCTCAGTCATGAAATTACAGTCCAGCACGATGTGTTTAATAGTCAGGGGGATTTGACATGAGACATAAAGGAGGGGCTTCACCCATCAGTAGAAAGCTGGAGTGGTCAAGGTACACCTGGTTTAGACCATTTGGTTGTGCATTGATTTATTGTTATGGAAACTTCTCTTAACATCAGGATTTATTTGATATAATTCACTGTTTTTGTGCAAGTCCTATTTTCCTGCCATTTGTTGGATATGTATAAATGAATTAAGGTAATTCACAGTCTATTTTTTCCAATTTGTGTGTTTTATAATCCTCTAAAGATTTACACACATTTTTTATATACAGTTTAATGTGTAGAACATATGAAGTTTATATTTTACGATATACTGTATGTTTTTATGCTTAAGCTTGGTTATACATTTACTGAATTTCATAACTAACTGGAACTGCTGTGCCAGTTTACTTTTAATAACATTTATCAACCCAATTATACTTGAACTGAAAATGAACTATGTATTTCATTATGTTCATTGCCTTACCTGGATATCTAGGGCTTTTTGCAGTCTCTTCATGGTCTCCTTTTTCTGGAGAAGTGCCTGAGATTTCAGTTGAGCTAACCTATGAAACACATCAAATGCAATTTATTAACCACACATCATCTTATATTGTCTTCGAGATTTTCCACAGTATGGTATAAAATATTTCATTAACCAAACCCTGGCCAAGTGCCTGTATCTGAACCTGTAGACAGACAGACAGACAGACATATAGAGAGAGAGTTTATTAATCCCTGAGGGAAATTTACAGTAACATGCTGTAAAATAATAGTACAATGGAGGACTGTGGAAGTATAAGATTTCTGGAAGTCCAAATTTGTTGAGTTATTTGTGGTGGCTCAGTCATTAAAAGCCTCGAGTTGCACATCAAAAGTGTTCAAATCCTACTATGTTAAAAAATTTCAGTAGTTTGGCGGTTGAGCAACACCCTTAACCTTCAGCTCAGTCATTTTCTGCATCCAGTGAGCAAATGCAGAGTGTAAATTACCTCACAATATACACGTCTAAATTTGTTTTATAGCGTACCACAAACTTTTCATGAATTTGAGTAATCAAATGTTGTTGTTTTTTAACCAAACCCTAAAAATAAGATTTCTACAACAGTCATAATTAGTATGCGAGAGGACCTGCAAGCCTTCACTGCTTTCTCCGAATTGGATTTTGAATCCGACTGAAACACATGTGGAGTCTCAAATGTCATACAGGAAAATCAAGTCTAGAGACCTTTACAGAGCACGAATGAAATGCAAAAAGTTCTCGACCTCAGTTTGATTTTGCACATACTGGGGAAATTAATGTACCGTAGGAAAATTGGCTTTAGGCTCAAAAACTGCAATCCCAAGGCAAGCTATCAGATGTGCTTTCCAGAGTAGGCAATGTACTTGCATTATTGCCCATGTCAAGCTCTAACATACTTTCAAAATGACAAATTAAATGACAGATGATATTGATTATTTGTGATATCTGTCAAATACGGCAGCAAGTGAACGGTCAGGTCTTGAAGTTGATGTTTCGTCTGGGCAAATGTAATGACCTGAGCAACCCTGACAAAACCCAAATGTTGATGGCTAGGAAGCTGGATATGAACGTCATAAAAATGGCAGGTCTTCCTCACTCCTTCAGTGATCACTATATCGAAAAATGTGAACAGAGCAGCAAGAGACAGAAGAGAGACTTGAGAATTTTGAACAACACAGAAATACACTGTTGTGACCTTCTATCAAATAAAAGGTTGGCTTTTTGATGTTTTATGTATGCTCCGATGTATAACAGTACTGAATCAGGATACATCTATACACCATAACATAAAAAAACACAAGCTTAATATATTGTATGCGCCCCAAAACAGGTCCACTAAGTCTGTATGACCCGCACAAGATATTGTATGGTATCTGGAAACCGTTAAGAGAAACCTTATAGTCCTGTCACCATACAACAGACATGGTTGTCAAGTACATCCACAAATTCTGGATTGATTTGAGATTCAACACCTTAAACATATTTCCACATTCCTCAAACCTGTCTGACCCCTCATGATGACCCGCCCCCGGTTGATGACGCCTCCACACGGCCTTAAACACTTGGGAGACTGTGGACACTTCTACACTTCCATGGATACACTCCACACAAAACAAAATTCGCAAATCACAAACAAAAACAAAACACACAATTGAGGACAGGTTCTTTGTTGAGTCTGGTTCCTCACAAGGTTACCATCTCAGGGAGTTTTTCCCTTGCCACGGTCGCCTCGGTTTGCTCAACAAAGGAACAATCAGGGACAAACTGATTTTCATTTCCACACACTATAATTAGTGTATTATGTAAAGCTGCTTTGTGACAATGTCAATTGTAAAAAGCGCTCTATAAATAAAACCGAATTGAATTGAAACTGGCCCTGCGATGGGTTGGCATTCCGTCCAGGGTGTATCCTGCCTTAATGCCCATAGACGCCTGAGATAGGCACAGGCTCCCCGTGACCCGAGAAGATCGAAGATCGGATAAAGCGCTAGAAGATGAATGAATGAATGAATGAATTGAAACTGCTAATGAACATTGTTTGCAGTAGGTGCATTTCCGTTACCCTTCAAAATGCACAAATTTGGAAATAACGGAAATGCATCAAATTCGCAAAAACCCACATGTATCACTAAAAAGTTTTTAATTCAATTCAATTCAATTCAATTTTATTTATAAAGCGCTTTTTACAATGTGTCATCATCTCAAAGCAGATTTACATAATACTTATGTGTGAAAAGTGAAACTCAGTTTGGCCCTAATTGTTTCTTGTTGAGCAAGCCGAAGCGACGGTGGCAAGGAAAAACTCCCTGGGAACAGGAAGAAACCTTGAGAGGAACCAGACTCAACAGAGAACTCATCCTCATTTGGGTTGTTAGTTGTGTGTGGTTGAGGATTTTACACTCGCATGAGGTGGTTTTTAGACGATGCTAAAAAGGAATAATTCGCAAAACTGTAATGGAAACAGTTTTTTTCGTATTTCCCGGTCACATGATATACGTGCGATTGGCTGCGATATAACTAACCCGCACATTTTTTTTTTGAGTGACATCGAGAGAGGACGAGTTTTAGTCGCATGATACGATGAATGGAAACATTTCGCAACAGTTTTTTTATCAACATTTTGGAAATATCGGCAAAAGTTTTACGTATATGTGTAACGGAAACGCACCTAGTGTCAGAGTGTTTTTCCTTCTACTGAAAGAGGTCACTGCCATTAGAGAATACAGTTGTCATGAATAGGTAGTCTGCAGAACATTTTAAGTAGCCACTAGTTGTCAAAGGAACATCCTCATAATTGCCAGGACTTAAGTTTTGCTCACAGAATAATACCCAGAACATCAGTGCATTATAATTCCATCCAAGCAGTGTACACACATTTTCCCTACCAAAAAGTAGTCCAAGAAATTACAACCTGTGAATGCGAAGCTGATTGGTACTTTTAATTAGTGAAGGCTATCGGAGGTCTGGTGTGTCTTTTATTACTAGGTATTTGAGAATAGTCTGTAGTCTCAGTGAGAGAGGAAGTAAACTCAGATACACAGTCTTACTCATCAGCTAGTTGGACTTGGCGCAGTCGATCATTGAGCTCCTCGTGTTGACATCTCTGTGTATGGTTCAGCTTTCTCTGGGTCACCTGCTCTGTTAATTCCTTCATGTAGCACCTCTGCTTCAGGAGCCTGGGAGGAGTTACAGGCCGTCTGCCGAAAATGTACGAGTCCTGCAACCGTGTACCAAAATAGAAATAACTGGACATTTTGTCAACCAAATGACACAAAGCAGAGTGTGAAATCGTTTCATATTCATTTATGCTTGCTGTTACTGAAGGTAAACTACAGAGAAAGGGGAAAATGCGACTTCTGTCTTAGGATGTTTGATAGGGGGCCCATTGACCGGAATTTGAAAGTAGCAAACTTTGACCAGAATCTTTTAAAAGGAGCATCTGTACTTTTGCTTGAGTGAAGGATGTGTGTACTTTTGCCACTTATGCCATTGACTAACGTTGCAACATCGTCAGCAGAATGTGTGAATATTTTTCCTTTGACTACAATTGCGCATTCATTTATTGAAAAGTTCAGTAAATAAACGGACAAAAGTCGCATCGCAACTTAAAATGGTTTTAAATAGTACATTTCACTGTATATAGTTATCCTGTAGTTTCCGGGTTGCTGTTATTTTGTGTTGTGTACTTGTCCTGCATTGTCTTCTACACTGTTTTGTTTTGCGCTGTTTGCACGAGGTTGCACACGATGCAAGGACAACTTAGGACAACACGATGCTTATGTGGCTAGAACAACTAAATGTAGTCCTCAGCTCTGTGTTGTGTGATGTGAATATGTTGTTTTATGTAGCAACAAGGTTCTGTGTACTGCATCATCTATGCATATTTGCATATACATATTTAGTATATTTGAAGTATTCATTCATTCATTCATTCATTCATTCATCTTCTACCGCTATATCTGATCTTCCCTTGGGTAGAGCCTGTGCCTATTTCAGGCATCTATGGTCATTAAGACAGGATACACCCTAGATGGAATGCCAACTCATCGCAGGGCACACACACTAGGGACAATTTTGCAAGGTGCCAATCAACCTACTGTGCATGTTTTTGGACCGGGAGAACCTGAGAACCCGTGGAAAAAAAACCCTGAGGCACAAGGAGAATATGCAAACTTCACACACACATGGCCAAGACGGGAATCGAACCCGGACCCTAGGAGGTGTGAGGCGAAAGTGCTTATTTGAAATATTGTATATTTGAAATGACAATAAAAACCTCTTGCCTGGACAATCAAAGGGCAATGCAAAAGGTTATTTTTTGGTTATTTATTTTAGAAGGTTATTTTATTTTTGGAACTAATTGCAACTTCACCATACAAAAGACAATGACCTGAAGCATTATATGCAGTCATTTTTACTCTTCTTGAAGAGAATGAATTAATTTCACTCGTCTCTTCTGCTAAATCGACAACGTGTGTATTAGATCCCGTACCGACACACTTTCTTAAACAGGTAGAAGCAGCAGTATCAGAACCCCTGCTGACAATAGTAAATTCTTCACTCAGCAGTGGGTATGTTTTACAAAATCCTTTAAATTAGCAGTCATTAAGCCACTAATTAAAAAACCTGACCTTGACCCCAGTGAGCTAGCAAACTATAGGCCGATATCAAACCTCCCCTTCATTTCAAAAATCTTAGAAAAGGTAGTTGCGCAGCAGTTAAGTTCGTATACTTACTTAAGAATAACATACACGAAACTCTACCAATCAGGATTTAGACCTCATCACAGCACGGAGACAGCACTCGTCAAAGTAGTTAATGATCTCTCTGGTCTGACTGGTCTCTCTGCTGGTATTACTCGACCTCAGTGCAGCCTTTGACACCATTGATCCATAAAATTCTCCTTCACAGATTAGAAAAGGTAGTAGGAATTCAGGGAACAGTCCTTGCCTGGTTCAGGTCTTATTTAACTGACCGCTACCAGTTTGTAGACTTAAATGGTGACTATTCTGTGCATTCCCAGGTACAGTATGGTGTGCCACAGGGTTCAGTATTAGGCCCATTGCTCTTTTCTATTTACATGCTTCCTCTGGGCAACTTAATTCGTAAATACAATATTAGTTTCCATTGTTACGCTGATGACACACAGTTATATGTCTCAGCTCGACCAAATGAAAAAAAAATCAGTTTAAGTAAAGTTGAGCAGTGTGAGCGCCATGAAGAGCTGAAAGCCTGAAATCCGTGTGAATTGCCGGGGTGATAAGAGACTGGATGTTAAGTAAGTTTTCTAACTTCCTCCTGCTTAATCCTTCCTTACTGGGTAATCCGGGTAAAACAGAGGTTCTAGTACTCGGACCACATGCAGCTAGGAGTGAAATATCAGACCAAACAGTAACTCTAGATGGTCTTTCTATCACACCCAGTACAACTGTAAAAGATCTGGGTGTGATTATAGATTCCAATCTCTCATTCGAAGCTCATGTAGATAATATTACCAAGATAGCATTTTTCCATCTCAGAAATATCGCTAAGATTAGGAATATATTGTCAATTAATGATGCAGAAAAACTAGTCCATGCTTTTATCACATCCAGGCTGGATTACTGTAATGCTTTACTGTCTGGATGTTCAGCGCGGTGTATAAATAAACTTCAGTTAGTTCAGAACGCGGCAGCGAGAGTGCTCACTAGAACTAGGAGATATGAGCACATCACCCCTGTCCTATCCACACTGCACTGGCTCCCAGTGAAATTCCGTATAGAATTTAAAATATTACTTTTAACTTATAAAGCACTGAATGGTCTCGCCCCACAGTACCTGACAGAACTATTAGAGCCTTATGTTCCACCACGCCTGCTTCGATCAAAGGATGCAGGCTGTCTGTCAGTACCACGTATTAGGAAAATTACAGCGGGGGGCAGAGCTTTCTTCTTACAAAGCCCCAAAGTTATGGAACTCCCTCCCTATTAATGTTCGAGAATCAGACACAGTCTCAGTGTTTAAGTCCAGGGTGAAAAACTTTCTTATTTAACCAAGCTTTTAGTGAATAGTCCTATCTTAGATAAAGGAGTAGATCTGGGGGACACATGGGTGTTGAGTATTATAGTGATCTGGTGTGTTTAGTTGCTGTCTGCCTCACTCTCATTAATCACTCAGGTTTGTGGTGGTGAGAGTGACTGTTTGCTTACACATCAGGAAGCTCTCATGTCTGTGTTTCCCTCTGATTCTCCTTTTAATTATGCTGTTATAGTTAATCCTGCCGGAGTCCACGTCTGCACTCGACACTAAACATACACACTCCCATACTGCAACCATGACTGTGACTAACCACTCATTTCTCTCCTTCCTTCTCTCTCTCTCTCTCTCTCTCTCTCTCTCTCTCTCTCTCCCCGTTGAGTTACATGTCCCACTGCTGAGCTGTCAGTGATCCAGACCCCCTCTGCACTCTGCACTCTGTTCCTGTCCGAACCTCCTGGTGACTCCGCCCCCGGGTTGATGATGCTTCAAATTCATGAATACACTCCACACTACACAATAAACATCCTCAACCACACACAACACTAACAACCCAAATGAGGATGGGTTCTCTGTTGAGTCGGGTTCCTCTCAAGGTTTCTTCCTGTTCCCAGGGAGTTTTTCCTCGCCACCGTCGCTCCAGCTTGCTCAACAAGAAACAATTAGGCCAAAACTGATTTTCACTTTTCACACACTAGTATCTTGTAAAGCTGCTTTGAGACGATGACACATTGTAAAAAGCGCTTTATAAATAAAACTGAATTGAATTGAATTATATAGTCATCTGGAGTGTTATTCATTATTGAACGCTCAGTCACTATTAAAGTGCTCTGGGATGAACTGGATTGCAGGGTCAAACCAACAAAAAAACACCATTTTCAAAATTTCCAATATGCATCTAGTAGTATTACTGCTCATTCCATCTCATATATATAGAATATACTGTATTTTAGATGGTAGCAAAAGGTCATAAACAGTTAAACATCTTTGTTTTTTATTAAAAATCTGTACTCTACGCTGAAAACATCTATATATAGGTAATCAAACAGTTTTTTCAGTATGTTGTATTTGGCCTCCTTTAAAAGAGCCTGACTTAAATGCTTCTCACTTAGTTACAGTAAAGCAATGAATAAAGCCCATAAAAAAAACAATTAAACAATCCACCTCAAACTGGGATGAACGTGTCGACTTCTTTGCCCTCAGTGTTTCGGCGACCCCAAGATTAAATTCTGCCGTCTTCTTGTTCCCCTGCCGTTTCTGCTCTTGCTTGCCCTTAAGCATCACATGAGTGAAAAAATAGTGTCGATGTTTCTTTATTTAGATATAACTGAAAATATTTGCAGTTAAATTTGTTTGTGTGTATGTGGTCAAATTATTTGGGGGATCGTCTAATCCTCACTTGTTCTCTCAGTAAGAACTGCTCATCTTCATATTTTTCAGCGAGCAGCAGCAGCTTCTCCTCCTTCTTGTCCTCTTGGAGTCTCTCCTCTGCCAGATACAGAGGCATGTTACGCTGCGCTCGCTGCATACACAGGTAGCAAAGCTCCTACACACAAACATACATGTGCATATGATCAAATACATTGGGATATGGATTTCAAAACCTTTTTTTTTTATTCAGATGTACAGCAAATGAAACAATTTAAATTGAAGTATATAAGTTCAGGGTTGCACAGGCCAGTGCACTCTTAGTACCAATCCTATGCACAGATAAATGGAGATGGTTGCGTTAGGAAGTGGATCCCATGTAAAAATATGTGCCCAGTACAAAATTTAATTTCATCCAGGAACGGGATTAACAACAGGGCACAGGTTAACAACGTCTGTCACAGGTATAACTATCCAACAAGGTACCGGTGAAATTTGGGCTAAAGGAGGAGAGGAGGAAGACGTCTGCAGATATGGCAGGGGAAGGAGAAGTGGAGGATAGTGGAGGTTAGGGTTGGTACTATGACTGGTAAAGGGAGAGAGTTAGCTGATATGATAGAGAGGAGAATGGTGGACATGTTCAGGAGACCAAATGGAAAGGGAGTAAGGGAAGGTGTGGTGTGGATGGAAAGAGAAATGGTGTAGGGGTAATCCTGAAGCAAGGGTACAGTAAGAATGTACTGTTCTGATTGGATGATGAATGTGAAGCTGAAGGCGTGAAATGTCATCAATGCTTATTCTTGTGCAAGTTGAGATGAAGGAGAAGGAACTATTATGCAGAGAGTGTATCTAGGAATGAAAGTTTAGATAGGCGCAGACCTCAATAGCCATGTTGGTGAAGGGAACAAAGGTGATGGGGAGGTATGACCTCAAGGAGTGGACGTGCATGTGGTGGTTGATTTTGCTAAAATGATGGAAATCCTTTGAACACATATTTTAAGGAGGAGGAGGAGCATAGGGTGATGTATAAGAGTGGAGGAAGGTGCTCACAGGTGGACTATATTCTGCACAGGAGATGCAACCTGAAGTAGACTGTAAGGTGGTGACAGGGGAGAGTGCAGCTAGACAGCATCGGATGATGGTCTGTAGGATGGGTTGGAGGTGAAAAAGAAGAGGAGGAAGAGGAGGAGGAGGTGAAGACTTAAAAAAGAATAAGAGTGAAAACTAAAAGAGGAACATTGTAGTGTGAGATTCAGGAAAGAGATCAGACAGGAGCTCGGGGTGCTGAAGTGGTGCTAGATAATTGCGCAACTACTACAGAAGTGATGCACACTAAGGAAGGAGTGAAGGATTTGCAGGGTTGCTCAGGCAGTGGGACTGCGCTGGGAAGGATGTGCTGCACGTTAGAGCAATAAATGATGCAGATGGAAATGTGTTGACGAGTGAGGAAAGTGTGTTGAGATGGTGAAGGTGAGAATTTTGAGCACCTGATGAATGAGTAAAGTGAGAGAAAGAGAGAAGGGTGGAAGATGTGTAGATGGTGAACTAGGAAGTGGATAGGAATTGTGAGAGCAGATATTAAGAAGGTGAAGAGTGGAAGGTCAGTTGGACCAGATAACATTATAGTAGAAGTGTGGAGACGTTTAGAAGAAATGCCAGTGGAGGAGTTTTTATCCAGGTTGTTTAACAGGATTTTGGAAGGTGAGAGGATGCCGGAGGAATGGAGGAGGAGTGTGCTGGAACTGATTTTTAAGAATAAGGGAGATGTGCAGACCTGCAGTAACTACAGGGGAATAAAGTTGATCAGTCACAGTTGTGGGAAAGAGTAGCGGAAGCCCGGCTGAGGGAAGAGGTGGCCATCTGTGAGGAACAGTATGGATTCAACAGGGTTCAGGGAGAGGAGGTTGTGGTACTGTATGAGGAAGTCGGGTGTAGTAGAGAAGTATGTGAGGGTGGTGCAGTACATGTATGAGGAAAGCAGTGAAGTGGTTAAAGGTGAAGATGGGATTGCAGGAGGGATTTGTGATAGAAGGGTATCTGTAAGAGTGAAAGGGAAAGTTTATAGAACTGTGGTGAGACCTGCCATGTTGTACAGTTTAGAGACAGTGGTGTTGTCGAAAAGACAGGAGGCAGAGCTGGAGATGGAGGAGTTGAAGATGGTGGGATGTTTTACAGATGAGGTGAGGGAAGATAGATTGAGATGAAGGACATATACAGAAGGAGAAGAATGCTGAGGATGGAGGTGGCAGGCAGGAGGAAAATAGGAGGACAAGGAGGAGGTTTATGGATTTGTTGGGGGAGGGGAAGGTGTGGGGAGGGAGGATGGACAAATTTTCCATCTGGGTGAAGGTTGTTTTAGTTTAAACCTCCGTGGTCAGGAAAGAGGTTGGTACAGAGGTAGAGTAGAGCAGAGGTAGAGGACAAGGTAGTGTGGAGAAGGAGGAAAGAGGAAAAATTATTGTAAATACTAAATGCTTAAATATTAAAAACTAAATGGTGCTTAAATAATAAGAAATAAAAAGCATAAGATTGTTTTGTTTTAGTAATTAATAGTTGTGGGGAGGAGAAGGAAAGAGGAAAAATTATTGTAAATACTAAATGCTTAAATATTAAAAGGTAAAAATAAGAAATAAAAAGGATTGTTTTGTTTTAGTAATTAATAAGCAGAACGGATGTATTAAATTAAAAGTACAAACCGGATTCCAAAAAAGTTGGGACACTATACAAATCGTGAATAAAAACTGAATGCAATGATGTGTAGGTGCCAACTTCTAATATTTTATTCAGAATAGAACATAACACACGAAAACAAAAGTTTAAACTGAGAAAATGTACCATTTTAAGGGAAAAATATGTTGATTCAGAATTTCATGGTGTCAACAAATCCCAAAAAAGTTGGGACAAGTAGCAGTAAGAGGCTGGAAAAAGTAAATTTAAGCATAACGAGGAGCTGGAAGACCAATTAACACAAATTAGGTCAATTGGCAACATGATTGGGTATAAAAAGAGCTTCTCAGAGTGGCAGTGTCTCTCAGAAGCCAAGATGGGTAGAGGATCACCAATTCCCACAATGTTGCGCAGAAAGATAGTGGAGCAATATCAGAAAGGTGTTACCCAGCGAAAAATTGCAAAGACTTTGCATCTATCATCATCAACTGTGCATAACATCATCCAAAGATTCAGAGAATCTGGAACAATCTCTGTGAGAAAGGGTCAAGGCCGTAAAACCATACTGGATGCCCGTGATCTCCGGGCCCTTAAACGACACTGCACCACAAACAGGAATGCTACTGTAAAGGAAATCACAGAATGGGCTCAGGAATACTTCCAGAAACCATTGTCAGTGAACACAATCCACCGTGCCATCCGCCGTTGCCAGCTGAAACTCTACAGTGCAAAGAAGAAGCCATTTCTAAGCAAGATCCACAAGCTCAGGCGTTTACACTGGGCCAGGGATCATTTAAAATGGAGTGTGGCGAAATGGAAGACTGTTCTGTGGTCAGACGAGTCACGATTCGAAGTTCTTTTTGGAAATCTGGGACGCCATGTCATCCGGACCAAAGAGGACAAGGACAACCCAAGTTGTTATCAACGCTCGGTTCAGAAGCCTGCATCTCTGATGGTATGGGGTTGCATGAGTGCGTGTGGCATGGGCAGCTTGCATGTCTGGAAAGGCACCATCAATGCAGAAAAATATATTCAGGTTCTAGAACAACATATGCTCCCATCCAGACGTCATCTTTTTCAGGGAAGACCCTGCATTTTCCAACAAGATAATGCCAGACCACATTCTGCATCAATCACAGGATCATGGCTGCGTAGGAGAAGGATCCGGGTACTGAAATGGCCAGTCTGCAGTCCAGATCTTTCACCTATAGAGAACATTTGGCGCATCATAAAGAGGAAGGTGCGACAAAGAAGGCCCAAGACGATTGAACAGTTAGAGGCCTGTATTAGACAAGAATGGGAGAACATTCCTATTTCTAAACTGGAGAAACTGGTCTCCTCTGTCCCCAGACGTCTGTTGAGTGTTGTAAAAAGAAGGGGAGATGCCACACAGTGGTGAAAATGTCCTTGTCCCAACTTTTTTGGGATTTGTTGACACCATGAAATTCTGAATCAACATATTTTTCCCTTAAAATGGTACATTTTCTCAGTTTAAACTTTTGTTTCGTGTGTTATGTTCTATTCTGAATAAAATATTAGAAGTTGGCACCTACACATCATTGCATTCAGTTTTTATTCACGATTTGTATAGTGTCCCAACTTTTTTGGAATCCGGTTTGTATTTGTCTGTTTATTTATTATATTACGTTACATTGAAGGAGTATCTAGATTCCCATGCAAAGGGGATCATTTCTAAAGATTTCTAAAGTGAAAAAATAAATTTGAAAACTGACCTGTCCTGCTCGGGTGTGGTCAAGGCATGACAGACTCGGATAAGCAGCTTCTGGCATCAATTCCACCTTTTCACTGGCGCCCTCTGGTGGCTGTTGGGTTTTTTCCTTACTAAAATAAAATCATTTCTCTTGGGTTATGGAATCCTGCACAATTTTATGGTTAATTTTAAATCACTGTAATTCATGCATAGGTAAAACGGGTGTATTTCCGCAGTGAAAAACATTGTTTAATGTTATTGAATGTATCATAAACATAGATGTTAAATAATGTGATTGTCCTGCGAAGCATTGATCTTCCACTCTCTTGAATACAGTTGCTGACATCAGCAAATATTTCATCATGTGTCAATATTTTACTTTGGTGAATACTATTATTATTATTTTCTTTGAATGTTGTGCCATCGTACATATACATATCGACTATACATTATTAATCAATAACTTTTTTATTAATTTATTTCAGTTTGCACTATTGTCAAAGTTGATCTAATGAATAAATAAATGAATAAATAAATGAATACAAATAAGTCTAAATTGAGAATTAAACAGCACTCTGATCATAATAATTAATTATAACAAATATAATACGAGTTATTATTTATTAGGACCAAGTATAAATAATTCAAAAATATTAATTACCTAATAACAGTACTATAAATACTCTCATCAGCCTATGACATTTTATTTTTATAACTTCTACTACTACTACTACTAAGAAGTAGAAGAAGAAGAAATGTCATTTTTTTGCCACTTTTAATGGTGGACCTATAGAACAAACTGGTTGAGAAGCTCACAGGAAGTATATAAATATTCCATGACCTCCATGGAGCAGTGAATTAAAAGCCAATCTGTCATCACCCTCCCGACACTGAGTAGTAATCTAAATCCATTCAATCAGCACACGGTGAGAGAACAGGTCACTAAAGGCTAGCGTGTTTCCTACTGTGATATGGAACATTGCTGAAAGAAGGCAGAGTCTTTTTCTGCAAGGTTTCAGTTTTCCTGGCTGAAAGAAGTCGTGCTTTTGACACTGCTCTCGGCTCAGATGCGATATTTTATAACTCTTCCTATTAGAATCTGCCAGAAGGTAATCCTGTTCAGAGTTCTGAATTAGATTGACTTTTACAAAGAGCTTCAGTTACCGTAAACCGGACTCATGCAGAGTCGACTCATCAAGAGCTATTATGTACTTAGCAATGGATTTTCCATTGACCCAAGGACATGTCACTTAATATATAAATAAATAAACAGGGTCACCAAACACTTTTTCAGAAAACAGCTTCCAAAATAATTCCTATTTAGTTGATCTGGCTTTGGAAAAAAGAAAAAAAAAATGCTTTCCTTACTAGTGCATTCCTTGACTAGAATTGCTGGGAGGTATGATTTTACAATATTAACACTTTGTTTGTGTTTTTGGGGAAACTTGGTCCTGATGATTGATGACAGATTGATAAAGGAGAACTGTGTTTCTCCTAGGTCTTGTTCCAATACCTCACATTAAGAGTATTACCTCTACTCTCACAGAGGCCCTTACTATCACTTACCATCTTTTTCATAGATGCTTTGTTACTCAAGACCATGATGCACTTTAACAGGAAACATGAATTGGAGAACAAGAACCAATTGAGAAATCCAGTTACATGCTGATATTATTATATGGATACACGGATAGATACATAGATACACAGACAGACAGACAGACAGACAGACAGACAGACAGAGACAGACAGACAGACAGACAGACAGACAGACAGACAGACAGACAGACAGACAGACAGACAGATACAGACAGACATAGACAGATAGATAGATAGACAGACAGACAGACAGATAGATAGATAGATAGATAGATAGATAGATAGATAGATAGATAGTGTTGATTTTTTTGTGGTGAAAGAGGCAGATGTAGAGGACAGGGTAGTGTGTAGACGGATGATCCGCTGTAACCAAAAAGATTAAAAATAAGAAATAAAAAGTATTGTTTAATAATCAATAAGTAAGTGTAAGAGCAAAGTGCATGCAATAAATCAGCTAGTTATATATATATACATAAAAAAAAAAATATATATATATATATATATCTAATATATATATATATATATATATATATATATATATATATATATAATATATATATATATATGCCTTGGCCTACTTTTTGCACTAATGGACAGGGACTTGACATAAATTTTAAATTCAGTGATCTCTTAAAAAGTTACTGTGTATTCCTCAACAGAGATTTGCGGACATTTTGACATTTAACAGGCTAAGAGAGGTCAGAGAGAGGTCACTGATGTAAGGTTTCAATCAGAAGGTCCTGAGTTCAGAATCCAACCATTTTGAGCAAGACCTTTTACCCCCATCTGCTCATTTTACTTAGTTTACTTACTGTGGGGTAAAATTGTATTAAGAAGGCTTTGCACATTATGCACTTACACCATGTATGCACTTACATAAATAATTCTGCTAGAATTACAAGGGTAGATGTGCAATGTCAAAGTGACCTATGGAAGGGATTAGACAGCAGACTGTCATCAGGGTCTAAAACTGTAAGTCACTCTGGATAAGGGTGTGTACCAAATGCCATAAAAATAAAAGAAAAGTAATTAGGCTTGAGGTCCACTCCAACTATGTCCGCATGGAGGTCACTGTGCAGTAATGAAAAAAAACTATAATGCTACAGCATACAAAGAGATACTGTTCAATTGTGCGCTTCCAACTGTACCATAGAAATGCACACCATAAAGCTCACACACATCAGGCTCGGATCAAAATGGCTGAAAATAAAACCTGTAGATGTGTTCATAAGAAAAACTGAAACATTAAACATACACATTCAGCAGTGGGTTGTTTTGACTTAAATAGAACTTAGCAGGTGGATTTGCTAAAAGGTGAACCCACACTAAATCTACAGGTCTGTAATGTAAAGATCATACTACAACATACTAACGTATTCAGTACATACCTTTCCAACATTTCTGATGGAATCTCAGTATATTGGTTATCACTTGAGATGTTTCCATTAGTTTTGGCTGTGAATGGCCTGAATTCTGTAACACACACACACACACACACACACACATTACATCTTCGTTGGTATATTTTATAAAACGAAGCTCTGTGTCTATTAACTCACCTTTCTGCTTCTCCTCTTGTCCATTATACAACTCAGGGGCGGAGACTTTCTCCTCCTCCTCTTCCTCCTCCTCCTCTTTGAGAGCCTTTCCTGATGCGATTTTTGGGAATGTCATTGCAATACAGCTCCCTGGGCGCTGAAGGTTCGAGAGGTTCCCAGACACTACAGAAATGCTCGTTCCAGGTCTCTAAAAAAAAAAAAAATACGATAGCAACTTTAAACAAGACGGCTTGAAAACCGTCTGTTATAATAGACCTTTAAACATGTTATTTTATATATATATATATATATATATATATATATATATATATATATATATATATATATATATATACATATATATACATACATACATACATCTACATACATACATACACTTGACAGTAATGGCAGTAAGATATCATTTATCGGTTTTGATTAATTTCTGTTTAATTCCATTAAAGCATAAAATTTGTGTTTATACTGAATAAGTTGATTATTATTAGTTCCATAACTAAACGTGCCATAACTAAACCCAGTTAAATATCAGTGAAGTTCGTTTGAATTAAAAATCTCCTTAAAAGATCACTGTATAATACTTCAATGTATTAAGAGCCATCACTCTATAATCACATCAAAACCCCATTCTATATGTACATAACCTGAGACTCACGTTGGTCAGAGCCCAGAGGAGTGTGCCGGAGCCGTCCATGTTTGAGATGAAGTTGCGGTAGAACTTCATCTTGACGGTGCTGTGACGGAACGAGAGAATGCCGATGCCCCGGAAGATAAGAAAGACGGTGCGTCGGGCTCTCACAACACGTAGCAGCAATAGGAGCATCTCCCTCACGCAGCCTTCCACCACGTCACGCTCGAACGGGCTGTCCATGCTCAGAGCGCTGAAATTGAGCTGCACCACCGGAATGTCCCCCGCTGCGTCCCATCAATGTCAGAAAGTGCTCAGTGACATCACTCATAGCTTCATTCAGGATTCACCTCTCTTTTTCTTCTTCTTCCTCTTTCAACATTCTGTTCTTTACCACCCCGTCCTCTACATTTGCCTCTTTTACACCAACTACCTGCTTGTTTTCCCTTCCTCTTTTCCTCCTGCAGGTTTCCTCCATCCTCAGCATTCTTCTCCCTCTGTATCCCATGTCCCTCCTCTGCACATGTCCAAACCATCTCAATCTCTCCTCTCTCACCTCGTCTCCAAAACATCCTACATGTGCCATCCTTCTAATAAACCCATTACTAATCCTGTCATTCCTCGTCTCTCCCAATAAACATCTCAACATCTCTAATTCTCCATTTCTTTTAAAATAGGCTGATAATAATTGTAATACATTTTTGTAATACATGTCAACTCTAAACACTCTAAGCCTACAGACTTAAATAATAGACATATTCAGAAGTTCAGAAGCTTTTCTGAATGTTTGCTTCTGATAAAATGTGGTCACACTGCAGTTGACTTCACACACAGTGGGCCTTCTGAACTCATTTTTATCTATTTGCTTTCTGTGTTTATCTATTTGCCTTTTCTGTGTTCATCAAACTCAAATTTTCCAGTACCATCAAGAGCCGTGTAGTTATCAAAATAATAAAACTAAAAAAACAACAACAACAACCTGGGGTTCTTTAGCTGTTACATAACTTTGTGTTTATATGTCTGCTTAATTTTACTTCAACATGTTGCTTATTCTATAAATCTAAAGGTTTCATACAAAGCAATTATTAAATGTGATCCTTACTTAAAAGAACAAAGCAGGAATTCCAGAATTTGGAACCCACACATAACATTAATACACCTAGCAATATACTATTATAAATAAACAACAGAGCTAATAAGCCTAAATACCAATATATCAATATTAGCTGTTCTGTATCACCTTGATTAGCACATGTTAGTGCTGCTTGAAAATTTGTGAAGCCCTTGAGCTGTTCTGACTTTTCTGTTGTTTTACCTGGATTTTTACCTTTTATCCTCACCTGCTTTTAATAAACTAAAGGTCAGATGCATGCATAACTTTTGAGAGTAGTCAAAAACTACATGAAAGATTGAATTATTGTATGTAAGTGAAAAGTAAATGAAGCCTGAGCTGCATTGGTAAAGTCAATGTAGGTTACAGATTCAGGTGAAACACATTTGGGTGCTTAATTAATCAGTGAAGCCGACCAATCAAATTAGATTAAAAGAGAGAGGAAACCAACAAAACCACTGTAGTAGTGTAGTAGAGTAGTTTCATAGTTGCACATTCCACCTATCCATTTCTGTACATACATTTGCATATTTATTCTACAATATGCTACATATTTATATTACTCACTGTACATATACTCATGTCAATTTGCACATTACTACTATTTGCACTTATTGTAGATGCTACAACTGCATTGTGTACGTGTACTATGCAATGATAATATCTATCTATCTATCCATCCATCCATCCATCTATATATCGCAGGGGTGGCCAACTAGTAGGAGGCTAAGAGCCACTTTTTTTTCTGTGTTACTGCAAAGAGCCACATCATACACATGGGTACACATGAACATCATTCTATTCCCATTCTGACCATTTTTTTTTCATGACGCATGTTATTTATGTGAAAGCTCCTAAAGGGCCGCATGAAACTACTTAAAGAGCCGCACGAGGCTCGGGAGCCACGGGTTGGCCAGGCCAGATCTATCGGAAAGGAGATATCTGAGGACATCAGGAAGAAGGTGGTGATGGCCATCAGTCTGGGGAAGGCTATAAGACCATCACTAAGATATTCCAACTCCATCCACCCCCTGTAACACAAACTATTTACAAATAGAGGGCATTTAACATGACTACAACTCTACCCAGAAGTGGACTCCCATCAAACTATCATCAGGAAGAAATAATAAACGACTTCAAGACCGACCCACACGTCACCACTAGAGAGTTGAAGACTTCTGTGGCAGCATTTCGGGTAAATGTACAGACGGCTACAATTAAAAGAAAACTGAACAGACAAATCATTTATGGGATGGTTGCTAGAAATAAGCATCTCTCTCTCAAAAAAAAAAACCAAAGCTAGATGTTTCAACTTTTCAAGACAAATGGAGCAGGCAAAAATCTCCAAAGACAAATGATAGGAGAGACTGGTCATTGGTTACAGAAGACGTTTGATTGAAGTAATGGCTGAAAAATGAGGTACCACAAGCTACAAAATAAAAGCTACATCACGCTTCACTTTTTTTTTTTCATTCTTTCATGTATTTTAAAAAACACAAAAATGTATTTTGAATGGCTATTATGAGGGGGGGGGGGGAGGGGGGGGAGGGGGGGGGGGGGGGGGGGGGGGGGGGGGGGGATGGGGGCACGGTGGTAGTGGTTGAGGGGGGGGGGGGGGGGGAGATGGTGGGGCTTGCTTGGGGGGGGGGGGGGGGGGGGGGGGGGGGGGGGGGGGGGGGGGGGGTGTGGGGGGGGGGGGGGGGGGGTCGGAACGGCCTCAGTGGTTACACCACTTCAGCACTTCATCTTTCGTTTAGTGGTGGTCGCCTCAGTGGTTAGCGCCTCACACCTTCAGGGTTCTCCCCGTGCCTCAGGTGGTTTTCCTCCCGGTTCTCTGGTTTCCCCCGGTCCAAAAACATGCACGGTAGGTTGATTGGCACCTTGGAAAATTGTCCCTAGTGTATGAATGTGAGTGTGTGAATGTGAGTGTGTGTTCCCTGCGATGGGTTGGCATTCCATGCAGGGTGTATCCTGCCTTAATACCCATAGACGCCTGAGATGGGCACAGACTCCCCGTGACCCGAGAAGATCGGATATAGCAGTAGAAGATGAATGAATGAATGAATGAATGGCTAATTGCAAAATTCTCTCTAAACAAACATATGCAATTGAGCGACATACATCTGACATATCATGTATAAAATTCAGGCAATGATAAAACAAGAAAATCCAGGTAAAACAACTGAAAAGTCTCCAGAGCTCAAGAGGTTCGCAAACTTTCAAGCAGCACTTCCTCTTAAACCACACTCTGTCTCATATTTGTCTCTAGCATCTGTCTTAGGTTTCATTTCATGTCAATCTTCTTGTGTTTTTTGGATTTGCTTGTACTCACAATTTTTTAGGTTTGCGCTTGATATAAAGGTAATATCTGCACTTGCTTTGCTCTCACTAAGCAAAATTATGCCTATGATTCTCAAAACGTAGGGAATGCAATGGCGGTTGTCAATTAGTTGCGAAAATCCAGAAGTAAGGCTGAAGCCAGTTATCAACATTTAGGATCGTCAAAATGAATAAATAATTCAGGTGAAATATGTTAAATAAAATGAGGAGCAGTTAATATATTGTGATTTATTGCTATTTTTTGAAGCTTTTACTTTTCATTTGTTAATGCTGTTCATTATTAAACTATACATTGATTCAACTATACATATACATAAACTATACATATACATTCATTCAATATCCACACCGTGGCTCCCACTTGGCTGTTGTCGATTAAATATATTAGAAGAAAAACTGTGTATTGAGATATACATTTCTTTCCACTTATATTCATTATTCATCATGCAGTAATTAAAAATCATCATCTTCAACCTGTAACAAAGTTCATTATGTTAGTGGTCGTTCAGTGCGATATGAGTATTTACTCACCTGCAGCAAGAGGTCTGGTCTGTTTAAGCCCATGAGACTGGCAAAGTCTCTCAGTTAAGATGAAGATTGGCCTCTGGTAAAGGATATACTTGCTGCCTATATCCAGTTTCTGCTGGGAGAAGGTAAAAACTCCAAGGCCAGCAATGCACACTCCCTAAAAGACGTCCATTGGACCATTGTTAAAAAATAACATATTTAAAGCATGTTGTGTTCTAGAACCAGTTTCTAAGGTACCACATGTCCTGCATGTTATACCTGTACATTTTTGTGTATGGCATTTGGCAGTTCCAAAATGACTTACAAAAGTTTTCACAAGCCTCTATAAACATTCTGATACAGATTTTATTCATTAGCTGGAGTGGAGCTCAGTGGTCTAAGGCTGGGCTACTAATTGGACAGTCGGGGGTTTTGTTAAGCTGCCACCATTAACCCTCTGTGGTCCAGGGACGCCGTACCATGGCTGACCCTGCACTCTGACCACAGCTTCCAAACAAGCTGAGATATGCGAAGAAACAATTACACTGTGCTGTAATGTATATGTGACAAATAATATATTTGACACGTAAATAATGCAGAGGCAGTAGCTATGGGGAGGTGGTAGCTTAGTGGTTAAAGCATTGGATTCTGGACGATCCGGAAGATCACAGGTTCAGATCCTACCACCAAGCTGCCACTAGCGGGCCCTTGAGCACGGCCATTTGTCTTATTTTCTTACACATAGAGCAGCAGATTAACTTGGTGTCACCTACCTTCTGCATTGTCATGTGCCGTTCGATGAAAGCTGCCACGTTTGCCCAAATGTTATCCACATCTATGCAGGAATTAAACACACAACTTATTTGCTTCGAATCATTTTCGCGGCAAGATACTCAGTACTGCCAAAAGTTTACGGACACCTGGTCATGTGCGTCTTTTTGAGCATGTATTTTGCTCTTATAAGAACACATCTGCTCTTCTGGAAAGATGTACCACTAGATGTTGGAGTTTTGAGTCTCCCAGTTTAAATGAAGAGTAATGGCACTGCATAAGGATTGTATTATTAATATTATTATTATTATTATTATTATATGTATATATTATATTATTATTGTATTATTATGCACCTCCAACTTTAGGGAAACAGTTTGGGGAGGAACCACATATTCTGGTGTCAGTACTATTGTCCAGATAGTGTAGTTTGGCATGTAAAAGTATATCAATTATTTTGTTGCACCATTTATTAAACAAACAAATGCCAAAAATCTAAAAGTTCCAGTAGTCTGACCTAATATAGGTGGAATTGCAATTACATTTCTTTGAGCATTATAGTGAAAATAGTACATCCATCCATCCATTTCTTCCTCTTCACTTTTAGAAATCTGTACCAGACCTGCGGTCTTTTGTTCTCAAAATGTACTGAGAGGAACTGTACCTCAGAAACGTTATGTGTTTAATGTAAAGACACTCTGAAAGTTTACATTGAACAGTATGACTTCATATATAGTAGGGGAACTATATAGATTTAACCTTTACTTGTTTACTTTGTTGTACATTTGCCTCCAATGCCTTTTTATGTGGCGACTTCCCAGCTAGAAATGTCCTATAGGTTGGTAATTCGAGCTTTGTGGAAAAACAAACTAAAGTGTGGTTTTAGTTTACTGCTGTTACCGTTCTCGTTCAGCTGGGAGAGAGTTGGGAAGCTGTTGAGTTCTGCCTCCGACACCACGCCAAGCAAACCATCGGTCATAGCGTTCCAACCAACAAGAGACAAAAATGGAATTGAGGATAAAATAAAAACAACAAAAACAATCTGTGTATACTCCGTGCGAACTCGTGCCTCTAAGTGAACTGAGTCTGGTACCATGGAGATATAACACAATACACCGAAGTGCCCTGAAACCTCCCACATTGTAACTGTGGACAATAGAAAGGGATTGAGTGAAAGAGAGAGCGAGGGGGAGGATTAGAAAGAGAGATGCAACACTACTTTTTCTAAATTACTGAACAGAACAAAATAGCAGAGGTGAAAAGAGTAATAACATTTTGTGCTCAATTTAAAGTAATGTTACTTCTGTAAAACTTTACACAAGTACAGGTAAAGTTACCAGTCTAGACATGTACTCAAGTAGAAGAAAAAAGAAGAGGAAAGCGGCGTTGTCTCCGTTGATTACTTACCCTATCTTGGACATGAAATCAAAGTGGTCGCATAAATATGGCCAGGGGTTTTACTTCATAAGAATGTGATGAATGTTTCAGCTGGACCTGCATCGCTGCATCTATTTTGTCCGTCTCCATCGTTCCTGTGAGTTTAGATCTCCCGCCCATCAATCAATAACTGCGGTGGTTTCCGGGGTGCAATATTGAATTGTTTATTTATACATTTATACTCGGCAACGAATATGATATAAAATGCAGCGAAGTACAATATTTAAAAAAAATATCATACTTAAGTAAAAGTACATATTTTAAAAACTACTTTAAAAAGTAGAAGTACACAAAAAACCTACTCAATTACAGTAACGTGAGTAAATGTGCTTCAATACTTTCCACCTCTGCAAAATAGTATAGAATAGAAACGTAGAGAAAGTATACTAAAGTATAGAAAACTTCAGGTTCGGAACTTGATTGATATAATAAAATCACACTAGCTCTAAATTTCAATGAGCCATTTTAATGTCCTTCAGTGATGGATGTGTTCATGTCTCAGGAGTTTAGAGTGACAGTCACATCTCTCATCTCAACACCACTTTGTGATGAAACCAGTGCTGTATGTGGACTGACCTGGTTCTGTTTGTCCCCAAACACTTATGGTCCACAGCAGAGCCTCTGAACCCTGATAGTCAGATCAAGTAAGATCCATGTCAGGAAATGAAATATACATTTTGGTTAGGAACACAAATGTGCCTAAAATGGATGTACAGGTGCTTCTCGTTCACCAATACACTGATCTAATATATACACAATACACTGCAAACTTATGAATAATTTCAGTTATTTTTGTTATTTTTGAAATGATCATGAACTTGTATTAAAATCTTGTGATGTACAGTAACAAAGTAAAATATAATTCATTACTGCACATAAAGTAGTTTGTTTCACACATCTGTTCTTTACTAAAGTGTTTCTGTTTTTCATTCATCGATTCATCTTCTACAGCTTTATCCGATTTCACTCTTGGGTTGTGGGGAACCTGTGCCATCTCAGCGTCTTCAGGCATTAAGGCAGGATTCACCCTGTATGGAATGCCAACCCACTGCAGGGCATGCGCACACAAACAAACACACACAACCATTCACATACTAGGGACAATTTTCCAAGGTGCCAATCAACCTACCATGCATGTTTTTGGAGCAGGGGGGAAACCGGAGAACAACTCGCTAAGTCAAGGAGAGAACATGCAAACTCCACACAGAGGCAGGAATTGAACCCCGACCCTGAAGGTGTGAAACGAACCCGTAAGCCATCGTGCCCTTCCACCCTTTTTTATTTTAGAAACTGATAAATCCAACAGCAAGCCACCAATCAGGGTATAGAACTCTGTTCTGAACTTGTTTTACTTGGTGTTCTGTGGTATCTATTTATCACCAACATACAGTTCAGCATCAATTCAAACTGAAAAAAAAAATGGGAAAAAAAAACGTTTTGGGCCCATGATCACTTTAATAAATATCATATGTGATTGGCTCAATAGGAGTAACGTTAAGAGTCACACTGTTTACATGTTTTTCATGGAAAGTGAACAGAATAAAATCAAGAGCAGAAATTTGACTTTCATTATTTTACCAATAAAGGCCATAAATGGTTCAACAAAAGTTGTTTTCAAACTGCTTCTTCTTTGAACTACAACCACTCCAACCCCTCCACACCCGCACAAAAAAAACCCAACAACTTCATTTTTCAAAGCTTTTTTCAGACATGAAGCAATAAAAATCCATTTTTGGCAACATTTTTATATTCACATCAATCATTCAGTAGGAAAATTCTGCAACTCATCGCCAGAAAACAACCGGGCACGACTGCATTAAAACATTAAGTGTCAACTGCATTAAAGCATGTTCAATAATACTGTATTGACTTCTTTGCTGTTCCATAACATAAAAAAACCTGTGAAATACACTGATATTGGCATGATATTCTTAAGGTTGAAGAACCTTAAGGACTTGTTTCAAGGTGAGCCAGATTAGAAAATGAAACCATAATTTTCTGTCCCGCTGATTAAAATTTATGTTTAGTTCATAAAGCAGGTCATGTTTTCCAGAAGTTTGGATTCTGCACCATTCGTCTCTGGAAGTTTTCATACCTGGAAAGGTAAAGTAAACAAGGTCACTGTCTTTTTTTTTTTTTTTGCAATTAAGATATTACACTAACAGCATTACAGCAGACAAACAAACATAGCAATTTAGAATTATCTGAAACTGAAAGGTATCGCGGAGATCCTTTTTTTTTTTAGTACAATTACTGTAGTACTACTCTATCCTATTCTATTCTATTGTAGACATGTACATATACTCGCTGTAGTTCTGGGTGATGGACGATAGGGGGCAGTGTGTGCGCGCACAATGTGCGTGCTGAAATTCTTTCTAAATTATGTAAATAACTGATCTATATACACTGTAATTCCGCCATTAGAAACGAGAGACAGATTTCCTCTGAACAGCAGAAACTTGTACAAGAATAAACTACAAATTATCAAATAAACAAAACCCAACACTCACCATTTGAGGATAGAGCTAGCTGGGACAAACATTTCCGAAGGATTCGGAGTCATCTGAGCTTGTGACAGTGCAAAAGACGAGGTGAAGTTGTAAAGGCTCTCCAACATCTTCTGGGTGAACTAATGAACAAACACACAGCACTTTATCAGGCCAGGAGCTCAGATTAAGAACAATGAAATCATTCTCAAGATTCCATAGGCGTGTTGGCCACCTGTGTGAAAGAATCCATAGTGGAGACGGTTGCGTTGGAGACGGGGGTTTGTTGAGCGAGCTGCTCGAGGGGTTCAATGGAAACTCCGACCTGAGCCACCGAGGCAGCTTGGGGGGCAGCCATCATCCCGAACGGGTGCGTTCCACCTTCACCTTTACAACACATTTTTACAGGTCGTTAGCAATCAATTAATAAAGTGTTCAAAAAAAGTTCACTACATTATGTAATTAACGAGCATTTGATATTGAACAAGAAAAAGATATCAGGAGGAGAAAAATACAGTCTGTACACTCAGTGTATATCTATAGCATCGATAGGACTCGTTGTTTTGGCACACACGCCATGTACGGATTAACTGCTCGGTTTTCAAATTGGACAATTAATCTTTTTTTTTTTTTTTTAAACAATCGCAGAGTAAAAGAGTGATTTTTACTGCCAATATCACTTTTTAAGTAATTTGGTAACTACACAGAGCTGTCGTGTGATCACATGAACGTGTTAATCAGTCAACAATGGTGGCTATCAGAAGAACCTGAAATGACTCCTGCATCATTTAAATCACATGGATGGGAGCAACTTTTCTTATTATAAATGGAAAGTGAATTGGATTTTCCTTCACCACTTTTCTTGAACCATTCATTCATTGCACCTCTAAAAACACACACACACACACACACACACATCATTGTAGGTTCTCAACCCAACAAGACTTTTATCTATAAATGCATACTCCCCGTTCCAAAAGTATGCCGAAAGACAATGATCAACAATAAAATTATGTTTAATGTTTAGTCTTCATTAAGGCTATTGTTAGTGAAACCATAATCAATGTAGAGCATGAAGAAAAGAGTCTTATAAATGTTTTAAAGCACTTATTTTAAATCAGAGAAAAACATCAGGACACCAAACAGAACTTTTGCTATGTTTCCACATGGACGGTTTTAATTGCCGGATGAGTGCATCATGGCAGATTTTGGTGTGATATATATATATATATATATATATATATATATATATATATATATATATATATATATATATATATATATATATATATATATATATATATATATATAAACTATATATATATATATATAAAATTTTCCTTTATGCATGTTTGATTACTCTTGCGCGTTCATAAATCTATGGTACATTAGTAACAACATTTCATTGTGTGTGTGTGTGTGTGTGTGTGTGTGTACTGCGTACGTGGAAGAATGATAAAGCTTGAGTTTTTTTCCCCCTCCAAATGCAATCATGACAGTAGTAAAAACAGGGCTCCAACCACAAGAGGTTATTCATGTAAAGGTCAATCACTTTAACCGAGCACCTCTGAGGAACAAGGAGCACCTGTCAATCACGTGTTCTGATATATCTGATAACTTGGTGGAACACTGGAGAAATGAATATTTTGTTACATACACATACATGCGGCGCACGAGACGCAGTGAACGACCGTCCAACATGAGAAGGAAGTTTATTTTTACAATGTTCACTGTGAAAAGCATTACAGAGATCAACCTGAAGCACCAAAATCTAGCATGGTGCGCTCATCCGGCAATTAAAAGCGTCCGTGCAGAAACAAGTTCTGTCTAGTGCAAGTTTATCTATAATTGAACTCAAATCCCTGGTTGATGTCCTTCAAAATGAACAGTGCGGGGTTTGCATTAGTGTAATGTTAAAGCACGTCTTACAGAAAAAGGTCTGAGATCAAACTTACCAGATTTGAGGCCGGATATTTTGAAAATGGCACTTGGCTTTTCGTTGGTAATAAAGCCCAGCAGCTGCCACACCTGGCCCACACTGGGATCGGGGAAGGAGAAGTAAACAGCACCTCCCATGCCAGCAGGGAAAGGCACGGTGCCCAGCATGAACACCACCACGTGGTTCACGTTCTCATAATCCGGCAGGTTGAACACAAACTTATCTTCGGCGACCTGCTGGGCGTCGGTCTGGACCTTCAGTGCACAAGTGACGTCATGATACTGATTTTGAGGTCACGATCCATTGCACACCATTACACTGAACCGTATAGAAGAGATCTGCTGTACTGTTTATCATCATCATCATCCTCCTACCGTAATATATCCATATAAACATGCTCAACAGATACCATTCAACATTCATACTCACCAACCTGCCTGCGACTAAACACCCAAACATAATCAACTGTCAGTCTGAGCTCCAGGGTTGTTGTACTTTATTGATGTTTGTTTGTTTGTTTGTTTTATGCTTGCAAGCCCCAAAAAACACACACAAATCCAGCTAAAATGCGCGCTCGTGCGGCCGCACAGAGATAAACATCACAAGCAGCGCGATGCGGCCACGAGCGGGAGATCACATCACACACTGCAGCTGATCTTCCCACTGCGAGAAACTTCCTAAAGTAAACAGATCTCCACCTGGAGCTGGAAACTGGAACAACTGTGTCAACATCTGACCCCGGATATAAAAGCCCAACAAGGCGTGGATGTTGGTCACGTGGAAAACTCGCTCGCGTGCACGCAAAGCACGCTCACGCGGCCGCGCGCAATACCGACTCGTTTTGGTTTCGCTGTCAAAATAGTTTTAATCCGCCGAGGGAAAAAAGAACAGTAATTATTAAGAATTAATACTACCACCACTGATAATAATAATAATAATAATAATAATAATAATAATAATAATAATAATAATAGCAGCATCAACGATGACTTTATAAAAGGAAAGTAACTGATTACATTTGATTACTTTTTGATTACGCTCGGGAAAAAAGTGTGTGTGTGTGTGTGTGTGTGTGTGTGTGTGTGTGTGTGTGTGTGTGTATCTGTAATTTTATTACATGTTTTCGCTGTAACTGTAACGGATTATTGGTACTTTTATTTTTTAATTAAATTACGTAACGCTGTTACGTGTAACTCCCCAACACTGTTAATGAACTATATCAATAACAAATGTATGCAAAACAATTAATTAGATTATTATAAGTATTCATAGGAAATATAAATATTGCATATTTATTTAAAAGAACAAAAAAGAAACTTGGTGATTTGTTTGTGACTGACTGTCAATTCAAATCCGTTAACAAAAACAATACAAGTACACTTTTTTTAATCTATATACATTATACTATATTTAAAAAGACAGAACAAAATATATTAAAATGTCAGTATTTACTGGTGAATAGTTTTCCTGTATAATTCTCTCTACATTTTTACAGAATTTCCTGTAAAAAAATTAAAAAATAAATAAAAAAATGCACTAAACCACAAACAAAAATGTTCATCTGATCTAAATCTTCTGGTTTCTAAACGTTTTCCACCAGCCAAAAAAAAAAAAAAAAAAAAAAAAAAAAAAAAACAGGACATTTTCTTCTTAATTTTTGCAACAATATAAAATCATATGTTATAATAACCAGTAATATATGAAGCCTTATGCATTATACTTGTACTTGAACAGTAGCAAATATGTTTTACTTAAAGTGTAATTGAGTTTTAGACCCTTAGTAGAAGACCCGAAAACATTCTTTGAGGCACGTGTGAGAGAAAATAGCTTGAGAGGAACTCACCATTCTCCCATATCAACACTACATCAAGTTACTTGAGAATTATGAGTATGAATTTATAATTGACATCAACAGTGTACGATTGCTTGATCAGTTCTGCATCCAAGTGCTCGTTACAGAACAGTATTCCGCAACAACCTGGAACTGGAATGAATGGACATTTGATGAAACACATGAGGATGGGTTCCCTTCTGAGTCTGATTCCTCTCAAGCCTTCTTCCTCCTACCATAACTCATGTTTAACCTTACCAAAGCCACCACTGGCTCACTCCAAAAAAAAATCCATGGTCAGTAATACTGTATTGATTTTGTTAGCTGTTCTACAGCATTTCAAAATAACTGGGAAATACGTGAGATAACGAGATCTACATTAGATAAACTAAAAAATATATAAGAAACAAAGACACTAAACCTTCCCATCTGGTTATACAACTTGGGCTAGATGGTAGCGCAGTGGTTAAGGCATAAGGCTTTGGATTAGAAGGTTGCAGGTTGAAATCCCTGCACGACTAGTGGGCCCTTGAGCAACCCTTAACTGCTCACTTGTAAATCGTTCTGGATAAGGGTCAAATGCTGTAAATGTACAACTTGACCTCTTCATAAAGCTGCTTCGCGTAAATGTCCACTGTTAAAAGCGCCTTATAAATAAAACCTAAATTAAACTGAATAATCTTCAGAGTGACACTGGATTGTAGGATTATAAAAGATTACACTTTGAATGAATAGCATAAAGCAAACTAAACACTACGGTTCAGAATCTCCGATATGCAGTTCTTCTATTATCATCAAAGTCAGGTTTGTACTAAAGTTAGAAAGACACTAAAGAATAATGTGTTTAAAATCTCACCTGAACTATTCCCAGTGTTCCCACTCAAAGCCTTAACCATTCCCTTTTCCAGAGACACTGTAGGATGACCACTCTGACAGTGGTCAATTTCACTGTGCCTTAATGTGTGTGTAAAAACAGTTCCTCTCCTCTCTCCTGCTACAGAGGCGATAGCTCAGTAGGTAAGGCGTTGGACCCACTATTGGGCCCTTAACTGCTCACATGCAAGTCAGCGGAGGTAAGGTCGTCTGCCAAATGTTGTAAATGTAAATACGGTGTTTTAGAATCACTCAGATCTGTCCTAAAAAAAAAAAAAAAAATCAAGGTAAACAAGTAAAAATAGGTTTTATTAAAGGCAGAAAAGGTAACAAAAGAAGAACAAAAAAGCAGACACATCTGAGGTAAGCAACTTCCAAAGCTTAAGCTAATAAGCATCCATAGTCCAGGTTGCTCAGACATGCAGAACGCATCCCGTGCAGAGCGCTCGTTTCTAGCAGTCCAAGGAAAGAAACCATTATGGTATGGAACGTCATCAACGTAGCCTGTCCCAGCGCCAGATAGACGCGTCGTCACACACTGCTATGAGAATACTGCTGTCTCTGCTGAAGCTCGTCTGCCTGATGGCCGAGGTGCATTTAGGTAGCGTGAGGGTGGTGCACCTGTAGAGTGAACGTCAATTCTTAAGTCAGACAATAAGAGTAGAAGAAAAATAACGAACCGTTCTATTATGCGAATCGATAGATCGGTCATACTTTGCTTTATGAGGATCTTCGATCTCCAGGTCCCATACGTACAGTTTTCCAACCTGATTTCCCAAAGCCAGCATCTGTAGTGAAGAAAACACAGCATTATAAATACACAGAAAACAACTTCCTTCCCTCTTATTAACCTAACATTGTGTCTTTAAGGGGGATTTCATGATGGAGGTTTAGTGTGAAACTAGTGTTGACCGATATATGGTACTAGAAAGGTATTGCTGCTTTTATAGTAGATATAATTATTCATTTTATTAGTATTGGTACATAATAAATGACAACTGTAGTTTCAAGTGATGGACTATAGGGGACAGTGTGTGCGTCAAATATTTTTGTAGGTTATACGCAATCAAAACAATAGTTTAGCCACAGTTTATAATATTCCAAGTTTATCAAACAATTAAATATTTGGATCTGTCATACTAAAGTGGTCTCTGCAAAATTAAGTTAGAAGGTACCTTTTATGATACCATTATTTTGACTTCAATAATATTCATTGACAAGATTTAATACCACGATACCAATACCAAATTGATACTATTAAAATATATATATATATAAAAACAACAGAAACTAAATTATGTTTCAGCAAACACTGCGTGTTTTGAAAAAAAATAACAGTATGTTATTCTTTTACGTCTTATGCCTCAAAACAAACCGGCGCGCACACAATGTGTGCACATTGCCCCCTTTAGCCCTACTCTCAATTACCGGTATTAGTTTAATAAATAATCATATTGTTTTTAAAGCAGTGTATCGCAATACCATTCTAGTAATGGAATATCGTACAACATATCTTCTCTAGACAGTCTACTATATAATCACTTATACTTCATGGTAAACTCAGTATTCAATATTTCAGTGTTGTGTTTTGTTTTGTGTTTACTTCAGTTACTTTCTTTTGTTCTTCTGTATTTTGTTGTTAGAATTTGTTTTGCAATGTTCAAATTAATTCAGTCCAATGTCTCCTGCCTCATAAAGCATCATATACTATGATGCATATAAAGGTTATTCATGTAATTCCACACAGTACTGTAAATGGTGAACAGGAGAATTGCTGCTATATTTTACAATCACCTTTTGCCAGAAGTCCATGGAGAAGCGCATATACCAGATGTCACATTGACTGTAGTCAAAGCGGCCCAATATGGTCACGTTAGACTCGCTTGGTTTGATGTGGTCAATATCT
Organism: Kryptopterus vitreolus; assembly: GCA_030449085.1. Taxonomy (NCBI): domain Eukaryota; kingdom Metazoa; phylum Chordata; class Actinopteri; order Siluriformes; family Siluridae; genus Kryptopterus; species Kryptopterus vitreolus. The sequence goes on from JACRUU010000022.1 coordinate 4,517,520, forward strand.
TCCTCCATCTTCCCAGGTTTCCAGCACACAATGGCATTTTCACAGGACTGAAACACAGAAAGTGATCCAGGATTGTCCGTTTATTGAATAGTTAAATCAAAATAAAATAGTTAAAGCTAAATAAAAATCATCTCAGGGTCTCGAAGAATTCCTATGCTGTGACAAGGGCAAAATGTGACTTTTTGGTAAAAATCTGGGGAATTTGGAACATAAGTTGGAAACATACCAGGAAATCATAGGAATAATTAGAATTTGGTGGAAATTGATCCTAACTCTATCATATTCAAATAGAAATGTTTTCTTTGGTCATAAGCTCGCATGCATGCAAACTAGTTTGATTTAATTGTTGGTAAAATTCTTTTAAAAGTCTTACACAGACAAGGAAGTTTTAAACATACATATTACACAGATATTATTTTGTGTGCAGGATTCAGGAAATTGTGTTTTATGTTATGGAGGAATGCATGTGGGGGGGGGTGTGGTCTAAGCAGCAATGCAGAATGCATGTGACTGATGCATATGCAGCATAGAAATTCAACTAAAATTACATTAAATCTCGTTTTAAACTAAATTATTCTCCAACTACATTTAATTCTCTGTTAAATGATAACCTGCAGTTTTGTAAATTCCTTGGAATTCTTGGAATTTTGCAACCCTGCTGTGGGCCCTGATGTAGTCATTTATTTACCTTTGAGAGAATTAAATCCCCGAGCCAGCGCACACAATCTACATAATTTCTGTGGATGTCCCGTGTGGAGAAATCTGGGAAGTGAATCTTCTGAGAGACAAAAGGCCTGGAAAGGAGGAGGGAAAAAAAGAAATAAAAATATGGCAGAAACTGTTCCATGTACAAACACTATATAAACAAACTTTTGTGGGACATGTTTAATAATAATAAAAATACTTTATTTATAGGTGCCTTTCTCAACACTCAAGGAAACAATGTTACAAAACACACAAACATTACAACATAAACAATCAACAATTACAAAAAAAAGAAAAAGTGCATTTTCCCCCCCACATGTCCCATTCTGCTATGTCTGTCATCTGTCTTGTTTCCTGTTAAAATCCATGTGAACCATGTGACAGTCATAATCCAGGCATAAGAATGGTTTTAGTATAATTTGTCAGAGACATTTTTAGAGGCTATCTGAAAATATTAATTCAAACCTAGGCTTTTTTTTTATTGTTTTTTTTTTTTTTTTTTAAACGGTGCATTTCCCAAGTGCATGGTAACTTTCGTTAATTAATGTGTGGTGACCTAAAGAATACTTTATTCCACAAAGTCGATTAGGTTTCACCTGTTGGTCTTGCTGGGGTTGTACTCATAAGAGCCCCGTATTGCTTTTTGCATCCTCTCCGAGTTTATTCTCCACAGCTTCAGAGAGTGGTCCATTCCACAAGACATGATCTTCTCGCCAAGTAGGTCAAAGTCCTATAATACACCGACTTGTATCAGAAGACTGCTTTCTAATGGGAATTTTTATCTTTAGACCTTCAGACACACCATACCGGTTATTATTTAATATAAATATGACAGTATTTGATACTTTCAGTTTTCACAATTTCCAGACTTACCGCACTCAAGACCTCATCCCGATGGCCCTCCACACCCCCAAATATGGCTACAAGCGTATCCGTCTGGATGTTCCACAGGCGTAAGGCGTGGTCTGTCCAGCGACAGTGGAAATGTTAGGTTGTTTTGTTTTTGTTAGTTTTTTTTTTTTAACAATCATCCATAAATGGGTATTAAATATGTTCTTTACCTTTGCTTACTGACAGGAGGAGGTTGGGATCTCTTGGATGAAACTTCAACTCGTTGATTGCGTTTCCGTGTCCTACATAATGCTGCAAGTGGAAAATGTTCGAATGTTCGAGATACAAGACGTGATGTTACCGTGTAATTGTGATGCAACCCGATAGTGAACGTACGATTACATATGAGCACTTACTTTAACACATTGCATAGTAATGTGGTTGATGATGCGGATGATGCCGCGGGATCCGGCCACCGCCAACAGAGGGTGACTGGTGCTGGTGTCGTACGTCCAAGCACAGGTGTAAAAGTTCTCATCTGCCTGTGCAGTCGTTAAGAAGCAATTAAATGTGCTTAAATACTTCACAAATAACCAGACAACAATACCATAAATGGGGAAATGATATTGGAGATGAACAAATGACTTGAGTCCAACTTTATTTTCCAAGCTGTATATTTAGGATTGCTCGTTATTTAAGAAAAAGTTATTTTACTCAATTAATCACTGGAATAATCAGCAGGATAAAATAGATAAGAATGTGCATACGAGATTTTACTCTTTTTTTTTTAAAGAAAGGTGACAAGGATACATCTGCATCTACATAAGACTGCAGCAGCCGGATTTCTCCATGGGAATGACATTCATACAAGGTGACCTAAGAGAGGAAAAAAGTATGATTAATCACTTACTAATAATAAAATTCCTAGTTTTTGCAATGCAATCTGCTCAGCATTAGTATTTTGTTGGGGGTTCGGACATAATATGCATAAAGTTGCCTCAAAACAGAAACATGAACCCTTTTCTTTCAATAGATAATAGTTGTTTATATTTGACCTATCATTCAAAAGTGACTCTTTGGTGGATAAATAATGATGCCACATGGTTTCATTACATACTTCTAAACTCGTATACCCAAGAGCTGGAACCACTTACTCTGTTGCTTCCCACTGTGGCAAAGACGAGAGGGTCGCCCTCCTTACTGTGCCAATTAAACTGGACACCAAACAAAGGCTGGCCATGGTCTTCCTGGGGAGGGGGAGGTAATAACTTGAATTTATGACAAGTTTCATCAGACCATCTAATCTCTCAAAGACAAAATGTCTCATAAAAAGGTCTTAGTGGGTGATTTGATAGTTTAAAAAAATGCAACATTAGAGAAAGCCCAGTGTTTCTGGAAATGACATGCTGCACCTTTCTTACCCTCAGGCTGTTAACACACTTGAAGGTGTATTTGCATTTCTTCGACTTCCACTTGCCCTTGCCCCAGCTCTTTCTGCCCGGGACACTGGCTGTGTTGGTAGGAGTGTCGGGGCGATCTGCGTTCGTTCCGCTCTCAACACTGACAGCGTCGTCCTGGAACACAGAGACATGGCAATAAAAAAAAAAAATTAACACACTGATCACATTCTGTAGAAAACTAGCATGTATTCATTACTGAGCTCAAACACTGAATAATGGGCATTTTAAAGCTTAGAGAGGCTAACATGCATCTGCGCTTCTATTTTTTTCTGATCACATTCTGTAGAAAACTAGCATGTATTCATTACTGAGCTCAAACACTGAATAATGGGCATTTTAAAGCTTAGAGAGGCTGCAAGAGAGGCGGGCATGGCCCAGAACATCAATAAAAAATAGATCATCATATCTTATTAGGAGATAGTATATAAACAGCAATGTATGTATAATACAATATTCAAAACTCTGATGTATACAATGGCATGGTCAAGTCAAATAGTGGCATATCTCTTTTAGGAGATATAAACAGGGCAGTGGAAGCTTAAGGGTTACATCTTTGGTTTCCCGAACAGGAGGTCAGTCATTCAAGCCACAGATCCACCAAGCTGCAAGTGGTGCAGCTTGAGAAAAACCTCTCCTCTCCAGGAGCACTGTATCATGGGCTGACAGTGAGCTCTGACCCCAGAGTAACAGAGTAACAGGCTTTTATGTATACATACATATATACATACAAACACACACACACATATATATCATATATATATATATATCATATCTATATATATATCTATATATATATATATATCATATATATATCTATATATATCTATATATCGATATATAGATATATATATAATCTATCTATATATATATATATATATATATATATATATATATATATATATATCGATATATATATATATATATATATATATATATATATATATATATATATATATATGATAGAATATATAAGAATGAATTTGACTCTGCTATAATGGATGTGACAACAAAGTTCTTTTATTTGGAACTGTAAACTAAGCAAAATTATTATTGGTTAAGTGGTTCTACTGATCGGAAGGTCGGGGGTTAGAGGCCACTGGGATCGCCAAGTCCTTGAGCAAGGCCCTTGTGGACCAAGTGGTGCTGGACCATGGCTGTGGGATATGTGAAGAAAGAAGTTCACTGTGCTTTAATGTATATGTGACAAATAAAGTCTATTCTATTCTATTCGATAATGTTGTTATGCCTTGTTTTGACTTCCAATAAACTCAATGCAGTGCATCCAAACAGACTTTTTCTAATCTGTGTGAAAAACAGTAAAAAGAAGACATGTAAACAAACTTTAGTTTTATAACAAATGTCATCTAATCAGATTTCATTGAGTTCATTTGAAATAGTAACAAAGATCATAAAAAACAAAGCATACTTTTATAAAATAACTTATGAAGAGCTATAAACCATGCATATTTGACTGGGAATTGTCTACTTGTTGATTGAGCAGGAGTTTTTATAAACAGTGCCATGTAATAAGAGAGCAGATTGTTTTAAGAGAATAGTGTTGCTCCCTGAACAGTTTTAATTTCAGGTCTTTAACACCAGTGCTATTTCTGTCTGTAGTGAATCACTATATCTGTCTTAGCACCAGAACACTTTCACCTCTGGTTAGCAATAGCCAGATACTTCCTGAAAAGATTTCTGAAAGTCTACTGAGATTTTCACTACCTTTTACCACATCTTAACCAACTCCATCACAGTGTGGTATGGCAGCATCACAGTGTGTGTTGACAGAAAGCCCCAACCAAAACCTCACATACATTATACAAACCAAACCTGCCACTGAGCAAGATGAAGAGCACATCACCATCATCACATTATCATCATCAGGGATCACATCCCCTTCACACAATGTTCAAACTCCTTCCATCCAAAAGAAACATTCACACCAGAATCAGCAGGTTTAGGGCCAGAATTCTACTATTCTACTATCACCCTGCACTGCTAATGCTCTACTGATTTCACTATCAATTATTTATATATGCAAGTCGACCTTTTATAAATGTATACATTCTGTCTTATTTTATATATATATATATATTTTGCGCGCACACACACACACACACACACACACATTTTATATATATATATATATATATATATATATATATATATATATATATATATATATATATATATATATATATATATATTAATATATATAATATATATATATTAAAATATATGTGTGTGTGTGTGTGTGTGTGTGTGTGTTGTAAATGGCCCAGAACATCAGTATCATGTATATTATATATATATATATATATATATATATATATATATATATATATATATATATATATATATATATATATATATATATATTATATATATATCTATATATATATTATGCTTATTCATGTGTGTGGGTGTGTGTGTGTGTGTGTAAATGGCCCAGAAATCATCAGTATGTTGTCATGTATATATATATATATATATATATATATATATATATATATATATATATATATATATATATATAAATATAATATATGTGGGTGTGTGTGTGTGTGTGTGTGTGTGTGTGTGCAAAAGTTTTAAGCAGGTGTGAAAAATGTGAATGTGAAATGCTGTAAACAAAGAATGCTTTCCGAAATGGGGGAAAAAAAATATTGTTCATTTTTGGCAATTTAAAAAATGCAAAGTGAGAGAATGAAAGGAAAAATCTAAATCAAATCAATATTTGCCGTTACTGACTTTTGAAGAAACTAAGACGTAGTGGAAGTGATGGCACGACCCCCACAGAGCCCTGATCTCAACATCATGGAGTGTGTGTGGGATTCCATGAAGAGACAGAAGGATGTGAGAACATCTACATCCAGAGATGATCTGTGCTTACTTCTCCAAGATGGAACAACCTACCAGCCGAGTTCCTCCAAAAACTGCGTGAATGAATTGCTGCTGTTTTTGAAGGCAAATATTGATTTGATTTATATTTCTCTTTTGTTCATTCACTGCATTTAGTTTTTCTTTTGTTCATTCACTTGTTCATTGATGAAATTCAGTGATGAAAGTAAATAATTAAGAACTGTACACATCCAGAGTGAGAAAAAGGGCTCAGAAAATTACTCTAAATCCCTCACATCCGAGCAATAAACTTTTTGAACTTTTGCCGTCTGGACAACAGAGCAACGAGCACCAGGACAGCCAGACACAAGAAAAGTAAACTTTTTGAACTTTTGCCGTCTGGACGACGGACTATGAACACTTAAAGAGCAACGAGCACCAGGACAGCCAGACACAAGAAGTGTTTCTTTCCTGAAGCCATCTACCTCATGAACACTTAAATGCAGTCTATTCAGCAATATATGTATATATTTCATATATATTTCAGTGCAATATCATCTCATTCTGCAATCCATCTCCTGTGCAATATAACTATATCTATTTCTTGTGTAAATGTTTATTTTAAATTTTTATTCTTATTTATTTCCTGTGCATATATTTATATTTCTTGTTTATTTTAAATTTTTATTCTTATTTATTTCCTGTCAGTTATATATCATTTCTGTAATGTGCAATTTTTATTCTTATTTATTTCAGCAGCTTCAACCAGCAGCTCACCAAAGCAAATTCCTTGTAAGTGCAAACCTATACTTGGCAATAAAGCTCTTTCTGATTCTGATTTCTGATTCTGATTAACACTTCCATGTTTGAAAGAATTCTTTGTTTACAGCATTTTTTTCCCACACCTACCTAAAACTTTTGCACAGTACTATATATGTATATGTATATATACAATATATTCCATATATTTGTATAGAAGTAAAAAGCACAAATTCTGACAATTAAAGCTATTCTGATTCTGTATCTTTCATATACATACTATAGTAAAGAAGTAAAAAGAGCTTTCTTTCATGTAAATATATTTTAGATTTATGTACAATTGTCAGTTTGAACAATTCTGCTACATGCACTTCTGTTAGATGCACTTGATTGCTGTGTACATGTTTGATGCAGTGACAAAGTTGTGATTATTAATCCAATCGATCGCTCTGTTTGTCCATCTACTAATCTCTCAGAGAAGTGTTTCAGGACGACGTGCACCTCTGCCTATTAAAAACACCCACACACCAAAGGCAACGCACTGCATGTCGTCCAACCACAAAGCGCATGGCGTCATGAACTCAATTATTCTCGGCTCTGTAACCATGCTGAGTCAGTAATAGACTAAATAACCTGCAACACCATCAGGAGACTTCAAAACAAACAAACGCTGACCATTGTCCATCCTTGAAGCTCAGCTAGCAAGCTATGATCTCCTCTCAGTCAATAAAGCAACCCGTGCTATCAGGAGACCAAAAACCAAACGGAGAAACAAAACAGCGTAGTAGAAAAAAATATTATTTGACATTCAGGATAAACACACGGCCATGCTGAAGGTCCATGTTCTTCTAAAAGCCGCCATGGAAACTTTCCTCCACACCACAATGGAGCTTGTAGAGCGGAAAACTCCGCTCCAGAACCAACACCGGCACTTCAGACAGCACTTAAAGATATACACTTTCCAACATACACGCGTCGCTTACATTTTCATCCCCTGAGAGGTCAGGGTTGCTGTTTTCATCGCTGCTCAGCTTCTGCTTTTTCGCCGGCATGATGTCGTTTCCCGCCTCGGCATGAGCTTCGGACATCTTCCCCCTCATCCTCCGCGGCCTCGCTGCCGGAAAGCAAACGCGCACTGTTGCAAAAACGCGTCACCGGCCAACTCCCAAACACACACGCGCTCTAATGTATTAGAGCACTACATAGGGCATCCGAATAATTCTTTGTACACCGGATGCAGTGCCCTATTCGTGGTAAACACCGCGATTTAGAACGAACCCCGTTAGATACCCAGGTACACTAGATGGAGCTCTGTGCTCATGAAACCGCGCGTTTTTCCTGCAACAGAATTCTGCCTTCTGATTGGTTCAAAGTGTTTGATTATTTTTATTGACTTATTATTTTATTGATATTATATTGTTTTATTTTATTTATATTATTTTAATAAACACGTATGTATATGTGTATTAACTTAGCAGTCAATTGTAGTAGTATTAGCAGTATTGGAATAAATTATCGTTTTTTCTTTAGTTGTTCATTAACCCAGTAAAGATCATTATTGCTATATTTATTATTATTATCATTATATATATATATATATATATATATATATATATATATATATATCGTTTTTTAGTTGTTGTAGAATATTATAGTTACGATTCTCTTCACATTCTTCTGCTTCTTAATTAACTACTAAGTAGTTGTACTACTAATAATACAGACATAAATATTGTTATTAACTAACTAAAATTATTCTTTTATAAATAATATTTTTTACATTTATTTTTAAATATTTGTGTATTAAATGTTTTTTTTATTATTTCTACATTTTTTAATAAATAATTTATCAAATAATATTTGTATTATTCATGTTATATTTATTACCATATTATTTTTAAAAACAGTATCAAATAAGCAATCATGAAAAACATTTAGAATTATTATTATTATTATCATTATTGTTGTTGTTGTTGTTGTTGTTAATAATAATAACAATGTCTGGCCAAAATATTATAGATGCATTTATTCTTTTTTATATTACATTAACATATATATTTATCATTTATTTTAATAATACATTATTTATTTCTTATTTATTTGAAATAAAACTGTATTTTTCATAATAAGTAAACTCCTATTTTGCTTGTCCATACCACTTATTAATTAATAAAAAAAATATGATGTTCAATCCTATAATAAATGATAAAAGTATCACATCACACCACCCAATTCTATTTTATTTCTTACAGAAATGATTTTCACCTGAGAACAACGTTTCATGGGTATGCTACATTTAGCTCACAGTTTTTTTCCCTGACTCATCACACACTCAAAACACAATCCCAAAACACAAACCACATGTACATTATCAGAAACTGGGCCACATGCATAAAACTATTCACATAGGAATATTACCATTATCCAACACTAAAACTGCCCATTCTTCCACAAGTAACATCAAAAACTAAGGCATGTAAAATTCTTTCCAAACCTACTTGTATTTATAATAAAGATTATCTAATCATCAGTTCAAAGACACTTAATACTAATCTTTTATCCTACCACAAAATACATATTCCATTTAGTTATGTACTGTTTTATGAATCTTTATTTTTAGTGAAATTATCCATCCATCCATCCATCTTCTACCGCTTCTCCGGAACTGGGTCAGCAGTCTGAGCAGAGACTCCCAGACTTCCCTCTCTTTAGACACTTCCTCCAGCTCCTCCGGGGGGATACCGAAGGCATTCCCAGGCCAATCCGGAGGCATAGTCCCGCCAACGTGTCCTGGGTTTTCCTCGAGGTCTCTTGGAGGTAGGACATGCCCGAAACACCTCTCCTAGAAAGCACCTAATAGGCATTTGAAACAGATGTCTGAGCCACCCTGGCTGGTCCCTCTCGATGTTCTACTCCTCCCGAGTGACTGAGCTTCTCTCCAGGATCTTACCCTTTCGGTCATGACCAAAAGCTCATTTGACTTGTGGCTTACTGAAGAAGCTGCACCCATCTTCCTCTCAGTCTTAAGTCATCCCCCCACCCCTCATTAACAAGAACCCAAGATACTTAAGCTCCTTCACTTGAGACAGGAACTCTCCACCAACCTGAAGTGGACAAACCACCCTTTTGCGGCTGAGGCCATGGCCTTGGACTTGGAGGTGCTGATTTTCATCCCAGCTTCATCACACTCGGCTGCAAACCTTCCCAGTGCATGCTGAAGGTCTTGGCTTGATGGAGCCAACAAGGCAAGGTCATCAACAAAAAGGGGAGATGAGATCCTGTTTTCCCAAAGTGGACTCCCTAGGATTCTCATAGAAATTCTTAATAATTAATTCTTAAATTATTAATAAAAATAATGAACAGAACTGGTGACAAACGGCAAGTTTGCCTGAGCCCAACATGCACCTGCCAAACTCTTGCCCTAGGAATACTGGGACCGAGCAGCTCTCAACAGAGGGCCACGGACCCCATATTCCCGGAGCACCTTCACAGAGCACATGCAAGGCACATGGTCGAATGCCTTCTCCAAATCCAAAAAACACGTGGATTGGTTTGGCAAACTCCCATGAACCCTAGAGAGGCTATAGAGGTTGAAAGCCATATTGTTCCTCCTGAATATGAGATTCAACTAATGGTTGAATTTTTCTCTCCAGTACCCTGGCATAGAGTTTTCCAGGGAGGCTCTTCTTAAAAAGAGGAACCACCACCCTGGTCTACCAGTCCAAAGGGACTGTCCCCAGCCACCAAGCGATATCATGCCAAGCGGTGTGGTAGTGAAATTACAGGCAAAACAAAGTTTCTTTAGTTTAGTAAAAGTAAAAAAAAAAAAGTTTCTACCTCTTATGTAGAAGTGTAACTTTCTCAAATTAAAAATAAACAAATTGCTTGTGGTTCTGAACTAGTTGCGACATTTATTGCAATGGTATGTTGGTTTGAACTTTGAGAACTTTGACTTCCCCTTTCATTTCCTAATGCCATATTTGAGCATAAGGAAGTGACCTGGTTAATGTGGTGCCTTCATGAGCTCAATAAAAAGTGCAAAAAGTGATAATGCACAACATAATAGGTTTAAATAATAATGGTGGTTTTATTAAAACCCATTGAATAGCCCTTCTATCCTTTATCTAAGCCTTAGTTCAGGGCTGCATTATACCTCACGGCAGAGTAATTTTACACTGGTGTATCATATTCCATGATCTGGGAAATGAACAAGGGCAATGCGAGGACATTTCAATCTTGAACAGTGTCAAAACCGGTACATGGCTATGGGAGCTAAACTTTCTCCTGCAGGTCTCAACAGCTCCGGGTGTCCACAATTATCCCACTGACATCTACAATGAAAACAAAGTCTGTTTTTTTGTTTCCTGCATAAGTCTTGCAAACAGGAATATACAGGAATGAATTGTGTGTGTGTGTCGGTGTGTGTGTGTGTGTGTGTGTGTGTGTGTGTGTGTGTGTGAGTGAGATGTTTTGCCTGGGCATGAATTTCAATCCGTGTTGTCAAACGATTGCGTTTATAAGCAAAGTCAGTTTACCAGTGTATAATAAAGGAAATTGTTGCGTAAGAAAGAAGTGTACCTTTTTTAAATTCCTGTTTTTGCACCACTTTCCCTGTTGATTTCTGTTTGATTCCGGTTTCTATTTACTAAAAGAATACATTTTGCATATTTTACAGATTACATATTGTCCTTTCAGTTGGTTAGAAACAACAACAGACAAATATGTTTATGTGTTTGTTGTGTTACAACACAATGTGAAATGACTTTACAACATTCATTCATTAAAGAGAAGGAAGTTATATAGAAATAAATTAAATAAAACTACAGTTTAAAAGGATAGGGGTATATTAAATGTATATTATATTATGGAAATGTGTATGACAGATTTTGAAAGAAGTACAGATTTGAGACAATGTTAAAAGCGCTATACAAATAAATAAAAATATAGATCAAAGTGACCAAGTGTGATTGTCACTAAATTGTCCACATATTAAATCGATAATAATAACAACAACAACAACAACAACAACAACAACAATAAGTTAAGTTTTGTACACGGTGGTATTTCATGGAAAAGGGAGATGAACACATTTGCTTTGGTAGCCAGAGGCAAATCCCTCTCACTTTCACAACATATGATGTTCCTTTGTGCAATGTACACTGTAGTGGGGTTTCCAACGAACATAATGTACAAACGCTCCATGTTAGGCGCCACGCAGGAATATTAAAAATGGTTTTAAATTGCGACTGGGATTAATCTATGTAGTGGACATTTATGCATTGGCACTTGTAAAACTGGTGAACCTGAGCTGCGACCAAAGATTGTTTCTACAAACCATCTGGACACTATAATTTCCTGAATATATACATTTTGAATAGTCTAAAAAAAAGTCCAACAACGGTCTTCCCATGTCCCTATTTTGCATGGGAAAGTCAAAAATATCAGAGCACTTTTTTTTTTTTTTAAAAAAGAAGGAATGGAAAGAAGAACAAGACTGAGGGAGAGATGAGGAAGTATGTAAAGACCCTAAGGGTGTGAGTGAAAGAAGATATGAGTCAGTTTTTAAAGGATATTTTTAACACGCTGGTTAAAAAAACAAAAATGAGAGTGAAGGAGACGTATCACAAAACATGCTGAAGTGTGTACTGTATATGTGTCAGATCATCACGTTCTTTTGGGTGAGACTGCGATTTCTTGGTAATGTCATTTCATAGTGTCATATCATCTTTTATTATGATGAGGGTTTAAAAAAAGGAGTGGACACCACATCATTGCTAGGAAGCTCCACGGGGTCAGGAAGTGCTGTTGCAAGAAGAAGTGGGAGTTCCCACACAATGCAACATTAACACTGACTTGAGTCAACCACAGAGACTACACGCCAGTCTCTCTCGGTCATAACCCTGCTTATGCTGAGAGTCACTCTCTGAATGCTGATTCTCAAGGCCTGGTTAACATTTGACAGGAGAATTGTGCACTTGGTAGAAACTGGTCCCAGATCAGTTCTGCATTCCACATATAATAGGGGAAATACACACCTAGCTGTGTAAGAGCACACACATCGCATCGTGCTTTTTTTTATTATTTCTACTGCAATCTGACGGTGCATAGCAAAAATTTTAGTACCCCCTTGAATATTGCCACATTTTGTCAATTTATAACCACAATTATTTTATTGGGATTTTATGTGACAGACCTACACAAAGTAGTGCATAATTGTGAAGTGCAAGAAAATGGTTTTAACCAAGAAAAATCTGAAAAGTTCAAAGTTCAAAAATCCGTGGTATGCCTATGTACTTATACTTAGTATAATCCCCATAAATAAAATCTAGTGCAATCAACTGCCTTCAGAAGTCACCTAATTAGGAATTAGGAAGTCTACCTGTGGGTACTTAAATCCCAGTATAATTACAGCTGTTCTATGAAGGCGTCAGAGGATGGTTAGAGAAAATTAGTGAGCAAACTGCACTGTGAAGACTAAAGAACACACCAGACAGGTCAGGAATAAAGTTGTGGAGAAGTTTAAAGCGGGGTTTGAACATTTCACGGAGCACTGTTCAATCAGTCTAATGGTTTGAACACTGGGAATGCTTTTTTCAGCAGAGACAGGGAAGCTGGCCAGAATGGATGGGAAGATGAATGGGGCTTAATACAGAGCAATCCTGGAAGAAAACCTATTCGGTCATTTTCCAGTAGAACAACGACCCTACATATACAGCCAGAGCTACAATGGAATCATTTATATCGAAGCATATTCATGTGAGAATGGAAATGGAAAGAGAACCTACCAAGAAGTGGCTGTCCACTTCCAGCAGCTAGAAGGTCCCATGGGAACTCCAGTCTGTGCAGAGTCTGTACCTGAGAGTCAGCACAACAATTAGTTATACGCTCCACCAATCTGGCAAGAAAGCCATTGTTCACAAAAAAGAATAAGGAGGCCCATTTGCAGTTTGCGACAAACCATGTATGTGGCCAGCAAACATGTGGACGAAAGTGCTTTTAAACATTTTGGCCTACAAGTAAAACTCTATGTCGCTAACAATGCACATCAGCCAGAACACATGGTGTTCTGGCTGAACATGTGCAACATGGTGGTGGCACCTGTGGGGATGCTTTTGTTCAGCAACGACAGGGAAGCTGATCAGAGTTGATGGGAAGATGGATGGAGCTAAATGCAGGGCAATCCTAGAAGAAAACCTATTAGAGGCTGCAAAGGACTTGAGACTGGGGCGGAGCTTGGCTGATGATGAAAAAAACCTATGGCATACTGTAATACTGTGGCATACTGTAACAACGATTCGCCAAAATCCCAAAGACAAAAATCTGTGCAAATGAGAGAAAATCGCATTTGTTTACAGAGCAAAAAATCTAATCATGTGACCGATTAAACATTTTTGAATGATCGTTAAAAAAAAAGAAATAAAACTCGAAAAAAATGAGGAAAAACCTTATTGATAGATTTTTCTGTTATTCATAGATTTGCTGGTAACAGCCATCATCTGGTGTTTACAAATATGACTTTGCAGTTCAGTATGATTCGCATACTGCTCGAAAGTCAAGGGCTTATCTATAAGTCAGATTTTTGTTCTCCGCTGATCTTTTCGATCTTTTCTTTGATCAGATATTTTCGAAAATCACCTGCCTTCTTAAATATATATATATATTTTAAATGCTTGCAAATGGTACTTTTTTTAACCACGGCTTGTGACTAGTAGTGGTCGTTTGTATTACTTCATGGATGGGATGTCACGAATGATTTTGGTAAATGAGAACATGCCAATACTATTTCGGAGTAGTTTCAGTACAGATGTCATTCACTTGTCACACTTCTTTCGCTTCAGTTCAACTATTACATCTTCCTCATACCGTGTGTCTATGTGTGTTATATAATACATGTCCTGTTGCTTTATGAAATGGAAACTTTTAATTGACTCACCAGGGTGTGTGTGTGTGTGTGTGTGTGTGTGTGTGTGTATTTAATTCAAAAGTTATGTTTAAAATATGTTGTTGAGTTTAAGGGAAACTCACCACTAAAATAAGGACCTCGTACTTCAGCTAGTGTGATTTACATACTGCAGTACAGGCAAATTATATACAGTATATGTGTATGCGTGTATCCGCGCGCGTGTGTGTGTGTGTCAGCTTGTGAATGTGACTGTGTAAGAACACTAAAAAACTTTTACTGTTTTCATAAATGGAAATTTGACTAAACTTGAACCATAATGCAGACTGTCATGAATGTCATTTGTATATTCAGATGTATGCCCTGAAGGATACAATAAACACAAACAAGGTGTAATACATTTAAAAAAAAAAATTAAAATGGCAGAAAAAGTCATGCAATTTAAAATGAATGCACATCCAAAGTTCCAAAAAATGCAGTTATAAACCTCATTGACCTTGAATGCTTCTTCCTGCACTGTGGTAGAAAATAGGTGGTGTATTTTTTAGTGAACATTCATACAATGTGTACATTCCAGCAAGTCATATGTGACGGTGGAAGACCACCATGGAGGTTTCCTCTAGAACTAGTCACTTGGACTTTCCATGTGAATGTTTCCTAGCCTGATAATAAAGACGATGTTGCATAACGGGTAAAATAGTCCCCCTTTTCCCCGTATCAGGTATAGCCGATGAATCAACCCAAGTAAACAAGGTGTCCTCCATTGTGATCACAGGACTTCTGTTTCCTTACTTTCCATATCGTGCAGAACCGTTGGAAAACACACACATAATAAGTCATTAGCATTGCTAATGCATGCCAACTGTGTCAATCGCAAGATATAGTAAATAACATCTGTAAATAGTGTAGGTATAAAACTGTGTACTTTTACATCCACTTCCATGGATAAAACTTTTTTTTAATTTAAACTGCACCTTCCTAATGGAAGCTGTCATTCTTTAATGCCAGATACACTATATAGATTGATGTATTGGGACAGCTGAATTTCCAGCACAAAACCATTATTTCCTAAACAACAAAGATAGAGACACACATTTGAGTAATGCAGTTTAACTTTAAACCCAAACCTGTTCCAGAATGACAATGCCGTAGCGAACAAATCCAGCCCCGAGCCTTATATGTTTCAGAGTGGAACCATATAAGTGACCTGAGTGACCTGCTATAGATCTCTGATCTCAACCCTATTGAACACCAGGGGTAAAATATAGTGGTACATCTTCACAGACGTTATGACCTGATATTATGGTTCACCCCCCTGTCAGGCACATCACCCCTCCGCCTAGTTCAATTCAAACACTGCTACTAATTGTGACAGATATTACATACATACTCATGTACACCATTGTGAAGTTTGGCTTTCTACAGTCATGCACCTACAATGTCTAGGATCCCTTTGTACATAAAATAAACAACAGTAAGTCCATCCTGATGTCCAGATATTTGGATGGAATTCTCATTAAATGGACACCGTGCCCACATGAACAGCCCAAAGATACATAGATTGTTATGGATGACTCCACTATTGAGTCATGAAGATGGATTAGGACTGTAAGAATTATGAACAGTTAGTTCCACTGGCTTGGGGCTACAACTGCCACAAACAGTTTTGCTTTCAAGCGTCAATCAGTGAACAGTTTGTCAACTCAACTGTGATGTTGGGTTATTACTGGTTTCCCTTTTCCCCTTTTCATAACATTGAGTTTTTCCTCATCAAATGGCTCGCTCACTATGAAACAAATAGGGAGAAATATAAATTAAGTTTATAGAAATAAACTGAATGTAAATACACTACATGGCAAATTTTCAACCATTTGACCATGTGTTTATTATATATTTAGTTCTCCTTTCTGTTGCCATGACCTCCAATGTTTTGGGAAGGATTTCTAACACAGTTTGGTGAATGACTTTGGGAATTTGTGCTCATTCAGCCTCAAGGCCATCAGTGACATCAACCGTTGATGTTGATTGAATGTGTTTGGTTTGAGAAGCAGTCTGTAATCCAAGTTCATCCCAAAAGGCACTCAGAGAAGCCAAAGTCAGAGGTTTGCGCAGGGTACGTAGAATCTTAAATTAAAGCTGTGCCTTTTACTTCCATTCAGGGATGAGTAGCATTTATGATATTTCAAATAGGATATTGTCATTTGTATTTGATATGGTTGTTGATAGACTTATGTTGTATGGTAATAGCTCAACGGTTAAGGCACTGGGCTCTGGACCGGAAGATATTAGGTTCGAATCCCAACACCACTGCCACTAGTGAAACCTCAAATGCTCAGTTGAAAGTTGCTCTGGATAAGGGTGTCTGCCAAATGTATTGTTTAATAAGTACCTTAAAATACTCTTTTGTAGTTTTAAAATAATGTAAAATATTTTGTGAGACGTTCACATGGGTGACATCATTTCAGTGTGTCCTCTAATTGGTGCTTACTCAGTAGAACATTTATACAATAAATAAATGTTTGATTTTCTGAATATTGTACTGTAATTAATGATTAAATTCATGATTAACAAATGATTCATAAATTAGAAGCTCATTGCTATGAATGCAGGTGCCACCAGTTGTCTTTCTTGTTTATCAGCGAGGCAGTGTTGTCAACGCAAAGTCGTCTCTACGCCAAGCAACAACATAAGGATGCAATTTAATTATTCGAAAACTGTTAAACATTGTACTGTTTGTATAAAGCTAAACTGCATCTGGGAGATTACAGGGATACGTATGTGAACATTTGATCTGTTAACTGGTTGAAATGATCAGATTTAGTGCATGATAAACTTAAAGTTTGCTCTTATATAAGGGCTTTTGGTATTTTATTTGAAATGAATATTGATGAGCCAACCCTGCTTTCAGTAAGGGGAAATTATAGCACTAAAGTAAACAAAAGCATCCTATACAGTTGTGTACTTCCTACCTTTTCACAACAGTTTGGGGAACAGGCACAGTGGAAGTCACAACAGTCATGGTGGAAGTGCTACACCCACATAATGTACAGACATGATGTCTACAAAATTTTATCTATACAATGATTAATGTCATACATGATTCACAAAGCCTTCTGTGATTCAGCCTGATGCTCAGCATTTGTGACTCACATTCTGCAAGCTTATAAAAATGTGTTTATTTCTCTGAATGAATATCGTTACCTAGATATTTACTCAGACAGTACAATCCTTAATCATACAGAATTGCTGATGTAGCAGTAGATCGAAGAAATAACACAGTGAGAACATTGTAAACATCTGTCCAACAGCCCTTTTCCTACAACTGTGCATTATAGTCATTTACTGAAACATATTGATTTGTTTAGTCTTGGTCCTCTTTCTCAGAGAGGGTTTTCTCCCCAGGGTTTATATTACCATTAAAATAGCATCTTGGTGTTATTTGATTCCAAAGCATAGTCCTTTATCTCCTCAATGTCAGTCAGGCTTAATGCTCACTCCCTCCAGTTCCTTGTGTATTTGTATTACCAAATTCCACAGGTAAAAATGAAACCTCATCATCATCTTCATCATCATTGCCATCAACAACAAAATCAATGATTTTAATATATATATATATATATATATATATATATATATATATATATATATATATATATATATATATATATCACACCTTGTGAAATCAGGGAAGGTGTATTTCTAGATTTACATGTTATCTAATTTAATTATAGCTTAAACATTAAAGGTTGTGGTGCAAAAAGATTAGTTAGAGATTTTCAAATCAAATGTTAAAAAATTACTGTCATTCAATAAATTGATAATAAATTGAATTTTATTCAGTTATCATTCATTAATGTTGAAATTATTACTGTTATCGTTTAAAGATACCATATAAATCCAGAAATGCACTTTCTCTGATTTCACAAGGTAGAGCAGCGATAAATGACACACTAGCTAAATAATTAATGTATGTATATTATATACATATATATTGCATTTGCATTGTGCTACAGAGGTCAAATTTTGGGAAACGAATGTACGTGTGTGTTTATGATTTGCATCCTTTTTTTGCTATAGGAAGGAACGTATTATGTTTTATTGTTTGTATGTTATAGAATTATTCTAGAGGAAATATATTTTATAAGTAGGGCTGTAGGTCACAAATCCAGTTACAAGACATTTCCTGCATTGGTATTTATATTAGGAAGTCTCTTGTACTGGCTGTATTAGCCATGAAAAAAAAAAGTAAAAAAACAGTAAAAAACAACTATATGGGTTTTTCTTATCTCTTATCTTGAGATCGAGAATGTTTAAGGCTATTTTCTGGCTGGCCTACTCTAGGAAACACACATAACTGTGTCCCTCTATGTGTCTGGGTTGAAGCCAAAAATCTGTAATTTATTTTTGCGGATCCTAATATCTTTTTTTTCTTATTGCTATCAGTGACCTTTGCCTTTTGGCAAACTTCAAACTTCAGTCATGTGTTTAATATTGAGGAGTGGATTCAGTGCGGTTCCTCTACTGAGAACTCGAGAAATGGCTGTTCATAGGGAATGTTATGTTCAAACCCCTATTCAACGTTTTTGTTGTTGGTCATCTCGCAAAGTTTTGCTAAGCAACTGCTTCTACGAAACGTCTCAGGGGACAACTAACAATTCCTTTGACCTTATGTTTTTGTTTTTTTTTGTTTTTTTTTTCCAGAGCCTTATAATAGAAAGAGCTGTTCCTTTTCAAATCCTTTTCAAAACATGCTACAGTATGCATCTTAATCAACCAGAAGAAGCATCTCATATATAATCATATGACACTGGACATATCTAAACATTCAATGTGTTTTTATTATGCCTTATGAAACCTAATTATGCCTCCGTAATGAAGGTGTGAGCATAACTAAAGGTGAACAACTTTCTCAGGGCATTATATAGGAGTATAAAGACCTGCCATGTATCTTCTCAAGACTATCAATCAGTATCCAGTAAACAGTAATGCCTGGAGAAACATGTCATTATTTTAATGCAGTTCAAAAAAGAAGGAGAAAACAAAACACTGTCTCTTTAAGACCATTGTATCAGGCACATGTGTTCCCATGGTGGCTTTAAAACAACTTTATAGCCAACACCTGTGCTGTATGGTCTGTTTACATTCAACAGTAACCTTCCCTACCTGCTAATGATAAGTTAATCATTAACCATCACTTTAGTAAATAACTATTAAACTCCTTGTAATGATCAACTTTTGTGTTAGTCAGTGCGCTTCTGGAATGCTTCAAATTAAAAGCTGGTGATTTGCTAAACCACTTATGGGGCTTTATAGAAAGTAATAATGGAAGTATTAACTGAATGGAAAAGAACATGAGTAAATTTTCGGTTGTATTGTAAAAAACAAGAGAGAAAGTAATTACAGAACTGAATAAAATACTCATACATGGGTATTACTTGAGGAAAACAACTAAAAATGAACAGAAATCTTGTTTAGGATGTTGAAAAAACACATGTACGATATTATGATCAGGTGTGCACAAACTTATAGTGTATTTCCCCATTCATGTTATCATGCTGAGTCATCAGATAACTGAAGAAACCACGACAAGGGACTTTTACCTCAAGATCTTGTTTCCATCCTTTTTTTGTGAACAATGCTGTACAAAGTGGATTCAATTACATACGTATATGTAGACAGTGTCGTTTGGGTCGAATTGGATTAAAATGCAACTTGCCCCTTCGTTCCAGTGGATTTTATCTCTATCAATAAATACTGGATTATTAGGACCCTGATCAAGACGACCATCAGACTAAACTCTGTTTGGAGGGAATATAGTTAGAAAAGCAAGTGTTTTTCCCCACATTACTTTGATTGATATCCGTGCAAAAGAGAAACATTTCAGCGTATAGTTTTGAGAATTTAAACCCAAAATTTGCCACGGTCAAGGGGTTTCCGAGACTGGCCTAGAAATAGTCAGGGAGGATAAACTGAATTTACATTGACAGACAAAAAAACATTTTATGTTCCATACAACTAAAATAACAATACATTCCTTGCAGTTTTTTTCCTTTGTTGCCTTTTATGCAGGATAAAACTACACACACACACACAACAACAACAATCGCACTGACTTGCGGAACACATCTTTTCTATTTCCCTCTCCAGACACACGTTCATTTGAGTCGCAGCCAACACAAACACCTGCTGGAGAATCATAAGGTCACTCACTGCATTCAGAACTATGTGAAATGTATTTCTTTTTTATGGTCTAGTCTTAAGGACGGAAAAGCAAGTTAACTTCTGGGTCAAGCATATTGTCTTTTATTTACACATTCAAATATGTTTTATTCTCATATGGTGTACATTTTCCTCCCCCTTGAAAATGGAAGTAAGTTGAACCTTGTGAAACATGACACATTGAAACATCATATGAAACATTTTACACTGTCTTGGGAGAGAATTCCTAAGACATGGATGGTTTTAGATCTTTATATGAGCAATGAATGTTTTTTTTATTCTTATATGTGTTATGTTTTGTTATTTCTTATATGTGAAATAGTTCTATCTATCTATCTATATGTGAAATCTATCTATCTATCTATCTCTATCTATCTATCTATCTATCTATCTATCTCTCATCTCAGCTCTCTCTCTCTCCTCTCTCTCTCTCTCTCTCTCTATATATATATATATATATATATATATATATATATATATATATATATATATATATATATATATATATATATATATATATATAGTATAGTAAATTCCATTCAGCCAGTGCAAGTTTGCAGAATTACCAAAAACCCTACTATGACACAAGTTCTATTAACATGAATTTTGTTGTCAAAAGTAACCATAACTCCCAGTAAAGCCAACATTTCAGGGCAATTTTCTGATGAGTGAATGAATGATTACATATATTATAAGGTATTACATAACTATTACATAAGGCATAAGATTAACTACGATGATTATATTATTATCAGAGAATTTCACATAACAGATTTACTGTAAAACATGTTTTTACCCAAATTTGTTTACAGATTTGTTTAAAGTTTCCCTAGCGCTGTCTTTTCCTGGAGTACCTTGTCCCCTTTTAGTGTTAACACACCTAATTCAGTTCATAAACAGCCATTGTTGAGTTGAAATTTATATGTTGCATCAGGGAAAGTATATATTTGCGGTATTTGCCCTTATGCAGAGCAATGAATGACCAAAACCAAAGGCTAATAGCGTAACCCTTAATCTAGCACCTTCATGTATGTATAGTTAGTACCAGCTTTGCTTTCTCTGAAAAATGTTCAATGTGGTGTACACAATGATAACAACCAACAATGTTTTTCCATCTAAATATGATTATTCATAAGATGGAGAATTATGCGAATTAAATGCGAATTAAATTATTTGTACACAATGTGTACTCTGATTTGCATATGCTTTCTCAATACACTATTTAAGTGCCCTTTTGCTGTTGTGTTCATCTTACATAGGTTCATCTCAGGTTCATCTTACATATCTGGCATCCAGAAATGCTGAGTGGTATCTGTTAAGATCACAAAAACATTTTAATAAAAAAGGAGGAAGTTGGCAAGGAGCTGAAGCCCGATGACAAGCACAATGGAGTTGGGCAAAGGTTAGGTGTGATCACTGATGAGCTGATAAGCATGCACTTTTTTCACTTTTTTTTTTAAATATATAATATTTAGTTTATCTTAATTTTTCCTCTAAAAGTTGTATAATTACTTGAAACCTGTATGTACAAATTGTTCAAAAAAGGGTGAAGCACATAGTAATAATAAGTATGGACTGAAATTCTTTTCATAGATTCAGTTTGGAATCAGTAGAAGTTGTTCTTCCTGTTGTTGTTCTGGGGTAATGATTAAAGCAGTGGGAGGCCAGAGATTCCCAGGGAACAAGGAAGAATAGCGAAGAGTCATGTCTTTTCTAATGGGTACACAAACATTTTGGGCCAATGTGACTTTTCCCAGATATGTTTGGTTCTTCCTCTACCTTCTACTACAAATTTGAAGGCACACAATATTATCGGATGCCTTTGGATTTGCGCCTCCGTTCTCTTGAACTAGGAGACCTGACAATGACTCCGTGCAGAGATGGGAAGCAATGAAGTACAAATAACTTTGTAACGTATGTAAAATATATCTAATATCAGTACACCGTTGATTTTTCAGACACATTTTTTACTTTCTCATTATATTTTTTACACAAATGTCTGTGCTCCTTACTTTTTCAAACCAGGCTTATAGCTGATCAGTATATTCTTCTCGGTGTATCATTTTCCAGCACCGCAGACGTTGGCTGGATTACGACGCTAACAACAAGTAAGGCAGAAGGCAAGAAGAAGTCTGACTAACATGGATGTGACACTAAAACATGTCGTAGTAAAGGCTACCTTTTACTTAAGCACATGTCAGAGACCCAGCTTCTTTCCTTTAAATGTATATTCAGTACTTCACCTTTCTCCACATAAAACACAAATATCTTTACTTCTACATGAGCAAAGGAAGTGTGCAGGTTTTCTATCTCTTCCATTAGAGCTCCATGAAGATAGCATTTACACGGGTAGGAGTGGAAGATGTCCACTGGGCTGCGATCTCAACCCTATTGGGCACCTTTAGGATGAATTGGAACGCTGAATGCACCCCAGGCCTCCTCACCTCACCTACATCAGTACTTGCCTTTACAAACACCCTTATGGAGAAATCAGCACAAAGCTGTACAAATTGAGGAGAACATTTAGCCAGAAGAGTGGACATTGTTATAAAAGCAAAGGGGGACTAAATGTGGAATGGGATGTTTAAAAAGCACATGTGAATCTTGGGGTCCACAAAGTTTTGTCCATATATTGTCCTTTGTAATGTAATATTCCAATTAACTTTCTCAATTATTCTACCAAGAGTCATTTACGTAGCTTGGGTGACTTCTTCTTGTTCCTTGCATATTGTCACACTGCAGTCATCATCTCTTTATAATAGATGTTAATGTTTGTTCCATGAGCAGTAGAAGATGACAGGATGATCTTAAGCATCATTTTTGTTTAGCGCATACCGGCGTTTTATATATGCATTCCCTTTGTAATTAAACTTTGGATGCATGTCATACACATCCTGGTATATGTGTGTGACTTACATTCCTGAGCGTGTATCTCCTGACTGAATAAGAGTCTGATTTGTCAAACCCAACAAAGGTATTATTATTATTATTATTATAGTCTTTAGATGACATTATTGGCCACTTAAACTCATACTTATATCAAGCATGTGGGATTTCCTATGGTCCTAATAAATAAAAGAAAATGTTAAAATGTATTTATAATTTTAAATGAGAATCATGTACATCAAATAATCTGCACTTCAGATTAATGTGAAAAAATGTTCAATTTAGAGTTAAAAGGGTCTTTTCTTTTTCTGAACACTCTCACAGGTTCCTTCTTTCATGAGTGTGTATCGGAGTTTTGTTATAAACTAACTTAGTAAAATATGGCAGACACATGAGGATTAAATAACTAATATTTTTATTGAAGATTCCTTACACCATATATAGACTCAGAAATCAATGTCTATTAGACATACTATAAAATCCCATCACCAGTGTAATCAATGTTGTTTATACAAATACATATTATTTACACACTCGCACACCAAAGTAAGGCAAAAACACTCCTTCCAACTTGACATTCCTGACATTCCACAGATGACAGATGATATGATAAGTGTGACTGAAAATACAACATGGATAAGATGGTAGACATTCCTCGAGTTGAACAACATTATTCATGAACAAAAAAAAAAAAAAAAAAAAAAAAAAAAAACAGCCGCCACCTGCAAATTCAAATATATTTCAAGCTGCGTTTATGTTTATAGGTTTTTTTTTTTTTTTTTTTTTTTTTAATCTTTATCTTATATTTTAAGCTCAAGCGAACATTAGTACAAATGAGGAAGTTGGCACAAAGCTGAAGACTGATGACTAAACAATAGTTTCGATTGCAAACTATGAGCATTTCCATGTATCTACCCAACATATTCTTGGAAAAAAAATAATTCAATTAATTAATATTTCAAACCCAACACAATTGCCAACAACACCAGTACTGACTGATATACTTATCTAAGAATATAATGAAAAACAACTCTTTACTCTCCAGAGCCCAGAGGAGTCACAGAAATCTCATTTGGAATGTTCAGAAAAGCGTCGACAGATGTTTTTGTGTGTTTACTTCATATCTGTTTTTAAATTATATCTTGTACTACATCCTCTGGGCTCGACGTCCCTTTTCTCTTCTACTACACAGTAGTGAACAATGCTAACTTTGTTTCATAGAAACAACTGACATCTGCCTTATACCGGCAAATGAGACTGTACACAGATCGGACTGCCTGACTGACAGTGTTTCTGACAGACGGAGATCGGGCGAGATCGGTCTTACTCGAGCATGCAGGAGCGAACCTGCGGCCCGCGGCCTTTTAGAATCCTTCTCACCTGAAGGAGGCGAAAAAAGGAATGAAAGGTAGTCACAAACACAGCAAATTTATCAGTAGAATTATTATAGTATACTTAAAAAAAAAAATAATATATATATATATATATATATATATATATATAGATATATATATATATATATATATATATATTATATATTTTCCCCTTCATAGTAGGAGTGTACTACATGAGCTTGTTCGGATTGTTCACCTGATCCCCGACAGATCCCTCAGGCACTAGTTGAACGGGCTGCTCGTTCTCCAGGTTCTTGGAGCTCGGATCGGCTCCTCTTCTCATCAGAAGCTGGACGGCGTGCGCCTGCGATTGGCGGCTGTTTTGTGCGGCGGCCATATGCAGCGCTGTGTTGCCGTTGTACGCCTGAGCGGGACAGAGTTACTTTTATTTCATAATTACTTTGTAAAACAAGTTCTCAGGTTGGATTGTGTATTGATTTGCATGATATTTCTATGGTTCTGTTTTTCCTCACAACCCCAAAACATGCTAATGAATAAACACGCCATTATAAATTGCCCCTAGGTGAACGAGTGTGTGTATGTGACAGACTGATAAGGAATGAGGATATTTGGATCCGCAAGATCTACAGATATAGCAATATAGCGAGGTCTCACCTTGGCATTGATCACAGATAGAGAGTCGGGCTGGTCCAGGAAAAGGCGAAGAAGCTCGACGTTGGCCTCCTCGGCAGCCATGTGAAGGGCGGTGCGTCCACTTTTGCGATCCTGAAACAACCGACAGCGTGAAGATCCATTTTTCTTGATAACCGATATAACCATGATGTGTAATAAACTGCACATACCTTTGTCCCATACGAGGCCCCCATAAGCAGGAGAGTGCTGATGCATTCACCGAGCTGCTTTCTTTTCTGCGTCAGGGATGCGGTTTGCGGAGACTGAGGTGCCGACATGTGGTTCAGATCCTGAACTACTGCATTGTGGGTCAGCACAGCCATGTGAAGAGCGGTAAGACCTAAGGTTAGGAAAGAGGTCTTCACTTGAGTTTAATGTTTGAGGTGAAAAAAAAGTTTTGTGCTGAAGAATGGTAATATGCAGCCTTCAAATGTAGTGACTCACCATCGTAGTTGACAGCCTCAACATTCACGTTCAGACCATTATTCTGCATAGCTTTATGGATGGCCTGGATATGGATAGACACACAATCACAACATGGATTTAATTATTTTTATATCCAAAGCTATGAAATGTAATGTCATTTGCATTGAAGGCAGGTTGACTGGGCAGCTCTGTGTTTCCCCTCTGCACCATGCAAATGAAAAACTTTCTCTACAATGTTATTTATTTATTTATTTCAGGCAAACATTAAGTAGTACGTGCATGTTTGCATGCCAAGTTTGGTTAATGGTTGGCAGCACATAGGAGATGGATGTCAGTATGTGACAAAAAAGGAGGGGGGGTGATTGGGGTTGGTCTTGAACCTGTTTTGCAGGATGAGGGGAATTTTAGACTGCCTTGCCTGCTGCGAGTTTGAGGAAACGAACAGAAGTTAATAGGAGGAAGTTGTTTTGTAACAATCAGCTATCAACACACACACACACACACACACACACACACAATATATATATATATATATATATATATATATATATATATATATATATACATACACACAAATATATAAATATATACACACATACACAATTCAATTAATTGATATAATCAATTAATCCTCAAATGTATAAATCAGGGGTCACAATAAAACCGGGACTAGGATCGGTACGAGAGCATACGGGAAAAGATGTCAACTTTTCCATTTTTATTTTATTTTCTTATAACTGCCTTTTGCATATAAAAAAGTTACACATTTCATATGTGATAAATAACTGAATAATCAAAACCTGCAAAATGTATATTAGTAATAAAAAGATATATTATTTTGTATAACCAGTCCAGCCAATTGAAAAATTCTCTTACGTTAAACTGGTTTGTTTTGATAAAGTTTAGGGATAGCTGGTAAAAATATAAAAATTGTAGATGTTCCTGCATAAAGATATCTGCCAAGTAAATCAAGTTTAAATTTACATGTTAAAGCTCAGACTTTTGGTGCATTTTGGTGTCAGAAATTCTAACTGGTTTATGACTTATAAAGAAAAAGTCTTACAAAAGACTTTGGGAAAAGCACATTATTCATAAGTGCTAAATAAAGTGATTCGCTCATTAAATGTCAGTTGTTTCCTTGTGTCAAAACCCCTGACATAACTTTATATCCAAAAAATCCAAATCCAAAAAAAAAAAAAAAATCCATCTCGCCACACTGTCTACACTTACTTTACCGACAACAGGTTCTCTCATGTTTTCTTCTTCACCCACATCACATTTCCTAATCTGCTACTAAGTGTTATAAAACATTCCTGTGAAACTTCCTGTTATCACCTAAATTAAAGGGGCGATAAAAAAAAACCTGTTCCCGCAACAGCTTCTCTTTTACTGTCTTTTGTTAATTAAATCAAACACAAAATGTGGCTTGTCATGTTACAGAGGAAAGAAAAAAGAAAAGCGGAAAGAAAGTGTTTTTGGTGTAGGGAAAAAAGAAAAAAAAGAATGCAACAAACAAAGAAACAAACAAACAAAAAAAAATTGTGAAATTACATAGGGAGATTTAAAAACGTATTTGTTAAAACCCCAACATGTATATTAATACATTATCAGACATGGGTAAAGTGTCTATAATACCCGTCTGTATGTTGTTGTTTTTTCCACAGAGTCATGTTGTTGTATCCACTTAATGTACGCAGTTATTCTGTGCTGTTTGCTGAAGTGTATTGTTTGAGTTTGTTCAAGGCTTGTTGGGCAACTCTGAAAATAAAACGTGCATTATGGGTGTAACTGAGTGTTCACTCTGAATTGAAATGAGGGCAGGCGAGATAAATGGTGCAAGCAGTGACTAAGAATTAAAGACTCATTTCTCGTAATGTACAGCGGGCAGATCACATTCACCTCGTTACGTCGATTAAAAAACAGATCGTGAAGGGACTTGAACGTGGTGCACTGTCTTACCTGTAGAATCAGAGCGTGTCCCTTTTCCGCGCACACGTGGAGTGGGGAACGGCCCCAGCAGTCCGTGGTGTTTACCGAGGCCCCAATTGAAAGCAGGTCTTGCGCAATGAGATGTTGGTTGGCTGCCACGCTTACTTGGAAGGCACTCTGATGAGGAAAGAGAAGTTGAAACAAACATCAGTATCTTATCAGACCAAGCCCTTTTTCCATTCCACCTGCTTTGACGTCAACACACTAAGGTGTGTGTGTAGGATTGTGGCATTTGGATGATGGATTTACTGCCAAAGCGAGCACCTATTTAAACATTTTTTTTTACAGTTAATGGATACTACAAGTGATTTATGAAGTGAACCTTAAATCTACCTGGCTGTTATGCTCTTTGACATCGAGCATACCGATGTCGCACATTTTTCGGGCTAGCACGTAGGCCAGGGCTCGTCTCCCCTGTGCCACTGCAATGTGGAGAAACCTGTGGACAAACAAAAGATTGAATAAATGTCAAATAAATGTATAAATAAATAAACCAAACAAATAAATAGCTTGTGTAAAACTGTCAGGCCACACAGATCTGCACATTTTTTATTAGTATTATACATAATTGATTATTCACTAGATTATTACTCAATGATTCTTTTTTATTATACATATACACATTTTGGGAGTAAATTAAGATCTATTTAATAAATATTTAAATAAAATTAATAAAATTCAGATTATTTTTGGTCCCCAGACTTTACTTACGTATCTCCATCTCCATCCCTAGAGATGAGATCCTGAGGGCTCAAACCAGCCAATTTCTTCTCCTCTTGCTGGATCTGCCACTGGAAAAAGGAAATCTGAGGCGCTGTATTCCCACTGGGCCCTAATCCTTGCTGTGGGCTCAGGCACTGGAATGGGGATGTGTCTGTGATCTGAGGGGGCAGGCAGCTGTTATACAGTGGGCTGGATGTGGTCGAGTAGAGAGTAGGACGTGCTTCTTGTGTGTGGCAGAGGGAAATCGGACTGCCCTGCAGCTTCACCGATTCGATGGACAGTCCAGTGTTGCTGAACACGTCCCCGAGTCCATCGCAGATGTTCTGCTCTTTCAGCATGCTCTCAACCAAGAGATACGGTGACTGGAAGATAAAACACACAAAAAATAGATAACGCATTACAGGTAATAAAATGCTATATGGTTGTAAGATAAGCTATAAGGATGAGGAGAGTTTACTGGCAGGTAGTGAGAATTACCAGGACATTGTTGTGTTCTGTTGCAGGTCTTTTAGTTAGGGAGTTGGGCGAAGCATTCTCAGCAGATCGTTTTCCGTTCTGAAGCAAAGTAGTTATGGCTAAACAAACAAACAAAAACACATGCAAAGATTAGCATTAACACTACTTTATAAATAATATACATTTTTTTGCTCCTTAGAATAATTACCTGGAAAATCATTTTCATTGTTATTGAACTGGACCTGTAAAGAAAAAAAAAGTTTAAGACGTCTTATTGCCGAAGGAACATCTAAAAAATATGAGCGAATTTTACACCCTCGAATCATTCGTACCTCATTGTGACGTCTCTGCATGATGAGCTCTTTCACCGTGTTTTTCACGCGTACTCCCTGGTACCGTGCACTCGCCTGCTGAGCACCGTCCTGACCTTCGACTTTAGAAGAAACAAACAAGACAAACACACTTAGATTTTATTTTATTTTTTGACTATTATACATATTATATAATATTCATAATAATGCAATCAAGTTTGGTTTATTAATAGTACCTTTACAATAAGAAACAGGAATATAATAATAATAATAATAATAATAATAATATAATAATAATAATAATAATAATAATAATAATAATAATATAATTGTGTATTTAATTATTACTGTTCTTCTTCTTATTATTATTTAATTTTTACTTTTTTTTTATATAATAATGAATTAATTATTTATATGTATACATTTATTTGTTTACTCATTTATTTATTTATGTTTGGACGGAAACATGTTCTGATTTCCGGTCATACCGTAGACACCAGTGAAGCTGCTGTCAGGGCGCTGTGGACTCCCCGCGGTACTTCCGTTCTCCTCACCGTCTCCGCTCGCTTTCCACGGGGACAAGTGTCCCGCTTCCGGTCCGCTCGAAGAAGAGCATCCGTAAAAGGACCACAGGTTCACCGGACTCGTCATGACGTCCGTGTCAGCGTCCACATACGACGAATAGCCTTCGCAAACTCGGTCAATAATCATGGCTCTCGTTTTTCCTTTATCCCTCTATGTCCTTATATGTCCCTCTATGCCCACTCTACGTCTATGTCTCTCTATGTCTCTCTCTCTAAAGCTCTGTATCTCTTTTTCACTGTACGCCACTGGAGCAGGAGCGCCGAATTGCATTGCTTTTTGTATCGTCTTCAGGCCCCGCCCTCTTCAATCTGAGAGCCAATGAAATAACAGAAAGGGCGGTAAACAAGAGACCGAAGACTTTGTTCTAAAGTGTCCTGCAGTCTTGCATCATATCCACACGTCTTAGTGTAGCATTTGGGACAGTCCCTAGGCTTTATTTACTGAGTATTTGAGATAGCAAGTATTTTCAATATCTGTATCATCAATATCTGTACCATTTTTTAGACGTAAAATCAAATTGCCTTACTTGCCACTGATTTTTAACCATTGTTATATATATATAGCAGATATATGTATATAGGCACAGCTCCTCCCCTTGACCAGAGGGAAGATTGGATAAAGCATAGAAGATGAATGAATGAATGAATGAAATTTAATTCATTCATTCATTCATTCATTCATCTTCTATCGCTTTATCCGATCTTCCCTCTGGTCAAAGGGAGCCTGTGCCTATCTACATTTACATTTGCGGTATTTAGCTATCTCAGGCGTCTATGGGCATTAAAGCAGGATACACCCTGGATGGAATGCCAACCCATTGCAGGGCACGCACACACACACACACACACACACACACACACACACACACACATTCATACACTAGGGACAATTTTCCAAGGTGCCAATCAACCTACCGTGCATGTTTTTAGACCGGGGGGAAACCGGAGAACCCGGAGAAAAACCCCCTGAGGCACGGGGAGAACCCGGACCCTGGCGGTGTGAGGCGAACGTGCATTCCATCCAGGGTGTATCCTGCCTTAATGCCCATAGACGCCTGAGATAGGCACAGG
Source organism: Kryptopterus vitreolus (assembly GCA_030449085.1). Classification (NCBI taxonomy): domain Eukaryota; kingdom Metazoa; phylum Chordata; class Actinopteri; order Siluriformes; family Siluridae; genus Kryptopterus; species Kryptopterus vitreolus. The sequence continues at coordinate 4,548,708 of JACRUU010000022.1, forward strand.
CTCCCCGTGACCCGAGGGAAGGTCGGATAAAGTGGTAGAAGATGAATGAATGAATGAATGTTTGAACAAATCCCAGGTAGGAGCAATATTTCATTGTGAGACTTGATCCAGCAACTGTTTGATACATTAGGAGTGATCTAATCCATCCCCACTCTTTAGATTAGGCCCAGTTTTTTTTTCATAAGGACTTTTTATTGATCATTATAAGTGTAAATATAAGTTTGTCCCTTATAAGCAAGACGGTGATGATTGTGCCAAGGAAAAACTCCATGAGATGGAATAAGGAAGAAACTTGACACAGAATGTCTGTTTATTACAGGTAAAAGATGCTGAGGTGATCAAATGTAATGTAAACTGTAGCCTTGGGTCAGAGTCCCAATTCCAGGCCGTAGATGAACAATACTAGTACCGAATTAAAAAGGCAATTTTTTAGGCATGTCTGAGTTGGAAACTGTTTAGTGGCACCTAAGGGGCATGTATAATATGGCATATGGAGTATAGTGTGCAGCAAAACTAAAAGTAAGAGCCAGTAGGCAATGCAGACATGAGGGATAAGGATTTTCTTTGTTGCTGCATTTGTCTTGCTTAAACAAAGAAACTGATCCTTTGTGACTGATCTTTATAAATGATCTCTGATGTATTCCATCTCAGACAGTTATTCATACTAAGAACAAGTTAAATATTTGATCAAGCTGTCTTATTTTGCTTGAACTACAGTGTAATATATCTGGACCTACACAATAAAAAAAGATATTTATTATTGTATTAGGCTACTGAGTTTTGAAGCATCGTTTGTGCTTTCGCTTTCACACTAAACCATGACATGATAACCAGATGAAAACGAGAACGAGCTAATTAAAGACTTAACTAAACAGTTGTGGGTTTCATATCTGAAAAAGGATGTGACATCACAACACTTATTATGGATGAAAATGACATCACCTGACACTTGCCCTGAAACGGATCCACGATTCAGCAAAGGAAATTCCCTGAGTTTGGCTTAAAAACTGGAATTTTGCAACAATCCCAATGGATTCACTGGTACTCTTATGGTACCTCTAGACTCTGTCTCTATAATCAGAATCTATTTTTACACAAAATCTAGACATTTTGGCATTTTATTTTCTTTATATATATATATATATATATATATAATATATATATATATATATATATATATATATATATATATATATATATATATATACTAGGGCTGTCATATGATTAAAATATTTAACCGTAATTAATCACATGATGGTGATTGATTAACTAGTGATTAATTGTACATTAATCACACGTTTTCAATCTACCAGATATTAATACTTTTCATGTTTCTATTACTCTAACTAACTGTAATAGATATTATAATTATATAAATTTCAGTCAAAATATCTCCCTTTAACAAAATGATTGAATATTTAATATTGATTTTACTCTGAAAATTATTCTTTAAATTATGAATTTCCTGTTAATTCCAATGTTACTTTTTTAGTGGTTGTTTCATTTGTTAAATATGGTACGTGGCTCCTTTAAGAATTATGTCCTCCAACCTGAGGCCCAAGGTAATTGTCTGCTCTGCCTATAGCAAGCGCCAGCCATGATCCACGACCAGTTTTATCCGTGACTATCCTTGGTTTTGTAAATGACTACAGCTGGCCTGAATGACCCATTTTGCATGAGTATAAAGGCAATATATTTAGCTGGAATGTATTTTCAACATTGCTACAAACAATAGTTCAGCAGCCGTGTCACACTTGCTTTGGGTACATAATCGTATACAGATACTGCATTTAACATTTACAGGCTCTGGCTATGTCTGTGTGTGATGAGCTCAAATGCTGAGCTATTTTTGCACAGTAAATCGTGGTTCCACAATGTCAGACGGCGACTGACTTGAAATGACATTACTCATATCACACACTGAGGTTCTCCTGGTAGTTCTCACTCTCTCGTGTCTTGTATTGGCTTTAAGATTTACAATCACACTCTTGATATCAACTAAATGAGGATGGGTTCCCTTTTTTAAAATATTTTTCTCTATCTTCCTCATAACATCTAGGGGAGTTTTCCTTGCCACATTCGCCCAAGGCTTGATCATTGTAATTCACTCACTTGCCTCAGTTCATGACTCCACCATAAGAAAGACACTGAGTAAAAATGGAGTTCAGGGACAAAAAACACTGCTGAGCAAAAAAAAAAACAAAATGGCTCGCCTCGGAAAACATATTGATGATCCCTAAGACTTTTGGGAAAATACTCTTTTGGAAGGTGCGTGTCCCTTTACATCTGACGTAAAAGTCACACTGCATTTCAGAAAAAGAACATCATACCAACAGTAAAATATGGTGGTGGTAGTGTGATGGTCTGGGGCTGTTTTGCTGCTTCAGCATCTGGAGGACTTTCTGTGATAAATGGAACCATGAATTCTGCTGTCTACCAAAAAGGAGAATATCTGGTCACCTGTTCATGACCTCAAGCTGAAGAGAAGTTAGGTTCTGCAGCAGGGCAGCGATCCAATACACACCAGCAGGTCCACATCTGAATGGCTGGAGAAAAACAAAATCAAGAATTTGGAGTGGCCTAGAAAAAGTCCTGACCTGAATCCTATTGAAATGCTGTGGCATGACCTTAAAATGGCGGTTCCATCCAGTGTGGCTTATTTACAACAATTCTGCAAAGATGAGTGAACCAAAATTCCTCCCCAGCGCTGTAACAGACTCATTTCAACATTTCAACCAGTATTTAGGCGGCAAACACTTTTTCACAAATCTAGTTTTGGATTTAGTTTTCCCTTAATAATAAAAACCATCATTTAAAAACTGTGTTTTGTGTTTTTATTCTGTTCTCTATGACTAATATTGAAATTTGTTTGATGATCGGAACCATTCTAGTATGAGATGCAAAAAAATAGGAAATCAGGGAGGGGGCAAACACTTTTTCACACCATAAAGATTTTTGTTCTATACTTCTTACGTCTTGTAAAGATGATTTGAGACAATGTGAAATAAACTTATAAGCCTATAAATGTAAATTGTTGATAATGGAAAACCCGTTCTCATTTCCTTTTAACCCGCAAACTACAGTTTGCATTTACACCAGTATAATGGAACGATTATATAATCCCACTCTCCAGTTTCACACAGAAAAAGCACGGTTTCCCTTAAGAGCCTGACCCTCTTCCACTTCCGATTTCAGTAAAGCTGTTTTGTGGTGTTGCCTATTGTTCAGAGCACTATAGAAATCCAAATGAGTGGAATCAAGAATGAAAAGATCTTTCGAGATCTTTCCTTCAGTAAAAAGTGTAAAGTTCCAGGAAGGTGTTTTCAGGGAGTCAAAATGATTATTATTTATCCACAGAACATTTAAACAATCAGTAAACAGAATACTTCTCATCTAACGTTATTTACACTCGAACAGATATTAGAGTGTGGAGTTTAGTGCTCGTTTGGCCATAAGGGTGTTAGTAAAGTCAGATGCTGGTGTAGGTCAGTGCTCCGGTTCATCCCAAAGATATTCAGTAGGGTGGAGGTCAGTGCTCTATAGCAGGCCATTCATCTTCCCAACTCATGCTGTTCTTCATAGAGCTGGTGTACAGAAGTCATGCTGGAAAAGGCATTGAAGGGAAAATGTCATGCAATTACATCCGAACACATTTTATACAATTGTGTGGTCACAGTTTGGGGAAGAACTACATGCGGCTGGTAGTGTCAGGTGTCCCAATACGTTTGTCTATAAAGTTTATATTCCTGAGAAAAGCATTTTCTATGCAATGAGGCTAACCTATAGGTCAGTGCATAAAAATAGGGTTTCTAGTATCTCTAACGTACTGTATAAACTGTATAATACATCATGGGTCATTTGGCCCCGTAGGTGTTCTATTTATTTGTTGCTGGAGCATCTACACTATTCAATCATAAAACGATGACGACCTGCCTAATATTTTTCAATTCAACTAAAGCAGCTTTACACAGATAATGCAGTAATAATGTTAAACTTCTACTGCTTTGTCCAATCTTCCCTCGGGCCACGGGGACCTGTGCCTATCTCAGGTGTCTTGGGGCATCAAGGCAGGATGCACCCTGTACGGAATGCCAACCCATCACAAGGCACACACACGCTCATACATTCATAGGACAATTTTCCAAGGTGCCAGTCAACCTGCCGTGCATGTTTTTGGACCGAGGGGAAACCGGAAAACCCGGAGAAAAACCCTCTGAGCCACAGGGGGGGAACATGGAAACTCCACACACATGGCCGAGGCGGGAATCGAACTCCAAACCTGGAGGTGTGAGGCCACCGCGCCCCCTATAATGTTAAAGTTACTTCTGTATAAGTGGGTCAAGGAAATACTCCCTGAGATGGAAAGGGAGAAACTTTGAGAGGAACCAGACTCGCATTGGTCCCCCTTTTGCTGTCCTGAATCATTGAGCATCAACTTCTTATGCAATTTGTCTGTTCGATCGGCCTACACAAGCCAACCCTTTCTTCTTACAAGCGTCAATGAGCCTTGGATACCCATGACCCTAATCAACGGATCCACCACTATTCCTTCCTTGGAGCACTTCTGACCCTCGCCAAGTGACGTAAATTGATGCCACCATTTACTACACAAAGTTTTAATATCATACGTTTACGTTCGGCACGTATGTACAGTTCGGCAGAATGAATGCAGCGTCTAGAAGATTTTCCTCTCTATCCACTGACAACAAAAAATTTTCAACGTTTTATTCTTAAGAGTGCATTCGCAAAACACATGGTTAGAAAAATAAATAGACTTTGCAAGTAACAAAAACACTCAAAAACAAGCAAAAGACATCCAATATACCGTAACAGTCATTTACACAAATATTTACGGCGAAAGCATTTCAACTTCCAGGCTGTGAACATTCTGAATAACGTCAAATGCTACGCTTGAGGGGGATGAGTGCAGAATTTATCATTTCCATAAACAAACCTGTTGTCCTCTTGTTATGATCCTCAAACGTAGATGTACACCTGGTTGTAACGTATGCCGTAATACCACAAGCTTCAATTTAACCAATCAATGGAAAACATTTTATAATCGTATACAATTAGAAGATTTATCTGGTTGATGATTCCATAACCAGCTGAATATAATCAGGGCTGCAATTGAAATCCAGCGTATTAAATGCGAAAGGGAAATGAGCTAGGACTATTACGTTAATAACATACCCCGCATTTTCTCATGAAAGACTCAATACACAACTGTGTCGGGCAAACGGTCATGCCGGATGAAATAAAAATACAATAAAAAAAAAAACAACCCTATTCCTTAACATCTAAATAAATAAAAACACAAAAACAGCGGGAAAAAGATTTATTCTGTACAAAAATGGATTTCAATGCCCAATTCCCGATCTAATCGGAGTTAACAGTGGTGTCAGTCAGTGTAAAAGTACTAATAATAAGTACTAATAAAATCCGGGGATACTTTAGAAAAGGTGTGTTGTGAGTGTTCCTCTCTTCCTCACTATAAATTCTCCTTGCTGAAATCCTTTAAGAAACAAGACTCCAGAGGGCGCCCCAGAGTAACCCTTTCACCTTCATCACCTATAAGGACCGCTCTAACCAAACGTTCACGACTCTTCCTCCGGGAGTGTGGTCTCTTGTCTTTCGTCATCTCCGTCGGGACAGGAAGACGCCTCGGAACTGTGAGCTGGAGAGATGAGTGAAGAGCGGCCTTCTCCTTCCTCTTCCTCCTCTTCCTGACATCTCACTGAGGAGAGGTAGTGCTCGAGCAAGCTGCTGTCCATACTGTCCCAGTCTGGCCCCGCTGCAGGGGAACTTGCAGGCTGTAAAGTCCGCACCGTTTCCAGGGAGCCGCCTGTAGCCATGCTGCTCATGCTATCTTCCAGCACCCCCTGCTGTTCACCAGGAGAATGAAAGCCTGATTCGGGGACGGAGACCTCACTTGGCATAGAGGAAGCCATGACTGCGGAGCTGGCAGGAATGGGTGGAGTAGCGACGTTCTGCGAAGGGGATAAACAGCTCAATTGCTCCTTCACTGAGCACTGCCACTCCATCATGGCCTGAAGCTATAAATAGGAGAAAAGGAACTCCTTTATTTGAAGAAAACATTTAAAGGGGTTAAAGAACAACTTAATTTACATTTATAGTATTTGGCAGGTGGCCTTATCCAGAGCGTCTTACAACTAAGCAATTGAGGGTTTAAGTAGTGGGCCAACTAGTGGAAGCTTTGTGGTGGGATTTGAACATCCTGGACCGGAGGTCAATACCTTAACCAATGAACTACCACCAATATTATTATAATGACTGAAGTCAATGAAGGCAGCAGTAATAAAACTATTATGAATGATCATACCATGATCAAATTGAATGTGTGGTTCTCACCACACCTGGTTATTTGAACTCTTTGTCGTGCATTAAAATTCATTCATTCATCTTCTACCGCTTTATCCGATCTTCCCTCGGGTCACGGGGAATCCGTGCCTATCTCAGGCGTCTATGGGCATTAAGGCAGGATACACCCTGGATGGAATGCCAACCCATCGCAGGACACGCACATCAATAATCACACACATTCATACACTAGGGACAATTTTTCCAAGGTGCCAATCAACCTACTGTGCATGTTTTTGGACCGGGAGGAAACCGGAGAACCCGGAGAAAAACCCCCCTGTGGCACGGGGAGAACATGCACAAACTCCACACACACATGGCCGAGACGGGAATCGAACCCGGACCCTGGCGGTGTGAGGCGAACGTGCTAACCACTAAGCCACCGTGCCAATATGCATTAAAATTGTGCAACACAAACCCTTATTTATACAATAGTTAATTCTGCTCCACTAATCTGATCTGAACACAAGTCTTTTAATAATGATACTGTTACGCATCACTTTTTACTAAAAAAAAAAAAAAAGCAATGACAACCATTACAACACTTACTAGAATGTATCTGTGTTGTATGGCAAGATGTTAAACTCTATCCAGCTGTGGCTTATTTGGAGACTTTTGTTTTTGTTGCTGGAGCAAATATAAGAAAAAATAAAAGGAATCAGGAACAACATTACGACCACCTGCCCAGTATTGTGCTGGTCTCCCTTTTGCTGTTCGGACCAGTCGAGCTGGCCAGCCTTCTCTCCAAGGCATCAATGAGCCTTGGCCACCTATGACCCTGTCTCCAGGTCACCACGGCTCCATCCTTGGACCGCTTTTATTGCATGCAGACCAGGAGCACCCCACAAGAGATTTTTTGAAAACTCTTCGACCCAGTCGCATAGCCATCAAACCCTTATTTTTCCCACTTCTAACACATCACTCCGAGGACAAAATGTTCACTGGCTGCCTAATATATCCCACCCACTAAAAGATGCCATGATGAAGATTACATTTGACAGCATTTGACCGTTATTCAGAGAGGCAACTGAGCAATTGAGGGTTAAGGGCCTTGCTCAAGAGCCCACTAGTGGCATCCTGGTGGTGGTGGGATTTGAACCTGTGATCTTCCGATCCAGAGGCCAATGCCTGAGCTACTGAGCTACAAACTCTTACATCATGAAGAGATAATCAGTGTTGTTTACTTCAACGCTCATAATGTTATAATGTCATAATGCTATGCCAGATTGGAGTATACATAATATTTGGCATGTATTCAAGTATTAGATCTCTTAAACATATTTATTTAATATAGTATCATATCTCTTCTCATACTTCATTGATAAATTAAATCCAGTCCACTAATTTTCATTTACAGCATTTGGCAGACGCGCTCATCCAGAGCGACTCGTGGGGAATTACTCCCTATTGGAAGCTTGGTGGTGGTGGGATTTGAACCTGCGACCTTCTGGTCCAGAGCCCAATGCCTTAACCAAAGACCTTGACGTTCCAAGTGTGCCTATATCCCCTATAAGCACACCAGGATGTTTAAATCACTTTCACAAGTAAGTGTGAAGGCAACACCTGCTTCCAGAGGAACTTCACTGCTTCTTCCTGGACCATCCTCTGCAACTTCTCCTCCTGCTGCTGCCTCTGAACTCTACACAGAAGAGAGAATGGACAGAGATGCTCGCTTAATGAGTAAGGAATAAAACAGCACACGGTACGTGCTCATCGAAGGTGAATTATGGAAGGTACGAGGCTCTACCAATATTAGGGTCTGCTATATAAACCTATACACCACGCCACGAGCAGTGTTGGGGAGTAATAAGTAACATGTAACGGCGTTTAATTTAATTACAAAATAAAAGTGTAATTAAATTATAGTTACTTTGTAAAAGATTACAAATCCCAAAGACAAAGTTTCAAAGCTTGACAAAAATGTATCACAATCTGTGAATACAGTGCTTTAGAGACTTTATACCTCTCCAACTCTGCTGTAAGGTAGACGATGTGATCCTGGAGTCGGCGTAGACGAATCTCGCAGCGCACCTCTTTGGCCTGTGGGTGCCACTGTCGAGTCCAGTATCCCCTCCACCAGGCCTGGATCTTAACAGCTGCTGCATCTGGATGGCACTCGTCGGTTTTAGCCCTCGGCTCTGTGGCGTTCGCCACCTTACTGGCTTGCAAATGAACCATTCTATCGGTGTGCAAGTCCTCTCCATCCTCCGCAGTGTGCTGTGTTACATCTGCATGTAAGCGATTTCGATTGGGTAAGAAATGAAAACTTGTTTCGGCTTCCACCTGAGGATGAGACCGAGCTGGATTTGGAGCGGCCAGCGAATCCGGCTCATTGAGCTCATCCTCTTCACTGTCCGGGGGCGACGGTGAGCGTACGACGGAGCTCACGGGCAGGAAGGCGGATTCTGAAGAGAGCAGGCTGCCGTTAAGCTTCTCTTCGTCCGTCTGTACGTTTTCTAGAACCAGACTGTCCTCGAGACGAGGATGGGAGTGAACGGGACTTCGGATGTAGGACGCTGAGGAGGTGTTGGCCATCCATGTATTCACCTGGACAACTGGTTCCGAAGCTTCTGTCGTAATCAGGAAAAAATGCAAGTGTTCAAAGGACAAGGTAAAAGTTTTATTATGCATTTATTTCCCATGCAATTTTTTCCCCCCAATAGGTAGTGAAAAATGCAAGGGAAAACTCAGATCACCGATTTGCCACAGTTTACTATTCATAATGATCAATCACAGGAGGTTTTGTGTTGTCTACAGGTAACTTACTATGAGCTTTATTGTTCAATTATTAATTAAGTTATTATATAGCATTTGTTGACAAGTTTGCAAAGCAGCTTTACAGAAATAGAAAATGCTAGAAGAAGGGTAAATAGAAGAAACTTGGCTGTAAATTCTACCCTAAAAAGTTCACCGCCAAGACTTTGCTTTTAGGTGAGCAGAATGTCACATTATAAGTTCTCTAACAGGGGTGGGACTAAGTATGACTCCCGGGCCACATCTTGGACCCCTTGGTCTATTTAATACGGCTGGCTGAAGAGTGGTACAGAATTGTCCAAATCAAATCATATTATTATGCATGCATTCATCCTGTAATCCCTGACATTCCACTAGGGGGCGCATTAGACTTGGTGATACAGTGAGCATTAATATTAATGCCTTTTGTATATTATATGGATGCATTTGGTTTCAAATGTGTCTCTTCCTTAAATCATACATCGATGGATGGCGCTTTAGTGAGTTGTATAGGTATGATGAATTATGGATAAATAGCTCCTTATATTTTACATTTGAAACATTTGTTTACATTTGTTGGTATGTATTCAAACTTGAGATGGTTGACCAACCTGGTTGACTTATTCCATTTAGAACCCGATTTGTTACCACACCATTGAGTCCTTGATCGGTCCAGTCCTCATCCTCTTCCAGCTGAGACTGGTGAAGAAGACTTGGGGAACCGTAATGGCTTTCCTGGAGCAGCTGTTTCTGATGCAGCCTGTAATGCGCACACATGCAAGGTAGAATACTGATTTAATTCATTCATTCATTCATCTTCTACCGCTATATCCGATCTTCCCTCGGGTCACGGGGATCCTGTGCCTATCTCAGGCGTCTATGGCCATTAAGGCAGGATACACCCTGGATGGAATGTCAACCCATCGCAGGGCACACACACACACACATTCATAGACTAGGGACAATTTTCCAAGGTGCCAATCAATCCACTGTGCATGTTTTTGGACCGAGGGGAAACCGGAGAACCCGGAGAAAAACCTCCTGAGGAACGGGGAGAACATGCAAACTCCATACACACACATGGCTGAGACGGGAATCGAACCCGGATCCTGGAGGTGTGAGGCGAACGTGCTAACCACTAAGTCACCGTGCCCCCCTACTGATTTAATTAAGAGTGTAAAAAAAAAAAAAAAAATCAGAAACTACAAAGTTTGTCTTTCTAACAAAATTACATTCATTCATCTTCTACCGCTTTATCCGATATTCCCTTGGGTCACGGGGAGGCCGTGCCTATCTCAGGCGTCTATGGTCATTAAGGCAGGATACGCCCTGGAATGAATGCCAACCCATCACAGGACACACACACACACTCACATTCATACACTAGGGACAAATTTCCAAGGTGCCAATCAACCTACCGTGCATGTTTTTGGACCGAGAGGAAACCAGGAGAAAAACCAGGAGAAACCAGGAGAAAAGCTTACACACATCTAAATAAAAGTTTTCACATCTCTACACATTTCATTTTACTATGTTTGCTAATAAGTCAATAATCTACAATTCAAATTTTTTTTTTTATTAAGATTAGAGAAAATAACATGCAGCTTTATATTCACTTTTATTCACCAACATTTTCAGTGGTTCAGGGGTCACCTGCCTCAGACACATTTCTACATTTCACAATGGATTTAGGTCTGTTTTGTGCAGTGGAAATTCTATTATATCCAATTTTACTTTACATTGTTGCTTTAACTTATCCTTAATGCTGTCTAATAACTTTTGAGTTACGCTTAGGATCTGTGTCTTTCTGGAAGACCCAGTTGTGTTGTTTCAGCTTTAATTCTTCTACCAAAAAAAATAAACAAATAAACAAACAAACAAACAAATATATATATATATATATATATATTATATATAAGATATATATATATATATATATATATATATATATAATATAGCCCTATACTTGGATGCTGATGAGCCCATGCTTCTCAGTTCTTCTGCAAAATTTAGTCTAACTTTTGTTTTTGATGATTCATGATAATTCTGCACTCTCTTAATGGTATTTTGTGGACATTTATGGAAATTGCTCCTAAAGAGGAAGTGGATTTGTGGAGGGTCACAGTGTGTCATTCTCTCATGTATAAAGGGGGAAAGACTCAAACAGACTTTAATAGTGTTGTCACGATATAAAAATTTTGACTTTTGATAAAATCCATATTATCAAAAAAAATTATTTTATTTTATTAATAAACACCCAGAGTAGATCTGTTTAAACTAAAAATTATTTTAAAAAATGTTTTAATGATTTACAAAGTTTCAAGAAAAAATGAATTTTTTTAGCACCCACACAATGTGCACATAGCTGCCCCTATAGTCCAACAGTTGGAACTACAGCCAATGGTGGCTTAGTGGTTAGCACGTTCGCCGCACGTTCGCCAGGGTCCGGGGATCGATTCCCGTCTCGGCCATGTGTGTGTGGAGTTTGCATGTTCTCCCCGTGCCTCAGGGGGTTTTTCTCTCCTCCGGTTTCCCGGTCCCCCGGTCCAAAAACATGCACGGTAGGTTGATTGGCACCTTGGAAAATTGTCCCTCCCTAGTGTATGTCCCTAGTGTATGAATGTGAATGTGAGTGTGTGTGTGTGTGTGTGTGTGGTGTGTGTGTGTGTGTGTGTGTGACCTGCGATGGGTCTGCATTCGATCCAGGGTGCCCATAGATGCCTAAGATAGGCACAGGCTCCCCGTGACCCCGAGAGAGTGTTGTACCTCTGTTTGCTGAGGATCCTCTCAAGCTTGGCATCCTCAGCTGACTGCAGTGACGATGAGGAGGTCAGGGGGCATGCTGACGCCAGGTACTGGATTAGTTGTATGTGTTGTCCAGGGCGAAATGTACGGCCTTTGCCTTGGCTGTACAACCACTCTGCTTTAAGCCTGAGGTTAAAAAGACAAAAAAAAGTCACTTCAAAAGCCAAATCTTTTGAAAAACATAAGCCTAATGGTACAGTTTTTCAAATGTGGTATGATGTTAGTGGTGCACTTCTGACTTTGGGTTAAAAGAAGTCACCCAGAAACCCATTAAATATATTGATACAGAAATAGTTGGGGGCGATTCTGGTGATTTGTTGTTTGCAGCCACTGGGAATATGGGAATCATGTTTAACAGAAGAAAAAAAAGACCCCAATAGATAATATTATAGATAATATCCTTTTTACTAATAAAATCTCAATACTATACACATAGACACATGTAATACAAATATATGCATACAAGTGACTAAGTGGCTTAGTGGTTAGCACGTTCGCCTCATACCGCAAGGGTCCGGGTTCGAGTCCCGTCTCGGCCATGTGTGTGTGGATGTGGAGTTTGCAATGTTCTTTTTTCCTCTCCTCCTCCCTCCGGAACCTGCCCCGTGCCTCAGGGTGGTGTGTTTCCAGTGCCTCAGGGGGTTTTTCTCCGGGTTCTCCGGTTTCTCCCCCAGAAAAATTCCCTTTTGGACACCGCACGGAAGATTGATTGGCAATGCCGGTAGGTTGGATTGGCACCTTGGAAAATTGTCCCTAGTGTGTGAGTGTGTGTGTGTGCCCTGCGATGGGTTGGCATTCCATCCAGGGTGTATCCTGCCTTAATGCCCATAGACGCCTGAGACAGTGACCCGAGGGAAGATCAGATATATCGGTAGAAGATGAATGAATGTGCAGAGTGAAAGTTCTACCTACCCCTGTACACTGATCTGCTGTCACCTATCTATGTATATGTGTGTGTGTCTGTGTGTGTGTGTGTGTGTGTGTGTGTGTGTTTTATATATGTTCTCAAGACTATAAAGATATTACCCACCCTTCTTTTTGTGACACCACATATCCATCTAGCACTTTCAAACCGAGGCACCAGCTCACGACATATGGACGATAATCGCAACCAGGCAACGAGGGTGTAGCCATCACACAAGGGTTGTTCATGATAGACAGCTGCTCAAGGTTGCAGAGAGGTGCTAGGTACGACACCTGAATGAGACATTTTCAACATGACTATAGGTAACACAAAGGACATATACAAAATATCTACAAAACCCATGCATTAATAAGACTACCTCGCAGAGGTCCCGGATTTCGTTTTCAGCCAATGAGAGAACAGAAAGGTTCAGAGGGAAATGGGTGGGGCATGTACGAAGACTTGTGATGATGTTGCCATGGAGAAGAAGTGTCTGAGGGGGAAAAAATGGAACACACACACACACACACACATATATATATTGCACAACTGTTTTTGTACAGTTTGGCCACCGTGTAAATGACCTGACACTCACCTTTAAGGCAGAGAGCTTTGAAAGGTCACCTGTGTGAGAAATGTTGTTGTCAGAGAGATCCAGATGTTGCAGTGCTACACAGTTGTTCAACTGCTCGATGACCTGAAAGAATGCAGAATCCTGAAGATCTGAGGTCGGACACAAACTCCTCAAATGTCCGTACCTTAATAATGTGTGTACCTTGATGTTGTTCCCTGCTAAATTCAGCCACTCAAGATGCACCAGCTCTTTCAGACCTTCGATGTAGCCGATGCTATTGTTAGGGATGTTCAAGACCTTCAGCTCTCTAAGTTTCGACACACCCATCATACGAACCAGACGATTACAGGCAACAGACAACTGTACAGGGGGAGAAAGAGAAACAGACGGCTGTTAATGAAGGACGAAATAAATCACGGCCTACAATGCCGCCAGTCAGAGGTGTGCAATGTGCATTGCATTGCTCAAGCATCCACTGGTGGCAGCTCAGTGGGACTCGAACCTTTCACCTTTTGCAAAAGTGTAACCTTGAATATGTAAAATTGACATAAATTGTATAAAGATTTGTATGTAAATCTCAGAAGCACCATGTTGCCCTGCTGGGCCCCTTAGCAAGGCCCTTCAACCTCAACTGCTATACCTGAGATAAATTGTAAGTTTCTCTGGATAAAGGGATTCTAACAAAATGTTCTAAATGTTGATGCTTATTTTGCCTCAACAAGCGATGTTTATTCTATTTGTTTATTATTAACAGGTCATGTTGGCACTATGCAAGGTAACTGTAGTTCCCGTAAGCTTTATAATGTATGCAATATATGTTAAGCAACGTGTGTATATGTGCGAATAGCAAAAATAAATAAATAAAAAGTGCCCGAAATGAGATGGGAACCACTGCTATACACTGGTACAAATGTATTTAGTTGGAATTTGATGATGAGTTGAGTACACTGTACCTGCTGCATAGACACATTCTTCTCCAGATGTTCCAGCTTGATGATCTGGTTCTGGTCTAAGATGAGTGTCTGGGTGTCTGTTGAACAGAAGTTGGGCTCTAGCTTATGAAGACCTTGCCTGGAAAGGTCAACTATCTCCGGACCTTAACATGAACACAAGTCAGAAAATCAAGGAGTATTAAAAAGCAAAACAAAACACACAGCGTATAGACACATTATTTATAGATATGTAAAAAAAATGTGCTCATGACGGTAAAACTGTACACAGTTATAATTATTCCGGGATGTTAAGAGCGACAGTGGACGGTGTAGAACTAGAGCTGAACTACATTGTGATCATTGTGCTAGAGTGTAAATGTTTCTCTCACTTATATTTAATAACGTTTAACTCGAGATATTAAACCCATAATAAATCAATAACACCGCAAAACAGAAAAGTTACACCAGGTTACCGTTACTATCACTAAGGCTAGTCAGTAGCTAACGATTGATATGATAACGTTTTCCGTTGCAAAAAAAGCACCCAAAAGCTTCCGGAATGCGTGTTTATTTTAACCCATATTTACCAAAAATAAAAAAACATTTACATGTATTATATTATCGATTGTTGACAGGAATACTCTCAGCCTACCGTCACATTTAGACATTTGAGTCCCAGGCTGAGAAATGCTAACTTCCTCCGTCGCCGCCATACTTCCCGCTTTAGCCATCGCCATGGCAACTGATCTCGAATTTGATTAGCTAAAATAAAACACAAAAAAACAAAAACTACAAAATGATATTTTTGACCATTTTCCACGCGTTATATTTAAAGTGCGAGTCCAGATACGTCTCTCGTTTACAAAAATACATCGTATCCAACAAACTCCCATCTTTATAACTCGACTACCCACAATTCTACTTCCTCTTTCCTGTCTCACTCGCCGCCATGAAGTACGTGTTCCGTGTTTTATCGCGATCCATCTAAGTATAAATGTGTGAAATATGGCCGTGTTTGGCCTTTTGTTGTACGTTACAAGTGCGTTGTGTTAATAATGTACTATTATTTCTGACTTACAGGGTTGAGTTGTGCAGTTTCAGTGGCTATAAGATTTATCCCGGCCATGGCCGGCGATATGCCCGAATCGACGGAAAGGTAAACGCTGTTGTAATGAAACACAATGTTTCACTTCTCTCTCCAGTTCTTTCTCTTTTTCACTAAATTCACGTAAGGATTTTCAGTCTTTGCAGGATTTCTGTTGGTAGTTCGCTGTGTTTATATCATTCGCATTAGTGTTAGAGTTGGTTCGCGTTGTAGCGGTAGTAAAGGCGGTTATAAAGGCCTTCAGCGGCAGTACGCAGCTGTACTACAGGACATAACATGAAGTGACTTTTAAACTGTGATTTCTGTACAGAAGGAGTTTGACTTGAAATGACTCAGGTTTTACACTGTCGAGTGTAGGCTAGATGGCTATGCATGTTGGATGACACGATGAGGTTGAGTGAGTAGATGGGAGGGGGTGGGTTCAGACATGGGTCTTGAGAGACACGGAGTCTGTAGCTGGGGAAAGATGAGGGTCGCTTGTGATTGAGGTGCTGGAGGTAAGGGTTTCTGGTGAGAGGGAGGCTGTGGTTGGGTGGACGAGGGTCTCGGGTGAGAGTAAGGTTGGGGGGGATGTGGGTCGAGTGAGTGAGAGACTGGAGTCGAGTGAGCAAGACGTTGTGCTTGGTTAGAGGCGCTGGGGGGTTTAAGGTGTGAGAGAGGCTGGAGTTAGGTGGGCAAGGAGGGCCCAGGGTGAGGGGGAGAGAGAGGCTTGAGTCAGGTGGGTGAGGAGAGAGCCCAGGGTGAGAGAGAGAGAGAGGGGCTGGAGTCAGGTGGGTGAGGAGAGAGCCCAGGGTGAGAGAGAGAGCCCAGGGTGAGAGAGAGAGAGGGGGGCTGGAGTCAGGTGGGCGAGGAGAGAGCCCAGAGGTGAGAGAGAGAGAGGCGCTGGAGTCAGGTGGGTGAGGAGGGAGCCCAGGGTGAGTGAGAGAGAGAGAGAGGGGCTGGAGTCAGGTGGGTGAGGAGAGAGCCCAGGGTGAGAGAGAGAGAGGGGCTGGAGTCAGGTGGGTGAGGAGAGAGCCCAGGGTGAGAGAGAGAGAGAGGGGCTGGAGTCAGGTGGGTGAGGAGAGAGAGAGAGAGGCGCTGGACTCGGGTGGGCAAGGAAAGGGCCCAGGGTGTGAGATGGTGAGGGAGGCTGGAGTCAGGTGGGTGAGGAGAGGGCCCTGTGTGAGCAAGAACTTGTTTTGGCATATGAGTTTCGCTTGGTTAGAGGCGCTTTAGGGTTCAAGGTGCGAGACTATCAGGTGGTTGAGGAGGGTGCAAGGCAGGATTGGAGTCAGGTGCGTGAGGGTCTCGGGTTGTTTGGATGGCAGGTGGCATTTAATTTTCTACCCCACTTCTTTAGGTGTTCCAGTTTCTGAATGCCAAGTGCGAGTCTGCGTTCCTGACCAAGAGGAACCCTAGGCAGATCAACTGGACCGTTCTGTACAGGCGCAAACACAAGAAGGGCCAGTCTGTAAGTCTGTCTTCTCCTGATTCTCACAGCTAGAAGTGCCATGAAATTTGAGTCGACATCCATGTGCTTGTCCCTTCTGCATCTTTAAGCAGACATAGGTGTTTAACTTTCCCAGCCGCTATAAGTAATGTTTACATTTTGATATTGGAAAGGGGTTCTTGGAATGCAACACTTGTCAATGGTTACTGAATTTGGGACCACTGAGTAAGCACTTAAATTTAGAGTCGCTACCGGGTTTTTTTTCTGTCTCGCAATAAAGGAATCCTGCTAATAAGATAACTGACCTAAACTCTTCTCGATGAGCATTTGGTAATTTGTTCATATTTCCTGTGTTTGTGCTAATTAACTCGGGGGGGGGGGGGGGGGGGGGGGGGGGGGGGGGGGGGGGGGGGGGAAACTTGCTTTCCTTTAATTGCAGTTCAACTATATAATCCTCCTTTTTTTTTTTTTTTTTTTTTTTTTTTTTTTTTTTTTGCGTTTTGCCAAGTCCATTGTAAACATTTGGGTTTGTTAGGATAATCTCACTGAATAGTTCATTACTTAGTTTGACCCTGTTTTCATTTATTTACATGAAGCACTGTTGGAGTTGGGTATCCTTTTAATTTTTTTCGATTCCGCTTATCAATTCCCAACAGTGAACCAACTGCAAATGCTTAGTCATGTTGGTCCTGACACCTTGCTTGCAACATATTAGTTTATTGCAGTAATTATGCTTGGCTTTGTCTTTGGTTTTTGCAAAGTGTAGGCACACTTTTGAGCACTTTCCACGATCCATCTTGTAAACTTATGTTTAGATTACCAAATAAGGTCCTGGCAGGTTACCAGGTGAGTGCACCAAGGAATCAAATAAAAAATTTTATAAGTAGTGTCCGATTCTCAATCTTGAGTATTCCCGCATCTATTTTCGTTTCCCAACCCGTAGGCACTGCTCTTTTTTTATAATGACGTTTGAATGCAAAATTATCTAAACGAAAGCATACTAAGGTTAAGCATATTGACACTTCTCCTACTGACACACAATGCCTGTGTTTTGCTATTACAGGAAGAGGTAACGAAGAAACGCACCCGCCGTGCTGTCAAGTTCCAGAGGGCGATCACTGGCGCTTCTCTTGCTGAGATCCTGGCCAAGAGGAACCAGAAGCCTGAGGTGCGCAAAGCCCAGAGAGAGCAGGCAATCAGGTCAGTGTCGGATCATGTCAAAGTTTTGATTATGGAGGGTGCTATAAAATTGTGCAAAATTTACTAAAACCGGACACATTTTACTTGAGAGGCATTTCATGTACCATTTATTTAGTTTCTGGTGTTATATTTTATAGCCTCTCGATGGGATGGGGGTTTAATAAAAAAAAAAGGCAAAAAACAATGTTGCCCCTTGAGGCGTTGCAGTACGGCTTTGTGTCGTTCCTGTGTCATAAGGTGGCATAGAACATAGGGCTATGTTTACGCCTAGCACCCGCCTATGGCAGTGGGTTCTCAGTGTCTTTATAGCCCTACAAATCTTAAATATGTTGTAGCTCTATTACTGAACATTTAGGGGGGGAAAAATTTAAAAAATTATATTTTGAAGTTGGGGCAAAAAGCACAATTTAATTGGTTGGGAATATAGATTTGGTAGCTGTGAACTGGAATAGTTTGGTTACTCCTGATGGGTCCCGACTATGTTCATAGGAATTCAAACCTAATGGTCATGTGGAGATTTTGTGGGTGTGTATATTCTGCTGTTATGTTATTGTTTATTTGTTGTGAAATCGGTTACACTGTTCTTATGGCAATGTTTTTAGTTCATTGTGATTCCTTTCTCGATACTCAAGGACACTGCACAATAAGTAACAAAACAAGGCATGAAAAATGGATATATTTAATGTATTAATGAAGTACCGTAAATTCCGGACTATAAAGCGCACCTGGATATAAGCCGCATCTGCTCTATTTAAAAAAAAACCCAAAAAAAATCATAAATAAGCCGCACCTGCATACAAGCCGCATCCGCTTTTGAATGGTAAATGTACATGTATGTACCTAAATAGATCCTTTCCTAACCTGTATTTTAACACGGTGTAACGGTGGACGCTGCACAGAGACGCGGAGATCCGGAATTCATACAAAACAGGATTTATTAGAATAAAGAACTCAGGAGACGCCGCTCATACGGAGCGGCCAGACAGGCTGGGGAGCCTTGCGCTCTGCGCGCCGTGGTACCGGGAGTACCGGAGACAAAGGTTAGGCATAAACATATATCGAGCGTCCGTGTCCGCGACACTAGGTATGTGCTACGAGCCCGGACGGGGATTGTAGAGTGAACCGGGCTTATATCGGTAAAGGGAAAATCAACAACAACTTTGGCTGATTTGTGCGTGTGCATGTCTGTGTGTGTGTGTGTGTGCGCGCGCGCGCGTGTGTGTGTGTCTGTGTGCGGGGGGGGGGGGGGGGGGGTGGGGGGGGGGGTGGGGGGGGGGGGGGGGGGGGGTGGGGGGTCGAGCAGGGGAGGAAAGAGAGAGAAAACTTTGCTGATTAAAACGGGACAGAACGAAGAGAAAATAAGCGCTATTTACCTTCATTTCTCCTGTGTGTGAAATGACGTCACCTTAACCTTGTAAAGATAGAGTTTGTCCTCCTTCTATCCGCTTCTACCCACTTATATCTGCTAAAGAGGAACTAGCGCATTCTTCTTCTTTGCATTTATTTTGTGTTAGTTTTGATTCTAATTCCGGTTAGAGCCCCTAGCGGTCTGGAAAAAATCTGCAGACAAGCCGCACCTTAGTATTAGCCGCATGGTTCAAAACCTAGGAAAAAAGTAGCGGCTTATAGTCCGAAATTTACGGTACTTGTATCATACAGCTCTTCAATTAACTTAAAATAATTTATTTCCTTAAATCCTGATTGTGGGATCACAAGCCCTGTTTGTATAAAAAGGTGAATTGGGGCTCCTCATGATGATTTACATTATTAATGAGCTGTGTACGAGTCTATATTGGTTGTCGTTGTCCTTTTCCCCTCCTTCCCTTTTGCATTTTTTGCATGGTGTCTTGTATAATTGGATGATGAATTTAGTTACTTCAGTTGAAATTCTGGACAGTTTTTGAACTGGAATTACGGGGTTGATTGTTGATATAATGCTCTCTGCTCTCTCCCCCTCTCTGCCTTTTAGGGCTGCCAAGGAGGCCAAAAAGGCCAAGCAGGCAACCAAGAAAGTGTCTACTCAGAGTACCAAGGTAAAGGAAACCTTTTTTTTCCCCCCCTCTTCTCCCCTGTCTAGATTGAATAGAGATGCCTTTGAGTGCATTTCCAAGCTTGGTCAAGAGATTATTTATGCATATTTTTATGCTTGCAAATTGTGTTGGATATGATAAAAGTAATTGCAGTAAATTTAGTTTGCCCCTTGAGGCGTTGCAGTACGGCTCTGTGTCGTTCCTGTGTCATAAGGTGGCATAGAATGAAGTGGCTATGTTTACGCCTAGTTCCCGCCTCTGGCAGTGGGTTCTCTGTGTCTTTATAGCCCTACAAATCTTTAATATAACATTAGAAAATGTTTTGCTTTACAAAAAAGACATGGAAGTATTCAGTAGTGTTAGTCTTTGGGAATTGTTATAAGTCATGTGATGTTTTATTTCCCACAGGCTCCTTCCAAGACTGCACCCAAACAGAAGATCGCCAAGCCCATGAAAGCCAGCGCTCCTCGTGTTGGTGGCAAACGTTAAATTTCATTGGTGTTTTGTGTGCAATAAAAGTTATCACCATACCAACAGTTTATTGTTTTCTTATTGATGATCTATTAAAAGGAAAACATGAGATTAATTTTTTCCAATTTTGGGGTGACAGCTTTTTAGCCAATTCATACTTCATGCCATAATCTCGGCATTGTGACATGTCCTTTGGCCTAAAATCTCGCTGATGTAATTAACTCTTTCATGCATGAATTATGAAAGCCACATAATGGCTTTCCCCCTCAGTGTTTATTACCCTTTGGGCATAACAAAATCTGAACTCGCAAATCTCAATTCACCTGTCTACTCAGATGCACTGCATGAATTTAAGTTTTTAAACTAAGGAAAAAATTCCACAATAATGGAGAAAACACTTTAAAACTAAGAAATTCTGTGAAATTTTGTTACTGGCATTAATAATTTATTAAAAGTATCTTAACACTGCTCAATACATTTCAGTACAACTAAACTCTTCATTCTTAAACATATTCTATCAAAAGATATTGCCAATGGCTCTCTACAATTTTAGATGGAATTCGGATGCATGCTCTGGTGTAATGAGTTGTGGATCAGTTCACCAAGTCTATCTTACAAGCACCCTGGGAACAAAGCCACAAGATCATGCAGCATCATGAAATGTTTGTATTTGGTTTTCCATACATTACTTTTTTTTCAGTTTTTGAGGTATTTCATCCTCACTCTCCGTTTCACTGTCACTACTGGCTAATCTTTGTTTTTCTGGCTGCCATTTTGCATCACTGCCAATAGCATCATCCTCACTTGATGCAGATGGAATTTTCTCCACTATTCTGTATTTTTTTTTCTGCTGCAATTGAGCCATCATACCCATCATTCACACAATAGAACTCTGCACAAAAAGTTTTTTTTGTTTGTTTTTTTTTTTTTTTTTTTACATAAACTGCTAATTACATTGCAATTGTAATTGCAATTTTTTTTGTTTGTTTTTTGGTAATATATAAAATGATGTATGTGTACAGATATGTCTGTTGTAGATTATAAAAAAAAATAATGTGTCCAAAAGATGGTAAGAATTTAGTTTACTTACAGAGGGTAAGCATCCTCCGCTATTTCACTATAAATAATAATAAAAATATTAAACACTGTAATGAAAGACAACCTAACACTAAATAATAATTTAGAATTGATGATCCTTCTAGATATCTCTACATGGGTTAAAATGAAGCCTTTTTTGTAAATTTGTTATTTCCCCCTCTTTTAACACTACATTTCGACAAGAGGAGTTTGGTCTATAGGCTACATGACCCCCTTGCCATTATACAAAGTTGCTGAGTTTCTCTTGAGCAATGCTAAGACGGTCCACGCGGTTCTGCATGTCAATGCGGCGTCTGCTGACATCCGTCTCTTCACGCAAGGCGTCGGTCACATTAGCGCCGTCCATCAAACTCAACATCTCACTGCACAGCAGCTGAGCCGATTCCTTCAGCATGAAGTACCGGATCAGCATGGGCACTTGGTCAGCCAAGCGCTGCACCACGATCTGTTAGGAGAGAGAAACATCTGTTACTATTTTCTGGTTTTGAGCTAAATGTGTTTTTTTTTTCTAATCACTTACAATTCTAAGTGACACATCCAGTAGACCGCCTTCCCCCCCCCACACACACACACACATTAAGGCATAACATCTAAATACATTGGAAAGAGTCTACATTCGGAGATTTGACTGTATTTCTACGTTTTCATAGTGTAGTTAGTGGCATCTTTTAATTTAAACACATTTTGCTTAAAAACGTGTATTATTACGGCACAATCCGTGGAAAATGCTGTAGTATATACACAGACAGACAAAAGTATGTCTCGCTGGAATTATCAAAGTATTTCTTAGCTTTAATTATATATACATGTGTATGTGCCTTAAGTATTAAATGTAAACGTATTAATTTATTATTATTATTATTATTATTATTATTATTATTATTGAATTCCACCACAGCATCCCGAAATGGATTGTAATAAAGCACTGGAGAGTTCTGAAGTGGCCAGCAATGAGTCCAGATCTAATCCCATTGAACACCTCTGGAGAGATCTTAAAATTGCTGTTGGGAAAAGGCGCCCTTCCAATATGAGAGACCTGGACCAGTTTGAAAAGGAACAGTGGTCCAAAATTCTGGGTGTGCAACCAAATATTAAGTTAAGAGTGGCAACAATTTTGGCCAGTTTTGTGTGAGATTATGTCAAATTTGCTTTATTTCCTTCCTTTTTTTGTTTTGTTCCAGTACACACAAAATGAATAAACATGTGTATAGCAAAACATGTGTTAATGCAATACTCTAGAAATCCAAAAAAAGGGAAGAAAAAAGGTCATTTGGCATAATGTCACACAAAACTACAAAAATGGGCTGGACAAAGTTATTGGCACCCTTTCAATAGTGTGGATAAATAAGATGTTACAAGCATGTTTCCAGCCCTGTCTGACACGTCTCTTGATTTCTTTCCAAATAAACTTCAACAAATGTTTCCTTTGTTTATTGTTTTACTCTACTCAAGTTTTATACATAACATTACTTCTTCACTTAACTGTTTTGTTCTAATTGATTATTATAGATAGATAGGTGTATGGATGGATGGATGGATGGATGGATGGATGGATGGATGGATGGATGGATAGATAGATAGATAGATAGATAGATAGATAGATAGATAGGTGTATGGATGGATGAAGAGACATAGATAGATAGATAGGTGTATGGATGGATGGAGACAGATAGATAGATAGATAGATAGATAGATAGATAGATAGATAGATAGATAGATAGATAGGTGTATGGATGGATGGAGAGACATAGATAGATAGATAGGTGTATGGATGGATGGAGACATAGATAGATTGATAGGTGTATGGATGGATGGAGATAGGATGGAGAGATGGATGGATACTAGATAGATAGATAGATAGATAGATAGGTGTATGGATGGATGGAGAGATATAGATAGATAGATAGATAGATAGATAGATAGATAGATAGATAGATAGATATATAGATAGATAGATAGCGATAGCAATAGATAGGTAGATAGATAGATAGATAGATAGATAGATAGGATGTATGGATGGATGATAGAGATAGATTAGATAGCATAGATAGATAGATAGATAGATAGATAGATAGAGAGATAGATAGATAGATAGATAGATAGATAGATAGATAGATAGATAGATAGATAGATAGGATGGATGGATAGATAGATAGATAGATAGATAGATAGATAGATAGATAGATAGATAGATAGATAGATAGATAGATAGATAGATAGATAGATAGATAGATAGATAGATAGATAGATAGATAGATAGATAGATAGATGGATGGATGGAGAGACATAGATAGATAGATAGATAGATAGATAGATAAGATCTAGATAGATAGATAGATAGATAGATGGATGGAGATGATGGATAGATAGATAGAGATGGATGGATGGATGGAGAGACATAGATATATAGATAGATAGGTGTATGGATGGATGGAGAGACATAGATAGATAGATAGATAGATAGATAGATAGATAGATAGATAGATAGATAGATAGGTGTATGGATGGATGTAGAGACATAGATAGATAGATAGATAGATAGATAGATAGATAGATAGATAGATAGATAGATAGATAGATAGATAGATAGGTGTATGGATGGATGGAGAGACATAGATAGATAGATAGATAGATAGATAGATAGATAGATAGGGGTATGGATGGCTATGGAGCTCGATCGCCTAGATAGGCTCATCGCTCGTGTATGGATGGACTAGGATAGATAGATAGATGCTGGCTGCTCGCTCGGCTAGGGTATGGATGGCTAGAGACATGATAGATAGATCGGCTGTATGGAGAGCTCGATCGTGATGTAAATGGATGGATGGAGAGACATAGATGGATACCTCATAGTAAGCCCTCAGCATTTCAGGGTATTTGTTTCTGCTGTCAAACCCAGCGAAGTTGTCATCTGTAGCTTTTTGGCCATTAACAGAGGAAGTCTCGTTCAGGGTTTTGAAGTAGATGCCGTCTTGAGTGTAGACCAACTTCTCCATTTCAAATTGTTCCAGGATCCTCTGCTCTACCTTTGCCTCCTGTTTTGACTGGATGTTGTCTATCTTGTTCTGGGACAATTGGTTTTAAGTTTGTGATTACAGAGATTAACAGAAATGAGACTGAAATAGATCACACTTAAAATATAAGAAAGGTTTTAGGAGTTACTTTAAAATGAAATTTACCGTTGCGACACACTGGAGGAAGGGGTAGCTGAGGAAGCAGGTCTTGGACACATCTGAAAACTGTCTCTGAATGGTGTCTAAAACACACGAGATTGCACGTTATTCACAATTCCAGAATGAACACATGCATTCATTCCTTTTATCCTTGGGGGCTTTATTTATTTTTTAAATTCCTGCTGGTGGGTTTTGCCATTCTTAAATAAATTTGACCTCATTGGTAGTAACAGCGCCTCTGCTTTGTATCCAGTGACTAATATGCTAATATTAATAATTTTAGTGTAATATTTTTCCCCTAGCTTATTTTCCAGTGTTTTAATGCTTATTTAAATCACACAATTGTAGATTTCCATAAATAGAATCTGCTCCAGTATCCTACTTTTGTCACGTGTCAATTACTTATTGAATTTCTTACTGAAATGTTATTTATTTATTTATTTTATGTATTTTTCAAAAATGTACCTGTTATGCCATATGTGAAACAGAGTACATTCTACAAATGAATTATTTCCAGACATTTTTACGATCATTATTCAGTCTATTTATACATGCAGAGTTGTTTTTAACAATAGTCATTGTCACAAAGCAGCTCAACACAAACTTTGAAATGTAATTATATGAGTCACCTTTGTAATGTAATTCAAACTAGTTGCATGTCAGGACAAAACAGCTTAGTTGTTGGGGGGGGGGTGTTGCTATTTTATCATACAGGGCGCTGTATGATTAAACTGTTCTTTGTTTAAATAGTGACATTATATGTTCCATGCACCATAAAAAACATTAACAATTTGAGGGTTTAGGGGCTCACTAGTAGCAGCTTAGTGGGATTTGAATCTGCCATCTTCTGATCCACAGCCCACTGCCCACATTGAGATAGCACCTCCCACACACCACATTTACACTGTGATGTTATAGTTGTAGTCCTCTAATCTAATCTGAATTGTTGGGAAAGTTAAGTGGTAAAAACATACCTCTGATGACCCTGAGTGTTTCAATAGCTGGTCCTGTTAGTAGGATCACAAGCTTCTGCACCACCATCTCAAACACCTTGTAGTCACTGAAACCAGGCAGCTCCCGTCCTCTGTGCTTCAGGTCATATTCGTTCACCACGTCCTGGACCGTTTTGTGAACTGTATTGGGTTTAAAATTTGACCACAATTCAATTCCCATTAATAGCCGTGCTTTAGTCGGAGATGCCGTGCTCTCGATACTAACCGAGGCATATAGAATTTAATAGAATTTAATGAATAGAATTTCCTTTATATAATGGTTCTTTCCAATGTGCTGTACTAAAACGACAAATGATTAGAACGAATTGCCAAAGTGTACTCACATGACGCTTTTGAGTTGTCAAGATGGTCGCTCCACTTTTTGAACTCTGACCGTAGCAGTACAAACAAGTTTTCGTCGTTAACCACTTCCCCGGATGCCAAGCGGTTGATCTTGTCGTTAAATTTCGTCAACGTCTGAAGGAACAAATGGCCATTCAACATGATTTAAGTGAGTTGGTGTAGTCCCGGATTATCAATCGATGTAGCAGATGGATACGCACAGTAATAAAAAAGGCTTTCCGCATCTGTGGGTCCAGAGGTGGACCTGCTTCGCAATGACCCAGCTCTTTCCGTATGCTCCACAGCTGTTTCTTGATCTCTTCTGAGATCAGAGGTAAAGATTTCTAAAATACATATGCAAAAAAATCTAAATAAGGCGAGAAGAATTACAAGCGAATATATTCCTACACAGCCTTTTAACAAATATGACCTTTTCCAGTCAGCATGTAGTTTTATGTGATTTCTGTTTAACCTCAGGCTGTAAAGTTATATTGTATCACAGGCTCATGTGTGTCAGACGATTACACTCTGCCCAAGTATCTCTATTTCCTCATGTATATATGAGTTTAGTCATTTATCACATTTGTGAAAGGTTTATGAGTTTGTTTATATTTACAGTCAGGTTCACTAACGTCTATTATACGCCATGATTTTGATGAGAACAGTCATGTATGTAATAAACACAAACAGTTCATTAGTGATTTTTTTGGTAATATTATTAACTGTATTCATAAAGTAAAATCATACTTTGATGTGATCAACAAGGTCTTGAGTCAGTTTGGTGGAAAGACAATGAATAGTTGCTTTCTCCTCATACAAAAGGCAACTGGCAAAAACACACACAAGTATGTATAAGTTACTGAACATAAATAGGGAAATAAAAACTTCTTCATATGAAGCGTTACCTAAAGAATTCATGACGTCTGAAGAATTCCCTCTCCACCCGAGTCGCATCGGTCAATGAGATCTTATCATCGATTTGCTTTTGGCCTCGGCATTTAACAATGACGTAGCCTTTACTTAAAGGAATGACCTTGTTTCTGACTATATCCAAGATGGTTTTCTCTGTTCCCCTGTCTATGAGGTCTGGCTTTGTAAGAATTGCTGTTAGAATAAAATGAAAAAAATTAATAAACGCAAGTCAAATAGTCTTTCAGGGACCAAGCAGCTACACAGGCATATTCACAGGCTTTAACAATTACAAGAAAATACAAGAAGACATGATTTTGTAGTTTCAACGTTTCACTTTATGACACTTTCCAAATATTGTGTATTTCACGTGCATTAATGAATTTCGAGCATCAGTGAATTTGCCAATCAGGAACTGGAAAACTGCCAATCAGGAAGTACTTTGTGAGTTCTTCAAATTTAAACCACAAAATTTGAACACATGTAGTGCAGGCAGCTTCTTTAAGGGACGATTAGGAGTGATGTTTAAGTCTCATAGCAATATGGAAATGGTTCACTGAGATACGGCCCATGATGAATGCGGCAGTTCATTATGGAAGAACAGATGTGAATACAAAAGTTTCCCATTATGATGCAAGCCAACTTCGATGAGGAGAAATGTTTGAAATAGGAACAGAAATATGGAAGTATGCGTGAATTTCAGGAGCTATTATGCACTGAAGTAACCATACTCCAGTTGTCACACTTTATGTCCACAAGGTGGGGAAGTTACAAAGTTTTTATTTTTTTTACTTTCATATCCTGTTGTTGATTGCACGACTATGTGGGAAATTCACATTTTAACATATGTACTAAATGGCTGATATAAACACCCTAGCCAGAAGAAGAAGAAGTGGAGGTAGAAGAAGAAGAAAATTGAAAGTTAGGATTACAATATGGTGCCTATATACATACATTCTGTAGTAGTAATAATAATAATAATAATAATCAGTGTTGGGGAATAACTAGTTACATGCATAGTTACATGTGACAGACCGCTGTTTAACCCCCACACCCCCGTGACAATTTGACTCTGAAGCAACTCAGATACGAAAATATATCCCTCTTTTTCTAAGTGCCACCTACAGAACAAATCATCGAAAAAGTAATCAAACGTAATCAGTTACTTTACTTTTATAAAGTAATTGAAAGGTTACACTACGTATTACTTTTTGAATAGGGTCATTTGTAATCTGTAACCTATCACAAAGTATTTCCAAAGTAACCTTCCCAACACTGATACTACTACTACTACTACTACTACTACTAATAATAATAATAATAATAAAGCCTCTTTTGTTATTTGGCCTATTGGACTCCTTACCCAAAGTTCTTTTTCCTTCCGGATCCACTTCCTGTGCCATTTTCAGAGCTTCTGTTGTTGCTATGTCAACATTACATGGGACCACAACCAAATTTATAGTCTGTTCCTTCTCTATATACTTCCGTATGAGATGTTTGATCTGGGTAACAACGAGAAGAGCGTTACACACCATTCAAATAAAAGGCCTTAATGTGACACTGGTTACACTAACCTGATGCCCAATGTCTTCAGGTTGACCTTTTACGGGAACACGGGCAATCCCTGGAAGATCGATCAGCGTGAGGTCACAAACATCAGGAGCCATGATCTCCAATGTGATGAGTTCATCACAGATTCCAACACCTTCTCCGGCCAACTCATTCTGGGCTGTTAGAGAGATGTAATATGCATTATATATAAAAAACAAAAACACATCTTATTGATGTATATTGGGGAATTAGGGCTGTTAAATGATTTAATACCAGATTATAAAGGACCGATGATAATGAGCTTCACAAACAGTGTAAGAGAATTTTTTTTTTGTGGAAAAACACACTGGGCTGACATTACAAAGCAGAACCTGACAGCACGGTTTCAATTTCAGAGCCGTAAGAAAGGATCCGCTTGTCTTCATTTGTCTCATCTCACTTGTATTACCAACCTGCTTCTACGTAACTCTCAACCAGCGATGGGTCTTCAAACTCAATGAACTCCTCTCTGTAAGATATTACGGCTTGCCATTGAATTCCACCTTTTATCTTTCTCAGCTTTAGCTCGAGTGGACACCTTGTAACGATGCCTAAAGTTGAAAAAGCACATAAATAAAATATAACATAAACTTCTACTTCTTCTAATGTCTTACAGGAAAAAAAAGAGAAGTTAGAAATGTTATTCTCTAATCGTAAAAATTTGAAATACTCATAAATCATGCTCTATGTAATTAGACTTTTTTTTTTATTACTCTGAAAGTGAAACAACTCACCACTTCCTCTGGGCAATGCCACTCCAGATAGTGCTTCTAACACAGAGCTTTTTCCCGAGCTCTGATCTCCAATTACAGCTATAGTCGGTAAAGCTAAATCTTCTTCGATACCAATCAGCCTCAAAGAGTCAATCAGATCGATGTAAGGACGAACCCTTTCCTCTAAATGGCTATGGAAAACCCCTTCCATCGGCTTACTGTGGACAAGTAAATGACTCGGGTTTAACACAGTCACACATGTTGATGATCGCTTGATCGGATTGGGTTTATGACTGACCTGTTTTCTGGAGCATATGCAATGTCTTCATAAGTAGATTGTTCATTCTCCATCATCTAAACAATAAATTCCATGCGTTACTATTTTTTTGTTTTTTTTGTAAAGTACAATTAACTGAAGAAATAAAGATACTTACTCGCCAGCAATAAGATTCCACAAGGTATGGAGATAAACTGAAAGTTATGAGGCTCTTTATATGTGCACGCACACACACACACACACACACACACTGAACTCTGATGCCGCACCTCTAACGATGATGTGGATGGAGAAGTGTGATAAAACGTTACCATATTTGCGCAATAAGATCCAAAACCAAAAGTGAAACATCTTAGAGTCTGGATTTTTCCATGAACCTGGACTTTCCAGGTTTGTATTGGACAGGAATAATTTTGTGATAGCTTTGTTTCATAAACAGTCAACAACTAAAAATGTTGTGCAATTTTAAAACATTTTGGGAAATTTCAGACAAATGTACAGTCATTACTCTCATCAAATTTGTTGTTTTCTTTTCTTTGGCCTTTATTTATTAAATTAGCTCCCTGTTTTCGTATAATTATTAACAGTGCACTTTCCTTCTCTTGATAAGATATAAGATAATCCTGATAATGTCTCAGAAGGTGTCGTTATGTTTAACCTCTGACTGACCAGGTAAAAAAGAAATGCCTCGACAGAAAATGTCCCGGCATATTAATATGAATACGAATTTGACTGTTTTAATGTGACATGTTTTACATCCATCACTTCTGTCTGTTGTTAGAAAATATGAATCAGCACCTGACAAAATGAGACAGGACATTTGCACTTTGGTTTATTTAATAGGACATTGCACTTTAGCTTATTTAATATTATTAATAATAGGCCGTCAAATATTGTCCTGCCTTGTGCTTCCTGCCTTGTTTTGCTTGTTTGTCTACCTCTCTTTTTCTCACTGTCTTTTTTTGGCAGGTTTTTGCCATGACAGTTTGGGATTCAAGTCTCCATCAGGGAGCATTCAATAACCTCAATGATCAGAAATGAATATCCATCATGCGAGAGTCACCCCGATGAGGTGGAGGGTTTTCCCTTCCAAGTTTTACATTGTCTCCGGAGCGTGATCATGGCAGGTAAAATTTTAAAAGTGACGGTAACAAACGCAGCATCTTTTTAGTAACAATGGTTTTCACAGCTGTATTACTTTCAAAAACCACCAGACTCACGTTAAAACCTTTAGCTCATAACATTACAAAATGGGTCGAAGTTATTGTGCATGTTATTGTTTTGGATGTTTAAGCACCAACATCCTTCAGAAACTCCAGGCTGATTTGGTTTACTATGTACAGACATGAAGTGTTATCAGATCTCTCTTTCTCTCTCTCGCTATCTCTCTCTTGGAATGTCCTTCAAAGTATTTCCCTCATGTTGCTTCTTTTATGCCAGACTTCATTTACCGTTATTCAGATTTATCAGATTTTCCCAACAAAAAAAACAATATAATATAAGCATGCATACCTTATTTTTCCTTTATTTGATTTTGTTATACTATGCCATAAGGAGCTACATTTCCTCATGCTTCTATTGCAAAGGTTTCATGAGGCTAAAGCGCTGAGGTACTGATGAATAGTCAAGCTGCCACTATTGGGACTCTTGAGCAAGGCCCTTAACCCTCAGTGCTCCATGGATGCTGTAACTTGACTGATCTGTGCACTCTGACACTAGCTTCCATACATATGCTGGGGAAGCGGGTAGCTCAGTGGTTAAGGAGCTGGGCTACTGATTGAGGGTTCGAGCCCACGTATCACCAAGCTGCCACTCTTGGGTCCTTGAGCAACACCCTTAACCCTCAGTACTCCAGGGGGCGCTGTATTATGCCTGACCCTGTGGTCTGACCCCAGCTTCCAAACAAACTGAGATATGCGAAGAAACAATTTCACTATGACGTAATGTATATGTGACAAATTAATGCTGTTAATAATAATGTTATATATATATATATATATATATATATATATATATATATATATATATATATATATATATATATATATATATATATATACACGAATAAAGAATTAAGAATTATGCTCTAGCACAAGAATCATGGTAAAGGTTGTGGTGTATCTGAGATATTAGATGTCACCTAGTGGCAAACACAAGTGGAATGTACACAGTGCTTAAAATAGATACTGTGGTTAAATGTGGATGACGAGGCACCAAAACTAGCCATAGTTTACTAAAGTGTTTTAAACTGCGAGCAGTCATAGTTTCTCTTTTACTTTGTTGCAGTCAATTCCATGCATTTAAAAAAAAGATTGACCAGAATTGAGCTCATCATGATTTTACAGACTTTTATTTATTCATTTTTAATTCAATTCAAACTTGTATCTTCATCTGACCTGCTAGTGAGGTGACAGCAGAATGTTAAATGATACAAGCATTTCTTTTCCACTTCAATGAAAGATGGTAAATGGAAAGAGGATGAATTAAACCATAATAAATATAAATTTAAAAAATGTTACTAATTTATATACATTTAAATAATCCTACATTTCAGAGATAAATCCTGATTATTTCGTGGACCTGCCATGGTGGTTTCATGTACTGACATTTTTTTTCTTTAGTTCTGACAGAGAGCCATTATGCAAATCACCACCGGTGATCATTAGGGGAATTAAATCTGACAAAAGATTGTAAATAATCAGTGGGGAACAAAAAAGAAAGGCTTAATTACAGACTTAGGTACAGGTAAACTAGCTAAGGATGTGTAAGAAAACAGTGTCACAGTTTCAGACTTTTCTTATTCGGAATACATAAAAGTATCACAAACACATAGTCATGTATGTCTAAGAATGAAATGTTAAAGAAACACCATTTACATTAGTAATTATTAATTTTTGGAGCTTTAGCTAACTGGTATTGGTAGAAGTTGCATTTTCTCCTGTATATAAATACAGATTATAAATACTGCTTCATCTCACCAAATTGCAAGTTGGCCAGTGGAAATGTATTCATTGAGAATTATTTCAGGTATATAATTAATTTGGATAGTTTATGAATTAATTTTATATTTTATAAACACACAGGTATTGATTGATACTGTGGTGACTTGAGTTTGTATTTCTCATTGTGCATTTTACAGAGAACAGAGGCTTTCCTTAATATTATATTACCTCTCAATTGGTATACTTTTATATACTTTGACTTCTTACAGTATATCTCATATAAGAGTAATTTGGAAACGATAATATACATTGAAATGCCAATCTGTCCATTTTAATAAATATCTGTAATAATTCTTTATTAAGAAAAGGGAACCAGACAGTTTTGGAAACAGAGGGGTACACTGAACTTTCAATCATTGACCGAGACGATTTTTTATGGAAGAATGTATTTATTTAGAATTATGGCATGTGTATAATTAAATGTGATTTCCAACTACTGTAGATAACTAGTTCTCTGTTATAAACCTGAAAAAATGATCAAGCCCTCATAAAACCTAATGCTCTCCAGCTTAAGCAAAGATCCATATAAGCAGATTTGAACTTCCTGTGTGTGTGTGTGTGTGTGTGTGTGTGTGTGTGTGTGTGTCATGTAACCTTTCTTTGATGTTGCTCCGACCTCACTTGCTTTTTACCAGCAACAGGCAGCCGCTGATACATTATCAATCATGTCTGTCTTTGTTAGAATTGTTGTGGAAATTAATCATTGAGAGAAATGAAACGATGCTTCTTCATTCATTCATTTCTGCGTTTGGAAATGAGTCATTTTTTAAATTATTGTGACAAAACTAGGCCAAAACAAACTGTGGTACTGTGGAGAAATATTTATTATTAGTAATAATAATAATAATAATAATAATAATAATATGATAATTAATACATTTAATACATTTATATGAGCTACAACTTAAGGCACATACGAAAGTACATCGTGTGCAGAGAACTTTCACAGATAATGTAGACATTGTCATAATTACCACAGCAAAGGCATAAAGATGCAGGATGCTTAGTAGAAATGCACCCTCTCTACAGCTTGTGTAGCCTACATGGTTAAACACAGCGGCTAAGCAAAACCGCACAAATTAATTTTGCATAAGCAGATGCAATAGATTAAAAGTTCTGCAGGTTAGTTTAGTTTAGATCATAATAATGACAGTAGTAACATTTAATATCATTTACTCATTTAGCATAAGCATAAAGCTTCATTTAGCATCTATATCTAATATCATTTAGTAATCAGTTCAACTAAAATCTTAATCCATATAAAATTATTTAGCACTAGCATAGCATTCAGCTCTGCAGAGAACTCGGTGTATAATAAGAGTTCACAAAAGCGTCTCGATAATATCACAACGCTTTTAATCAATTAATGTTATGAAGGCCATCGAGTAGATCATATAATTAAAAGGTATTAAAAAGGGAAAATTGGTAGATACAAAAGAAAAAAGGGGAAAGTTCATAGTGAAAGGACAATAGTATCAGGATGCATATTCAAATAGCATTATTTAACATAAGAAAAAGTATATAAATATATATAAAATCAATAGAGTAATATGGTAAATAAGCACACATCTCATGCATCATGGAGTAACAAATGTTGTGAGAACAAAAACATGGAGTAACAAAAAAGTTGTCAGAGTTTCTAAATGATTGCAAACAGGAAACACATTTGCAAGAGCATGAGCTGTATGTGAAGGTGAGAGAATGACGGGAAATTCTAAATAAGATATGTAATTTGCAAAGTACAGGAATAGCCAGAGAACAAATCCAATCCAATCCAAATAATCTCAGCAAAATGAATAGCCACTAATCAATTGGAACAAAACAGTTAACTGAAGGATCAATGAGCAACCAATGAGCAACTGAGCAACAAGAATGTACAAACTGAAACCACATCAAATGTCCTCAAACCTCTCCTGCTCCAGTGCATAATGTTTTGAGTAAGGAATTAGTTTGACTAAGGAATATCACCGATGAACTAATCACAGATGCATTAGAATCAAGATTTGAGTGCAGGTATTTATTGGTAGTGTGGTTATTGATTCTGTATTTCTCATTGCGCATTTGTTTAAAAAACTTAGACTTTCTTTAATATTATATTATCTCTCAGTTTAAACAAATATCTTCATTTTGGAAGATGTCTTTTGGATTCACACATTCACAATGCTGGTTAGTTTCATTTTTGACTTTTGATAGCCATCTATACATCTGAAAGAAACGTTGGCAAATCATGAAACCAGATTAAGTCATGAACTACTTGTTTTTGATTGCTTTGAGTGTTTGAATAGATTCTAAAACATGTACAAGAATGATCCCTCATAATTGTCTCTGCTTAAATCCGGGACAAACAGAATCTGAAAACCAAAACCAAAAACTAGTAATGGTAGTCTATCACAGCTTTCAGGATGTGTCAGTTTTGTTTACATAAGTTGAAATAATAATGACCTCTTTTGATTTTTTAGAAACTTTAGAAATGCTTTTATTTAACAGCTACGAAAATTATATGTTGATTTGTTCATTTTTCTTTTTGTTTTATTATAATACATTTTTTCACACAATCATTACAGATTGAGCATTAATAATAGATTGCAAAGGAAATGTACTGTAATATGGAACATGTAAACTGAAAATTGTGGATTGTTTTTTGTATTCAAATCCCCTGTGCTGCTTATTTATTTTTATTTTATTTTATTCCAGGATCATTTCAGGAACTTGCTATGGACAGAGGTGGCAAAATCACTTAAGTAGAAGTACAGATACATTTGTTTAAAAAAAAACTCTGGTAAAAGTTGAAATGTTTACTCAAGCTGAAGTAATGGAGTTTAGGCTCTGACATGTACTTATGCAAAAAGTAGCCATTACTACGAACTATTTTAGTGTCACGCTGATAACTGGACTTACATCAAATTAATATACTAATATAAAACAAATTATGGTATGTTCCCAGGTGATTTCATCTACATTAGCCATACTTCTTCTTGCCTTCTGCCTTTCTCATCGTTAGCATAACATAACATAGCATAGCATAGAACAGCCTTTATTTGTCACATATACATTACAGAACAGTGACATTTTTTTCTTTGCATATCCCAGTTTTGTTTGGAAGATGAGTCCAGAGCACAGGGTCAGCCATGTACAGCACCCCTGGAGCACAGACAATAACTCAAGCTTGGCGATATCTTAAACCACTGAGCTACTCCCTCCCCAGAGCTATACCTTCCTCAGCATTGCTAGCCTACATCTGTGGTGTGTGTGAGACAAGAAATTATACACAAACGATAGGTTGAAAAATAAAAAATAGACAAAAACGGGCAAAATATGGACATTTTACCAAATAGATAAAAAACTAAAGCAAAGAACCTGGTTTGAAAATATAAGAAATAGAAAGTAAAAACATTTATGTCAGAAAAATATACAAAATGTCTGAAAATTGAATAATGAAGTAAAGTACTGATATCAGAAAAATCTACTTAAATACAGTTTATTACTTTCCATCTCTGGCTAGGGTTAATGTTTGACAAATACAATTGGGGTCCGAAATTGACTGGCTTGATTGAAACTTAAATGCATAAGATAGAACCCAGAATATCCTTTCAATCGTCAATGCAACTCTACTCACAGCCACTTATTCATCTGTGTCCTAGTTCCCTCCATTACGCTTAAAAAGATTTAGCCTGTTGAAATTTATTAAAAATCCTTCGGTTCTGTGTTTTACTATGATACCTTTGTATTGTCTAGAAAGTCCTCAAATAATAGTTCGTTGATTTTATCAGAATAGCACAAACGCTTTCAAAATTCTTCCTACTTCGTTTATATGATCGGCCATGTACCAAAACTACCGACCTTAACCCTTGTCAATAATCTCATTCTAATTATTTTAGAATAGAAAGTAACAAGGTTAGAAAGTTGTGTAGCTCAGCGGCCTGGAGGACCTGAAGGTGACATTCCAGAGGAGCTTAGTGGAGTTTTTGATACTATCAAGATGATTACCTTGGAGATGATTACAAAGATTTCAATATATGAGTAGAACGTCATTATGAAGAGGGATTATCTTCATTAAAAACACAACTTTTGTCCATTTGGTGGTCTGGAGCATATAAAGTGCTAAATCATGCCAAGATAACAGGACATCAGCACTGACTTGAGAAACACAATCTATATTTTGCTGCTCATTAATCTGGAAAGAGTTACAAGGCCATCTAGAAACATAATTTTAACTTAGGGCTCAAATAATAAAATGTTAGAATTATTATTTTTTCCAATGACTCTATGAATAATTTCCGTGAAGCTACTTCATGAAAAGCTTTAATTTTATTGAATGCGATGAGACAAACATAATGACCAAATTGATGACATATATAATAAGCGATTTTTACCTTTATAAAATGGTATGTCAGTGATGTTTAGCTGTATATTTGGACATTGTGATTTTCTGTAACCCTCCAAAATAACATTAAAAAAAAATCAATGAATTATAATCATTTTTTGGTTAGTTCAATGGCTTTCCATTTGACATGGCAAGAATATTGTTGCATCATCATATATATATATATATATATATATATATATATATATATATATATATATATATATATATATATATATATATATATATATATATATATATATATATATATATATATATATAGGATTGCAGGATTTCAGATATTAATCGTGATCCTCTCCTGTGCCATCCTTAGTCGTTCCATGCGCTGATGTAACTCGGTTCGTTTTCGTCCCGACTCTGAGTCTTCACTGAGCAGTTTAGGCACATCAGCCCCATTACGCAGATCCATGGATTCCGCCCGCAACATCACAACCGCTTCTTTCAGCATAAACAACAGGATTAACATGGGAATGAAATCGGCTAAACGCTGGTAGACGATCTGTAAAAAAAAAAAAGCAAGGAGAGATAGTGGTGCTAGTATTCATTTCGTGCTGTGAGAGAACAATTGACAATAACTAACCGAGGCTCGAAAACATTTTACCTGACAGAGACACATAGTTAAGCCAAAAATCAATAACTCACTCTTTTGTAAAAATAAGTAGCATCTATGTGTCAAAGAGTGTGTCTAAGAAGCACAAATAGCTTAAATACCTCATAGTAGATGATCCATTTGTCAGGTGTGAGTTTCCTGGTGTCGAAGACAGCACAGTTGTTCGGAGAGGTCGCATTCTCTCCGGTGTCTAAACACTCAGACTCATGCTCCTGCCTCTTCTCAACAAACCGGAAGTCCACCATCTTCTGAGTGAAAATGGGATCTTGGGTGAAAACCAGTTTCTCCATGCCGATGTACTCCATGATCCTTTTCTCCACTTTTGCCTCTTGTTGTGACTGAATGTCGTCAATCTGATTCTAAAGACATGGAGATTATTGCATCTTATGCAGCCTTAACACAATTCAAACATATATAACAGGATTTATTTTATATATATATATATATATATATATATATATATATATATATATATATATATATATACTGTATACTGTATACTGTATATGTATGGTCTACTATATATTAGTCCTGATAAGTTTACTTACTATTATCATATATCTCAGATGAGGGTAGTTTGGAAAGCAGAACTCACACTGAGCTCTGAACTCATTTTGCACAATGGCTGTGAAAAAAAAAGTAAAATTAGAAATACACCAGACCTGCAAATAATATTTTGGGGTCATTTTTTCCATACACAACAATGCTGTAATGGTGTGATACGCCACAATTTTTTGTATAAGCAATCATGAAAAACTTTTAATTTAAGCTTTCACTTGAATGAGAGACAAGGAGAGTTTTGGTCATACATTTAAAAACTCAAAATAAGGACATTGGACAAAATTCACGTGGGGAGTAGCAAAAACGTGGCCATAAGACATACTGAGAGCTTTTTTAGGTCATGAAATCGAAGTAGCTGCCATGAAATTTGTTATACAGCCTCGGGTCATAGTCTTGGAGATGATTACAAAGTTTTGTTACAGTGGTTAAAATACAATTACTTTCTGTTTGACAATGCAAGTCTCTGTGTATCCACATATTACAGACGAACATTCAAATGGGAGAAAAATTACACATTAATGGGACTGGTGTTGAACTTTTTAGTCAGGCATAGACATTACTTTTTCCAATGTGACAATGTGGCAAGTATTACAACATTTTACCAGGTAGGTCAAAGGGCTGCTATAAACAACATATCAGGACGTGAAAAAAAATAATGAGTAAAAATACAGTAGAGTATTTATGCATGTTCTGTGTTTGCCCATTATAATAAAGAATCTGTTATAACAATATAGTTCCTACACCTTTGTATCTATTTAAGATCTCGCATTACCTCTAATAGTCTTCAGTGTCTCAACAGCTGGCAGTCTGAGGTTGTTTACATGTTTCTGAATCAGCGACTCGTATACGCAATAGTCACTGAATGTTATCAGCTCTCTCCCTCGATGCGCCTCGTAGTTATCCGTCATCTCCTGCACTTCATTCCTGACTTCATTTAGACCAAAGAAAATGGCTCAGACAGTCAAATTACGACTCAATGACCTTTATCTTTACAATCTTAAGCTTTAGCTCAGTTCCTTCTAAAAAGAAATTGACTTCATAGAAAAAAATTAAGATCATTTTAATCATTAGAATAGAGATATAGAGAATAGAGCATAGAGTTAAGCTAACACCTATTGCTCAGGTGAACCTACGAAATCAATATAAAATCCACCGATAATTTCCAGTCATTCGTAATTAATGATCTGGTTAAAATTCTCAATAATTGGGAATGGATTTGAGTATTTTAATGTTTCTATTGCTAATATTGATACAACAGACAGAGAATTTTATACAAAGGAATATTTAAAAATAAATAAGATGGCTGTAGGAAATTGGGTTCTCATTGCTAAGTATGTGATTATTCAACATTAAGCTAAAAACCTAATCAAGCATGATTCTTTGGAAAAAATGTATAGTATTTCCAGAGCGTAACGGTTAATGTTAGATTTTAAATAAGAAACAAAATCTTTCTCGTTCTACCTCTGTGTAGCTAGAACCCGTTCCCCTGTTTTAACATGTCATAGATTAGTGCGCAACCCTCGGTTCATTAGCACACATTTCCTGTTACTCTTTTTCTACTTATGTCTGTGTACGTTCCTCAGCTTGTTACATATAACCTTATTCTTTGTAACATGTATATATGACTATAGAAGGAGAGAAAGAAAAAGCTCATGGTGTACATAAGTCTTTGGAGTTTTTCAGATGCAATTCCCATTGCTTGAACACAGGTCGCAGGAGTGAATAGATGTTTCGCTCTCCAGATGCCCCGGTCCGACAGAGCTCGCTGATCTGATCACTGAACTCCAATATTCTCTGTTCAGACACAATAAGAAATTAAATATCCTTTAGCATTTATTCCATCCTCTGTGAAACACCTGAAGTATTTACCTTGCTTAAATAAGCTCCCATCTTCTCTGGCTCCATTGGAGGCCCTTGACCATAGTTCCTGAGTTCCAACTTAACAGCAGACAAGCGTATTTGGATTTGCTCCGTGAGGGACGGCAATGATTCCTGCGAATACACATCCGATTAGAATCCGATTAGGGCTCTGTTGTCATGTGACCACGTAGAAATCTATTAAGAATCACTTGCCCTGATATGTTCGACCAGCTCTTTGGTGAGCTTGGTGGCAAGGCAGCGTGTTGTGACTTTCTGTTCTTCTAAAAGATAGCTGGAGATATAATGTATGTTATCAGTAGAGCAATATGCTGTGTGTTGCGGGTTTTTTTTCCGTATAAGCGAAAAAGTCTACCTAAAGTGACTGTGGGACTTGAAGAAGTCCGTCTCCAGTCTTGTGGCCTCGGCCAAAGAGAGGTTTTCATTAATGTCGCTCTGACCTCTACATCGGACCATGATGTAGCCTTTTTTCAGAGGAACAACTTTACCCTGCATAACCTGCAAAATATCAGCTTCCGCCCCTTTATCCACCAAATCTGGCTTTGTCAGAATTGCTGTGGAAAGAAAGCGAGCAATGAAGAACTGCGACTGAATACATTCAAGTCAAGTCATTTGCATAAATCTCAAAGTAAAAAGCCTCAGGAAACTGAATGTTCATCTGGTCGTTTACCTAAAGTCCTTGTTCCGTTCGCATCCACCCCCTGTGCCATCCGCAGTGCCTCGGTTGTCGCTATGTCGACGTTGCAGGGCACAACAACCAAATTGATGGTTTCTCGCTTCTCGATAAATTTCAAAATAAGCCGTCTAATCTGAAAACCAAGAGTTAGCAATGAAAGAAAACAGTTCCAAAATCAGGTAATCGGTATTCAGGGAAATCATTTTTATCACCTGGTCTCCGATGTCTTCGGGTTGACCTTTCACAGGTACTCTAGTTATGCCAGGTAAATCGATCAGGGTGAGGTCACATACATCAGGAGATGTGATCTCTAAACTGATGAGTTCATCACAGATCCCAACACCATCGCCAGCCAGAACATTCTGAGCTACACACAAACAAATAAATATTAATTCATTGAATAATATATACATCTGAGGGGCACAGTGGCTTAGTGGTTAGCACGTTTGCCTCACACCTCTAGGGTTGGGGGTTCGATTCCCGCCTTGCACATTGTGCATGTTCTCCCAGTGCACATATCCAGTTTCCCTGCCCAAACCCCCCCCCCCCCCCCCCCCCCTTCCAAAAACATGTATGGTAGGTTGGTTGGCACCTTGGAAAATTGCCCCTAGTGTGTGAATGTGAGTGTGTGTGTATGTGCGCCCTGTGATGATCCTGCCTGGATGCCCAAAGACGCCGAGAGAGAGGACGGATGAAGCGGTAGGAGATGAATGAATTAATATATACATTTCTGAGCTATTCATACCTTTTCTGACATAACCCTCAACTTGTGAAGGGTCCATGAACGTCTCTTGCACGTCTCGGTAGGAGATGACAGCCGTCCAACTTGAGCCTGCATTCAGCTTCCGCAGTTTCAGCTCCAGCGGACATCGGGTGACTATACCTGATACAGAAACAAAGTTTTACATTCTTCTTTTATTATCCTTGTAATATTATTGCTTAATCAAAAAATAATTGTTCATTGCTACGACAGAATTTACTTCATATTCTAAATTCATCTCGGAACAGTAGTTCTCTTTCTTTCTTTTTCTTTAAATTAAATGTGACACAGAAATGCACAAAGCCCTCTGACCTGTGCCCTCTGTCCCTCTGACCTGTGTTAAAAAAAAATAAAAGAATAGCTTAAACTAGAAAAATCCTCAGAAAACAGAAAACCTACAATGCAATAATTACCCTAAGATAGGCACAGACTCCCCGTGACCCGAGGGAAGATCCGATAAAGCCGTAGAAGATGAATGAATGAAAAATACATTTATGGCAGTGTTTTGCTCTGTTCAAGCGGTTACAGAAGCAATAAACTTATAAAGAGTGGGCAGTTTATGTAAGTGTTGAAAGTATTGAAGTATTTGTAGAATAATGCCATCAAACTATATTTTAATGAGAAACATTTGAATCTATTATATTTTTTACGTTTAATAACTTAACTGAGTTAATAATTGGATTTTATATTCAATTTACATACACTCATAACCAATCACTTTCAGAAATTATCATACAAATGTAATAAAGTGATTCTAATTGACCCACAATTTTAAATCTGTTGTATCTGTGCGGCCATGTGTTCATCTGTCTGCTAAAACTATGATCTTTACAAAAGTTGACATAGCTTGGAAAAAGCGCTCTGTCACACACAAACATACATTTATATTATAATCTGTCTGTTTAACCCAGCCGTTAGGATTGCACATGCCAGTGCACTCGTAGTGCCTGTCCCAAGCCCGGATGAATACGGAGCTTTGCATTAGGAAGAGCATCCAGTGTAAAATATGACCAAATATGCAGATCATAAACCTGAATTTTATACTGAATCGGAGCA
Source organism: Kryptopterus vitreolus (assembly GCA_030449085.1). Classification (NCBI taxonomy): domain Eukaryota; kingdom Metazoa; phylum Chordata; class Actinopteri; order Siluriformes; family Siluridae; genus Kryptopterus; species Kryptopterus vitreolus. The sequence continues at coordinate 4,591,293 of JACRUU010000022.1, forward strand.
ACAGGATTAACACAGGTATCGTTAGAAACAACAGGGAAAGGAGAAGTGGAGGAGAGTGGAGGTTAGGATGCGTACTTTAAATGTTGTTACTATGCCTGGTAAAGGGAGAGCGTTAACATATATTGTGTTTTCAGTAGAGTAATAGAGTAAGGCCAGGCATATTGGAGATGGGTTTAAATTGTTCTACCATGGCTTGGATGGAAAGAGGAATGGTGTTGGGGTAATCCTGAAACAATACTACAGTAAGAGTATAGTGGACAAATTTGTCTAATTTGGCTAATAATAATAAGTAATAGTAAAAGTGTTTAGTGCATTTATTTATATGAGCTATATTTGAATACATGCATACATGCATTTGAAAAGTGCATTGTGTGCAAATATCAGTCAGAAAAAAGGTCAAGGAGAGTATATATATATATATATATATATATATATATATATATATATATATATATATATATATATATATATAGTTAGAAAACAATACTGAGTCTGCATATTGATACAAGATGTCTGAAAGGCATCTGTCGCCTACATGGTTATCGTTGCCTACATGCCTACGCAGAGAAATATAGAAACTATTCTACTACTCTATACAGCTCAACAGAGAACTCAGGGAAACTGGTAGATGCAAAAGATAACGGGAATTGAGTGGAACAAATCAAGACAAAATGAACCCAGGGGTCAGGTTGGAAAAGCATCAAGAGACAATAGAGGTGTTTAATTTGTGGTAGATAGGGGTTTTCAAGAAGTGTATTGGTAAAAAACGTGCTCAGGGGAATTCTCGAAAATGTGTTTCAGAGATCTGCATGTTCAGGGGATTTTTTTTTTGGTACATGTAAATTGGAATTACATGGCGGTAAATGAGACGTTGAAAAGGAGGTGAATTTGCTAGAATGTATTCATGCAAATCGGATGAGTATGCAACAGATTGTGAAAATTAGTTTGTAATGTAAATTATTAAGGAAGAGTTATTAAAAAATGATGTCAATTTCAAGTTGAGTGGGAAATAAAAAGTGTTTTGCACTTCACACTTTCATGCAACTGACTTGTACCATGCTGTTGGGGGTGGGTTGGGGGGGGGGGGTTCTCCCAAAGGCCATCTGGGATGGGGCTGATTTAAACGTGAAAAAGGATGTGGCTCAAGCAAAGAAAAAAACATATGAGGAGCTGTATGTGAAGGTGAGAATTTTGAGCAGCTGATGAATGACTAAAGTGTGTTTGTGTGTGTGAGAGAGAGAGAGACAGAGAGAGAGAAAGGGAGAGAGAGACAGACAGAGAGAGAAGGGTAGATGATGTGGAGATGGCGAAGCAGGAAGTGCATAGGATTAGTAAGATTTTGGAAAGTGAGATCAGTCACACCCTAAAGTTATGGGAAAGAGTAGTGGCTAGACTGCTGGAAAAGTTGACCATCTGTGAGCAACACTAGTGATTCGTGTCCAGGAAGAGCACTACAGATGCAATATTTGCTTTGAGGATGATGATGGAGAAGTATAGAGGTCAGAAGGACTTGTATTGTGTGTTTGTGGATGTAGAGAAAGGGTACAACAGGATTTTTCTATATAACGTTAGTTTATCTGTAAATATATGATGTCTATACATGAGTATCGGACAAAAACGATGAATTCAAAGAAATAGTGATACATTTAATAAGTATCTGAAAGCATAATAAACCATGTAAGACAATTAAGTTCGGTACTGGCAAAAGGCCCGATAAGTCAATTAATTGGATTGATAAACGGCCAAAGCGAGACCACACAGAAATACACCTAATATTCAAGGTAGCTAATTACATTTGCAGCATTTGGCAGACGCCCTTATCCAGAGCGACTTACAACTGAGCAATTGAGGGCTAAGGGACTTGCTCAAGGGCCCACTAGTGGCAGCTTGATGGTGGTGGGGTTTGAACTTGTGATCTTCCGGTCCAGAGTCCAACACCTTAACCACTGGGCTACCACCTCCCTAATTCACTCAAGTTGCAATCAGTTACAGTGTGCAATCATTTCAACTGCTGCTGATTGACAGATATAATATATACATACACAAATAGCATATATGCATATAACAAAAAAAGTATAAAAATTATCAGTAAGTAAACTCACACTTCAACCACCCCAATGTTCAAACCAAATGAAGAAGAATCATATATTTCAATTTGGACTAGGAGACACAAATCTCTTTAAGAATGTCTCTGTTAACAAAGCCAGCTCCATAAAGAGTGCAAAATCTAGCAGAGGCCTGTTAGAGAGCTCTGACCTCAGCCCTGCTGAACACCTTTGGGATACATCAGAGCAATGACTGCATTCAAGGCCTCCTCTAACCGTACCCGACATTACAAATCCAGTGGAACAGAAAAATAGAGGTTTCCCACAAAACCTTCATATAGACCTTCAGAAACCTTCATAAATAAACCTTAATATAGCTTGAATAAAATGATTTATCTTTTCCCTGTGTCTGTGTCAAAAGTATTGATTTCTCTTTAGTAAAATAAGAACCATTTAAGACAACCGAACACTCAGCATGTACTAATGAGCAGATTGATCTCTTACCACTGCCTCTTGGTAAAGCCACGCCAGACAATGCCTCCAAAACCGAGCTCTTTCCAGAACTTTGGTCTCCAACAACCGCAATGGACGGTAGGGCGAGATCCTTCTCAATGCCGATGCGGCGTAGGTAGTCGATCATCTCAATGTAAGGACGCACCTGGGATTCCCATTGTTTGAGAAACACCCCAGACTTCTCTTCAGCAGTCTGACATCTGATTTATTTTTTTGGAATGAAAATGCTTTGAATTAAATCAGAATCAGAGAACACATATTTTACACGTTATCTGTGACTTATAATTGTGTACTTACATATTTTTGTCTCGTGAGTCATCATCCAATATTTCTATTGGAGAATCCATGTTCTAACTGAAAAAATACATTTCGCATTCAATACCAGGAATGATAATTTCATTTTATTTTAACCATTCACAATTAGTGGAAATGAACAGAATAAGGAAAAGTGCAACAAAATTAAACAACCAGAAAATGATCAAAGCATTAAAAAGAAAAGAAAAAATTTGGGGCCTGGATGAAGTAAAAGATTTATGGCTCCTACCTTTGGTGTATGATGTGACAACAGACCACCACAGACCCGACTTTGGCTCTTAACTGTAATGCTTTTTGAACAGACTAATACAATGAGGTGAAGCTTTAAACATTCAATGTGTTCTTTTTATAGCGTTTAAAGAGATTCGTGTAGCCCGGGGGATTTCCATTTGTAATAATAATAGCCTTTTAAAAGCAATAATATTTTATGCATTCAACCTACTATAGATAGCAACACACATGTCCTTGATTTGAATAGAATTATAGGAACTACAGGATTGCAGTTTTATTGTTTTGGAGAAAATGTTTGCATGTTCATTTTTTCAAGATGTTTAGTATAATCTTATGGGTTTTTTTATATTAGTTTTGCATTCTTTGCCATTTAAAATGTAACATATTATTAGGTTTTGCTGGATTGATCTTGACATCGGATATATGAGAGAGTTGATTGGATAATAGTTGACTGACTGACCCGAATGACTGTTTGAACAATTAATAGATCTGAATGTCTTGTTTTGGGTTTAAACACTGGGTTTTTACCTGTGAAGACTGCATTCTTGTTAATAAGCCTGAAGCAACAGACCTGAGCTATCCATAGGAGATACTTAAGTTATTATGAAACTGAGTAAAGCAGGAAAATCATCAGAAATATTGAATAAACATTTGGCAGAGTCTATTCCACATTTTGCAATGTCTTTAAAAAATGGTGTAATAACCGATAATGACAGTCCAGATCAACATCCTCCACAGATTAGGGGTAAACGTGTTACAAATCACTGTTTCCTTTTTCTTCTCCTAGTGTGGTAACACGGCCTGGACTGCTTGTCCAAACAAAAAGGCAAAAGAAGTTAGGAGTCTGTAAGCATGGCCTGTTCGTGGTCTCTTTTTTTAGGCTTTCAGGACAGCTTTCTGCTATTTACAGTGCCAGATGTCATTACAATAAAGAATAATGTTTTTTCTGAAAAGAACACGGGATTAGGTAATGCGTCGGCTGATTTCCATCCATGAGTAAGAGTGGGAATGTACAAATAAATCTTTATGAATAAGTAAATATATGGTGCAACCAAAGTAGCTTGTAAAGAACTGTTTTTATTTCTCTTTGGAGTCTTGGGAATCTGTGATCTCCTTAGTAAAATCCAGTATCAAATAAAAGCAATCCATGTCCAACTATAGTAAACAGTTTATTAATGCTTTGTATTAGATCACTGTTCCGTACACAATGGGGACCAGGTCTGTAGGACTGGACAAGACAATTTGATATTCAATTATCCATATAGAAACCAGGTTCTCCTGAACTCTAAATCCTAAAAAGGATTTGTTTTTATTTAAACGGTTTGTCAGTGGCAGGCACACCATTACCTCAGGAGAGTCTAGTGTCAACAGGAAAAACACATAAAAAAAAACTATGACTGGATTAATTAGAGTACATATATTTAAGTGACAATAAGTGTGGCAGATAAAAATAGATGTTTGCTATTGAATATTTTTGTGAATATTTTGCCCGCAAAATAGAATTACTAAGCAATAATTTCACATCTTTCTTTGCACAAATTTACTAAGGGTGCCAATACTAATAAGGTCACTGTTTAGCAAGTGTTTAGCAAGGTCACTGTTTAGCAAACTTAACCACTGGGAATTTTTCTCCATGCAATAGTGAAACCATTAGAGTGAAAAGAATACCGAATACTAAATACTGAGTGCCTTCAAGTCCTTGTGCAGTAAAACCAACTTTTATGGCACTTTTCTCTGGTGTATGATTTCCTGAAACAACAGCACACACCTTGTTGTTAGTTATAATGATTTATAAACAGACACAACCATGTGAAACCTTTAAACATTCCAATAGCATGAGGTTTGTCTAACTAAGGGGATTTCCACTTGTAATAATAGATGCCCTGGATAAGCATTATGGTGTGTATTCATGCAACACAAATATAGATTGTGACACATATGCCCTTGATTTGCATAACATTCAAGGAAGTCTAGGATGATAATTGCATGGTTTAGGAGAAAATGTTTGCATGCAAATCTGTTGAAATTTGTTTGATTGTAAGCATTTTTAAAAGAAATTAAACTGAAATATGTAAGTACATTTATGATTTAGGACTCAACATTCCATATACAATAGGCCGATCTAATACATTGTCACGTGCTCAAACGCAAATCATGATTACTGTCAGCTGAAATGGCAATGTTGATTAGGGAAGTTTTAGTTTGTTCACATATTGCAGAACTAATAGTACTTTATTGTTCAATGCAATCAAAAGTAATAAAATCAGAAAAAAACAACATACAGTGCAAATGAAAGGTTAAAGCTTCCTCCAAAAAATGAGAATGAATGCATTCAGACAAAAATAGTCATATGACAAACATGATACAGTAGGTTTTTATTGTTGTATTAATGCACTAAATAGTGCATTAGTTTTTAATGCTATAAAAAATAAGACACATAGCAAAAACACAGACCTTCAAATCATGATCTTTTTATTTCACAAATTATAAAATAAATAAAAGGGTGTGGATAAATTGTGAATAATTTAAACAAGAGTGAACGCCTAATGATCTCTTGTATATCTTGCTTGGGAATGGGAACTGGATCAGCTGGACAAGTTTAGCATTTCTACACTCTTTACAACCCATCAAGCCAGAATGCCCACTAGTTGCTGCTTGGTAGTGGTGGGATTTAAACCTGCAATCCTCTACATGACTACATGGCCAAAGCCTTAACCACTGAGCTACCACCTTCCTACATCTGCCTGAATGAATTCTTTTATGTTTTTAAAAACCTACTCTTGAATTTTTAAAAAAACTTTAAAAACAGTTCTGGGGCCACGGTGGCTTAGTGGTTAGCACATTCACCTCACACCTTGAGGGTCGGGGTCCGAATCCCACCTCCGCCGTGTGTTTTTCATGTGCTCCAGTTGTTTTTTCTCTGGGTTCTCTGGTTTCCCCTGGTCCAAAAACATGCACGGTAGGTTGATTGGCACCTTGGAGAATTGTCCCTAGTGTATGTAGTGTGTGTGTGAATATGAGTGTGTGTGCCCTGCGAGGGGTTGGCACCCCATACAGGGTGTCCATACAGGGCAGCCTGCGGCCCGAGGGAAGATTGGATAAAGTGGAAGAAGATGAATAAATGGGTGAATGAATATTTTGGTACTGTCGCTGTTTACAATACAAGATTCTTACATTTAAACCCATTAATCCATGACAAACAATTTTCAAACCAGGTGGCTGATTTCAGCTTATCCTAGAACATTATCATTAACTGCATGTTTCCACTTATAAAAGGCTTTCACATTGCCATAGAACTTAAAATTTCATGGCTTAATTTTAAACTTCACTCAAAAAGATATGATACTGAAGACTGGTTGGGCCTTAAGAGATGAAAAATAAAACCTGGCAATTCTCCAGAGCTAATCAGCAATAAAGGGATTAATCACCAGAGATAGGTACAAAGGGACAAACTTCAGCTCAAGCTAGCTTTTCACGTTTCACATTTTTCATTTAAACCTTTTAATGCTCCGAAGGATTGGCGGTGGTGCAACGCAAAGGTGATGTCAATCAAAAACAATGGTCATGTTCCAAGGTGTAGGAAAAGCACAAGTGGTAATGGTAATTATGAGTATATGCATTAATAACTATCAATATAGAGGGCGTGTAGCTCAGTGGATAAGGTGCTGGGTTACTGGTATTGCCAAGCTGCCACTCTTGGGTCCTTCAGCAAGGCCCTCTGTGCTCCAGGGGGCGCTGTATCATGTGCTCTGACTCTAGCTGGGATATGCAAAGAAAGAATTTCACTATGCTGTACATGTGACAAATAAAGGCTCTTCTAAGATAACTGAATATTGACACGTTACAATATACATTTACATTTACGGCATTTGGCAGACGCCCTAAACCAGAGCGACTTACAACTGAGCAAGTGAGGGTTAAGGGCCTCGCTCAAGGGCCCACTAGCTGCAGATTCGTGTTGGGGTGTTGGGGTTTGAACCTGTGATCTTACGGTCCAGAGGCCAAAGCCTTAACCACTGGGCTACCACCACCCATATATATATATATATATATGGAATCCATTTGAATATGGCACCTTTGGTGCTACTTTGCTACAAAAGATTCGCTTTCGCATGGTTTTTCTTACGGTGACAGTTATCCTTGTTTTTCAGTGGACAAAAAAATTTTGTGTGCATGAAAAAAAAATCAAGTCTGACACAATCACAGAATATCACGGATTTCGCGACACTCACTTCCAGGTTTGCAGCGCGGACTTCCAGGTTCAGCGGCTGTCTTGCCGTTTTTCCCACGCCACCCAACGTTTAAGGACATCAAAGCCATACACTTGCTGCCAGATTATCTCACTGGTTTTGCGTGACCCTGAAATAATAAGTATAGCCTTTATTTGTCACATATACATTACAGCACGGTGAAATTGTGTCTTTACATATCCCAGCTTGTTTGGAAGTTGTCAGCTATACAGCGCCCCGTGGAGCACAAAGGGTTAAGGACCTTGTGTAAGGACCCAAGAGCAGCGGCTTGCCAATACCGGGTCTTGGACCCCAACTTTTATATCAATAGCACATTGCCTTAACCACTGAGCTACATCCTTGCCATACTTGCACAAGGTCCATATTAATCTTCTCTGTATCATTCCAGTTTGAGTACATGTGCTGCCATAGCCACCCTGCTCTGGTTCCTGTTCCCCTCAAGCTATGTAAGAAGATTTTGGCCCAGTGTGTGTGTACTGAAGCACATGTGTGTCCAGGGCACATCCTGCTTCTAATATGCATCAGGTGTTCACCACCTTTGTTCCAAAATGTAGTTAGGTGACAAAATATTCTCTTGTTCATAAAAGTGAGTACAGGAAATGGAACCCTTATTACTGAGCAGGATGAAAGGGGGTGTCAAGGTATAGATACAACTTTTGTATTTATCATAATTTGCTATTGTCCTTGCAAATGTCTGTTGTCAGTCACACATTCTCTTTGACATAATGAACAGTCTTGGATTTTTCAGTAGATAAAATGCATTCATAGATGTCACACAATTCTATGTACAGACCACCAGTGCCAAGTGGATGGTGGACCTACAATGCAAACAGACCACAGCAGCCGTCCAGAGCAAGATCCAGTCTCCTTTACGAATGCAGATATTCAAAAACAAGTTTAAGACACAATTTACATTTACATTTACATTTGCGGTATTTAGCAGACGCCCTTATCCAGGGCGACGTACAGAAAGTGCTTTAAGTCTCAATTCAAGGATAAGATTTATTCAAGAAAGGTTAATACAAGCTCAAGTACACAAGAATAGACAGTTGCCCTTTTTTTTTTTTTTTTTTTTTTTTTTTTTTTTTTTTAATGGATTTCTGGACAGTGAGGTAAAAGAGAATAAAAGGAATGTTAGGATAGGTGTTGTTGGAAGAGGTAGGTCTTCAGTCGACGTTTGAATGTAGACAGTGTCTCCGTTGTTCGAATCTCCAGTGGAAGTTCGTTCCACCACATCGGTGCCAGAACAGAGAAGAGCCTTGAGCTGGCCTTACCTTTTACCCTGAGAGATGGTGGAACCAGGCGAGCAGTGCTGGACGCTCTCAGGCAGCGAGGTGCAGTACGGGAGGTGATGAGGTTGCGGAGGTAAGATGGTGCAGATCCATTTTTGGCTTTGTAGCTACAGCTACAGGAAGCCAGTGGAGCGAGCACAGCAGTGGGGTGGTGCGAGAGAATTTAGGCAGGTTGAACACGAGTCGCGCAGCTGCATTTTGAATCATTTGCAGTGGACGAATAGCGTTCTGAGGTAGACCTGCCAGCAGAGAGTTACAGTAGTCCAGTCTCGAGATGACAAGAGACTGAACCAGGACCTGAGCAGCCTGAGTGGATAAAAATGGTCGAATCCTTCTGATGTTGTAGAGAAGGTAACGACAAGAGCGAGAAACGTTAGAAATATGGGAAGAGAAAGATAATTGATTGTCTATAGTTACCCTGAGATTACGAGCAGTGGTGGAGGGAGAAAGTAGGGAGTTATGGAGAGTTATGCTGAGATCCTGACCAGGAGATGAATCACATGGGATCACCAGCATTTCCGTTTTCTTCGGGTTGAGTTTCAGCTGATGAACGCTCATCCACGAAGCGATGTCAGATAGACAGGCTGATATTCTAGCAGACGCTGTTTTATCTGATGGAGGGAAGGAGAAGATTAGCTGGAGAACATGATTTTTTTCAGAACTTTTTGAATCATGACATGCTCTTCACGCTGTGTGCTGCCACCTAGTGTATGAAAAAGTCATGGCATTCTCATTGAAACTTCTCCATCCACTTCAGAGAAGCAAATTTTGAACCAGGTACCTAATTACAAGTTTCACCCATAAAGAGCTGGACAGCACTAGAACCTGATCCACAACCTACTGTGTGAAGGTGATGACAGCACTCCATGACTGGAGCTGGCAGCATGAATGAGTGAGCTGTTAAGAGTTTACTCAGACAGGCCACGACAAACCTGATCATGAGCGATCCTTACAATCTTGCAACACTTTTAAAGATGAGGTGAGGATGTGGGGAGATCATTTACAGCCAGTGTCTCCAGAGGGGAACAATAAGAAGAATAATCTGAGCCATCAATATGTACAGTGTACTAGTCATCTGACACACAACGTGAAAAGGAAGCTGGCCAGAAGATACAAGTCATTAAAACTCAAATCCAAAAACAAACTCAAGCATTATTACTTTTTCACACAGAACTTCAAATATAATAAAACAAGAGCTTTATGGCAATAAACACCAAAGGTGTGATTGGCATATACATTTAGCCATATGGAAAACTATTTCATGCACATTGTTAAAAATTGTGGTGGCTTTGCAAATGTTTTGAGACTGTTTCTGATTTTTTAAATAAAAAATGGTTTACTGATGATAAAATTAAGATCCTGACGTGACCATCACAGCCCCATGATAGAAACCGTACAGAAAACCCATATGATGAAAAGAAAAGTCCATCGGTGTGGACCTTGAAAATGGAATATAAAAAAATTAATAAATAAATCAACTAACCAACTAAATAATCAACTAACCATTTGTTTTACAGATGCGCAAATCAAGTCTCAAATCAAGCACAAAAATCAGCCATGACGAACACATATGTATAGCAATTAAAATTGTCAGTGTGGAAACATATTAAAAGTTCCTTATGGTGTGATAATGATATAAGTATGTAATTTAAATCACCATCATTAGTTTTAAACATTTACAAGAACATTTTGTTTGTCATTTTGTCTTTGTTTAGTTTGGTTTCACTAATATTAAACATACACTTGCTTATAGCATCCATATTTGTCCATGCCCATGAAGAATACTATGAATTTGAACAGATAAAAATGTGCGATTACATATGATAAAATTCCATGGCTTAGGATGTGACATAATGGCTGATGATTTGATGATATCGAACATGACCCCAATGATCGCACTGACCCCAATGCTCTTACTATTATATAATAATGTAGGTTTGATCCAGGTTTGGTTTGATCCAGAAACCACAGCAACTTCGGTGAAGATTTAAGAAGATTTTACGGAAATGCAAGAAATACAATTAAAAATATTTTACGAAATGAATACATTGGATTAAAGAGCAGTATGAAAAAATACTACTAATAATGTATTTAACAGTTTATTACAGCTGTAAAGTAAATGTAGATATGATGCACATTACAAAGTGCTATTTGATTATAATGGCACATACATACAGATAATAGTTTTATTATCTGTATGCTCAATGCTATATGGTATGGTTTTGTCTTAATTAAATAAGCAGACAATAACATTTTTGGACATTATTATAACTCTATAATAATTTTTTGTAGATTTGTAACCTTGACAAATAGTCTTTAAAAAAGACTACAATATACCAACCCTGCTCCTTGGACTTATGTGGGATATATATTTATTTATTATTGTATTTATTTATTTTA